>JASTUD010000001.1:608297-1208297 GCA_031124835.1 Saccharomycopsis synnaedendra
TCACGCTTAGCGGCTTTGTGCTCCTTGAGGTACTCAGCCATTCCTATGTTACCACTACTCGCCGGCCCGCCTTTCCCGGTAGACTCTGGAAGCTCAATGCCATCACGCTTTTGATGACCGGCTCTATGCTTGCGAACGTAATCGGCTCTCTTAAAATTCTCAGACTTGCCGCCTGGCACAGTCGGGGATGGAGTCTCTTCACTTCTGACCACCTGAACCAAAGTCGAAGTGAGAGCGGTCTGTAAAATAAGAAGTATAGTCAAGTAGTTCATTGTCGCAAGTATACTCTAGAATACTGGAAGCAATACAGGAATGCCAATTCTACTTATACCCCATTCAGATTTGTAAATTCTACTCTATTCAGGAAAGTTGGTTTCCAATTGAAAGGACATGCGCGCGGGTTGGTTCATCCAAAGGTTAAATAGTACTTGGGATTTTGCAAAGGCTTTAATTCGGCTGGCTGGGGGTTTTTTTTTCAAAAAGTTCGCTAGATTAACATTTTAGATTATATGATTATTTGTAGAGATTTCGATCTGCTAATCTTCGCTATAATCACAAATAAATTGAGGAATCCTCTATGCACCCTCATGCACTCCATGGCGCCAACAAAATTTACGAGTTACACAATGTTTGGGCGCTTTCTGTGTTTTAATGGAAACGTCCGGGAACTGTTATTAATGTAATATAGTAACCTATGGAAAACTGTTACGTCTTCTTTCGATCTAATTGAATAGAAAGAACATGTTTAAAGCTTTAATTTCTTTATATTAATTTCTGCCTACACCACAACACAATAGTTGACTACATATAGATGTAGTCTGACAAAAGAAAGTCTCCATTTATGCCAAGCTGCTCAGTTGTTACCATATAGTTCAGTACTGCGCACTTGCAGCCTTTCCTTCAATCAGGCTTCAAGACATTGTAAATGGCACAGATCGCGTAAAGAATAGTTGAATGATTTGCTTCAATCTGTAGGCCCAATAAGTGATTTTTTTTTTTTGATACTATCTATATACATGTAGCTGATTCATAGAATTATATCTGGAGATAAACTTGTGCAACTCTTTCGTGTATGAGTACGTAACTTCAGCCCAAAATAAAGCGTTGCAATCCTTACTATATGTGGTATATCTTGCAGTGTGCAAAACGGATATCTGCATGTTTTTGACTCATTTGTCGAATTGAAGGGTTGTCCCCTGCGATTATCTTAATACGACACTGTAAACGTGCATGAATCTTTGGTAGAAGGAAAAGAGTCAAGAGATCTCCAGTCTTGAAGTTTGTGCTTTCTACTAACCAAATATTCCATGAAGGTAGTGTTTATTCAATCAAGCTATAATAGGTCTAAATTTCCTGGCCCGCGACCTCCAACATATTTTCTAGAGTCGATCTCCCTATAGTTGTTCGCCAATCATACATCCTTCAAAATATCAACATTTGGGACCATAACGGCTTCGATCTTCATGAAAATCCTAGCGGCGTTTCATTATTGACTTTAAAAAATATGTTCATGTAAGGCCACTTTTTCTGAGCGTCCAGAGCTGGCGCTGCCGCATTACCCTCCCCAGTAAATGCAATACAATTTTACAACCATCGATAACAGTCCAGCCTAAACCCAAATGTGCGTATCAAACCCCATTATCACCGCTTCATCCTTACTAACGTCAGGTCTCAGTTAGGTGACGAGTTCACACCGTCCTTTGCGCCCTTTTTCGGTTTTGCGGGGTGAGTATTGTCGTTTTTAATGTGTTATGAGGAATGGAGATTATCGTTTCATGGATTGATTAAAAGCTCTCACAAACGGAAAACTGAAAAACAAGAGTATTTCGTCTACTTCTGATTTCATTTTTGGAGCATCATTCGAATCTTTTGTGTAACTTTCATTAGGATGGTTCAAAGAAAGGGATGAAATTTTTGAAGAACACATTCAAGCTTCATTTATGATTTATTGAGAACGGCTCATTGATTTTACGTGGTTTGTTTGTATTTTGTGGCGTTCTATCATTGGTTAGAGAATTGAATGTTACACTCAAGCTGATCACAGGAGGTCCTTTATGGTGTTCTGTGTATCCCTATGTCTTTATATGGATAAGGCCAAGTCCATAAGCTGTCAGGTTCTGGCTGCTATGTCCTTCTAGCTTTCATCATGTCTTCTTGTCGTTTCACCTATTAAGGTTGGCACTAAACCATCTACATGACCAATATCATAAACAAA
Organism: Saccharomycopsis synnaedendra; assembly: GCA_031124835.1. NCBI lineage: Eukaryota > Fungi > Ascomycota > Saccharomycetes > Ascoideales > Saccharomycopsidaceae > Saccharomycopsis > Saccharomycopsis synnaedendra. Next base: position 610,513 of record JASTUD010000001.1, read on the forward strand.
GTATCTGATACTTTATTGAATACTTTATTCACAGCGAGTGTGCGCCATTGATTCACTAGTATATCTTGACCCATTGATTTGCGCTTAAATACACGTACATTCCAACTCACTTCTCTTGTGATTTATACTAACTAGCTGTGCTGCTGCCATGGTTCTCAGCTGTGCTGGTGCTGCCATCGGTACTGCCAAGTCCGGTATTGGTATCTCCGGTGTTGGGCTCTATAAACCCGACCTCATCATGAAGTCGCTCATTCCAGTTGTCATGTCCGGTATTCTTTCGGTATACGGTCTTGTGGTCGCCGTGCTTATTGCCGGCGACATGCTGCCAACGCTGAACTATTCTCTCTTCAACGGCTTCATGCACTTCACCTGCGGGCTTTCTGTGGGCTTTGCATGTCTTCTGAGTGGATACGCTATTGGAATAGTTGGAGATGAGGGGGTGAGACGGTACCTTCATCAGCCAAAATTGTTTGTGGGTATCGTGTTGATTTTGATTTTTTCGGAAGTTTTGGGTTTGTATGGGATGATAGTGGCATTGATTTTGAATACGAAGGGGAGTGGTTAGCTATAGTAGACGAGCAAAGCGAAAACAATATAGCTCATACAAGTGGACTACATACTAATGTTTACGAGTGAAAAGTCTGTTCATATTGATGGGATTTATAAAGTTAAATCAAGGAGTTCAATATTCGTTCTTAAATTGAACGTACGTTTTCACGTTTTAAATCTTATCCAACATGTCTTGTAACAATTAAAAAACTTATATTAGGGTATTCAATGTAAGGCATATTCGTTTTGTTTTTGGGCTTTGCGAAGGCTCTGTGTTTTTAGCAATAATTGAAGTGATAGAATTTCCGAGGCCAACAGTAATATACTCAAACTCCGAAATGAACTTGTTTCACGCTTCTTGAATGCAACCGTTGAAGTTCAATGCGGTCGCAATCCATTGTTTATCCCCGATATATCAATGAACACTCTGGGGCTCGGATAACAAAATAGCATGGGATATAGGATAATTTGATCCGGAAAAGTTTTCTAGGCCCGACTCCCAATCCCTTTGTGGGCAAAATATCCCCATTTTTCGCAATATATGATTTTTCCGTTTCAGCGTTGAAATCTTTTTGTTTTGGGAGCGGTAACCAGTACCCAATCTTTTCTTGCCCATAGGTTGATTTTGTAATCGCTATCCCATATGTTTTAGTACTTCTTTTTAGAGTGTTCATCACACTGAAGACTTCCAGCGCTACTTCCCTTATGCATAAGACATCAGTAGAACCAAATAGCAGAAGCTTTGCACTGAGTGCATTACTGCCTTTGCTGCGAGATCTCTAACCCCGAATTCTACGTTGTTCTGAGTATTATGCGCTGATTTTATGGGCGTGACAGTTTTGCCCTAGGAAATTCCGGTAATCACACTCATAAGCCAACTCCGAGACTGGCATCTCAAGTGCGTGTCTTATCAAAGTATAGTATGTCCCTTGAACTCACCAGAATAATACGAGGTTCTTTGGGAGGATGATATCATTAGATGTCATGTTGACTGGCAAAACCTCTCACTGCAGTGTTATATTTGCGTAGAGCTAAAGTAACACTGTTATATTTTGCCGCTGTTTCCCCAACTTTTATCTGCCTGATGCCGATCGGTACTAACGCGACATAACTGAAGACAAATTTTGCAGGCGCTTAATAGATCAATCATCCAAATGATTCATGTGGCTTCAATTTTTCTATCACTAACAAGTAGTTTGATAGGTCAGCTCAGATGGTGTCCAATAAATAACCTTCTCTTATAGATCACATATGCAGTCTTAACTCACTCGCTCAGACTTTGATAGAGAATGAAAAATCTAACACTATACATCTACATTTGTAAACATCAACACGTTAATAATAGCTTAATGGCTAAGCCTTACACTCAGAACAGAGCCATTTTACATTCTCAACATAGATCATCTTCAGTCTGTTACTACAAAAACCATAATATAACTCTTACCTCCACATAATACAAACACTCTAACCCATCCGTCTAGCATTAAAATAATCAGACAACCGCCTGCTCCGCCTCAACGCCCTCCGACACCTCCAACATGCCCAAGTTGGTCGCCACGGTAGACGGCGTGGCCACGTGCGTCTTCACCTCTCTTCTTGACTCTGGACGTCTGTATGATAACGTCGACAGCGTGTTGGACGTCTCAGATGACGCACTCAAAGTGCGTGTCAAGCCAGATGCTTGACTTACAGACCCCATACGTGACTCACGACTCACCGGTTGATCGTTTGGGTGCGAATCAAAATACATTGCCGAGCGTGCCAAGCCCAAGGCAATGTTATGCAACTGCTGTTTCTTCAACTGATCGAGTTCTTTCATCCGACTTAAGATCTCATCTTCACTACGCCAAGGCATCAAAATACTCAACTCTGTAAGCAGAAGTTCTTTACCCTTTTTCAGGGAGAGCAAGTCATCTTCCTGACCTGTCCAAGGCTCGGCAGACACAAAAGTGGTCTTTGCAAAGTTTGGAAGTGAAGACAGAGATGCAGTGGATTCGATGGACAGAAGCAGCAGCATGCTGTTGGACAATGCCTCTGGAGAACTATAGCCAGTGCTTAACCCCGCCGGATTGGCGGTAAAACTCCATTTTGTATAGTTTGGAGGTGCAACTTCATAGGGTGGAGGTCCAGACCCAGTGGTTTGGGACCGTGGACGACTTTGCTTCTTTTTCTCATCACGAAGCCCGCTGCTAAGTGCACTGAGCCCAGCCAACGCGCTGTTCACGTTCCTGCTCTTCAGGTTTACCGCAAATTTTGCCTCGGAAAAGCTGGCAGCAATGGTGGCCGCACTGGTGTTGGCCAGACCGGTTGGCAGAACCAGATGCTTGAGAGCGCCAGACTTGAGGCGTCTCCACCGGAACTGACAAGCGTTGGGGGTGCGATGCGCAAAATGCAGCGCGATCTCTTTCCAACCCAACTTTTGCTGCTCCTTGAGATGCCGCAAAAGAATGTCGTCTTGAGGATCCCAAGACAGCGGAGTGCGCGAAAACAGACGAGTCCCTGGCAGCGCCGCCTTGGCGTTAGTGCCTGCACTAATCAGCGAGCGCGGCGACAGCAGCCCGGACCCAGACCCTGCGCTGGAAGACATAGACAGCCCTAGACTCAAGCCCGCCTCGGAGGCCATCATCGATTTAACAGTAAGTGAGTGTAAGTTACAAGGGCTTAGAACAAGGCTAGAAGGGGAGCGTAAGGATTTGCGAAGGAATTTGCAAATTTAGAGAATCAACAGCGATTCTCTTCAGGGGGTTTTCGAAAATAAAATCGCGTATGTAAGAGTAGCGACGTGCTTTGCTTTGTAATTTCGAATGAGTTGCAAAGGGGTTGTAGCGTGTGCTTGCGTATTATTGCGTGTGCACGTCGTTGAATTTTGGCAGCTTGACAGCTTTCTCAATGAGGAGAAAAGAGGCGCAAAAAAAAAGCTTTTGAAAAGCAAGCTGCTAGGGCAATGTATTAATACAACTGTTTTGTCGATAGACGCGTTTTAATAAACCGTGCGTCTTTTGCCAAAGTGGGAAATTGGTGAAAGAGTTCGATGAGCAGTGAGAAAAAGTGTGAAAAAATCAAGCGATGCCCAATGATGTGATGTGTGGGACGGGTAAGTGATGCACAGCCGGGATGAGGGATATCTCGAGGAATCCGATAGGGGGTGCGGGGCCACAACTTAGTTTTCCAGATCTAGTTTTCCAAAGTATCTTAGCGCATTTATGAAAGTTCTGCTTAAATGTCTAATAAGTCGTGTGTCTAAAGGAATTTTCACCTAATATTGAAAGATCAATGAATTAACACAATAAAAAAAAAAAAAAGATTGCTGTCGATAACAACTAATACAACCTTCTTAACTGTTCATCTACCAACAAACATGTCAGTTTGTGATCAAGTCAAGTCTAACTTCTATTTGACAGGTTTTTCAGGCTTATACGAGATGCCACTTCCTGCATGCGCTGAAGATCAAATATAAAACAATTGGTTTGAATAAAAGGATTGATTTCAGATTAATTTATAAATGACTTTTTCCACATTTATTACCTCGCCAGATATCAAGATTGCTCATTTCAAGCATGCATCATCGATCGAAAATAAGCCGTTACATTGTTTGTCTTACTTTTGAAATTACGATGAACCAGCAAATTTATAATAATAAGGGTCACTTAGATTTTATTTGGCAAACAACCGATACAAGAAAATAAGGACATCTGTCAAAGCGGTCACCAACCGATTGTCATGCCCCTTTCGAATATTCCCTCATGATCACCACTTAACACCGATATTTCACTTCAAACGTAAATTATATAATTTGTAAGTAAGTATGTATGTTCGTTAACAAAACCGAGCAAAATATGAGCCAAAATTATTTTAGGGCATCTCATCGATCTATCGTTAACAGGAAATCTATCATGTGCATCACACATGATCTGCAATTGTATCAGATGCAACAATCTTCAAATCATGCTCGCATGATGAACATTGTGGAAAGTCAACTAAACTGGTATTTTACAATAATAACCAATTCTACAACAAAATGCGAAAACATACATTCACACTAACGTATCAACACATAATTAATAAAATGGATGCATTTTCTCCGAGACTCGTCACTTAGATTGCGTATTTCTTGGTCCATTCCTTAGCAGTGGCCTCATACTTACGTCTATCTGTTTTGTAAACATTCGCAATTTCAGGAACCAATGGATCATCCGGGTTCGGATCCGTCAACAACGAGCAAATAGACAAGAGTAACTTAGACACTGTCAAAGCAGGACTCCATTCGTCCTTCAAAATATCCAAACAGATGTTACCGTTGGAGTTGATATTTGGGTGGTATATCTTGGTAGTAAATGCGATCTTAGGTGGTTTGAATGGGTAATCCGTTGGAAACTGGATTGTCAAGAAAAATACGCCTCCAGCATAAGGTGAATCTGGTGGTCCCATTATCGAAGCTTCCCAGTGGTATAAATCGTCTCCACTTGGGCCCGCAGAACAAGAAGCAGGTGGGTCTCTGGTTAGTTCTGGCTACCTTTTATATAAATGATAGAAAAACAAAAAATAAACATCTCTATGTCATTCAACTTACCTCCCTAAATCTCTGATTTCCTTGTGGATTCTTCTTAATGACGACATTTACGCTAACAATTCTATGTGTTAGAAAGAACAAAGTGTGTGGCAAAAACAGAAAAATCTCAGTAGTCAGGGTTACGAAATTCTCACGTGATCGCCTCGAATCTTCCACCGATGTCCCAGCGCACTGGTATGCAAAAAATTATTCTGCAGAAAACTTTTCCAGGCACAACTGAAGAGTTATAATGGCAGAAGAAGGTCAAGATACAAAAACGCTTTTTGTGCGTTCTGTCCCATTCGATGCTACATCTGAGGAGCTTTCTGATTTTTTCTCTCAGTTTGCCCCGATCAGACATGCGGTTATAGTTACTGATAAAGAGAAAAATTCAAGAGGTTTTGGATTTGTTAGCTTCACTTTAGAAGAAGATGCAAAGTTGGCCCTAGAAAAAGGACGCGTTTCCAAATTTAAAGAAAGAACTTTGCGTATTGACATAGCCAAAAGAAGAGAACGTCAGCCCAAAAGCGATAAACCTGCAACTAAAGCTCCAGAGAAGAAAGGTACAAGACTTATTGTAAGAAACCTCCCATGGTCAATGGAGAAAACTGAAAAGTTGAAGAAACAGTTTCAACGTTATGGAACTGTGGTGGAGTGCACTGTACCCAAAAATAAAGAGGGCAAAATGCGCGGGTTTGCGTTTATACAAATGAAAAAATTCAGCGCTGCTGAAGCGGCTGTTGAGAAATCCAAGGGCTTGAAAATAGACGGTAGAGACGTTAGCGTGGATTTTGCTGTTGATAAGACTCGCTGGGAGGCTTCTGCTCAGCCAAAGAAGGTATTCAAGGATGAAGAGAAGGCCGATAATACGCAAGAACTGAAAGATGAAGAAAATGAAGATGCAGGTGAGCTCAGTGACTCTGATGAGGATTCTGAGAAAGAAAAAGAAGAAGAAGAAGAAGAAGAAGAAGAAGAAGAAGAAGAAGAAAAGAAAGAACAACCAGCTAAAGCACGGCCTAACAAGCAGGAACCATATACCGTGTTTCTTAGAAATCTTCCATACGACGCTACAAAAGAAGGTCTTCAAGAGCACTTTGAGCAATTCGGGCCTGTCAAATATGCTCTTCCTGTCGTGGATAAGGAGACTGGATTGGCTCGCGGTACTGGTTTTGTGGCCTTCAAAACAGAAGAAGCCTACAGGGAGTGCCTTGATAATGCCCCAGACTCTTCGAGCTCTTCCTCTTCTTTATTGGTCTCTGATGACGTACCTCCTGCATATGTGTATGATGGAAGAATATTATCCATTACATCTGCTGTGGATCGTGACAGAGCCAAAACTTTGCTCGAGAAGAACAAGGAACGTAGAGATCAAGCTTTGGGGAAAGACACTGGGCCTCAGGACAAACGTAACTTATTTTTGTTGAACGAAGGTCGCATAAATCCTACATCTAGCACTGCTGAAATGATTGGTAAAACCGAACTTGAAATCAGGGAAAAGAGTTACAAATTGCGTATTGACCAGTTGAATGCGAACCCTTCGTTGCACCTTTCTTTGACTAGATTGGCTGTTCGGAACTTGCCTCGTATCCTCACAGAGAAATCGTTCAAGGCTTTGGGTAGAAAAGCTATTGTGGAGTTTGCAAAGGAAGCAAAACAGGAGATTCGTCAGCCTTTAAGTAAGGATGAGCTTTTGAGATCGTTGAAACACAAGCAGAATAATAGTCTCGAAAACCCTGACCTGAAGAAGTCTAAGAAAAAGGGTGTCGTGCGTCAGGCGAAAATCTTGGTTGAGGTCAGTGCTTCTGGGCAGGCAGGCAGAAGTAAGGGTTACGGTTTCTTGGAGTTTAGAGACCACAAATCTGCGTTGATGGCTCTTAGATGGTTGAATTGTCACGAAGTTACTTATGAAGAGGTTTTGGCTGGGTTGAGTCCGGAAGAGCAAAAATACATAAAGCCAGATACCCAGAAGAGAAGATTGATTGTGGAATTTGCAATCGAGCATGCAAAGGTTGTGAACAAACGGAAGGAAAAGGTGAAGAACGCGCGTGATTATGCAGAAATGAAGAAGGCTGCGACAGAAGAAGAGATCAAGAAGAAGGAGGAGGCTGAGAAGAGAAAGAGAGAAACAGAAGAAACGGATGAGACTAAACAAATTATTGGTAATAAGAGAAGACGGAAAAACAAGAAGAAGGCGTAACGTAACGGTTCTCATAATTGGCATTTTTGCATCTTATTTCTCTATTGCATATTTGAGTTGATATTTTAGTGTGATCATATAATAGTTTTCATTAAACAAAGTCGGAATAGTTGGACCCTTGTAAACTGCTCGGCTTGGCTAGCGGCATTGGTAATTACAAAAACGGTTATGCATGATAACTTGATGAGCGATAAAAGAGAGATAACAGTGAAATAATGAAGAACTAAGAAAAGAATTTCAATAACAACCAAATCTCATTTTCAACAAAACTGAGCTTGAGTTTTTTCAAAGAATTACACTCCCATACGCTCGCACCTGCCACATCGGGCACTGTATACTTTGCCTAAACGGGTGGGACTTGCAGGGATTTAGCTGCGATAACTGGCATCTGCCAGATAGATAAATTTTAGTGTGACTCTTGTAAAACACGTTCACCTCATCTTCTCATAAAGTTATATACATTCCATTTGTAGTTTATAGAGTGCCTCTTAGTGCCTTCTCATCTATTAGAATTTTTCCTATTGCCTTACATATAATCAGCTGCATCATGATCATCGCATTTGGATAGCATCCCTAGAAACTTGATTCAGGTGTTAAAAGTAGGGTCTTTTCTAGTAGTAAAACCTCGAAACATTTCTTTTACCTTGGGAGTGCTTTGCGCACTATCGATCTCCCCAGCATAACAAGGATGCCGTAATTTTTAATGTAAAAATCTAAATCAAAACTAAACTAGATCCACACCTGGAATTGTTTTCTACATCGCACATCGGTAGTTCTTCAGGCCATCCATAGCCTCGCACCTGTATCTGTCTTCATGATGGATCCCAACGCCCGGAAAAAGTTCCAGACCCGGCGCAAGCACTCCAACTCCAAGCATGGGTGTCTCCAATGCAAAAAGCGACGCATCAAATGTGGTCAAGAGCTTCCTCAGTGTAAGCACTGCACCAGCTACCGAGCAAAAAATCTCAGGTGCCTGTATATGGACCTTAGCTATGAAGAGCTTGCTGCTGTTCAAGAATCCAATCGCAGAAGCGAAAAAGACTCCCCTGTAAAACCAGAGGCCGTCTTGAATCTAGAAGAGGGCATCAACGGCATCCGTGATATGAGCATCGGTAGCTCCCCCGAGAGAAGTGGCTCTCCACTACCCTCAGCTATGCATACTTCCAGCACATTTGGCCTACACAAAGTCTACCCTCTTGGCCAGAACACCACCGCCATCCTGGCAGTTGTCCTGTTTATTTCCGATAATATCCTTGATATGCCTGTTATTGATGGTAAGTATGCTATGTACTTTCGTTTTGTGTCCGACCTTTGGGTCTCCACAACCATCGAGGATGCCGGCCAAGAGCTGCCTGCAAACTTCTATGCAGTTGTGGCTTGGGCTAGCGCATATCTCGCTGAGTGTGCTCGTCCTGACCTCCTGAGCCATGTACGTCACATAGCGTTACGTAACAGTGGTCATCTGCTTCTGCATCTCACCGCGGCTCTCCAAAACCTGGACTATCGTCAACTTATTGATTTGCTTGCTCTGAATTTGTTTGTCGCCAACTCAGACTACACGCAGTCAGGGCTTCTACTGAGGTATACCCATCTTTCTGGGCTCGTGGCCATCATATACGAACTATATCTTCACGCCAGACAGGGCACATACTACATACCCGGCTACGAGCCCGTGTATAAACACTTGGAAACCTCTAGAAAAGAGGCACCTGCACAAAGAGTCATTGGTGGAGGAAAAGCCGCACCAGGTTTCTCGCACTTTTCGGATGTTGCTCCTCACGAATTGATACTTATCAAGTTTTTCGAATGGCAAATTTTTCTTCTGGCGGTTTCAGTATTCTTCCCAGCTTATGACCACAGATGCTTGTATGAGTTCCATAGAAATATCGAAAACTTCAAGTTTCTTCTTCTTAAGCTCCAGTGTAACACACTAGCTGCTCGCACCGACACATTGCTCAAGTATATTGACTATCTTATCGCAGACGTGTTTCCTATCATAGAAGCAGGTAAGCAAGACAGTGAAGTGTTTCACCTTCACCCAAAAGTTCTTTACAACTTATATGTTAGATACCATCAAAACGCGCCTCCAGAGATGCTGTTGGCGCTCTTGAAAGAAAGCACACTTCTGGTAGCGGAACGCATCTTGTATCGCTACCACCTTGCTTTCGCCAAGATGATGGACAGCATCTTTCCTGAGGCTCGCTACATGTTCATGACCGGCTTTGTAACGGCTTTCCTCCAATATGGGGATGAAGTGAAGGTGTTTGAACATCTAGGAAGAACTTTACCTAAAGAGTATGAAAAACCTTTGGACGAGCTCGCGAAGATGAACATCCGCTATCACATCAACTATTGTTCGCGTACGTTCTCATACTTCCGGACCAGAGGCCTTCTTCTTCACCAGGGGCTTGTGGTTACAGACCCTTACCCTGAAGCCGTGCGCCTGGACCGGTTTCTGTCGCGCCGGTTGGACGTGCATGAGAGGCAAATTGTCTCGTTTGAAACGACCTTTGTCCGTCCAGAAAACTATCCGCACTCTAACAGTACGCCTTCTCATTTGGAAGAGCCTCTGCGCCATCTGCAGGGTTTCAGTTTCAAGGGACAGACTCTTGAGGAGTTGGCGCGATTGGACCGTGGTGTGAATGACGGCAGTGGCAATTTCATGTCGCCGAAACAGATGATGATGACAGACGAGTTCGTAAAGGACCAGGGCATGATTACTGGCTATGATTACTCTGCCGATTTTAAGGATTTGCCAGTGTCTGTTCGTCACTGGGTTGGTCGCACGTTGCGAGATTTGTATGAAGACAGAACCGCTATCTACAAACACTATGACAGTTGATAATCAAGACAATATACATATAGACGGAGGTGACTTCGGTAATGGGGCTTATGATAAATGAATATTACGTTTTTTTGTAAGACATGTCGATCATACTCATATAAAGGTTGATGAAGACTAGTGTTAAAAAGCCTCATCGAACTAATAAACTGGTACATCAGAATATGTAGCTAAAGCACATTACTGAAACATATATGCTACGCTGCTTATGGAGTGAATGTTCTCAGGGGTGCCAATTCGACATTTCTATGTAATCAGGGATTTATGGCTAATACTGAGACATCGGTTCCTGGAAAGTTTATACCTAACTGTGCCAAAGACCCTACTCGTCGTCTCAACGTCGACTCTTATACAAGTTCTTGGTCATTATAAAGATTGATAAAGAAATATATTTTCAATCAAGTTGAATGAAACCGACCCTACAAACACTATTCAATCCTGATCATTTACACTATATAATTGGCACGGATCCAGTAAGACAATTATCGCATCCAAATGGGGGATAGTAAGATACTTCAAGATTTATATTAAACCACGTGCAACCTCGATTCGAACATTCACGGTTCATTTTACAACAACCATGCTGTCCAACTCGGCCTTCTCGGCAATCTCGGCCTCGGCCTCCAAAATATATGGGGTCAACACAAGGTTGTCCTCAGCTTCGGACATCTGCTTGATCTTTGGCAACAACTGATGAGACAAAGCCAACTGGTGTGCAGTCATAATTCTGTAAGTTCTGGAGTAGTACTCGTCTTTTGGCATTCTCAGGATAACTTTCTCCATCACGTCATTCTCTTCTGATATCAAATCCTCCATTTTCAAGCCCATCTTTCTGTAACCGGCCAATTCCCGGAAAGTCTGAGCAACGGGAACCAAAGTCTTGGCCAAGAGAGGCGTCTTCATGATGAAGTCACAAGTCTTCACGATGTTGGTGATGGACATAGGCATTTTGGCGGGTTGGTGTATGGAATTATTTTCTTTGATTTTACCAATTTTTTATTGGCTGAAAACGGGGGTGTTTCACCAACAATCAAGTGAGTTATATTCCTCGAGATTTTTGGTTGATATAGTAGATTTTCATTCTCTAGGCTCAGTTACATTCATGTGGAGTATTACAAACATCCTTGTACCATCCCTTGAGAATTATCATGGCGCTTTTCGGGTAGTCTTAATATGAAGCACTAAAAAGCTATATTAGATAAAGAAATTGAAAATTTTGTACAGGTTCCGTTTAAAAGTTATATTCGAACCCAAGGCTGTGAAACGCACGTCATTTTCTGTATATTAAAGCCTTCAAAACTACTACATCTCCAGACACTGCAAATTTGCTGTTATCGATAACATGGGAATTAAAGGCATCAGAAAAATGCAACAGCCTCCATTACTGTCACCATTAAACTACAGAAAGTTAGCAACATCATTAAAATAAACAGTAGTAGAAGTTCGGAAGTGTGAAAGAAGCCTTTCAATTCATTCACTCTCAAACAACGTCCCTGCCTCGGCCTTCTTCCCCTCATCCTTCTTGAACACCTTCTCCTTCTCCTTCTGCTGTTTCTTAGAAACCTTCTGGCTTTTCTTGGACGCAGCCTCTGCAACCATTTCCTCGAAAACACGTGCTTCCTCTGCCTCGTCCTCAGAGCGCTGCGCACACCGGAACTTATTTCCAATAAAAAGAAGAGCCTCTGCGCGCTGGGCGCGCACCTTCCCAGCCACAGTCTTATCCTGAAGCACGCGATCAAGCACCAGACGCAATACACCAGAAATCTCATATTTTGAACTCACCCACGCCGTGTTCAAAATCTTACCTGTAATTGTGCGTTCCATCTCAGCCTGCTTATAGTCATCCCACTCTTCTGCACTACTTTGGGCCTTGGCCATCTCTTCCATAGTCATTTGTGTATCAAGAGCAGTAGTCAAGATGTCCCAAGCAGACTTTGCACTCGCACCCTTCTCCTTGACAGACAGAAATATCTTCAGTATTCCAAAGGTCTTTTGAGATTTCATGAAGGCCAGGGCCTTGGATACATAAAACTTACCGATAAGGTGTACAAGCTCCAATCCAAACGATTCGAGCTTGAGCTCCTCGATCTCCTTATCGAGCTTGGTGCTGAAGGCCTTCAAACTTTCATCGCTTTTCAGAGCTTCAAGGTAGGTGTCAATCTTATGAAGCAATTTCTCAGAAACCTCTTCTACGCGCTTGGCCTTCTTAGCTTTACGCTCCTTCTCAAGAGCATAGATTTTTTCCCTTTGCTCTTTGCTCAACTTCTTCTTAGGCTTGGATGCCTCTAACTGCGCTTTGGCAAAGTCTGCGTTGTGTGTTTCCACAGAATTCTCACCGGGCTTTGCCTCAGTCTTCTCGGCTTTCTCAGCTTTGGCCTCTTCGGCTTCCTCTGCATCCATTACATCTACGGTCTGGGAAAGGTCCTTGATGAGAGTTAGCTCACCAATCCAGTCATTGAAAGCCTCACCACCAAAAATTTGGCTGAAGAATTCACTTGGGTCCTCGAAACCCAGAGTTGGGATAGCCTCTTCAATACCAAACTCGTCGTATTTGGAACGAAGGCCAGGGTCAGAAAGCACCTGGTACGCCTCCCCCACGGCTTGAAACTTTTCAGCAGCTTCCGGATCATCGGGATGCTTGTCTGGGTGAGTCTGCATCGCCTTTTTCCGATAAGCCTTTTTTATCTCTGCCGGGCTCGCCTCAGGCGCAATGCCCAAAAGGTCATAGTATTTTGTATCCTTCACCATGACGCGCTCTTGTTGTATTTCAACCTGAAATTTTTAGATTAAATTTTGGCACAACGTTGGCATATAAAAAAGTGGCAGCTGCTGGCAACCCAAAAATACACATTTAATGTACACGAAAAAATACGAGACATGTCTAACTCATCATAGAATATATGTCATCTGTAGTCATCATACGAAGGGTTTACTTCACACTTGTATTACATCCTCAAACTAAAACTACGCTCTTGTATCATGTCATGCCATAAATCGTAAATGCATTACTACGCACCCGACGACCCGTACAACCGAGCCCACTCATCAAAACGCTCCAACCCAACCTTGCTCACACTCGGCCGAATGTACTGCAAACTCACTTTAAAATCGTCCAAACGTAATCCTCTAATTCTCTCCTTTGGAGTAAACAAAAGCTGATCTCCAAGTTCTCTCAACGGGTTCATTGCAGCGTCCTTCGTGAGAGCTGTGATGTCGCTCCCCGAAAATCCATCGGTCATCACCACAAGCTCTTCAAGCTCGCTCTCACTAAGAGTACACTCTTGAGGAATATGTGACAACATCTTAGTGAGTTGAGCTCGTCTTGTGGCTGGTTCTGGCAAAGGGATATACTGCCGTTTAGCGAACCGACGCCTAGCAGCATCGTCTATCTCCCAAGGAAGGTTGGTTGCTGCAAGAACCAAAACTCTTGGTTGCTCTTCAGAACTCACAGCAGCGTGAGAAAGACCATTCCACTGAACCAAAAACTCAGTTTTGATACGTCTGGATGACTCGTTATCATTGTCACTACGAGCAGACAAAAGCGAGTCAATCTCATCAATGAAAATAATACTAGGAGAAAGCCGTTTTGCAAGCATGAAAAGAGCACGCACCAACTTTTCAGACTCGCCAAGATACTTGGACGTCAAAGAAGATGCACTGATCAGGAAAAATGTCAGCTTGGACTCGGTGGCAACTGCTTTTGCAAGCATCGTCTTACCCGTTCCAGGAGGCCCAAAAAGGAGAAGTCCTCTCACAGGCTCTCTAAGCCCACTAAACAAGTCTGGACGAAGAAATGGATATATCACAGCCTCCTTGAGCGTGTGTTTAGCTTGCTCCAAGCCTGCAACATCTTCCCACCGAACCGGATCTCCTTTATCTACGATCTCGTTGAAGATCTGCCGGCCAGCTTCTGCGTCTACACCCTTGAGCTCAGATATGATCTTGGTCTGCCGTGCAGCTTCATTATCCTCCACAGCATTCACAGACTCGGATGAAGAGGCAGAAACCGAGCTTCCCAGAGGAATCTCCGTGACTTTCTCATCACTTACGTCAGAGTCTGTAGATGTCTTTGGCTTAGTCTTGCCAAGTCTAGGGGATGCCGTTCTAGAAGCTGGTGCAGACTTTGCTGGACGTGCCAAGGAAGCAGCCTGTTTTGAAGCCCGTAACGCAGTCTCAGACAGCATTTGTTTTGGCAGAGGCGCATACACAGCTTGAGATTTCCTTGGTTTTGGTTTAGGCGGTTTTGAAGATACCGCCTCAGACTTGGTCTTAGTCTCGAATCTTGACTCCGATTTGGCCTTGGTCTCGAGCCGTGGTTCAGATTTGGTCTCGAGTTTGTCTAATTTCGGAGGCTCAGCCTTGTTGAATTTGGACGCAGACTGTTTGGTTTTCGGTCTTGGTCTTAGCTTGGGAGTCGTCTTCTCAGGCCTAGGCTTCACGTTCTCGGGCAACTGTTCATTAACTGAAGAAAAATCGCGGAAAAGCAGTGCAGCATCTGCCCTGCGGGTTTCCTCGGTCCAGATACGCGCTGCTGCAGTCTGAGATATCAGGGACGCCGCAGCGTGTGGCGCAAAGCGGTGCAGTGCGCTTTTCGGAGATCGAAGCGTCTTGAGCATACGCCGCTGTGGCGCGGCCAGAGTGCTGTCAATGCTCTTGCTTTTGTAAGCCGAGTTCATGTCCGATAGCTCTTTCATTAAAACAGTCTCAAGACGGTTCATATTGTCTTTGGCCCGGTCATTGAGGTCTCTGATACGTTGGACTGTAAAATCTTCCTCACCTGTTAAATGAGAAAGTCCATAGGTTTTTGTGAGATGATCCAACTGGTAGAGGATGTTGGTATGAAGAGACTTCCAACCTTGGTATGCTTTTTTTGTTTCTGAGGCTTTTTCTGCATCATAATTGACCACAGACTGCTCGGTGGCCTCCTTAAGCAAGCTCTGGAGGGCGGTCACCGGCTGGGGTGGTTTTTTCCTCATGAAGTTCATGGCAAACTCACACAATTCTATGGAGGGGTGATGCGCGTGAGGGGGATTTATGGATGGTGTGCAAGTATAGCAAGCGCTCTTTGTTTAAGTAGCAGAAGTATCCACAAAATATAAATAATAAAGATCGATGCATCACAAACTGGCAGGCTAAACACAGTCACGTGGACACAGTAAATGGGTTCTAATTACACTACAACTAATCTATTTTGAAATTTTAGGTTTATTTGGGGAAAACTTTAGTTTTACATGCATTTTAGGAAGTTTGGGTGTCAATGTAGTGCCTGTAAGCAAGCTTGCTTGAGGCAATGTGGTGCGTGTAATACACCATTCTCAGAGATTTTCTTTATCATAGTGTAGTGTAACAAATAAGTGGAGCGCCTGATCTTGCTCAGTTACGTGGAGCTGTTATTCTTGACCTTAGCCAAACTTTCTATGAAGGCTTCACAAATAGTTTGCAAAATCAGGAAAAGGCTTGATTCAGTCAGGATTTCTTAGATTACTGGAAAATGCATATGCTAGTTCTAGGTGTTTTGATGTAGTTACTGTGCAGTCTTTGAATTCTTGGTTCAGGCAACTTTTGTTCCTTTTCAGTGGCACAATTTGGTGGTACTGTGAAAGATCTTTATACTTGAGTGAACTTTTAAAGTATTTGAAAGATGCATCTACTTCTTGATTGACAATTGAAGGTTTTGAAGAAAAAACCGTTGTTCATATTTTCTGTGACACACAGATCATTAAGGTCAGAACATTGAGAACACTGACTAAAACCCCACCATGTTCCACAAACTGGCAAGAAAGACAAAACACAAGTTTATATAACCGTGGTGAAGATTTACCTACAAGTGCTGAAAACTAAGCACAATCAGAAACAGAATAAACAAAACTATATCAAAATGTATTGACTTTACGGGACACGTTGCTCACTGATCAAAACAACATATTCTTGAAATCAAATTGCTCTCTCTTGACCATACATAACAGCACCTCACACGAAAGAAACGCATCCAGACCACTACCTTCACTTCTTAAATAAATAAGCAAGCAAAGGCTCTGTAAACAGAACGCAGACCTTCAACTAGACCCCGTACTCTGTGTCGTTTTTTAGCCAGTTGGTAACTTTCGATGAAGATTGGCTTCGAAAATTTTTCTTTATATGCGTAGAGTTACCCGGGGGGAAAAGGATGGGATCATAGAAAAAGCGCTGGAGGGAGAGAGTATATCATTCAGTTCTTCGCTGTTTTTAAAAACTATGGAAACTATAACCACAAACTTTTTCTTTTTGAGAGTTTCATCTGGTTGAGTGCGCAAATTACAGACTCAAACCTGGAGTTTCCTTCGGGTCTAAACTTCACACATTCTGTCAGAAACTTTTAAAAGCGTGTTTTTGGATTTAATAGATCTAGTCTCTTTTGTTTTTTTTCCGTAAGGAGGTCTTGGCCTCCACCATTACTGCCAAATGGACAATCCCGAATGCGCAGATCAACATTCGTCCTGAACAAAGCTAGAGATAGGAAAATCTCAGTCAATGAATCTTGAGAAACTTTGAGCTCTATTACATTCCAAATTATTATTTTTACTACTCTAAAACTCTTATATCTTTCAAGTTTTCGTTATTGAAGATTATTTTAAAAATCTATAAATAAAGAAAAATGTTATCATTTCACAAAAACCGAGATATAACAGAACAACTATACTGAGAAACATATTACACGTATACGAGCTTAGATTTTAGGGACTTCATAGAGCCTTCAAGAGACCGTCAATCGCTTACTAATTCTGTAGAACCGGAATCGCCTCAAAAAGTCGTGTTGAAACAAAAAGAAACTCTAAACGATGAATCAGAACTCGGAATACCCACAAAAGTCACGAAAATTCTCATATGGGTGCAATAGCCTTCTTCAAGAAGTGTCAAAATAAGAGTGCGTTTAGCAGTAATTGCTGCACCTATAACTTTAACCATAGATGTCAGAATAGTATACAAATTTCCGAAAATACTGAGAATAAATCTAGGATTTTAAAAATAGTAAACTATTGATAGGTGTTAACCAAAATTTCTCTTCAAATTAGCATCGAAATTACGGGTTGACCCCAGAAATTAAATTAATAAATCAAAATTTCAACAAACCATCAACAGAAAGCGCCCCTACGCGTCTTAAGATGAGCCTCACCCCACAAGTAGACGCGTACGTAGCGCGCTTGGGTTCCACGGAGCTTACAGATCAATATGCTGTACTCTCTGAGCTTGCAGATGGGTTGGAGTCGTTCCTCAATCCAAAAGAGTACCCATACTTCCTTGAAAAGTTGGTTCCCGTTTTTGTTTCACTCCTAGAAAAAACTCCAATTCTGTTCTTTGCATCTACAGAAGAGCACAGAGTCCGTTTGGCTGTGTTGGAGATCCTCCAGCGCCTCACACACAATGATACATGCGCCCCACACCGTACCGTGCTTCTTGACGCTGCAACCTCCGCTTTGCGCGCTGAAAATGAGGAAAATGGTGTTATATGTATCAAGATCATAACCGGCCTTCATAAGGCCTATAAAAGCGTTCTATTGGACCGTGTACAGGAGTTCATGGACATCATATATGAGATGTATACTAACGTCCCAGGTGCAGTTAAACATTGGTTTGACGAGAACTCCAAGCCAGAAACACGTGCAGCGACCGAGAGCGGTGAGCTTGCGCTTCCAGATGACTCACGTCCTCAGAGTGAGCTTCTTCCGGCCATGCACTCTTTCAAAACTCTTCTGGAGTGCCCTATAACCATGGTACTGCTCCTTCTGCTGTATAAGCAGCTTGTAAACAGTGTATTAGTTGCGTTCATACCAAAAATTATAGGGCTTCTTGAGCTCCAGGCTGCAGCTCAGAGAACAGACAGAACTGCCGCCGAAAAGAAGGGTTTGCGTTTCACGTCTGTTCTGAAAAAAATTGTGAATACTCTGCTTTATGGAGACTTCATTGTAAGTCAGGTGAAGGCGACTTCTTTCTTGGCTTACATTTTCATCAGGGACTATGCCCCAGAGTTTTTCAAAGGCTACCACGCCAAAGTACCAGACTTGGTGGTGCGTCTTCTCCAGGATTGTCCTAGTGAACTAGCGGCAGCAAAGAAAGAGCTCCTTCACGCCACTCGTCACATTCTTCTGACCCCACACAAAGGCATTTTCATGCCCAAGCTAGATTTTCTTTTGGATGAGAAAGTGCTCTTCGGTGACGGGCTCACGTGCAACGTCACATTGAGAGCGTTGGCTTACTCTGCTGTCGCGGACTTTGTACACAATGTCAGAGCCAAGTTAACCCCAGAACAACTTTGGCGCGTGGTCCCCTTGTTCTGTAGAGTGCTTCAAGATAACTCCCTTGCGGTGAACGTGGCTTTGATGTGCGCTAAACTTCTTCTCAATCTTCTCGAGTACTTGGTGAAGTTACCCCACACAGAAGCCCGTAAGTTGTTTGCGCTTATCATCGATACGTTCGTTGGTAAGTTTGCGCTGTTAAATAGACGATACGACTACTACATGGCGCTCCATCGCAAGTTCGAGGCCAAAAAAATAGACTTGGAGGCTAAGCAGACTCTGTACGCCAAAGCACACAACAGCAAGCTTGAAGACGAGGCTCCGAAAACAGCTGACGCTGATTCGGACATCGAGGCACTTGTGAAGCGTGAACAAGCGTCCCTTGGTGAGTTTTTGGGTGTTGAAAAGTCTGAAAGTGACGAGTCTGAACCAATTTCAGAAGGTGAAAAATCCTCAGAAATTTGCTTGGCTTCTTTAGCTGACCAGGCTCCTCTCCAGGTCCACCACAGAGTGCTCCAACCTCCAGCCTCAGACCCACTTAAAGATGTGAAAAATCTTGTGCGCAGTCTTTTGAGCTATCTCAAGCTCATAATTTCCAATATGGGCTTGACCAACGGGCCTGTGCCTGCAGAGGGTAACGAGCAGGCGTGGAAAGCGCTCGCACGGGGTTTTCTGATTGAGGAGTTGGCGATATTCGAGCGTCTTTTCGAAGAGGGGTTGGTGTGTGTTCAATTTTTCGGGCTGGAACGTTCTAATGCCGAGCTACCAAAACAGAGTGCTGCAGAGATGCGCATTCCTACCGCAGCCGTGAGTGCTTCCAAGGAAGAGAAAGAAGCAATGGGCGTGTTCCTGTTACTTTTCACAAGCCTTGATCCTCCAGTTTTTGGGGAGATCATGCAAAACAAGTTCCAATTTTTGGTGGCTCAAATGCACATAAACCCTGTGTTGGTGTATGTTCCCCAGCTTTTTCTCGATAGCCAAACCCCATCGGGCCATTTCAGTGGTACGCTTATTGAACACATCAAAAAGAAGTTGCCTGATTTGGGGGCTATGGAGCTGATGGAAGCCAACCTCTATCTCAAACTCTTCAAGTTTTTTCTCTATCTGTTGAATAAGTTCCCCGAGCAAAACGAACGGTTCCTTCTTCCGCACGTGAACGAGCTCATTCTCCAGGCTTTGGAGCACTCTCGTTCTGCAAAAGAACCTCTCGCGTACTTCCATTTTGTGCGCATTCTCTTCAAGAGTATCAGTAGAGGCCGTTTTGAGGAGCTCTACAAAGAAGTTGTGCCTCTTCTTCAAAAAACTTTGGGCCTGCTCAATAAGCTTATAGAGAGTGCTAGAACACGCCAAGAGAGAGACATGTGCATTGAGCTCTGTCTCACGATCCCTGTGCGTCTTAGCAAGTTGGTCCTGATGTTACACTTTCTCATGCGGCCGCTTGTATTGGCGCTCAACGGCCTGGCTGAGTTGGTCGCAACCGGTCTCAGAACATTGGAGCTCTGTGTAGACAACTTCAATCCTAGCTATTTCGACCCAATTATCGAGCCTGTGATTGGGGACATTATGGCTGCTCTCTGGCGGCATCTCCAGCCTTCGTCGACCGCGCAGCATGGAGATACCGTCGTGCGTATTTTGGGTAAGTTTGGAGGCCGTAACCGCAGCTTTGTGAAGCCTGTCTCTGATCTCGAGACCGCAAACGCTCGTCTTGAGGCAGCGTTTGACATCAAGGGCCTCGATGCTCCGGCCCCTGTTTCTGTGGCCACGGGCATCGATATCGCAGTCACGATTCTTGAGGACGCACGCACTTACCCTGCCTCCAATATGGTGGCTTACTACTGTGTGAATGCGTTCAAGTATCTTAGCTCGGTGATCTTGCTTTTTGTGGATGCGTCTCCAGCATCTCCAGAGTATACTGCCACCCTCAAAGCCGCTACAGCTCTCTTAGAAAGCAGCGCGCTGGCCGCGCTCCCCAGAGAGTCTATTAGAGACCCTGAGTTGCTCGACACCCAGCGCTCACTAGTAGAGCGTGTGTTGAAAGCCCTATTTCATGCTGCGCAGGTTTTGGAGCTCAGGGCCTCTGCAGAGGCCCTCACACGCGATCTTTCCAGACACGTTGCCCATATCTACGTTGGCAAAAGCGCTGTGCGTGCCATAAAAGCGTTTAGAGGCTTTTCTGTGGAGCATGGTGAAGGTCGAGTGTTCCTCGACACGAGCGTGTTTTTGGGGGTGGTGGCGCACGCCTTGAGTAGCTCTGTTTCTGAGGTGCGAGACTTGGGTGTTTTAGCGGTGAAGACGTTGTGTGGGACTGTTGATGTGCTTTTCGGTCTGCCTGAAGCTGGTGCTGCTCTGGGCATCCAAGCTGCATTGGTTGCTGTTTTCTGCCACTCGTGCTATGATGAAATGTATTACAATAAACAGGGTGGTGTTGCAGGGCTCCAGGTGATGCTCCAGAATAGTGGTCTTCCTATGAGCTGGTTTGTGCCGTTCCAGAAAGACTTAGTTCGCGCTCTCTTCTACGTACTTCGCGACACGCTGCTGGTTGCACCTACCGCGGTGGTTACAGATGCACAGGCGCTCTTGGAGGAGGTGCTTTCTGGGTGTAACACAGGTGCCAAGTCTGCAGACGATCTTCCAAGTGAGATGGTGAGCTCTTTGGTTCACGATCTCGCGAGTCTGAACCCTGTTGTCCGCGCTGCCTCTCAGAAACTGCTTTCGACGTTGGCTGGCATTGTCAAAGTGCCTTGCAGAACTCTTGTTTCTCGGTGTAAGAACGTTCTTTTGGGCCCAATATTCGGCAAACCTCTCCGTGCTTTACCATTTTTGATGCAGATAGGCCACATTGAAGCCATCACATATTGGCTTGGACTCCCTCAAAACGACTCTCAAGACTTTACTGACGAAATGCAGAGACTCATGCTTGAAGTGGTGAGTTTGGTAGAGGCTGAAGACCTGATGTTGGCCTCTCCTGAAAAGCTTGTGGACTGTGAAGTGCGTGAGCAGCTCACAGAGTTACGAGTTGTTTGTGTACGTCTTTTGACGGTGGCTCTCTCTAGACCAGACTACGCAATGACCCAGCCTGGCTTGACGAGACTACGCATATTGGCTGTGTTTTTCAAGACCTTAAGTGCGCTGGAACAGCCTATAGTGGATGCTCTGCACGATGGGTTGAAAGCTGCTCTCACCCAAAATAACAAGCTTCCTAAAGACTTGCTTCAAACTGGGTTACGTCCAATGTTGATGAACTTGTCGGATCATAGAAAACTCACGGTTCTGAACTTAGAAACGTTGGCCCGACTTTTGGTGGTGCTTATGAACTACTTCAAAGTGGAGATAGGCCAGAAGTTGCTTCACCATGCAAACTCTTGGGCTATGCCTCAGATATTGAATAAAGTAGCACGCTTTGATCTTCTGAACAATTCAGTTATTCAGATCATAAACGCTATATTCAATATTTTTCACCTTCTTCCTCCAAAAGCATACACTTTCATCCCTGAAGTGCTTGCTACTTTGGCCAAAATTGAGCACCACTTACGTCGTGTTAAAAGCTCGCCTTGTAGAGTGTCTCTCGAGTCCTTTTTGGACAGATATCCCGAAGAGGCTTCTGAGCATTTCTTTTCCAAAATTGATGATAGAAAGTCCCAGGATTTACATGCCTACTATGTGGCTCACTGCCCTCATTTGAGAGCCACTGCACGTGAGCGCATGGGCGATTTCTTGAGCCTCGTTGAAGCAGAATCAGACCTGGACGCACGCGCCGTCAAATACGCCTCATTTTTGGATGTGCTCGAGGCCGCGTGCTCGGAGGACGACTGGCTTGGTCTGCAGGAGGCTCTCATGCAGAGAGCCTTTGCTGTGGGCAAACAAGTTGTGGGAACTTTCGTTTTAGCCCCTAAAGACCAAGCGCGTCATTTCGAGATTCTTTACTCTGCTCGCAAGATGCAGACTGTGATGGTGTCTTTCTTTTCTGTTTTGGGTTCAGCCCACCCACTCTTCTTCTCTTTGGTGGACTACCTCTTCAGAGGAAAGCTCACACGTGCGCCAGAGGTGGACTCGTTTGTTCTTGAGCACGTGGTGCGCAGTGGAAAGCCCAAGAACATGGCTTTTGCCTTCTCTACATTGGGTAAAAACTTGTGTATTGAAGCTAAAGTATACGTGCTCAAGAACATGTGTGTGGCTACTTTGGTTTATGAAGGAGAAAGAAACAATGCTTCTATTCTCTTTTCTACGCCTGCTTGGTTTGAAACTGTTCAAAAGGTGTGGGAGGCTCCTATTTCAGACCACTCTGCTGGTGCTCAAGACATTGTGAGATTCGAACTTCTTCAGCTCACGGCTGCTCTTATAAAGTATGCTCCAGACAAGGTGATGCCCCTGCGTACTGCTGCTATCATGCACATCTGGAGCTTGATGCGACTGGAGGATGCTGTGGCCAAACACAGCGCATATCTTGCAGCGTGCTACTTCATCAGCCACTTTGAGACGCCGCTAAAAATCACTACCCACATGTTTTTTGCGTTGCTCAGGGCCTCCAATGTTGATGTTCGGCATCTTGTGAAACAAGGCTTGGATCTTCTTGCTGGAGTAGCCGAGAAAAGCGCGCTTTCTGGTGCAACAACTGCATCAGACTGGGCTGTTTGGCCTCGTAAGGCGCTTCAGGAAAACAGCTCTGTCTCGGGCGGTGTTTTCAGTGTATTCCGGTTTGTGGTGGAGCATGAATCACTTTTTTTTCCTACAAGAAGCGAATTCACTTCTGGTGCTATCGGTGCTATTGGCAAGCTTACACTTCTGCCTCTGGCTCTGGAGGACTTCCAGACTCTTGCTGTTGAGCTCTCTGAGTTGGTTCTTGCGTGGGAAGCACGTGCTCGCGACTTGAGGGCTGGCGGTGAGCCACAGAACGCACTATGGAAGAAGATCTCGGAGAATGAGATGAGCTATGAGGTGCCTACTAACCAGCGTGAAGCATTTGTAACTTTTTTGGTGCGTCATTTATGTATGAGCACTCACAGGATTCTGGCCACAGAGCTCGGGGCACGTGCGTTGGCCCTGTTGTTTGAGGCCGCACGAGTTTGGCCAGGGACCGCTATTCCTCTAAACGCTTTGGAGCGCTTTTTGGTGGCCGATGTGAGTGGGAGCAGTATCAGTGCTTTGTTGAGCTGCGTGAACACGCTTGAGGTGCTTGGCATGCTTTTGGAGTGCCGCGAAGAGCTGTGGGTGGTCTCTCACTTGGTTCCTCTCCACAGACTCGTTGGCCGTGCTGTGAAGAGTGCAAATATGGACGTTCAGGAGGCTCTTCAGCGTGTTTTACGCATCATTTTGAAGGCTATACGCTCAAAAAGTGATGAGGACACAGAGCCTGAGGAAGTGAAGCTGTTCATGAACATGTTAGCTGCTGCTATTGCTGCTGATTTCAGCAACACAGCTCTGTTGTATGCAGGAACAACTTTGTTCCTGACGGTGGTTCACGTGCACTACCAGCCCCAGAGAATGGCTCCTTTGCTTCTGGGGATGGTCAAGACTTTTGGGAAGCTTTGTAAAGACTATCTTTCTTTGCGGAGCCAAAGATCACAAGAAAACAGTACACAGGTGGAAGAAGAGGCTAGAATCACCGCCAAGTTGATTCGTAAGCTTTTGGATGTTGCTGCTACACGTATCTTCCATTTCGGAGACCAGAGAAGAGCGTTTCTTCTGATCTTAGCCCTGTTTGCTGAGAAGGCCCACGATAAAGATCTCATGCGTCATATCGTGCAAACTGTCTCCGTGTGGGTGTTTCTGAACGCTCCTGCGCCTACAGCCAAAGAAAAGGCGTCTCTCATAGCCAAGATTTTGGCTTTTGACCTGCGTAGAGACGCTCCAATGGCCGTGACCAGAGAGTGCTTGCGCATGGTTGTGCGGGTATTTGAAGAGGCCAGCCCACTTACACTCGAGCTCAGGGCTCGCCTTGAGCGCGCCTTCCTTGTGGGCACCAAATGTCTTGATGTCGGACTTCGGCAGCGGTTTATGCGGGTTTTAGGGGGCAGTGTAAGCGCCGATATTCGCGACAGACTTTTCTATATAGTAAGGGAACAGGCTTGGGATGACGTTGGCGACTTCCCGTGGTTGGTTCAGGCTCTGGAGCTTTTGTTGGGGTCTTTCGAGGGAGAACTGCTTGTAGAGTTGGACGACAAGTACTATCGGTTTGCGCCGCTTCTGTATCTTTCTGAGATTGTCGATATACACGAGGAGAATGTTGGTACACAAAGCGAGGCTTTGGGGCTGCTTTTTGCTGCTGAAAATGCCTTTTTGGAAAGAGCTAGAAATGTTAAGGCCAGAGATATCACTGGACCTTTGGCAGAGGTCCTTCATAATGACGTTGCTAGTATTAAGCTGACGTGGGAGGAGCTTTTCCCTGTGGCGTATCACTCTCTTCCAAAGGGCTCTCGAGTGGACTTCACTTTGGCTTTTACAGGCCTCTTGTCCAAGGACTACCACATGCGTCTGGGCGCCAACAATGTCCAGGCTCTTCTTGCTGCTGCCTGCCGGTGCACAGATCTTGAGATTCCCCCTCATTTAGTGAAATATCTTGGGATGGCCTTTAATGCCCATTATCTGGCGATTGAGTATCTTGAGGCTCGGCTGGGAGCGTTCTCCGGCATCCCGGGGCCAGAGGAGTACGATGACGCGCTCACAGAGTTGTACCTTGCTCTTGGGAACCGCGACATGTATTATGGTCTCTGGCGACGGAGAGCCAAGAACAACGTCACAAACACAGCTCTTCTGTTAGAGCAAGTGGGGATGTTGGATACAGCCATGAAATACTACGAGAGCGCGCAGATTAAGACACGCACTCGTTCTCTTCCTTATAGCGAGTCTGAGTATGGTCTCTGGGAAGACCTGTGGATTGCATGCGCCGAAAAGCTTCAGCACTGGGACGTGCTCACAGAGCTCTCGAAACACGAAAATTACACAGATCTTCTTTTGGAATGCGGCTGGCGGGTGGCGAATTGGAATGACGATAAGGAGCCGCTTGAGCAATCTGTGAAAACGCTCATGGACCTGCCCACTCCTCGGAGACACGTGTTTAAGACGTTTCTCTGCCTCCAGGACTTTGCTCAGCAGAAGAAGCTGGGAGAAGACGTTGAAAAATTATGTGATGAAGGAGTACAGTTGGCTCTTCGTTCTTGGACTGCTTTGCCTGCGAGATTCACAGGAGCGCACACAGAGCTTCTTCACGTGTTTCAGCAGTATGTGGAGTTCCGTGAGGCTACGCACATCTACAGTCTGCTTGTGACGACCAACACTCAGAACATCGAGGCCAAGCTGCTGGAGTTGAAGAGGGTGCTCCAGCTGTGGAGAGAGCGGCTCCCAAACGTGTGGGACGACATAAATGTTTGGAACGATCTCATTAACTGGCGGCAGCACTTTTTCCAGCTTGTGAATGGCATATACACACCATTTCTCAAGCCAGATAAGGCAAATACGTATCTGCAGCTCTACTGTGGGTTCCATGAGATTGCGTGTGTTATCAACCGGTTTGCGCATGTGGCTCGAAAGCACGGCCTTGATGAGGTGTGTATTTCTCACTTGAGCAAAATCTATCTCCTCCCGAACATTGAGATCATGGAGGCCTTCCTCAAGTTGATTGAACAAGTGAAGTGTCACTACCAAAACGACAAAGAGTTATATGCTGGTCTCGAAGTGATCAGCAACACAAACCTTGCCTATTTTGGCATCAAGCAGAAAGCTGAATTCTTTGTACTTAAAGGGATGTTCCTTGCCAAGTTGGGCAATGGGGATGGTGCAGATCATGCGTTTGGCACAGCTATCCAGCTCGATAGTAATTTGGCTAAAGCTTGGGCCAAATGGGGCGCCTACCACTACGGTTTATACAAGCAGTCGAGAGATGGCACAGAGCACGCCAAGAACGCCCTCATATGCTTCCTTCATGCGGTGGGTCTCTACAAGAGCTCTAAGGCTCGGCGGTATTTAGCTCTCATTCTTTGGCTCATTTCATTGGATGATGAAAAGGGGACATTGGCTGCCCACTATCTGACGAGCCGTGTAGAAGTTCCTGTGTGGTACTGGATTACCTACATACCTCAGCTTCTCACTCTGCTATCTCACAAAGAGGCACAGTTTGCGAGACGCATTTTAGAGTTAATTGCTAAGCTGTACCCACAGGCACTCCACTTTCCTTTACGTACCACTAAGGAGGACTTTTTAGCGATCCAGAAGCAGATTAATCTGGTGCAAAAAGAGTCTGAAAAGGAGCAAAAAGCTCACTCTCACCCATGGGAGCACGTGGAGGGGATCATGAACATCTCAAAGACGCTGTATCCATTGCTAGCGCTTTCTCTTGAGG
Organism: Saccharomycopsis synnaedendra; assembly: GCA_031124835.1. Taxonomy (NCBI): domain Eukaryota; kingdom Fungi; phylum Ascomycota; class Saccharomycetes; order Ascoideales; family Saccharomycopsidaceae; genus Saccharomycopsis; species Saccharomycopsis synnaedendra. The sequence continues at coordinate 637,258 of JASTUD010000001.1, forward strand.
CCCTTGTGGCGCAAATCACTTCGCGGTTCAAGTCCTCATTTGATGAGGATGCATACAGGCTTGTAGCTGCGCTCTATAGCGATGGAATGCAGCTGTTCAACAGGATGCTCGGTGCCAAAGGTGACGGTGCGCTACCTACAGCTATGGTGGATAATTTGCGGCGGTTTGGAGAGAGTGTGTTGACAAGACAAGTTAGAGCGGAGTTTGAGAAGGATTTCATCAGACTGAAGCCAAGCTACGAGAGTTACATTAGGCGATTGATTCGGTGGAAAGAGCGATTTGAAAACAAATTGGATCGGCGTGTTCTGCGTATTAGTCTTGAAAACTTGTGTCCTCATTTGGTGGAATTCCACTATCTGCGGTTTGAGGATATCGATGTGCCTGGTCAGTATCTTCTTAATAAGGATACGAATAAGCACTTTCTAAAGATTGACCGGTTCTTACCGACAATTGAGGTGGTTAGAGGGTTCAACGGGTGCTATAAGCGACTCAAGGTGAGGGCCAAGGATGGGTCTGTGCATGAGTTTGCAGTCCAATTTCCTCTGAACCGGCATCTGCGGCGGGAGGAACGTATTTTCCAACTTTTCCGACTTTTTGACGGGGGTGTAGCTCGTAATGTGCAGTGCAGAGCCCGCAACATTGCGTTCACTCTTCCAGTGGCTGTGGCCTTATCGCCACATATCAGGCTCTTTCTGAATGATCCAAGCGATATGACGTTGCAGGAGGTGTACGAGCGCACGTGCAAGAGCAAGGGGCAGCCTATTGAGGAGCCATTCTTCTACATCACAGAGAAGCTAAAGGCCACCTTTGATTTCCGGTTGCCAAAGCCGGATATTCTCAGCACAATGACCGAGATTTTTCTGGCTGTTCAAACACTCTTTGTGCCTCTGACGTTGGTGCATGACTTCTTTGCAGGTCGGTACGCACGCTACGAGGATTTCTGGCTTTTCAGAAACCAGTTTACTCTGCAATATGCTCTGTTTATCCTCATGACGCATATGATGAGCATCACTTCACGCCAGCCGCAGAAGATTCACATTGGAACAAAACTGGGTGCAGTTTGGACCCTGGAGATGTTGCCTAACAAAACGGGGCGGCACCCGAAAAAAGAAGACGAGACGAAGATCCCTGTGTTCAGTAACCCAGAAGCTGTACCGTTCCGTCTTTCACCGAACATCCAGAAGCTCATCGGGACCGTTGGGCTGGAGGGGGTGCTTTCTGTGCACGTGCTTGTAATTGCGCGTTGTTTGGCCAATCTGCAGTTCGACATAGAGAATTTTCTTAGTTTGTTTGTGCGCGATGAGGTAATTTCTTGGTTTGCCCAGAACTTGCAGACCAGTGCACAGGGGCCTCATTTGAGGGAGATTGTGAAGGAGAATGTGGACCTGATTGTGGACAAGCTCATGAGAATCGACCACCCATCGAACATTAACCCGGTGGCCACACACAATGTAAACGAGTTGATAGCAAATGCGGTGAATCCTCGAAGTTTAGCCCAGTTGGACTACTTGTGGAGACCTTATCTTTAGTCGAAAACGGAGAGTGTTGAGAAGTTATGATTCGAAAGTTTACGATTGGAGTTTACGATTGGGGAGTTGACATGATCCGTTGTTGTATTTTATTGTATTGTATATGTGCATTATTGGCTGGTGTAGTGTTGAATTTACTGCTTATTAGGTGACATTGATATCTCAAGAGTGGCTTGCATGTGAATTGAAAGGCTAGTTGGAAGAAGGCCATGAGTCCATCTGATGGTACTGTTGCTTTGCAAAATTTTCGAATATTAGACAAATGATCATCCCTAGGGGGACTCGCATCATGATATCATTGCTACTAATCCCCGAAGAGCGACAGAGTCTGACATATGTCATTATATACCTCGATGTTGTACTACCAGACAAAAATGTAGATTTGTGAGGTTCTACGACGGTTTTTTCAACTGATACAAACTTGTAACGACGGGAAACGAACTTATTGATTACTTACTAACCCGCCCTGAGATTGGAAATTAGTATCTGTTCGAATCCGGTGACTACTTAAATCTCCTTTTTAGTAACCGGCAGTGTCCGCATTTCCCGAACTCTGAAGAAATGAAGGGATGCCACTCTATGGAAAAAAACAGGTTCAGAGGGAGACCTATTACCCAAAAAGTTTAAAATATTAGTTCTCTATCATTGGTCAAAGTTTTTGGTCTGTTGAGGGCTCTGCACGCCTTCTTTGACCCCCATTTTGGCAGCACCCTGACATGCATAAACACCGCAGCTTGAGGCCTCACCAAAATTCTGGAAATTCTATGAGTCGGATAAACTGGCTCAGGAATCAGTATATAAGGGACGCTTTTTTGCTGTTTGTTCTCATCATCACTGAATCTCCAATGCCTTCTTCAACTGGTCTTTATCCTACGCTTTTGGTGCGTTCTAATGAAGCCACCACCCTCAACCCTCCAACGGGGACCGATATGCATATCACCACTCATGGATCTGATTGGCTATGGGCGGCTTTTTCTCTTTTTGCTGTCTTTACAATCTTCCACGCAGTATACTTCATCGTCAAAGGGAAGCGTGCCATTGGTCATGTCGCTGCTTTGATGACCTCTGCTATGCTTTCCTTCACGTACTTTACACTTGCTGCTGATCTTGGTTGGACCAAGACAAAGGTTGAGTTTTACCATGTGACAGTTCTGGATCCATTGTACGAGGGCGGGCTTTTCAGACAAGTGTTCTACGCAAGATATATTGGCTGGTTCCTTGCCTGGCCTGCGCTTTTATTCCTTTTGGAGTTTGTCTCTCACAACCTGAAATTGTCCAGCTTTACTACCCAGAGCATGGCATCTTTCTGTCTTGAGCTCGGCGGCGCAGAGGTGTTTGTGGTTGGTCTTTTGATCTCGATGTTAATTTCATCTACTTATAAGTGGGGTTACTTTACCTTCTCCACAGCGTCATACTTGTTTACCTGCGCCTATATAAACTACAACGCATTCACGAATGGCGACATCTCTAACCTTCTGAAGTTAAACTTGATCTTGCTCGACATCACATGGGTGTTATACCCTATTGCCTTTGGTATCTCTGAGGGCGGTAATGTGATCCAACCAGACTCTGAGACCATCTTCTACGGTATCTTAGACTTGGTTATGTTTGTGCTCATCCCCCTGATTTTTGCTTTCCAGAGTGACATGGACCAAAAGGAAGAAGTTTCATTCACTACTCATGCCAGGGAAGCCAAGAAAATTGTTCCGGAGAAAGTTCGTGCCTCTGGCGAGACCGCTGTGTAAAAGCAGATAATTTGTCTTGACCACGAATTCTGTGTGGGATGCGATATTTGTGTGATGTCCTTAATTAAATGATATAGAATTTGTAGTTGATCTGATGGTAGCTTTAAGAGTTTTCTCATGTTGTCTTCATTTTGAGCGATTGTCGTTCACCTGGTCTACAAGTGATAAAGAAAGAGTTTGTGTCAATCCATTTGAACTTATTGATGAATAGGGCAAAAGTGAGATCCCATTTGATAGTGAACGTATAACTTGTTTGACCTAGCTCATGTTAGTGACAAGTGCGTCACCACTACCAATGTTTATTGTATTACAATCTATTACAGACACCTCAAGTGTTCTTCGCACAGTAATACCAAGCTTTAATATTGTCAAGACCCGCCCGAACAGAATGCAAGCAAACACTAGTTTAAATCTCAATAAGCACCACATACCAGCTCGAAAATCTCATACACGGAACTCATGTATAAACGATGAATTTGCTTTATTAGGTATGAAGATATATAAGAAGGGGAATATGCAGTTGTAGCCCCGAACATTGCTCTAGCATATTTGCCACATCTACAAAACCGAATTAAACTTCATTGACAAAAACCTCAACAAATCAGACCAAATGAAGTGAGCTGAAAACCCGAAGTCATACTGTAAAATATAAAAATGAAGAAGCCCAAAAGGCAACCAAAGATACCGGATTATATAAAAATGTGTTTATCGGAAAATATGCTGGATAAGAATCGTTATTTTGTGAACTCATTTCTCAGCTGCAGAGTTCTCTTCGTCTTCTTCATCATCCTCTTCTTCTTCGAAATCTTCCATTAATGAATCCTCTTCGAAACTTTGGTCCAGATCGTACCAAAAGTTCTCATCAATAGTGTCGTTTTGATCTGCGGCTGTATTACTCCCACTGTAAGCAGTTGAAGCAGTTGGCATCACAAAATCCGCAGGAATATCTTGTTTACTACGTTCAACCTCCGCCTTTACCTTGGCATGATATGCCTTTTGGTTCTTACGGTAGTCAACGGCAGCATCAACATTTGCTGGAGAACTGATGTTTGGGTCCTCAAGAAGCAGAATGATCAGAATTAAAACAGTCTCAACTGTCTGGACAGGAGACCAAGTCTCGGCATCTGGCTCATCACTAGTTGGATCTCCAGCGGGGTGGAGAATACTGATACACAACTTGCCGTCTTTGTATACATTTGGGTGGTATATAGGAGGGGTGAAACGGAATGAAGGTGGTCTATAAGGAAATTCTTGAGGGAACCGCATTTGAGCTTTAAAGTAACCTCCATGGTATATGGAATCCTCATTTAAGACCATCACTCCGATGTTCCAAAGAAAGATGTTATCATTTTCGAGTTCGATGTTGAAAGACGGTATCCGTTTCTTCGGGTCCGTGAGTTCCCGGTATTGTCTGAACAACACTGCGGATGCACTATTAGACATCTGGTTAATATTAATCTTTTTCGCAATTTGATATTTTCAAGAATTAATTTTAATATAAGGAGTGGATGAGGTTGTAGAATGTTCCACCGTAGATTAGAAATAGGGTGGTGGAAGAAGCGCACGAAAACCAATAGAAACACGGGAAAAAAGACAGGAAAATAAGCTAAAATATTACTCCACACACAAAATGAAAAATATCAAAATTCTCAGGAGATACACTTACTCTTCGAAGCTGGAGTATAAATTGGGAGAGTAGGTGGGTGGGAAAATAAAGTGATTTGTGGGCAGCCGCCAAAGATTCCTTTTTTTTGGTTTGGAGCCCTGCAGCTATAGGAGTAACAGGCCTAAACAAGGAGATAGTCCCGGGGTACGAAGGGGTTGAAAGTGGGGGTGGCGAAATAAGATTTACAATTAATTAGAGTGTGTGAGTGTTTATATGCAATCATTTGAGTGGCAAAAAACACTAAACGTGTTGTCATATGACTGATGATTATGCAGCTTGCATGATGTGAGCCTGATTGAAGCAGCAGGCAGGAAAGGTGAAGGGAATAGATAGAGAAAGGAATGAGAAAGGATTTGATGGTGGCAAAAAATGAAGACGAATTATACGTACGGTACTGTTGTCGAACTTTCATTCTTTTCATTATCGATTTGAAAAGGCAATTTTACCGTTGTATAGAGCTTTGGAAAAGTGTGAATCTGATACACTCACCCGATAATGCCAATAAATTTGTCAGGGAGCGATGATTTATTTTGCTGCTAAATCTGAAATAAATGGGTACGATAAATTTGAACGTATACAGGCTACTGTGTTAGTAAAGATTTCTGTACAAGCTGGCTGGTAATATCACCGATCGCTGAATGAATAGTTCTAGAACCATTAGGAATGCTTGGTATAATTACAACGGTGAAGAAAAGTGAGGAGTTATCTTTTGGTATTATAGCTGCCTAGCTGTATATCCAGATAGAGTAGAAAAGGAATAAGTGCTTCAGACCCCGAGTGAGGCGTCAAAATAATGTAAAGCCTTAAATGTATGAACAATCAATAAATAAGAAATTCGTTACTAATTATAATCGTTTGTATAGTTGTATACTTGCTACAGAAGCTTCCCCAGACGCAATGCCCAATAACGCTATTCATCAAACCACATGTATTGACGTCCTACAAACCTCAAGTTCGCATAACAAACTAGCCAATATGTCAAGGTCTAAAACCTGTTCTGAAGTTATATATAGGAACTACACTCAACAATTTCCGCGTATAATCTGTGGCTTACGACCGACTGTGAACTTCATATACTGACAAGAATGCCGAGTATTTTGTGTGTTCTAGAGGTGTAACTGACCTCTAAGAGCGGTAGCATTCATCTGAGAATAAACATATCTATCGAGCTTTTAAATTGGATGAATTTGGTCTTGCGTTGACCACTGTCGGATTTTATATGTAGTTCTGATAAACGGACATACGCATACTAAGATGTCTTATCGAAGTCAGAAAAATGTATCTAATAGTGAGATTGTATTTTCAATATATAGATTATAATATCTATATCTCCTTCAATCGATGCCATCTATCTAATAATAGTTGCCTCTCTACCTGGGCCAGTACCGATCCACTTAATAGGTACCCCTAAATACTCCTCAATAAACTCAACATACTCTCTGCACTTCTTAGGCAAATCCTTGTATTCTCTAACCCCACTGATGTCCTCGTTCCACCCCTCAAACGTCTTGTAAACAACCTCAACATCGCCCAAAACGCTTAAATCAGCTGGGAAAGACTCCAAAAGCACCCCCTTGTATTTGTAGCCAACAGCCACTTCGATTGAGGAAAAGGTGTCCAAAACGTCCAACTTGGTCAAGTTCAAATGAGTGTACCCATTGATCAAAGTCAGGTACTTCAAAATCACCATATCAAGCCATCCACAACGTCTTTTTCTACCCGTAGTGACCCCAACCTCCACCCCAATGTCCTGAAGCTTCTCACCAACAGCGTTCAATTGCTCAGCTGGGAAAGGCCCCTCACCCACCCGAGTGGTGTACGCCTTCACCACACCATACACATTGTTGATACTCTGAGGTGGGATTCCCAAACCGGTGTGCACACCCCCGATACCGGTGTTGGACAGGGTAACAAATGGGTAGGTACCAAAGTCAATGTCCAACAAAAGGGCGTTGGCTCCTTCTACAAGAATCTTCTTGTTCTGCTTGATGGCAGAGTGAAGGTACGGAACGGTGTCAATGACATATGGCGCAATCTGCTTCTTGTAGGCCTTGTATTTTTCAAGCTCAGCTTCAACGTCATATGAGAAATCCCCATAGCGCTTCATACGCGAGCTAACAAGACGCCGCAACCGGGTCTCAAACTCGGCCCAAGGACCGGTCACCAAGTGGTGCACCCGGATCCCGGACCGCGAGACTTTAGTCAGGTAAGTTGGACCAATACCTTTACCGGTGGTCCCGATCTTGCCCTTCTTGGTCTCGTCAGAAGTGAGCTCTTGCTCTCTGAGCTTGTCGGTGATTTGATGGACATCGAACACAAGGTGCGCTCTATCCAGGATAAAGAGACGACCACTAGCGTCCACACCTTGCTTCTCAATCTTCTCAAGCTCAGCAAAGAACAGAGGGATATGAATGACCACACCAGACCCAATCACGTTCGCACACTTTGGGTTAATGAGCCCCAGAGGAAGCATGTGGAAGTCATACTTGACTCCATCTACCACAATAGTGTGACCGGCGTTGTTACCACCCTGGCACCGAGCACAAACATCAATATCATCACAAAGAATGTCAACAAGCTTACCTTTTCCTTCGTCACCCCACTGGGCCCCGAGAACCACAGACACTGGCATTTCTGTGGGATGTGAAAATTCCGAAAATTACTCATGAAGTTTTTTCGCACGTGCCCGTGACGTTAAAAGTCAAATCCTATTGCGAGGATTCATAGGCGTTTCGGGACTTGATGAAGTTTCGCTTAGAATCCAGTTACGGTGACTCTCTATCCATGTAGTTCATATGCAGGGAGACATTTTTTGATCATCTCCCTTTCTATCACTCTTCGCAAGGCTTACACACCCAATATAGTTTTTGCAATTTGAGGTTAGCCACGAATGACCGATGTTATATATAACGGTTCGATTGAAGCCTCCCGGCTGTACGTGTTTGACATGATTGCATGTACTAGTGTGATCGGCAATCTGATTAGCTGTCAAATTAGGTGTTTCATTGTGGGAGTTTGATAAGCCGTTATGCTGAGATTATTAGCAACAGTATTTTTCAACCTCTGCCTTCGCAACAACATGTACTCCGCTTAATGCGCGACAGTTCTCCAATCGTGACGCCGTCTCTAGCGGGGGCGGGGTGGCGAGTTATCTTGTGAATGCGTAATTCTTTAAAAACAAGATTTACGGCAAAATTAGCTATAGCATAACCACGTCTGATGTGTTTGCTTGAGACAAGTGTTTCGAGGCTGATTAAAGATATCCTCATAACAATATTAGTTAGCAAGACATATACGTGTTGCATGCAGTAACCCACAACGCAAATTGAATAAATAATCTAAATTCACTTTCAAGTGTCTATTGTTTCTACTCTGATAGAACAACTGTTACTTTCCATCCTTCCATTTTCTTATCTGTTAGACTTTTTAGCAGGTCCACGTGCATTTATTTCAATCTAGTTTAGTTATCTAATCTCCATTACTCTCGGCTTCACCGCGTTACTACGCAGCACTAGCACATACACATAGAGAGCCCCTACCCCCGCCCTCACCAGATCACCATAGCCCACCCATACTTATTCGGCGCACCCCCTGTACCAACCGAGAAAAGTTTCCTGTAGCCCTAGTCAATGCTCCTTAGCTGACCATGTCCAGCATTGACGCATTTGTGCGGGGCGTCGAGGCCGCGCTAGTGATTCCCACAGCGGCCCCCAGACCCGGCCTGCTGCTCTCCCAACTCACAACCGGTCTCCAGAGCCTAAGTGTCCGGCCTCAATACGGACTCTGTTCCGACGCCGTGGTTCTCGCGTGCGGCTGCATAGTCTCAGAAAAACTTGCAATCAACTTTGTAAATTCCCCCTGTCCCGTGTGTTCGGCTCCCAAATGCTCAATTCTAGCCCCCCTCTCTCCTCTCCGTAAAATATACGAGTTACTTCAAAAATATGAAGCCGAAATAGCTCCAAAACCGGTTTCCAGAACATATGCTCCACGGGGCGACCGACTCTCGTTGTTAGCTCTTTTCCTGGCCGCTGCCCTGCGAATCAAAGATGAAGAGGGAGGTGAAAGACTCGATCAATTCGAAGAGTACGAAGAAAAACGACTTTCCGACGATCGCCTGGACGACGCTGGTTCGTCGCCAAGACCCGGTCGCGTGCTGACCGTCCTGCTGTATCTTACACGGACAGAGTCCCAGAGGTCGGGGAGCACTGTCGAACGCATCCTCCGGCCACGCGAGCTGTTCACGCTGCTTTTTTCCAGCACACCAACCCCAATCACGATTCCTAAAAACTCTGGTGCCGACCAGATATCGGCGGGTAACACTCCTAGCTCTCTTCATTTCTCCCATCTTCTGACCCCTCCAGGCTCCCATTTTGAGCCAGAAAGGGAAGAAGATTTTAGCAAAGAAATCCTTTTCGCAAACAACTTCCCAGTGTATCGCAAAAGGATGCAGTATCCAACGGGACTGTCGAAGGTTAAGTCTCTTCTTAAGCGGTCAGATTATATAGGGACTGCCATCTCTCCCGATGCAACTAAATTTGCCCTTCTTGAAGACAAAAAGTGGTCGATTTACTCTATCACAGACTCATCTCCTGAGTTGCTTTGCTGTGGTAAGAATAACGCACACTACGGGCCTTCTATGGATGATTTACGCAAACTCAACTCAAAATTCTACTCTCCTGAAAAACTAGAGTCTATAGTAGGTGACGAAGCCGCAGTGGAAATGGTAGAGCGTGGCGGTTGGACATTTGAATACTGTGCATTGGGCAACAATTACTTGGTTATTGCTGGTAAAAAAATCATTAAAGTTTTTGATTTACGCAGATTTGGGAAACCCGTATACACTCATAACATTGGACTTCCAATCAGGTGTGTGGACATTGCTCCAGATGACCGGTTCATTGCATGTGGCTTGACTGGGCGTGACAAGGCCACGGACCTGGAAGGTAGTTTGATTATGTTGTTCCAACTTTTTTGCAACTACGGTGACGGCCCTGCGTACCCTGGAAGCGAGGGAGAGCCTGTTCAAGGAACTGAGAGTTATGCCTTCTCTCATGCTTCTTCTTCTTTAATTACGCTCCATTATAAGGACCCGATAAACATAGTGAGATTTTCAAAAGATGCGGCTTTGATGAGTGTATCTACGGCATTGGAGTCTCGATTTATGGTGATTAGCCTCAGTAAGCCCTCAGACCCAAGATTGGTAATGAAAGCGAGCAGAAAACTCGACACTTCATATGAGAGCGAGGGCATCACAGATTTGGCTTTTTTTGGCGATAACAACAAGTACATGGCGGTGTCGTCGGTGGCGTTCAATGCGCCTGTGCTTGTATTGGACACACGCATATCCAATCTCCGAGACGCGCACCTGGTGGCACACCCAAAAATGCTAATGAAGCTCGAGGAGGTAGGCTCGTCGATCCACAGGTGCTGTGTTTCACCACGTAACGATGCTTTTGCGTTTCTTACGAAAAAGGGCTACGTCTATATAGTGAACATTAACAAGAATTTCGAAAGAAAGAGAGCGGTACTCACAGACTGTGTGATGAGTGCTACTAAAAAGAGTGAAGCTGCAAGTTTACAGTTTAGTAAGGATGGTTACAAGTTATATGTTGTGGATCGCAAAGGCATTCTTTACGTAGAGGATTTTGTTGCAGGGACGCCGCAGAGTCATGATGTGAGCAAGTGCAAGTCAATCGTATAGTGTATATTACGTTCTTTTTTGTTGTAGATTGCATGCTGTATAGTGTAGTTGAATTCGGTATATTGTGCAGTCTGCAGTATATTTTGTAATGCGTTACATGTACCTTTGAAGTTATAGATAAGTGCACTTCTTATGAGTCAGTTGGCAAAAGCTCATAGGGGTGTTTTGATGGTTTTGGTTATGGTTAAATCATGATTTTGTTGGGATTGCACCAAAGGTGCTATAATACTCTGCCGAGCGGACTTCCAGCTACCCTGACTTTAGAGGCTGCAAGATGGTGTAGTTAGCGGTGTAGCTCTGCCAAGCACAGTATTATCTGAAGACAGCTCAATGCACGAAAGCTTGTTGAACGAAATTAGATAACTACAGAACTAAATTCAAGCAGCTGTAACATCAGCTAACGACTAATATTATCAAATGAATGATTCCTGCTAGGTCTGGACTAGGCGCAAGAACACAGATACGAGTCACACTTCCTTGAATATTGATCAAAACCCTCACCCGGTGGACGAGTGTACATGGCCTATAAACAGTAACATCGACGCCAGCTAATGATGTTTGTTGTATTTTGAAAAACTTCTCAATCTATCGGCGGACTTCACTGCAGCCGAGCACATAGCGTGACCATGCCACAGCTTTAGCAGCAAAATAAACGCACAACAAAACCTCACAAAACTAGAAATCAACACAGTGAACTAAGTTTTTTATTGCGCACGATTGATATACACTATGCTATTACTGGTGAAACGTTCATTTTGACGTGCGTATACAATCACTACCCACAACAGAAAGCCTTGTCTTACAAACACACTCAATACATGTAGATGTATTCAGTCCAAAAAACTGAGTCGCAAACATAACGGATTGTCTATGGATAATTCCTCGCCTACCACCCCTTTTAAAGGAACTTACTCCTTATCTCGCCCTTATTTTCCACCTGCGGATTTCGCATGCGGGATCCAATTCCGTCTATAAAAATGGGCAATTACCAAGAAACCATACCAAAATTGTAATACCCTCCCAATAAACAGTTGCTGGCTTTTAGTTGAGAACCAGCGATCATATCAGGCTAATCAAAATGAACCGGCTTAGACCTTTCAGATCTTTAGCAAGACACATCAGTAACTCGCCTAAGTCTGCTACTATTCCCCTCATTACACCGTCGAACTCCCCATCTAGCTCCCCCTCTAAACACAAGTATCTTGAGACCCTCCCCACACGGGACCTCCTTTCGTACCTCTGTATTGGTGCGGCCACCGTGAACAAGCCTGTGCTCAACACAGTAATCAAGCTCTTCCCATACGTTCCGCTCCCTCTCATCAAGCTCTTTGTGTCACGGATCTACTGTGGTGGCGATAATGCTATAGAGACGATTGCCACAGGCGACAAACTTGCTCAAAGAGGCATCCAGAACATGATGATCAGCTTCACGCTCGAGGATGCGGAAGGAACCAAAAACTTGGACATCAACCACATTGTAGACGAGACTATAAAGTCTGTAGACAACATTTTGGTCCCACATACCGAATCTATGATTGAAAAAGCAATTGCTGAAGGACGTAGTGTAGATCTGGTCCCCGCAGGTTATGTAGCCCTTAAGCCCAGCGCTTTGGTTAAAGACCCTGCCCAGGTTATGAAACATTACACTGACCCAGCATATGCGCTGGGCTGGTCGGAGTTGGTTGGCAATTGCTCGAGAATAGTAGGACATATATACACTAGAAACGCAGAGTTGGCTAAAAAATATCCAAAGAGAACTGTTCCTCTAGTGGTCGCTGTCATGGACGCCGAAAAGTACGACTTGCAGCAGGCTGTGTATGTGCTTCAGCGCATTTTGTTCAAGCAGTATAACCCTCTTGACAGACCAGCTTGTGTGGTGGGAACTATCCAGATGTATCTCAAACAGTCTCTTGATGTTCTTAAGAATGAACAAAAGTTGGCTGAGGCGGAAGGATACAAAGTTGGATTGAAATTGGTGAGAGGAGCATACATACACACTGAGCCTGATAGAGGGGTTATCAATGCCACAAAGGAAGCAACAGATATTTTCTATGATAAAGGGATTGAATTGGCTGCAAAGAGTGTTCTTAAAGAAGGGAGCGTAGATCATTTGGTTGTTGCTTCTCACAATGGAGAGTCCATGATGAAAGCCACTAAATTGCTTGCTCAAGAGACAGGGAATTCTAAAAAGTACCACATAACTTTGGCCCAGTTGTTAGGTATGGCCGATGATATCACCTATGATCTTATTGTTAATCACGGGGTTACTAATATCATCAAGTATGTGCCTTGGGGGCCACCAGTCGAGACAAAGGACTATCTTTTGCGCAGATTGGAAGAGAATGGGGACGCTGTGAGAAACGATAATGGGTGGAAGTTGATGGGTGGTGTTATTAATACTCTTTGGAAGAGGGTGTTCAAATAAGATTACTGCACTACTGATCAGAACTGATACGGATGGCAATATATGGTCTAGAACTACTATATTTTGCTAGGATAGAGCTCACCTTAGCTATTATTTTTACATGGCTTCGATTTAGTCAAGTCCTCAGCTTAACAAACGGATTAAGTCCAGCTTGGCTGCTTTATAAAATGTATTAATTATGTTACGGTGAGCACATATCGATGTAGTGTTTCCAAAGGTGTCCTTGGTTAGAGTGTTTTCTAGAGAAGCTCATTCGATAAGTGGAGAACTTAAGCTAGTCGCTTGCTGTTGAAAATTTGGCTTCGAACAGAAAGATCACTTGAGTTAACATATTAATTCAGCAAGTTACTCTCACTTATAGGATTTGATTGTCTCACTAAGTAGTCTTATGCATATGAGTCTGGTAAAGGTTTTAGTTTACGAAAATATAGACCCCAAGCTGCTCTGGTAGCTTTATACTTTCATAATTCAAAACCCTCGTTTCTAGTTCGACACTATTAGCCCAAAAACACATATGCTTACCTACAATATACTCAAAACCAGCAGTCCACAGCAAGTATCTACGGATTCTTAAGAAAAGAGACCTTTTTTAGACATCCTCATTAAAAAGAATAATCAGATTAATGGCGAGCCAACTTTTCATAAAAATATAGTCATACCCGAGATGATTTATACATTACCCAGTTACAAGCCAGTGCTAACTAACAACCCCGATTCTATTAGCCAAACTTGATCCTTTATTTTTTCTATTTTCTGCATCATTATTCTCCCCATTACTCCTTAGATCGCTACCTCCGTCATTCTTTTTTGATCCATTCCTACGCCGTCTCTTTCTTCTCGCTTTCCTTGTTTCTTCACTAACTCCAACTCGGTTAACCAACTTGAGGAGACTTTGCTTTCCATTTTTCACGTTCTGTAGCTTGTCTGTTTGAAGGTTTTTAATTCTTTCGAGTCTTTCCTTTTCTATTCTTTTTTTGACTCTTCTTTCCTGTCTGTAGTTTTTTGAACTTTTCCGAGGTGTTCCATCTCTTCTAAGTCTTGTGTGTTCCTTCACTTCCCCAGAAGCAGGTGATTCTTGGATCTCTTTTGAAAATTCTGCTCCTGGAAACCGAAGCTCCATATGACGAATATTAGCCAAAAAATTCTCAGTGAACTCTTCTATAGTAGCCTCATTTATATTGAGCAAATCACATGTACATCCATTCTTGTGCCTGAAATAAGGAACACCGCTGCCTTGAGGTTTCATATATCTACTTAATAAACGGAGAACCTCAGGGTAGTGCGCCATAACCCGGATTTGTAGGAGTCCAATATAAGCAGATATAGGCACTTTGAACGCCCTCATGTTTTTGAGCACATAGCAGCATTCAACAAAATCTTCATAAGTGTAGCAAGTCTTGTGCAGTGCAAGAAGTTTGTACTCCAATTGAGCGGCCTTGCTTTGCTCAGCAGCTTGTTTGTCTGTGAGCCCTAGGTATTTTGTGGACATAGGGAGACCTATATGAGGTGAAGAATTAGGGTGAAGACCGAGTGCGGATAGCAATCGAGAGAGAAGCACGTTTCGAGGAAAGCTTAAAAGATGTTCGTTATTAAGATGTAACGATTTTCAAAAGTTTTGGATGTTTGTTACATGATCAAGTTTTGAGTTTTAGGTGGAATGGTTTTGATGTCCGGACAATCAAATTGATGAATCTTAATGGAAAAATGTATCCTAAATGTTCAAATTTTCAAATTAAGTAATTCTTTGTAAGTCTTGTGACTAAGATTAGGAAGAAAATGACTGTGTTCTGCGCGGAAGTAGAAGCATATAAACCTGTAAGTCCCAAGAAGTAGAGTCTTAAACTTTAAAGCGTTGAGGGAGACCAAAATGCTGTATGACAACAAGTTTGACGTTATCACAAATAACATGATACCGGGAGAGTAATAGTAATTAGTTGTTCTGATTGTTAAGCCCCAAGTTCGTCAACGAAACCCCTAACCAAAGTACCCTGATCAGATTCTAATCTGAAGCATCCAAAGAAGAACTGAGAAGCGTGATATGGATATTATGTTTTGATTTCAATTTTAACTAAAAGCGTTGGACGTTAAAAGGTTGGATGGCTGTCGGGAATTGATGTGCCTAACTATTTGTAGTGTAAAATTGTGGTCCTTGCACTTCACTGTTTTATCTTGACTTTTCATTCTCAAAGAAGTAGATGATTAGATCATGAATCAATAAGTATAACGGATTTCAAGGACCGTTTAGAGAAAGTGACAATAAGATTCTAGATAGACGAGTATAGGACCCACCACCTCATCAACTTCTCAATACACTCTAATAACTATGGGAGGCACGAGCTGAGGCTGCTTTGCAGGCTCAAAACAAAGCTCAAAGCTGGAATACAAAACTTGAAATAGACCCTAGAGAAATCAAATGTGGAATTGTGTGTGCTCCTGTGGAAGAATCGCTCGACCAGCATAAAAAGATGATTTGGTGATGATTTGATTTTGAAGACGAAGACAGACAAGCACATACAAGAGCATAAAAAGCTCATAAAGAATTACTAAAACACCAATTATAAGCTTCTGAGACAGAGTATTCACTTCATTTGATCTCCTTTCACATGCATGAGGTCGTGAACTGCAACACTTATATCTCTACAACATAAAACTGGTGAAAAATCTAGCTCACTGACATACTTCAAGTCCCGACAGATCAATTGTTTATTGAATTTCCCCTTACAAGTAAACACGCTACTGAAATATCCCCCCTCTCCGTATTCAGAGTAATCATCATCAAATTTCAAATAAATCATTGCATAACCCATAAAAGGCCACCCAAAAAACGCGAAGAACCTCTCAAATCACCACAAAAATTTCCAAAAATAACCCGCGAAACCACCCCATGAGCATATAACAACCCGGCTTTCTGAAACCCTCTACAGCCCATGCTCGACCCCCGAACGCGCCTCCGGGAGGCCATCATCGAGGGTAACCTCCTGATTACGTCACGTCTTCTCAGACGCTTCCCGCAGTATCTCAAGAACGTGGATCCCGCCAATGGTTGGTCGCTGCTCCACTACGCTGGCTTCTACGCGCACTACATCATATGCGTGCACCTCATAAACCTTGGCCATGACAGAGACGAGACTTCTTTGAATTTCGATGGAAATGCTCCCATTCATACTACCGTACAAAGCGGAAACCACCAGACACTTCTTATGATGCTCCAATCCTTTCCCTCTGCCATTGACACCAAAGGAGAGCGATTAAGAGCTCCCCTTCACCTAGCGGCCATACTAAACTACGCGAACTGTGTGGATACGCTTATAGAAAAAGGTGCTAACGTTAACGTTGTAGATTTGGACGGCAACACCCCCCTCCACTTGGCCATGCAGTATGGGGCCAAAGAGTGTGTCCAGAGTCTAGTCACACACCACGCCCAAATTGACGTCAGAAACGCTGCTGGATGGCTCCCCTCAGAGGTTGCACGTGACACCCCCACACGCACTTTTTTTGAGGGACTCAAAAATGATGTACTCAGTGGTAAATACACTAAAAGTCCTTCTCAAACTGTTTTTGGACTGGCTGCTTCTAGTGTTAGTTTAGCGCCTCAAGCTGTTTTCCAAAGGGCAAGCGAACTTTCGAGAACTACAAGCGAAGTGAGGCTTGAGGCTCCTCTTCCTCCTCCTGTTATCCAGAGAAAACACTCTAACTCGCTTCCTGGTGGTATCCTTACCTCTTCAAGCCAACCAGAATCGCCTCAAACACCAAAAGAAAGTTCACTGGATCTTTCTTCGTTGCTGCTGCCTGTGTTTCCCCCTTCCATACCTCCTACTCTGCCCAGCAAACAAGATCACCTGCCACTTCGTCCAGTGCCATTCCAGAGAGCGCGCATCTCGCGGTTGCATCTGAACCTGGTGGGCAGCAGCGTGCGGCCCGTGAAGAGTTCGTCATCGCTTGGGGAGCAAAAGGTGCGGTCACGTGCGGGGAGCGTCCAAAACATGATAAATACGCCAGGGAGAGTAAGGCTGAATACGATGATGTCATATGGGAGCGGGGTTCTGGAGGGACGGTCGAAGCACGGGACTTCTAGCAGTACTCCGGTTCTGCATCACACTCTGTATTTTGACGGCAAGCTCAGGAAAGCCGAGTTTGCGTTTTCTGAAGAGAGCATAGCGGATAAGCGGATCTCTGTAGTTTCTGAGCGTCGCATGGACGAAATCACAAGTGCTCATGAAGAAGATGCAGACAGTTCTATGGGCACACATATCTTTAATCACTCGAGTGGATCAGATGATAGCGGAACAGATGTGGACTCTAGCGGCTCTGATGATGAATTGCTGCCTCCAGTGTTGGATAATAGCGAAGATGTGCCTACATTTGCTATTCGTCACCCCACGCCCCAAAGCGGTAAGATGGGGCCGAGGGGGCACTTGGACAATCCCCAGCACTTGAATCTCAATATTTCTGATGCGTCGCGGTTTGTGAACGACCGGTTACGGCTCAGCGCGGGGGCAAATGACACGCCTTCGCACCAGGAATTGGCAAAGTTTTACTCGCCAAATTTGGCGGGGCTGGGGGCGCTGGGGGGGTTTGGAGGGATTGATGAGGTGACCCGGCCATACATTATCACCCCAAGGGATGGGAGTTTCAATCCTTTTGCAGGAGACCCAAGGGAAATTTTGGAGGGGGTGAGAAGTAGGAATGGGTCTGCGGGGAGTTTGGGGGTGGATGAGAAGACGGCTGAAGGGGGGAAAGAGGGAGCAGAGAGGATTAGTATTTTGGCTGTGCCGATTGTTCTGAGGAGGAATCAAGGGGCGCATTATGGAAGGGAAGAGTAATTATATTCGAACGAAGCAAGAATACGACTATGGAATATCATTACACAAGCATATATGTTCGGTTATCCCAGAGAATGGCATGAGAAAACTGGAATATGACTAGTCCTACATAGAACATAAAAACTCATTCCAAGAGATTCGATCCAGTACGCATAAGGAACGCTATAGAAATCAAGGATCTCATGAGCTCCTTCACTTGACCACTTTCTAGAAAGGATGTCCTTTTTTCGTTGTCTACTCCACTTCTCACTTTGAATAATGTTCGCGCTCCCGATCACCGAAATATTATATACAAATAGCAAACACTCTGAAAGAGTTGTCAAATCAAGTAGCTTTGGGATTTTTGTGTAGTTTTTTCTACAAGTTTTATGTTTTATTGAGAAATTTATACTCTTCATGTCTATACTGTTTGTGGTAAATAGACCACATCCATAAATGGGTCTACTGGAGATTATGAACTACTTGAAAATTTGGTCACTCATCTTATAATACTGTATCTGACATTATGCATTAATATGGTTGTCTAGGAAAGATCATTGAGCTTCAGCACTAGGCTGTTAACTATGAATTGTAAGAGAGTGCCCTCAATGAATCAATTGCTGGACTGGAGGATCAAAGAACACTTGGAGAAAAAACGAAAAGAAAATCGTTCAAAGTTCCTCGAGCAATTCAGCATTTTTTGACCTTTTCTTAACATCACTCATTGTTTTAACTGCTTGTGCGACTTGAATAGAGTAATAACAGCCTTTGCAAAAACAAAATCCATCTACATTCGGCCACCCAATAAGTACAATCACAAGTAAAAGCTCATATAATTCAAGGACTCGGCCTATCAGTATAAGTACATAGATACACGTACTCTCTTTCCAAGGCGTAACCCACCAATCACTCCAATCTTTTTTGCTCCCCTACCTCCCCCTGATGGTCTGCGAAATCTTTCATCAACTCCCTCTGCATCTTCTCATCGAACTCGTCTATAATCTCCATACCATGTTCATCCAAAGGCACCTTGTAGAACGTATGATCTACTCTAATGACCCTATCTAAAATGCTTTGACCGTTGAAATTGTCTACAGCCAAAACTGTGGACCTCTGGTCCTCGTACTTGAGAAAACAAAACCCTTTAGACTCTTTGGTTTGTCTATCTCTAGCTAATTTTATTCGGGTAGGAACGCCAAATTGAGAAAAAATTGTGAGGATGTCTTCTTCAACAAGCGTTCTAGGTAGGTTGCCTATGAAAATATAGGCCGAATCAGCGTACTCCTGGTGCCATGAGGCATCGAATGGGGTATTCTCTTTAAGTTCTGTTTCGGAGAGCTTTGTTATTTGACGTGTTGAGGACATGCGATTGTTCTAAATGTGTTTATTCGTGAACCTTCTCTCTCTTTGGCTTGTTTTGGGCGTCTTTGTGGCTTGTTTTTTTAAGTGGAGCTGTTTAGTAAATTATGCTTTATTTTTCAATACAGTATAGCGAGCGAAGTTAAACTAATCACCTTAAAATTTTATGTGTAATGCCATCAAAAAAATAAAGAAAAAGTAGCCCAAATGATGAGTTAAGTCTCATACCCAATATTTCGCTAAACACATTCTGACTTTGTTTTACTGCTGTGATTAGATGTTCAAAAGAGCGTTGAAATCTCTTGTAAAAGGTCAAAATATCAGCGCTTAATCTGGCAAATCGAGAAAGCATCTATATGACGGTCATTCGAATATACTGATTTCAATGAATGATACTAAACAACAGATCTTCCTAATAAACTATCACGCTTTATAGCAAGCCAAGTGATCTAAGCGAACTGAAATGACACAATTGCAAACGAAGACTGAGAACTACACTATTCCATGATCAATACTAGGCACTAATCTATAGCTTCACGCTGATTATATCACTCTAAAATGGAGAGAGTCTACACAAAAAAAACTTCACGGAACGCTTCAAATACCGAAACATATCAAAACAACCCTCCCCAACTCCTTCACATCTCTCCACACTCAGAAATCACGAGCGGTATTTCTGGCTTTCCATTGCGTTCCACCTTCACCTTTGCCATCATATCCACCACATCAAACCCCTCAACCACCCTCCCGAAAACAACGTTATTTCCATCCAACTCAGGCATTGTTTCAAGACATATGAAAAACTGACACCCATTGCTGTTTGGCCCACTATTTGCCATAGAAATAGCGTATTTTTCATGCTTCAAAGCAAAACTCTCATCTTCGAAAACGGCTCCATATATGGACATCAGCCCAAGCCCATTGTTTGATATGAAATCCCCGCCTTGGATCACCTTGCCTTCAACTACCCTGTGGAAGACACATCCTTTGTAGCCTATGGGTTGGCCATTTTCTCTATACTCACCTGTGCAAAACTGACGAAAATTTTCACTGGTTTTGGGAACAACTCCAGTGTCAAGTTTTATTTTGATTCGCCCAAGATCGCTTGGCCCGAGCTTTATGTCTAGAAAAACTGTAGCCATGCACGGAGTGAGTATGAAGCTCAGGTCTATGAATTTCAGTTACCCGGAGAGTGAGGATGGAGTTTGGTCAGTGGAATGCGCGGGTGCTAAACTTCGGAAATTCTTGATGATTTGATTATTGCTTTCTTACCTCACTCCCTGATACGGACACAGTACAAGATATAGCTTATAGAAGCGCTATCGCGAGTACCACAGGAATAGGAGGTTGAAAAGGAAAATGCTTTCAAACCATTTTCCGTTTTAGAAACTTATCCAATCTATTATAGCATGATACTATGGAAAAGCAGGGCTGAACGATTCACCAATGAAAGTATTACTTGAAACTTTTTCGGTTCATTATATGAAGCAGTTAAGGAATCAAATCGTTACAGTTTCGAAAACGGCATGAGAGAAAAGCCATTCAGTCAATCTTAAATCATTCAAGATTTCGGAATTTTATGAATCCAACAAAGACCTCAAGTTGCTATGAGATTATTCAAGCCGCTCATCCTTACGATTTACCCTTAGGATCCGCATGATGGGACCAAGCGGAGGTCTCCAATCTGCCTAACCACTCATAGAAAGCTCTAGCAATTCAATATAACACGAGCTCTTCAATTTTGGAGAAGAGTTTTGTACTTTCAGCATTCTTTGATGCCTTGCACTTGTAATCGTCACACACTAAGCTCAAAATTGATTTTAGAAAAGGCTAGTAGTTTTGGGTCTCTGTAACTGATAATGGTTAAAGCAAAAAGGAGAGAAGTTGAAGCTATATCGACCAAAAACCTTATAAATCCTTCAATTCTATGAGTCTTGGCAATGACAACATTTGGTATGGAATCAGTGGAGCGGAGCACCTTTCACGAATATACAGCCGAGACCCTTACATGTCTCAAGATGTTTGAAAATGGGGATATGAACGATACACAGAAAAATACTCAGTGATATAAAAATGTAACTGCGACAGGAAAACCCTCTAAGCTTTCTGCTCCAAGGCGACGAAATAATGGAAGAATATGCATTTCTACTGGCTTTACCGAAGAGAAAGAATTAGAGTTTTTTCTCGAAGAAAATTCAAGCTGTGAGCTACCATAAAACAGTGGAGATCTCGTGATAGCATCTAGCCCTTTTAAAAATGTTTAGCTATCTTCACCTCCCTTGACACATTTGCTGGATGGCTACGAAAGGACTACAAATTCGAGTGCCTCCGCCAAGAGTGGCCATGCGCGACCATGCGCGACCAACACGCGACCAGCTCATGACCAAAGTCTGGTTCAGGCGTGCGATCTAAATTTTCATTCTGCTCAGCTAATATATCGTTATAGCGCTCGTCAACGATTGAATACATAGAAAAGACAAATAAAAGCACACAGAAAATGAACCAACAAGCAACAAATCCATCACCATAAATACTCGGCAAGGGAAGTTCAAACAGAGACAATTATGTTATGCATTATCTGGGAGCATCATCTGAGTCTGTGTGAGCAATGTTCAGCTTGAAAGGTGTTTTTTAAGCCCAAGTGATGATCTCACTATCGCTTTGCTCGAATGAGACCGTTTTTTCTCAACGTTTGATTGAGTTACGCTGGTACATTGGAGGTTGAATTGTTTCACTCACTTAACTACGATTGAATTTCGAGGTGATAAGCAAGTTTCTTGACTACCGATCATTTTTGGTATCCTGTTGGTTTGCTATAGATAAATGTTTTGGATCATCGATTAATTTGTAGATTAAACTCATATTGATCTATCTGTTTCTCAATCCATTCGTTCGCTTCGCTCACGAATAAAATGCTATTTACATCATAAGTACCGAGCCACCTCCTTCTCCTCGTATGCCTCAATCACATCTCCCTCTTCAAACCCCTCCCAGTTCTTGAAATGCACACCACACTCTGCACCCTTTCTCACCATACTTGCCTCATCCTTCCTTGTCTTGATCCCGTTCAAAAAGCCCTTGAACACAATCAAATCTCCTCTCTTTACTAAAACTTTACTGCTTCTCTCCAACACCCCGTTCTCCACTCTGGTGCCTGCAATCTTGAACTTTTTCTTCGTCTTTGGGTTCGTGATGCTGAACACCGCCTTGATGTCAGCCTCCCCCGTTACCTTAGTCTCGATCTTCGGCTTGAGCTTGCTTGAGAGAATCTTCATAACCTCCTCTATCAAATAGTAGATAACCGTGTATTCCTGGATATCCACCCCCCTTCTGGCCGCCAGAAGCGCTATGTCTTTTGCTGTCTTCACATTAAAACACACTATATGTGCTCCTGCAGCCTCAGCACGGTCCAAGTCCGATTCTGTTGCCCCCCCAACTTCATCATAAAGCACTACAGATTTCACTTCGTCATTCCCTATATTCGCTATGCTCTCTTTTATAGCCTCACAAGACCCACTCACATCAGCTTTGATGATGAACGGAACCTCGACCACCTCTGGTTTATCTTCTTGCTCCTCTTCCTCTTTTTTCAAGTCTTCGGCACTTAACCCGTGCTTGAGAAGCTCTCTGAGTCTCGCTTCTTTCTCGACCTGTACCTTTTGCTCGGCTCTGGATTTATTGATACTTTCCAAGGCCTCGAGCTGGCTCTGAATCTTGTGTTTTTCTACACGGTACTCCACCACCAGCTTCGCTCGCGCCTCAGTTTCAACCTGCAAAACAGGGTCCCCCGCTTCCGGGAGCTCTTTCCACCCATACACCTCTACAGGAGTCGCTGGCGGGGCGTTTTTCACCACTTTACCAAACTCATTCTTCAAAGCACGTACTTTACACCACAGCTGCCCCGCCACTAGAAAAAGCCCGCTCTTCAAGGTGCCGCTCAGAACAAGCACTGTCGCTACATTACCCGCCCCCTTTTTTATCTGACTCTCGATCACATGCCCCTGGACCTGGCCCTTGTATGCAGCCTTCAAGTCCAAGACCTCGGCCAACGCGACCACGGCCTCCTCAAGCCGGTCCATACCAAGGCCTGTTTTTCCAGAGACCTCGACAGCTTGGGTGTCACCACCGTAACTCTCGGTGTATATGCCGTGAGCTGATAAATCTCTTAAAACTTTCTTGGGGTTAGCCTCAGGACGATCGCACTTGTTGATGGCGACAATGACTTGGGCGTGCGATTTTTGACAGTGCTTGATAGCCTCTATAGTTTGGGGCATGACCAGGTCGTCTGCAGCAACGACCAAAACAACAATGTCGGTCACGTCAGCCCCACGCTGACGCATTTTTAAAAAAGCGGCATGACCAGGAGTGTCCAAAAACGTTGCCTGCTTCTTCGAGATGGGCGTGGTCACGCTGAAGGCACCAATGTGCTGGGTGATGCCTCCAAACTCTTGGGCGACTACAGACAGCTTTCTGAGGTAGTCGAGGATTGTGGTCTTGCCGTGGTCCACGTGGCCCATGATCGTCACGATCGGGGCCCGCAGCTTGAGAGAATCGGGGTTCGGTTTCTCAAGTAAAGCGTCATATTTTTCATCAAGACTCTCTTGAGACTGTGCTTCTGTAGAAAAGCCAAACTCCTCAGCTACCAACGCCGCAGTCTCGCGATCGAGAATGTAATCGTGTCCTATTTGCAGCTCATCAAAGCCTAGGCCAGAGAGCGATTTCGAAAGATCATTGAAACGTTTGCCAAGCTGGTTTGCAAGGTTTGCCACGGAAATGAAGGGGGAGAGTGATATAACACTCTTTTGGGCCCGTTTTTTTGAAAACTTAGACTTCTTCGCCTGCCAAAGACTAGTATTAGAAAAGCTTCGGAAGCCAATTAGTCGGCGTGACACCGGTGGTAGCCTAAACATGGATAATGACAGATGAAAAATTTGCTTACCCTGATTTGAGCAGCGGGTAACCCCTGACTGAGGATATCAAAATTATAAGATCTACAAACAGCATCACCCCAACAATCGATACCCATGATCAAACAAGAGTCCGAGAAAAAGGACTTTGAAATTCCCGAGCACCTTTTTGGGCTCGACAAGGATGCGTTTGACCAGGGAGAATTTGTGCGTGAGTTTGGTGCATTTTTTGCTACTCCCAAAATCGATGATGAATCCAGTGGCAACACAACTTCTGACAATGCAAATGACTTAGAAATTGAATCTCTTCTAAGTTCTTTCCGTGCCCCCGAGCCCGACGCTCCTGCGCAGCCTGATAACGCGTTGGACTACCAACATGCGTTAGACGTGCTCAAGTCTCTCAAATTCGGGGGATTTGGACTCAAAGAAGAAACACTGAAACCCACACAGAAAGAACCCCCTGCAAATCTTTTTTTGCCGCCTGAAAGTGCGTCCTGGGACCCCGAAACTGATTATACCCACGACTCAAGTCTCCCCTACCGGATGAGGGTCTCTGGGCTTCCTGAGTACTCGCGAGTCGAGACACAGATCAAGGTGGACCTTAACATACACCCGAGACCAGCAGGCCACTTGGTGCACGTGTCATCGGACTTGATTGCGAAGCGTAAGCTCTGCCTCAAGGAAGGTTTAGAAGGGGTGCCCGAGTCTGTACACAAACAGATGGTGTACCTTGACTGTTTTGTAGTTGCAGACTGTGAAGAAGATCAGCCTGGACTGACGAGATTCAAGTCATGTAACATATGCCAAAAGTGTATAAAACGTGAGCTTAAAAGAGCTCTGCGACGTAAGAATGGTCTTCTGGAAGACGGCTTGAATTGGGTCGATGTCATACCGAAGAAGGCCATCATTTTTAACCTGAAAGAGGTTGTGGCGGTCCCTGAGTCTGCGGACGCAGTTCTCGGCCTGTGTGGCCGCGTAGACCTCAGCGCACGTATTGTATGCTACTGTAGACACCACCATGCGCCGCACGGTTTCCGGTTGCTCTTTGTGCTCCGTGATCACATGGGAATCATAGTAGGTCGCACCTTCCTGGCCCCTATAATGATCATGGACCGTAAGAAGACAATGGAAGTTCCTAAGCGGCGTTCTGTGGACGTAAACCCCATCACCCCTCCGCTGCTTGAAGAGGAATCTTCCGATGGCAAGCTGTCGAAACGCATGAGAACATCGGCAGGTCCTGTTGCCGTCCGTAGAGTGGATACAGGTACACTGCCTCTGTCAGACAGCGCGGCGCTCTCGTATGCCGGCAAGCTGCCCGAATCCCAGATTGCCCTGTTTGGCGTTCTGCCAAAGCCGGTTAATTCGTTTGCTCCGGCCATTCAGAAGGTGATTCCTGCAGAAGGGCCTATTAGAGGGGGCATTGAAATCACCTTGTTGGGGACTAACTTCAGACCGGGCCTCCAGGTGAAGTTTGGAGGCACCAATGCTTTGGCTACACACTGTTGGTCTGAGAGCACAATTGTGACCTTTTTACCTCCAGCAGCGAGCCCTGGACAAGTGTTGGTTTCTTTTGGGCCAGAGGAGGGCAGAGTAAGCAATCTGAGTGTGTTTACATACACAGACGACACAGACCGGCAGATGATTGAGCTTGCTTTGCAAATTGTGGGGTTGAAGATGAATGGTAAGCTTGAAGATGCCAGACACATTGCTAGGCGGATTGTAGGGACGGATCTGTTTGATAAGTCTGGCTCTTCAGGAGAGTTTAAGCTGAACTCTATGGACGCCGCCTCCGAAGAAGAAGATCTTCTTTTGAAACTTATGAACGTGTGTGATCTTCCGGAATCGCCTCTGCCAAACTGGCAGGTTTGTAACCGAGAGAAGCAGACGATCCTTCATTTGGCATGTCTCAAAGGATTTCGTCGGGTGGTGAGTGCTTTGGTTACTAGAGGCGCACGTGTAGACTGTAAGGACGTGAACGGGTACACTCCATTGCACTATGCTGCTTTGGGAGGTCACACAAGAGTTGTGAGCATTCTCTTCAAGGCACGTGCCAATGGGGGGCTCAAGACCAATGGGGGGCTCACAGCAAGTGATTTGGCTGCAAATTTGCAGATTGAAGCGCTCATCAAGGAGCACGTTGGGGAGGAAATGGAAGGTTTGGCGCGGTCTGCTTACGGGGTGTTGCGTTCTGGCAGCATGAGTCTGTTACTGAGTCTCGAGGAGGACAGTATGCGTTATCACGTGTCCCGAATGGTGGAGAGAGAGGGGGGATTGAACGAAGGGGGTCAAAGGGGACTCGAGAGGGAAGAGCTTGAGTTGAATGAAAGTGATAATGCCGATGACGAGGGGGACGAGGGAGATTCTGAGTTGCCGAAGTATGACGACTTGTATCCTGGAGGGAAGGAGGGAATGAGCAAGAGTGTTGAAGGAGTGGAGGAGGAGGTAATGGAGGAGGTGGAGGAGGTGGAGGGGGTCACAGAGGAGAGAACATTTAATTACTATATGTATTTCACAGAGAAGAACAAGGGAGCCAAGTTTAGAAACGACAAGATGTTGTTGTTTTTCTGGGTGCCGATGTTGGTGTTGTTTGCTCTGGTATTAGTATATAGCCAATTTTCTGGGATTGCTGTGTTGAATGAGCGTGCAGAGGAGGTCGTGACGTGGGTACGGGTAGGATTGTACCATTTTATGATTGGGAAGCAGAGGGTAGAAGCGATGATTAATCGGGAGTTGGGTTTGGTTTAGATTGTTTGTTATTAATGGGTTATGTGGTTTGTAGATTGAGTTTGAAGGTTATACAGTAAGGTGATACCGGCTCGAGTGAAACGCAAAACATTACAAAGTAGCTTGATGCCAAGCGAGCTACTCAAGGAGGAAATTTTAATTTGAGATGAATTGTGAATAATCGAAGTCTGCTGAGAGACAGTCTGAAAATTATTGATGAACGAAGAAATAGGGAATAGGGAATACTGGAAGGAAAAACAAACAAAAGGGAAGGACACATGAACGGATTTTGGTGTGAGTTGATTATTGCTAACTGAACTGACAACTATACAGCTCTTTTCCAATTCGTAAGCCATGTCTGATTATCAAACGATAACACTAAGCCGGTTCAAGTAGAGAAAGCAGGTAAAAGAGTACTATAAAGCTCAACAGGATCCTTCTGTCAGAGTCTTAAGACTTCCGTTCATGCAGAAGAAACTGGACTACGCTACTCAGCGGGAGGCGCTATAGGAAGAGGTTATTCTTGCTCAAGTTCATGGGCTTGTGAGGTAATTCATGATATATTTGAGATATTTGCAAGTTTTATTAATGAGCCAATTGACCTATATTAACGGCCAAGTACTGACGTGTTGGCTCCATTAAATAGATACTATTATCTGCATCTGTTTGAATAAATCCTTACGTTCTGCGGAGATGTACAACAGATTCATTTTTATCCAACAGTTTCATCTCAGATAATGTTGTTGAATTACTCAAAAATCTGAGTAAGGGGTGATTTGTAGCTTTTTGGTAAGTTAATCTTGCTAGTCTCAGGAAATGACTTGAGGCGGCTTGTTTGTTCTTTAGAGTTTAAATATACGCAGTTGAGTTTCCTCACTTCTCTTACGTAGTTTCAATTCTTTCGGTTGAGATTTAGATGAGTGTTGAGTGTTTGTTGGGGGTCACATGACAGGTGTTGAACCAACTACAAGGCACCAACAATCTAAACAGTTCAAAGAAGGCTGGAGTTACTAGTTTTCAATATTTGTATACCAAGTAGGTTTATATTCCTAACAATCACAAGAACCTTGGGCTTGATTCTCTGTTGGATACATATCAGGGTACTACTTTACACTGAAAGTAGAAAAGAGCTACATGCCATAAGCCAGGTTCGCCTTTCATAAAAGTCTAGTGCTATCCAAGCACTAAAATTCTAGTGTGTTTATGAGTCATTTTTCAGTATAAGACGTTCATTCATCAAAAGAGGGGTTCCGAAAGGGGCTACTGTGAACGGAGTCAGGTCCCGGGCTTTAATAGAGCGAGTTCTCAGATCCCGGGGCTTGAAAATCTTACCCGACAACCACCACCCGATTTAATTGTATATTCAGCCAGTTGATGTCTAGGCAGCTGAGTTAAGCGATTATTGTCGAATCCCACTAGGTTGTTAGAGCCGTAGTTTTTGTTTGTCACTGACTGGAAGACTAGCTTGTGACACACAAGTTATGATCACTTTCATTAGAAGTCACCGTGACCAGAAAGTAGTATCCGTGGATGCAACCATATTGCGGACCGCACGCTACAGTTGTCCTATAAAAACTTAGCATAGGTGAGCCTAATGGTGATCTGGTGATCTGTACTGAAAAGGCGTACAAATCTTTACTACCCCTCAGTGAACGCTAGCCAGCACAATTCCTTAAATGCCCAAATAACCCACAGTAGATCAAGATTAGCAGGGGCATATTAACTTCTATAAAACGTGATACAACAAAATATTATTTTCATTCATATGACAACAAACTAAGAATAAACAACGACTCATTTAACGATATAGATCAATAAAACGGTGTCCAAATATATACATAACAATAGTCAAGGACGTCAGGCAATAGACTATGCATGTAGACTCATTAGACGTGGTTTCGGGGTCCGGGCCAAAATAGCCGAAGCGGCGTATGAATGACAGACGCTTCGATTGTTGGTATGTCAAGCTGAAAGACTCCAGGATACGTCCAAGCAGGAAGCTTACAAATGAAAAACTTCATTTGCCATTTCAGATATGCAGCAACACCTGATGTACACTAAGAATACCTACAAGATGTAAATATTATCAAATGAAACGATCTGTGTATATATCATCAATACCTCTTCAACTCAATCTTCCTGTATTTGTTTGATACCTCTATTTTGCGGGTACCCCTAATCTGCATCGGGAGCCGGTTTCTCCACCAATATAAAAAACCCCCATATCCTCATATATTCACCCACAGAAACTCGCGCAATGTCACTCAACGCTTTCTCTGATTTCAAATTGGCGCTGGAGCTTCCAGCCTGGGCTGAGCTCGAGCAATTGTACTCGTCCAAAGGTAAGTCTTTTCTGCTTAAAGATGCCTTTGCTGCAGACCCACTGCGTTTCTCCAGTTTCTCCAAAACCTTTGCCAACGGTGAATCGCCCATTTTGTTCGATTACCTGAAGAACCTTGTGGACGATGAGATCCTCAAGGCACTTTTCAAGCTCGCAAAGGAAGCCAAAGTGGAGCAATTGAGAAACCTGTTGTTTGCTGGGGATCACATCAACAATACCGAGGACCGTGCTGTGTATCACATGGCTCTTCGTAACGTGTCCGCCAAGCCCATGAGCGTTGACGGTACCAACGTGGCTCCGGAAGTGAGCCTGGTGTTGGCGCACATGAAAGAGTTTTCCGAGGCTGTGCGTTCCGGCGCCTGGAAAGGCTACACAGGTAAGAAAATTGAGGACGTTGTCAACATCGGCATCGGTGGGTCGGACCTTGGTCCTGTCATGGTCACTGAAGCCCTCAAGTCGTATGCTTCCCCTGATTTGCGAGTTCATTTTGTGTCTAACATTGACGGTACTCACATTGCTGAGACCCTCAAATCCGTCAATGCAGAGACCACGTTGTTTTTGATCGCGTCCAAGACCTTCACCACTGCCGAGACCATCCAGAACGCCAACACCGCCAAAACTTGGTTCCTCGAGCACGCAAAAGACCAGGCTCACATTGCCAAGCACTTTGCCGCCCTCTCGACCAACGCCGAGGCTGTTGGTGCTTTTGGTATCGACACCAAAAACATGTTCGGTTTCGAGAGCTGGGTCGGAGGTCGCTACTCGGTGTGGTCTGCCATCGGCTTATCCATAGCCATCTATGTGGGCTACGACAAGTTTGAGCAATTTTTGCAAGGTGCCGAATCCTTTGACAAGTACTTTGTCGAGACTCCAATGGAGGAGAACGTTGCCTTTATTGGTGGCTTGTTAACTGTTTGGTACAACAACTTCTTCGGTGCCGAAACCCACTTGGTCGCTCCTTTTGACCAGTACTTGCACAGATTTCCTGCCTATCTCCAACAATTACTGATGGAACTGAACGGCAAGTCTGTAACCCGTGGGAATGTTTTCACCAACTACCAAACAGGAACCATCCTCTTTGGTGAACCAGCGACCAACGCACAGCACTCCTTCTTCCAGTTGGTCCACCAGGGCACAAAATTGATCCCTGCAGACTTTATCTTAGCTGCACGGTCTCATAACCCTTCTCCGAACAACATCCACCAGAAGATGTTAGCCCTGAACTTTTTCGCTCAGGCTGAGGCTTTAATGTTGGGAAAGACTGAGGACCAAGTCAAAGCCGAGGGCACCACGGGAGACTTAGTTCCTCACAAGATTTTCCAGGGCAACAGACCAACCACTTCGATTTTGGCTAAGGAAATCGACCCAAAGACTTTGGGTGCTTTGATCGCATACTACGAGCATGTGACGTTCGTGGAAGGCGCTGTGTGGAATATAAACTCGTATGATCAGTGGGGTGTGGAGTTGGGTAAGGTTTTGGCCAAGAAGATTGGTAGCGAGTTGGAAGGTGGAGAAAAGGTGGAGAGCCACGACCAGTCTACTAGTGGGTTGATCAACCAGTTCAAAGATTGGTCGGGGATTTACTAATTGGCTGAGTAACTGATTGGTTGATTTCTTCAATTGATGATTGATCGATTGTGTTGATATTATATGCTTATGTGCGTTCATATCAGCATATATATACAAGTAAACTATATACTCAAGAGAAATTGTATAAAGTTGCTGTAGGCTCGTATATTACAACATCAGCATCGTAATGTTCTAAACATTTCACATCGAGAAGACAAGCAATTCATAAGCTTTGTACCATATGGTAGATCTCACACCATATTAGTGTAAAGCAGTTTTACTATGAAAAATCAAGGCAACCGTTTGTTTTGTTGTTGAGCGCTCTACTCCTGGGCTCCGCCTGACTGCAGAGAGGCAGATTATCGATAGGTTTTGTCAGCCCACCACAACTGCAGTTTCAATCCCGTGGCTGATCATCTACAGATCCTTCCTAGATTAGCGACACAAGTCTCGGCGTATCTATATTTACCAGCATTCTATTGCTTCACCTCTCGAAACCACAACCACTTTTCCAAGTCCTTCATTATAGCTCACGTTGGACGTATTTTTCTGTTTCCATTCTTCTTGTGTTATCGTTCGAGGTGTTCCTATTCAAAAGTGTATCTTTTGGGTATACCTCAATTCTGCGCTCAAGATAACAGGAAAAAGAATCTCGAAGACTATGCAAATCGTACTGAAGGATACAGTTTGTCAGCTTTGATCTCCAAAGATATCTATAGGACAGAATTAGGTCATTTGAAAACTGAAGCCAAAAATCGAGACTTAGATACCCATTCGTGTAATCACTAGGTCATGCGCTTTTAATTTCTGCTCTGTCTATAGATTTATCTCTTTAACCCTTTAGATTCTATGAAACATTCTATAAAACACTCTATCAAAATCTAATGAAGCACTCTATCCTTTGAAATGAGTTCATACAAACTTAGCCTAGGAGTATCTCCTTTCCCCAAGTGCGGGGCGTTCCACGCAATCCACCAGTACAGGATCAAATACTTGTTATCTTAGCGAAGGAAACCTTGATCTTATAAATTACAAACTTAGCCTTACTGTGTTCTACCTGAGTCGTTATAGCTGTTCTGGTCTTAGCGATCATCGCTTTAATTCAATGACCTGCTGTTGGTACTGCCCCAAAAACCTGATATATAACTTGGTGAACTAACACACATCCCACTGCCTCAAATGCGAGGGCTTTGAGTGATAAATGAGTTGAGGTGAGAAAATAGCTTTTGAGAGTTACTTTATGTTTACCAGCTGTACACAGGGCATGAGGGAAGGCAAAAGTCAAGGTGTTTAGACTGGCGGGTTCACCCAGAGATCCTGAACCACCGACCGGAATTGACTGATCCCGCGAAGTGCGGCCTACACTGTGAGAGTACAGGAAATGCTACTCCCAGTAAATAGATGAAAATTAACTTTTAAAAGAAAAATCGCTTAGTTGAGATAGATGTGGGCTGAAGTTCCCTTAAAATCCTGAGCATATTCGAGTAAAATACTGATCATAATTTAGAAATACACAATTATCTGCACCACCCCCCAAATTACAGTTCATTACTTCTTTTAGAAGTATTTCGTCTCGTAACCGTTATGGTCGTTTCTGCAATTGTCTCAATAAGGAAGGTGCTCGTTCGACGGCTAAGCACGTCAAATAATCACAAATTGGGTCGAATTCTAGATGTAGTTGATTTGTATGTAAATAGGTACGAGAGTATTCTTTATCGGAATTGACTGAAAAGAGAAAATGCTGATTTCAGTTGAAAATGGTATGGTTAAGATTCGCGCTCAACAGTATTGGGATCATTTTCGTATGACTTCCCGTTTTAACAAGCATACCATGGCACTTATATAGCTGGAATGTGGACTAAAGTATACTGCTTGTGGTGAACACAGATCAGAGCAAGTACAAATCTGCATACTAAGTCAGTATACATCATGACTATATAACGAGACAATGAATGAAAAACACTGCATACTTTAAGTATCTAAACAACCCACTTGAGGCGTGAGACGCCAAACCCAATCAAATTGGAAATTCGCCAACCTCAAGCCATTCCCCGAGTTCATTCAATTTCTCGTTTCACCAAAGCATTCTTAACTGACCTTTTCCCATAATCCAGCAAAGCGAAGGAGTATAATGCTTTAATTGATTAGATAAGCTTATCGTATCACTCATGATTATGATAACCATCGCATTCAATCTGGGCTGACAGATCCGAGCATACAGAACGCTAGCAAAGGGTCATCCTATCTAAAAAAACTACCTACCAATTATTCTGAATACTATATGTATATATTTTCTTCCAAATTGTTCTCTTTATATACTATAATAAATGCGCTTACATAACCACCATGCAAATGAATGCCAATCCAAGCCACAATCTCCGGTTAATCACTAAATCCGAAAGTTATTTGATAGAAGTATTCTATGATATATTATTACACTTCATAGGCATATTATGAAATAGTTGTACGATGAACTGCGCACAGCTTTACTTTTATCGCTTTACTTTTCATTACAAAAATTTCTCACCATGCCAGCGCCCCTACGCTTAGCCCAGGGCCTTGTGAAGGTCATACTTCTGGTGGTGCGCCGCAAGCTCTTCAAGATTATGGCGATGTTCATGGTGATCTGTGTTCTTCTTGTGAACCTTCCTCAAAAGAATTATGAGCAGATCATGGGCAAAGAAAACGTGTTCTACATTAAAGATTACTATAACACTCTTAACATCAAAGGTAATGATTATTTCAACGCCCCACTTGTTCCATATGATATCGATCTCGAGGCCGAACGCAGGATAAACCCATCTTATCGTTCCCAGCCCCTCTTTAATGAAGACCACCTGTTGAACATGAAATACTTCAAATCATTCAAATACCACGAAGATGTGTCCCCCGAGGAAATCCTTTCGAGAAATGATGCTCTATACGACAAAGTGATGCTGCACAAGATCAATGAGCCACGTGTCGACAATCTTCTGCGCCCCGAGGTGTCGTATCAACGTGCCAACGCCACGCTTATGCTGCTTGTTCGTAACTCAGAATTGGAAGGTCTTATTGATCTGATGCGTCAAGTAGAGGCTCATTTTAACCGCAAATTCCGTTATCCTTGGACCCTTATGAACAATAGGCCTTTTACTGATGAGTTCAAAAGACGGGTTCTAAAAGAAACTGATGCCGAGGTGAATTTTGTAGTAATTCCTAGTGAGCTTTGGGACAAGCCTCTGTGGATCGACAACAAGAAGATGACAGCGGCTATGAAGAAGTTGGCAGAGCAGAACCTTCCATATGCCAAACTTGGACTGTACAGAAATATGTGTCGGTTTAACCTGGGCAAATTCTACCACGTGCCGGAGATGCAGCAGTACCGGTGGTACTGGCGGGTAGAGCCTTCTGTGAACTATTTCTGTGACATTGATTATGACGTGTTCAAGTTTATGGAAGATAACAACAAAACTTATGGTTTTGTTGCTACCCTCTATGAGATTGCTGAGACCATTCCTACTCTTTGGCCCACTACTCTTGAATTTGCCGAAAAGAATCCTCAGTATGTACATCCTAATGGGGCCTTTGATTGGCTTCTCAACGACAACCAGCTTCCAGATAAGGCCAAGCTTGCAAATGGCTACTCGACCTGCCACTTTTGGCTGAACTTTGAAATTGCAGATATGGACTTTTATAGAGGGGAAGCATACTCTAAGTGGTTTGACTATTTAGAGAAGGAGGGAGGATTCTACTATGAGCGATGGGGGGATGCTCCAGTACATACGTTGGGGGTGTCGATGTTTGAAGATAAGCTGAAAATACACTGGTTTAGAGATATGGGGTACCATCATCCACCTTACTATCACTGCCCCACGAGCGATAAGTGCTCGGGGTGCGAGCCGGGCTTGTTTACACCCCACCAAAACATCCTTGACCAGAACTGCAACCCGCACTGGATCCGGTTCGCGATGACAGAAAAGGACTTGGAGTTGTATTAGTTTAGTTCTTGGGGAAGTCTATAATGATATTTTAGTAATCTGTAGATAACAGAGCTGGTACTCGATTATTAAAAGTAAGATTAAATGTTCTTTCCAATTGTCATCTGTCAGTATATTTATCAGTAATCAGTAATCTAATATTGGCCTCACCTTAAACCATAAGTGGCGAATCATTGAAGTTGATATAGTGTCTGCCATCAGCCGAAAGTACATTTGCGTTCCCGATATAGCAGTTCTCTCGTTAATTTCTAGAATGTTTGATTGCACCTTATATACAACAATGTCACCAAGGATGATTGGCAGGTGTCATGTTGCTCCTATAATAAAAGGCGATATGGAATGAATTCAAGTTGCGATACACGTTAACCCGAGATTTCCAGAACTAGTATACGTCGAGGCAATTCAATAGGTTGCACTCAGATTTGTGATCTATGTAACTGCTATCAAAATACTTACAGAGATTCCGTAAAGTTAACTAATCGGGATGTTCCCCTCTGCCTACTAGTATTTGCCAATAAACCTTTGAATGTTTATTTGCACCAAGTCTCTTTGCTGCCATTTTTCAGGCTCGTGTCCACACAATAGGTCAACGTTCTCACAGCCTACAAATGCACTTATGCTTTTGTGGACTATCTGTAGACGTGCTTTTATCAACAATGATAAATACCAAAAAATTCAAGAAATCCACAAACATGGAATTAATATAGTCAATACTACAATCTACACCCAAATTCGTGATCGTTGAATAGAACACCATGACATGAACCCCTCCATTATGATAGCCACATAGCTAGCTCTAATAGTACACCTAAGTTACAAGGACACTATCCCAGACTCCCTCTATGGCAGCATCAGCAGTTGCTCCATAGAATACATGAATTATCCATCACAGATAGCTATCAGCGACAACTATTCAGGTTTAGCAATTTGATTAAATGTAGTATCAGAAACGCCCTCCGTCAATAACGAGATTCTCGCCTTGGCTGATTATACTCAAATAGTGTATCGACCACGGAATCACTTCTCTAGATATCAATAAATCATTTAATGTAAGTGGTCACTATAGAGTGAGTATTCTGGACAAGTCAAAGTAAGCAATATGAGCAGTGAGTGGCTTACTGTGGATATATCAAACATATCGTTTGCTTGAAACACAATAAGATATGAAAACACTTTTCACTGACTCACAACATCAAAATATCCTGATCTTGGTTGTTCTACTTCTCATATGAACATATGGATAACTTCACTCGTGACCATTATCTTGCTCAAAAACCCCACCCAAAATCTCCTTCACGATGCAATAGTTGCTTACTCAATATGTAAACAGGAGAGTTGCCCACAACTGGAGATCACGCATAGTTGCACTGCGCTAGCTATGTAGATAGTGATTGCTATTTGTGCGCTTTCCTTACAGCTATCCTCAGAACTAGAGTAAAACTATTTGCAAGTTTCACCTGAACTGGTGAATGAGTAGGAAAAGTGTTAGGATAATGCTGCCGAACTATTATCTTTCATCAAGATCAAAAGATTCCTGAATAGAAACAGTTGTCCGCTTCGCTCGCAACAACTAAACCAAGCTTCTCGGCCCAGAAAACATGAACTGAACAAGCGACGCCTGGGCAGCCCCCAACCCAATCATCAAAATCAGCGACATCATTCCAAACCAGTAGATTCTCGAATCTGTAGACTGCACCGTCGACATATTCCGCCATTCTCTAGCTCTAAGATAATCAAGCATCTTCTTCATTTGATCGAAATTACGGTTAATCTCACCAATAGCGTGATTACTCATAACATCCTCCTTGTCCTTAGAATTCTCTTGAGCATTATAATAGTCTACATCACGCTCTAATTCAATAGAAAACTCAACTTTCTTTGGAGTGACCGTCGAGACCCTGTTGGAAAAACAAAAGGAGTACTCGCCAAATCCAAAAGATCTAACCAAATAATCGGCATATCTCTTATCTGTAGCAGTAATCACCTTGTCTCCATTAGGTGCAGTGATCTCGAAGTCAATCTCGAAATTACCTCCAGTGAGAACTTGAAAATTCACCAAAATCAGATCTTCTTCAGAACTCATTGTATAGAAAAGACACTCTTTAGAGAAAGCAGGTACAATGATAGACATCGATGTGTATGTCACTGCCTGGGCTTGCCCTGCAAGCATCATCACAAACCCTAGAAGTGTGAATGCGTTCATGTTTGTTTAGGATTATTTCATTTTAGATCATGTTTAAAAAACATTACTCTGGCACAAAGTCACGTGCAGCGCGTTTCAACTTCAAAGCCACGTACCGACCAACTCGGCTTTTCTCATCAAGTGAAACTGATGAATAGAGTTTATCGTACTCTTCTTTTACATCCCCAACCACGTTCATCTCACATTTTTTGTAGAAAAGCATTTGACGTTGAAGTTCTCTTTTGTATACAAAAAGCAGAGAGGGGGTATCTTCACCCACACTTAAGGTACTTGCAAACTGTAGATCCTCTTCCAAAGAAACCATCTTCCCGAGGACAGACTTTGCAAAAGAGAAATCTTTCTTCGAAAATGTCATCCACCCATCTTCGTATTCACACAAGTACACCCCTAAATACTCTAATCCCGGACAAGCACTGCTTCTACACTGAAACTCTTCTTGTTTCACGTTTATGAAATGCCCCGCTTGGTACTTGAGTAAAATATGGATTCCATGAGCATCACTATCTGCAATCCCAAAAAATCTTACATCCTTATTTTGTTCATACAAAGTGCTTACAAATAGTGCTGTGAGACGGTCTGGGTAGCCCTTACCGGTTACAAGAATGCAATCGTCTCTATCAAGGTCTACACTCAATTGTTTAAATACCGCCTAGTTAGTACGATCTGATAAAAACAAATATTACATACCTCCTTCTCTATAACTAAAACAAATTTGACACTTTTAGGAAGCTTTATGGCTTTGCATCCAACTAATGGAGGGATCAATGTGACTCCGTTCTTTTTTACAATGCCTACGTTTTTCTCTTCGTACATGATCGTCAAGTCCCCGAAAACTAGTCCTTTTTGAGCAGCAACTATTCCTATATCATGAGGCTCTACTTTTAAACTAAAGGCAATAGCACTGACCATCTCATCTGCCACCAGTTGTCGACCAAAGAGCTGGACATCCTGGTAGTACAAGTCACGCTTTGTGATGATCCTATCGTTAGCCAAGCTCTCATACACTGCCCACAAAACTTTGAGCACCATAAGGAACTGCTTTGTCTCGCTCGCTGTGTCTCCTGGAAAGGAGATCTTGAACTCAGAGTAGTTTTTTCTCGATCTTTTTCTGATTTCTCTGGTTAGTGGGTTCTTTGGTGCTAGCAATTACTTACCTTAGGGGCTTTTTTAGTTTGAATGTTATTACGGCCACATTCTCGTTTTCTACGGTATTTTCATATAACCGAATGAGGTCTCGCACTTTACATAGAAGGCGATGTCTTGTTAGTAAAGAAGTTGACCATTTCAGTAGGTTACTCACTTCATTGAGCCTGAACGAAGCTCCGGCTCAATGTGTATCACCCTTTCGCTTGATGACATGTAGATTTTTTGGGGGGATTTTCTTTATGAGTGCACTGCAACATCAATAGATGTTGTGATGCCATGATGTCATACATATACTATATTTTGAAATAACATTTCGATGTTGCCTTCTTGCTGTTGTTGTATCACTTGCTATATGTAGGTTATCTTTCACAAAGTAAAGCGCATCCTTGGCACTCTTCATTTAGCTCATACATCAGAGAAGGCCCTTAAGGACAAGTCATAATGCTACTAAACATACAATATGATACACACTGTTAATATTGAATTACAAACTATGGCTTTGCTTGGATAATACCAAAAACAGAAGTAATTTTATTACTAGCTTTGCTCATCGTTTAATGATCAAGCTCCAACTACGAGTGAGGCGAGTGGTTAAAAAACAAACACCTGGTCGCCCCCTTTCGAAATCACCTTCGCCTTCGCATACCCCATCCCGACCGCAGACTTCTTCACAGAGCTCACCATAAGCGGAGGACCACAAACCAATACCCTATTTTCAGGAGCCGCACCCGGTAAAATCCGCTCCATCATCTCCTGTGTGATGTATCCAGACTCTCCAGACCACTCCTTTGATGGCTTGTCCAAAACATAATGAACCTTAATATTAGGGTGCGCAGCCATAATCTCATCTAATTCCAGCTTGAGTAAAATGTCCTCTTCAGAAACGTTCCCATACAACAAAGTCACGTTGGTTTTATCAGATGGATTACGAATAATTGCCTGAATTATTTGGTACATTGGTGCAATCCCCGTTCCTCCTGCAATCATTGAAAAGTTCTTAGAGGCATTTGGAGTGTACTCGAAAAATCCCTTAGGACCTCTAACCTTGATTTTGTCCCCAATATTCAATTCCGCGATGTATTTGGAGATGTTCCCTTTAGGATAAGACTTGATCAAAAGGTCAAAGTACCCTTTCTCTTCGTCCAAAGTAGTGGGGGTGTACAGTCTCACAATCTCCTTCCCATCGATGACCGCACCAATGGAGATGTGCTGGCCGATGGGAAGACCAAGGGTGTCGTTTGGCTTGGGGAGGGCAAATCTATACACAGCAGAGTTGTGAGATATGACTGTTTTTTGAATCAATGGGAACTCTTGAAATTTGTCCTTGATGAGCACGGCTCTTCCTTTAGAGTTGGAGATGATAACAAGGTACGAGACCACCGCAATCAATACGGCGAGAACCCCCGCAGAGAGAAGCTGGACATTTTCAATAGGCATGGTGCTGATCTGAAATTTATTTGTTGGAATTCAAAAACTATCAAAAACGACGAGCGCAGCAGGTAACTTTTAGTTGATAGCTCATAAAAGAACTTTCATAACAATTTCTGTATTTTAGTGAATCAAAATTAATTAGCTCAGTTACATGGAGATATACATTGCAATTGTGGTTTTTTGCTTGCACCGGTTGATATAAGCCATGCATGAACGCATCCTTAACTTAGCATGCTAACTCAACAAGTAGCTTTCCTCATAGTTTGAAATTCTTAAAGAAGTCATAAGCATAGCTTGTGAGTTTTATTTTGGCATGGCTAGTTGAATGCGGGCCCACTCAACAGTCTATTACGCGGAGATCATCAGAGCGGAGATTATGTAAGCCATGAAAATGTGAGATCTACGAAGTAGTTGGATCTGTTTCTCTGTTCCCTTTTGAGCATATTTTTGAACGTAAACAGCATATAATCTGGTGTGTTTTGTTTGTATTGGCTTTGCAGTTGTATCTTATTAGGAATGAAGTATTAAACTGATGCTCCAATTGGATGCATAATACACGAGTATGAATGCGCCTTTAGATCATGATTTAAATGCTCTTTAGGAAACTTTCAAAAGCCAAAGTCGCTAACCAACTGTTACACCTCAAAACAGATGAAATATAGGAAAAATCCAGAAAAATACCGCTATCAGTTTAAAGATAACTACATTATCGCACGATGGGTAAATTTTACTCGACACATCTTCACTATATCTTATTACTCATATCCACATAGTAAAAAACCACTACATCAAACTTGTCACGTTTTCCACATCTCACCGCTATGAAAAAATAAGAGGTGTTTCTCGCTTCCAGAGTTAAACGGCAAATTTAGATCAGACATCAAGAAGCGTTTAATGATTGGTTTGGAAAGAATTGACCTTCTAATATCATTTGGTAGTGTCCCTGTCAAAATATATGCAAGAATTTACTATGGAAGTCTGTGAGTTCCAAACTGGGCCTACGAAAAACCAGCCGCAAACTAAAGAAAGATAAGCTACAGAAAAGAGAAAAATTCACTAGGGAGTAGTTATATACTGAATGTCTCTAGCGTCTATCGAATATCTAAGCTGCCATAAAAAGTAACTCCACAAAGCAAGGATCTCAAACCTCATTAGCCACAACAAGTGACATAAGAGGATAAGTAACACGAGCAAATCAACATCCGCTTCGCTCTGGTCACTTACTTCCCGTTTATGAACTTATAAAACTCCGCCCCCTGAGCAGCTGCAATCTCCAACTCCAACTTTAGAGGCTGTCTACTTCCATCCCCCCCGGCAAAAGTCCCCGCCCCCCACGGGGAACCCCCGTGCATCTCTTCAAACGACGTGAGTTTGTCAAAGACAGCCCCATACCCTAATGGGACATACGCTATCCCGTGGTGAGCCAATGTGCTGAGAGTGTTGATCACAGTGGTCTCCTGACCACCTCCTGGAGTACCCGTAGAGACAAAAACCCCAGCCACTTTATGATACAACTTTCCGGTCGCCCACAAAGCGCCAGTTTGGTCCCAGAAGTTTTTCCACTGTGCTGGGAAATTGCCGTATCTGGTTGGCACGCCAAAAAGAAAGGCATCGTACTTGGTCAAGGTCTCAGGGGTCGCTACAGGAACGTCCGCCTTTGAGGGAGCGTGCATCTTTTGGAGAATGGCATCTGGAAGAGTTTCTGCAACTTGGAACACGTCTGCTGAACCACCAGCCTTCACTATACCTTCATGCACTGCAGTAGACATTTTGGCAATGTGCCCGTAGAGCGAGTAATAGATGATAGCAATTTTCTTGGGCATGGGAATAGAATGTTTCTTTAGGTGTAAAGCTTTTAACTGATTAGCTAAAGCATACTCTTGAGATTGTCAGCTTATATAACGGAACCCACGTGAGTATGCAGCTTAATCATGTTTAGTCAGGGTACTGAATTTCTAATCTTAACACCTTTTGTTGCTATTTTGTAATTATTGCTTAGATCTTTGTATTCAATGGGAATTTGGCTGAAAGTGGTGTGCAGTCTTTACGAATAACTCAAAGGTGCGAGAATACCAAACAAAAAATCAAGCTCTTATGATTCTCTTTTTTATCTATTAAGAATGGATGTGTCAGATTTCTGCAACGAGAGTAAATTGATGAATATCTTTCTTCAGAGTTCAATGTTCAACTTCTAGCTTTGCTCACAGTTTGAAATTTGAGTTCTAAGATGGGGGATCCTTTCAGGATAAGCCGGGACTTACGCTTACAAGCTATGCAGGGCGCCTGAAGAATGACAACGTCAAAGTTTCCTCGGCCAAAGGTCCTAAGGCTTTGATCAAAGTTTGCCAACCCCGAAAAGTGTGACCTGGACTGCGAGATTACGGGTAATATGCGGTTTATATAGTATCTTAGATAAAAAAGGACGTTTCAATTACAATTAAATTAGACTAATTTAGCAGATGCCTGTCAGCTGCACTCCAGGTTGATCGTTTATTGTAGTCAAAATACCACACGTCATTGGATGAGGAAATTTAAGGTGGTGTAACTTGTAGTACTTATTGTTATTATTGAAAAGTTATGTTTGATTATGATGTGTGTGTGTGTGTGTGTGTGTGTGTGTGCCGGGGGCCTGACTGATGGAGATGCGATTGAGCAATAACAAAAGCTTGATGGCGCACGTAAACAGTGAAATTTCAGGGCAAACTCGAATTCAGCAAAATGTCTAAAAAGGTGCAAAGATCCAAAACTGCATTCAAAAGTCACAGAAGAGTTCCCTTCAGAAAGACTGTAGCCAATATTTTACAATAATGATAGTCCTACATGTCGCACACGTATTTTTCTGCCCATGCCCTTTTCATTGAGCTTGCAAGATTCACTTTCGGAACACCACAATCTAGCTCATTTCTAAATAAATCTATAACTCGAACGAATTAACAAATTCTCCGCAAAATCATCATAATTCATTCTATTAACAAGGCATTATCGGCAATGAACAATTGCTATTAACATTATGCTAACAAGGCAGCATTCGAATCATCAGAAACGGCAGGCCCTCTCAAAACCTCCAAATCTGTATCCTTCTTTAAACTCTTCAACAAGACATAGTTTTTCTTGATCTTGCGCAATTGCCACCGAACTGGAAGAATTGGCAAGTAACCATGCTTATTTTCATATCTCAAAGCATGGAATGCCCCAGATATAAGCACCCAGTAAAAGATGTAGCTATATACACTCCCATAAGTAGCGCTATTGGACCACCCAAAAATGGCCGTGAAAATCATCCATGGCCCATCAGCTTCTCCATTACAGCAGTTCACATGCCACACCGAGTTGTCTACGTCATAAGAACCCGGTCCAGACCCAACCTCCGAAACGTCCAAACCTCCACACTTATCAATGAAACGCTGCAATTCGAATTGCCATACACCCTTGGCCATCAAACCAGCAGAAATTATGTAGAGAAAACTAGTAGAATAAATCATAAACTTTTGTGAGGACACAGAAGAAGTACCACTTCTATATATGAATATGCCAATAGCGGTCCCCACAGCCATGCCCATAATAATAGAAAGAAGGAACGTGCTCGAGTCCTCAGTGACTCCAATACCCCCTATGAAAACTATAGACTCTAAGCACTCTCTAAGTGTAGTTACAAAAGGGAGGATAAAAAGAA
This sequence comes from Saccharomycopsis synnaedendra, assembly GCA_031124835.1. Lineage (NCBI taxonomy): Eukaryota > Fungi > Ascomycota > Saccharomycetes > Ascoideales > Saccharomycopsidaceae > Saccharomycopsis > Saccharomycopsis synnaedendra. The sequence continues at coordinate 680,456 of JASTUD010000001.1, forward strand.
CGTGTTTGCTTCCAAACTCTTTAGCCCTTTTACGCCATTTTCTAAGTTTTGAGCTACTGAAGCGACTAGTTGGAAGCTCCTCTTCTTCAACTTCCAGAGTCCTTGCTACCGCATCCAAAATATGCCCTAATTTGAGATGCCATTTCTTCTCGAGCTTATTGAGCTGAAGCATCCCAAATCCCATTACAGAAATGATCACAGAGGCTATTATACTGAAAACGCCTTCCCAATAGTGTTCAGATTTGGACCAAAGATCGAGATCCAAAAGATAAAATGCAAGTATGAATAATCCACCAATCAAGAGACAAAGTACGATTCCACAAAGAGCACCAAACCATACTTGGAGTCTAAGCTTAGGTATAAGATTCTGGGTGGGGTCGTCACGTGTGTTCTGCTCAAGAAAGGCTAGGAGGACAGAGACTATAATAACACATTCGAGGGTCTCTCGGAATATGATGAAAAAAATGTTTATGGAGAAGTATTCTCCGAGAGCCATTTTGGGTTGATGAGTAGAATTTGTTGATTGATCCATCTCAAGGATATTTTTCTTGGTTACGAGCGAGCGCCTGTTGTGCTTGTTGGGAAGTATGTTACTGGAAGTTTTGACTTTGATTGTTGTGATGATTAATTTTTTCATACTATAGCGGCCTATTTTAGTTTGTTTGGCTTTGGTGATTTAATTGGCTTGATTCATAGATTTATACAGCTTCCAAGCAGCAATCTTACTATAAATGGAGTTTAAAATCAGCGATAGTTAGACTCATGTGAAAAGCCGGTTTTCCTACAAATCACGCTTTAATTGGTTTCTGGCTCAATACCTGTTTTATAGATCCATATATGCTTGCATCTGGGGGCCCAGCGAATTGACTTATAAAACCAGAAAACACGTAGACACAAACAACACACTAATACTAAGAAAAGAACTTGTTACTCGATATCTTCTAGTCTTTTGTTGGTTTATGCAGGGGAAAGGAAACCTCCTATGAAGTCCTTTATGAACATGCTCTAGGCCAGAATGTACAATCCACTAGAGACACAATATTTTTTTATCCTTTTCATGGTTTAGGAGACTTTCAATATTCATTACCATACATTTGATATCAGACTAGTGTTAGGCTGTGTCTTGAAGTGGCAAGTCAAATCATCTCAATCAACGTAGATAGACCTGCCTCAGCCTGAACTACTTGCATGGTACAATCACCTGGATTGGTTGAAACGCTTTACATTCACAAACTCTTCAGCTTGTTTGCTACTCTCTTCTCCCTCCTCAATAAACAAACTCAAATACACACATGTATCTCCTATTTTAGAAATCATACCCTGAGTATAAACTGTTCCGCAAGGCCGAATTATCAATTCATACACTTTTCCAGAGCTAAACCATTCAACAAAATTTGAAGAGTATTTCGAAGCCATGACTTGCTTATAATTATCTGGCCTGCGTCTTATTACCCTATACAAAGAACTTCTGCAACACTTACAGGTACTTCCAATAATGATATAGTTTACATTTAGGTGAACGGTTCTTAGTGTTCTGCTAAGACCTTCCCCGCTCTACATATCCCATATCAGTTCAACGGCTAAGAGCCAGAGCCTATTGACACATTTCGCAGATCCGTCTGATCATAAGCCCCGTTTCTTCTGAATCAATCTGAGTCAAAATCAAACAATATTTTACCTTCGCACAGCCGTTTTAATTAGAGTTCACCACACGTTTCATTTCCATACAACTCCGTTGATCAACTTAGTACAATAGTGTTTGCAGCTATTCCCAAGTTTATAGAGCTTGGATTTGAATTAGAATCTCACAAGGTCTGCTAAGAGGTGTACTTAAGATAATAGTTCGTCCGCATCTAACGCCATTTCTTGGTTTCCAGTCATTTGTGGCAGGTAGCGGATTCCGTAAGTTTAGACACGCTTTGTTTCTTAAACAGTAATATTCAGAGATGTAGTGTATTGAAAACCACCAAGATCCTATATAGAGTGTCTAAACAGCACAGCTGTGCCACATTGTATACAAGAATCGCAAGCTTTACACAAGACTTTCGTGTAGACCGGTACCAGCAAAACTTCGGTAATACCCCACTTGTGACATATTAATAGAACTGCCAAGAGAAGACAGAGGCCTCAGCCAGCCTCAAATGAATTGTCCCTTCAATTTTCCTTGATTTCTGGATGCGCTGCGGAATGTAACCCTAAACAAACAAACAAGTACCCTCACCAGTGAATCACGAAAGTAAGAAAGAGAATCATAAAAACCGCTAAAAGATATCAAAATTAATGTAAAAATGTGGTGTTTATAGTGCTCCAATGAAGTATTCTTGGTACCCTTGTTACAGCCAAGCTTGGCTCCAGCCGTGCATGCGGCTACAAACGAATCCATATTTCTTGTAAACTGAATAAGCTCCTGGTCTGGGAAACACAGTATATAAGCATGGCATTTCTCGTTCCACCTTCATCCACAACATCAACCTAACAATGAGTTATCAGCAAGAATTCTACCACAGTCCTATTCGGTCGCGACCAATATCTGGGGCACCCCAGCCCCAAAACTCGCAACCACAAAACCAGCCGCCCCAAAACTCAAACCGCAACTCTGTAAGACCGGTCTCTGTGATATATCTGGAGCCGGAAGTGACCGAAGCTTCTCCTCATGTGCGCGTTGATGCCAAAAAGCTTCTGTTCGACTCCACACCCAGCATCGCCAGTGGCCCAACAATGGTCCCGCTGGATAATCTTAGAGCCTCACCAGCCTACAACTTGACCTTTAACGACGCAATATCGACCACAGGTACTCTCATGACACCTTACGGTGAAGAGCTCGTCATCCTTGGCACTCAGAGATTCCGCAAATCCGATTTAGCCCAGATCTTTGGTACCATTGTGAAGCCAGAAGAAAAGAAATTAGGTAATCCAGCCGTTCTCGGGCTTTCGACGTTTGCTCTCACCACCTTCATTCTCTCCTTGATCAACACAGGCGCATGTGGGGTGCATATTCCACAAATCGTTATTGGAATGAGTGTCTGGTGTGGTGGTCTTCTCCAAATCATTGCCGGTGTGTGGGAAATGCTCTTAGGAAACACATTCGGGGCCGTGGCGTTTTCTGCTTATGGTAGTTTTTGGATGGCCTACGCAACTATAATCACAGACATTTTTGGGATCGAGAAGGCCTATGAAAAACACCCAGATCAGTTAGCGAACGCCATGGGATTCTTTCTCTTGAGTTGGACATTATTCTCTGCAATGTTGACTCTTTGTACTATGAAGAGCACAATCAGCTTTTTGTTGTTGTTTGTGGTGTTGACGAGTAATCTTACGATGCTCACTATCGGAGAGTTTACAGGGGTGGCGGTTTGTAAGGTTGTAGCTGGTATTCTCGGGATAATAGATGCGATCATTGCATGGTATATCGCATACTGCGCTTTGGCCACGGAGGAGAACAGTTATATCACCTTCTCACCGACTCCATTGCCTGGGAATAAGGAAAATGTGTAGTTGGGTAATTAGAGTGCGCATTGATGGGGAGAACGAGGTTAACATAAAGTGCCTCCTGTAGCTGATATAGCCAGCTGTATCTGCTATTTGCTTGTAATATACGTTATTGATGCTATTGCTTGTCATCGCTGTAGGTTTATGTTCATATCTATACGTGCTCCTTCCTTCAAGTTCTTGTTTTGATTGTATGAAAGATAGACAAAAATTTTCTCGTCTACCGTCTAAAAATTAGAGGTTTAAACAGCTGTAAATCAAGAAACAGAGTATACATAACCCATTAAAAACATACAGCGGCTAAGCGGGCAGGGTATAACTGCCTGGGAGTCAACTTGGCCATCAAAGGAGTCTCTTGAGGCCCTACTTGGGAGGTGTAAAACAACAAATATGGTCGTACTGACAAACCTGAGAGAATATAAACTCAAAAGCAGCAGTAACTTCTGAGGAGCGGCTTAAATAGAAATTATCATCAATATCTCTTCGAATAATGCCTTCACACCCCCTCCCAGTGTGGTGTAGCAGATTAGTCAAAAATGGTTGTATCTACTAATTGATCCAAATTGCGAAGAGATTGAGCAATACTCTACTAATGAGTGAGATTTTAAAAGACTTGAAAATCAACTCAACCATATCCTTCGCACGAGTGAGCCGAAGAGAATCTAACTTTTTTCAAAAAAGTCAAAAGCAATAAGTGGAAACTTACAGTATAGTTTCTAACTTTGATTCTTGACAATACTTAGTAGATAATGATTCTTTTCTTCATGAAATGGTTTGTAAATTAAAGTCATTAGCTGATCAAATATGGAAGTATTTATGAGAATTGAATGTATGCATTTCTTGATAATGACTAGTTGTACTTGTGAATTCATGATTCCGCCTCTCATTCTCACTCTCAAGCCGTATATATTGCTCACTCACACTCAAAGCTCGCTTCGCTCATTATGAATGGCTAGTTATGATCATGCCACCCCAATCCTCCTTGCCACAATATACATCATCATTGCAAAAACAGCCATCCCCAACGTGATCAGAAAAAACCATGTCAATCCCCCCGCCTCCTGCCCCGGCACAATTACGTTCATCCCCCAGAGCCCCGTGCAGACATTTAAAGGCAAAACAATTGTTCCCAACATTGTCAACTTGCCTAAGACGTCATTCATGTCGTTGTTCACTTTGGTCATGTCGATGTTGATCTGGGCCAAGTAATTGGAGTGCAGACGGGCTAGAAGCTTTTCACAGTGAACCAATGTCTGCACCATCGTCACAATATGATCCTGGATGTCCCCCAAATACATCACAATCTCCAGGCTTTTCGATCGCAGATGTGTGGCGAAAGTGTCATTACACTTTTTGGAAAATCCTTTAATTACGTCAGCCTTGGACCCCAAAAGACGCGAAAGAGACATGACCCGTTTTCTTGCCTCACCTATACGACGCAACATATCGTTTTTGCGTTGCCAGTGAACTTCCAGTTTCATAGAAAAGGTGGTGTATCCACTGGAAACACTACTGGCCAGAGAAACGCTCAAAACAGACTTCCCATCCATCTCGTCCTCGGAGTCTGAATCGATGTCCACACTCTGCATCTTTATGATCTCATCCTCGATCTCTGCAACCTCTTTTTCAGCCTGCTCGATCATAGGTCCAAATCCATCGGTGATGTCATCGATAAGAGCGTAAGCTATCCAGTCTGTTGACACAGAAAGATAATCCTTAAGTAATCTGCATCTTCTGCGCACATTGGCCGCATGGGGGGTTGGGGCAAAATGGAACGTAAGCACCCCACCACGAAATACTATTATATATATGTTCAAAGGCTTAAGTTCATTATACTTTGCGCCAGTGTGATAATTTGGATGATTTTTTACACCCGACTTGGTATCAACAAAGAATGACATCACTCGGTCCAAAAGGGTAGGCTCAGGCCCTAGTTGTTCAGCAGCTAGATTCTGAGCTCTGCTCTTCATTTTTTCATGAACCAAGTCAAAAGACCGGAAACAAATAAAATAGTATTCATGAAAAAGCTCGACTTTTTCTCTAGTCTCTCCTAAAATGATGTCTTCTGTGGTCAAAGGATGAATGCCAAAAGCTTTACTGATCACCTTCATTTCCTCTTCAGAAGGGTTCAAAATGTCGAGCCAAAACGCGCTGGGCATCTCGGGAGTTGCGCTTCTGGCCGGCAGAGACACGCTTCGGTCTGCAGCTGGACCCCTTTCAAAAAGATCCGAAAACGTTTCACCGGGCTGTAAAAGTCCAGCCAACGTCGCAGCATGTGCTGTGGTATACAAATCATCTCTAAAATAGGCAAATCGAAGAGACTCCGCCACAGTGGTCGGTCTGCGACCAGCCTGTGGTCTAAGCCGGCCCAAACCCTCAGTCTCGTTCACATAACGCAAAGGCGGATCGCCAACATGGCTTACCAACGGTCCCCTGAAACCGGCGGTAGCCTCCTCGAGAACCCGCACGTCAGGCCACGGCTTGTATGGCGTTCTGGGTGGCATTTCACTGGTTTCGCTCGCGGCGTCCAAGGGAAGGCACACGTCATCAATTGATGACGACTCTGCGTCCGAGTGTGCGGGGGAGTGGTCTTGGTCGCTGTCAAAAAGCTCGTCGATGTCGTCCCGTGTCTGGGGGCCTGCAAACGACATACTGCGCTTCACACGGAAGCTGAAGCTGCTATTTAGCTCCGTTGGACTCTGTGTCCATGGCTGTGTGGGGGAAGCTGTAGAATGAGACCGTTTGCGATGTGCTTGGGGGTACTGGCGCTGGTCTATGATTCCAAAAGCCTCTAGCGAGTCGGATCTCTCGGCTGCTTGGTCAAAAACGTTCAGAAATGTTGGCCGACGTTTAGAGGTCATTTTCAGCTTGTGTTTTCTTGTTCGCTGAGTGTTCTATTGGACTTTTCACAGCTTTTTTATGGACTTTCGTGGGTACTCGGTTGCTAATTTATTTAATCAAGCGATGAGATGGGAAAATTATAAGGAAATAGGTGAAACTTTTAGTAGATAGTTTGAGATTTTTGTTGATGATATTGTTTCTTGAAGAATTTTGTATGTTGTTATAAAATTTTATTTCGTTTTTTCTACGATTTACGATGTATTCTTTGTGCCTTTTCTATGTGCTTGAGTGAACTTGTGGGGTTGATTTGAGTGATGAAAATGTCTTAAAATTTTCACCAATAATTTATCGCTTTAGTTGCTTGTTTTCTATTCGAGTCATTACTTAGGTTTCTTATGTTGAGGTAATAGAGGACCAGAGCCAGCACCCGTAGCAGCATTTAGATTGGTAGGGCCGGTTCTGAGGGCCTTGGAATTGGACCTAGAAATGGTAATGGATCTACTGGACAAAGTAAGCAAACAAAAAAGTGATAGCTATGTACTATCAGTATCAATCTCAACTCAAGGTTTTAGTGAAATAATAAGTTAACTAGATATCTATTATAAATCTGTAACCAGGCTTCTACCAGCCATCTCTCAATTCACAAAACTCCCGACACCGAAAAACTCTTGCGGAAATACGCAGACAACTTCGGAGAGTTCTTTGGCCACTATTTTTTCTCTTTTGACTTTTTAAATGTTTAGCGGCGGCATTCTAATTAGCTGTAGATGTGGTTCGGAGTCAATTCCTTCACTTCTTGGAGTACAATACCTCGAACCATAAAATTATGAGAACATATCAGAGCTTTCAAAATGAGGTGTTTAGTGACTTTTTAACTTGCTACTAATCAAACTTGGCTTCATACAAGCAACCTCAAAAGGTCAAAACTGGAAGTGCACAGATAGAAACTATCAACACATTAGTATATGGAATAACTTAAATGGTTGTTATCCAAACATAATGCTGTTTTTCTGCTAGTACTGCCAGCGGGTTTGAAAAATCCTTTTAACTAGAAAATCTCAAAAACTCAAATTCCAGGAATATAAATAAAATCTAGTAAACTAAATGATCTAGGCTGTTGAAAATTCTCTTTTTACTTGTACTTACAGGTTGACTCAAGTGAACGCCTTCATAAGCATACACTTCAACTGAGACAGTTTTATGAACATGAAGTGTACCTGCACTTTGGCGAAAGCCTGCATTAGAATACAATTTATTGAAAATGAGGCTCTTTTGTCAGCCTTTAAAACATGATGCGACAATGTTAGAAGCATAACTGTCTGAAAACGTTTTTCAAACCACTCAGCCAAAAGACTCGAAAACTATATTGGACCCTGTCTTACTCACACCTCTTGGCCGTTTTTGGTAAAGGCGAAACTAAAAATGTCAATAACAGGCAGAGAAAAGTAGACCCTTTCTTAGACATTCCACGATTTTTGAACTCCTGGCCAGCCACTGTCATTGCAACTTGCAATCCACTAATCACGTTAGCACCCGAAGATCAATGTTACGTTCTTAAAGCCGAAAACTGCACTATGTATGGCAAAAAAACTATGAGTTTCTAGCAGAGAGTTGATGTAGAAGAATGTGGTAGACAGTTTACACAGAACCATACATATAACTGATTCATATCTATACACACGACAGAATATTCTTTTACCAAACAAACCTCTTAGAATTGATGTACGGGTTTTTTAGTGGATCTTGAAATCTCTAATCCAGACCTATAAATATGCAATCTACCAAATCATGCACCAATGTGCGGCTGTAACCTTGCGAAGAATTCATCCATTTGTACCACAATAAGCTCTAATTGTTACAGTTTGATCTGTAACTGAGGGATTAAAAGTTTCGGATGTCTTTCCCGAGGTGTTTAATCTCACGTAGCTACACTTTGTTCCATGACGAATTCGTAATATTTTCAAGCAAAAAGTGCAGCTCGATTTTTCTGCCTATTATAGCCTCAACGGCAGCTTGGCGTTGGACAAGATTCAGATGGCTATGTAAACCCGTGTGATTACATAAGATATGCCAAATTTTGAGTCAAAAAGGCCGTCAAACTCATGCAACCGAGCTGCCCCACTACTGCCCCACCCCCTACTCCCTCCGCATATACCTGCATATAACATTTCCGCATCGGCAATAGAGCACATCGAACATGCAGCATTTTGCAATCAACTCCAGGTGCGGCTGAACCAGATCGTTGAGATGAGGATTTCAGAAAAGAGCAAAGACTACAGAGTTGGATATGGGTCAACGATAGATAGTTATAAAGCAAACATCCTGTTGCTATCTCGCTCTCCGAGTCAAATATCACACCCCTAGACGCACCCACGTCTTGGACAGCCGATTTGTTGTTTCTTGCATTTTTGAGCCGAGGGCTGTAGAAGAGCAAAAAGTTTCAAGAAAAGACTATGGTAGATAAAAGATGTCATAAGCGTGCGTTGAGCGAAATCTTGTCTTGTCCGGCTAACTACACACCAAGATAAATCAAAAACACATTTTTGAATTTCGGAATCTGCAGCAGCCTGCAGGCGGTTACATTGTTAGAGGTACAGCCGCACCCTCTGCAACCAGGCACTCCATTTTTTAGCATAAAACTAGCCAAGCACGCTGTTGCCCATACACTTAGGACTATATAAGACTTCTTTCTGCCTTTGTGCGTTTCCAAAGATGTCTACGTCCAGCATAAACAGTGATGATGATAATTACTCTACAAGAGACCTCGAGAAGAACATTCCTACGCGAATGTACTCTCGTGAGATTACCGACAGAGACGGAAAAACCAAGTTCGACACCCGCACAGTGTCGAAAGTGGTGACCACTCCTGGATTTAACGGGGACGACGTGATCATTCTTGGTGAGTCTAAGTTCCTCAAAACAGACCTTTTGGACGCGCTTGGATTGAGCGAAGGAAGACACACCAATGATCTCGCGCCCGTGCTGACGGGTAATACCCTCACAAAGGTGCCTTCTAGAAGACCTAAGGTTCGTTACGGCATTGCACCTGCTGCGTTGGGTCTCTCATCTTTTGCAGCCACAACTTTCCTTCTATCGCTCTACAATTGTGGAGTTCGGGGCATCAAGATCCCGAACGTCATTGTAGGGATGGCTTTCTTTTACGGAGGCTTGGCACAGCTTCTTGCAGGCATGTGGGAGTACGTTATCGGGAGCTCTTTTGGCGGCTTGGCATTCACGTCCTATGCGGCGTTCTGGTTGAGTTACGGGGCGATATTGACTGAAAGTTTTGGCATCACTGAGGCCTTTGGCAAAGATGCTAGCCAGCTCGACGATGCTTTGGGGATTTATCTTCTTACATGGGCCCTTTTCACCTTCTTCTTGATGGTGTGTACATTGAAAACAACTCTTGAGTTCTTTATGTTGTTCTTCATGTTGCTCACAACATTCTTATTGTTGGCGGCCCACGCTTTCACCGCCAGCCAAAATTGCCAGACGGCGGCAGGGGTGTGTGGTGTGATAACAGCCTTCATAGCGTGGTACAATGGATTCAAGATGATGTTGAATAGCCACAATAGTTATTTCGAGATGCCTAGCATTTGGTTGCCTCACAGCCACGTGAAGGATGAGTAGTGTATTATAGACGTAAATTTCGACACACCCCGGAGCATAGGCTTGTGTGGGGTGTTGTCTTGTCAGCTTATTGTTTGATGTTGATATTGTTGTGTAGACTTGGCATCAGTCACTTGAGCCAAATGAAAGCGATTAAATGTACTTGTCTCGGTTATCTATTTAATCTGCTGATTACTGTATAAAGGTTATATACTCTGAAGCAAATAAACTTCTTTGCAACTGACCGGCTCGAGTCGAACGAGTGAGGTATTTCTCTTTCGTCGAGAAGCTCAAGTGTGACTATTGTAGGTTAGATAATTTCATGGTGTACAGATGCCCCGACTATATGTGTATTTAGTTTGCATTGTTGAGGTAAGAGACATGAATTGTCTACTAGAGACTAACAAAAATTAGAAGTAATGTCTTCTAATTAGATCGTCATATCTGAGGTTTGATCTTTTTCTTGCCTTTTTGTCAGGGTGACGAGATTTATGATGCGTTCGAAGTTGCCGCTTAAAGCTACGCAAACCGTCAAGAGAATATGGTATCAATCACTAAACACATACAGGCTACCGCATAATTCTCGGAGCAGTCTAAAATATAGCTATTCTCATCGCTGGTTTATACTTCATTCATTGTTCAAACGCCTTGAAGTCAACCAGTTAACCTTTAATATTAATCCTAAAGAAAGGAAAGAATTTGCACTCCTGAGAATTTACCAGCTTTGAATTATGTGATGTATTGTATCCTTATTGTCTCAGAGTCTAATGACTTATATGTTAAAAACGAGATGTATAGACAACTCATTTATCTTAAAATCCAACTTGTGAAGTACTGCAAAAAAACAAACACCTTCTACCCAACTCCACACCACTAACAACATCTTACAAGTTTTCGAACACACTTAAACAGACACCTCAAAAACACAAACTCTATAAAAATTGACGCAAGAGTCTAAAGATGTACAAAACGACGAACATCTATCCATTACTCCTAGTTTGCTACTTAAAGAGCCTTGTGTTTTATCAAATAGAAGTCTCAGGTTGATGCCACATCACCGATCGGTTTTGCCAGTTCCAATCCCCGTTTAACCTCACTAAAAAAATAGCCTGTTTAGGCTATTCTCTTAGAGCAAACCCGTGCACACTGAAATCCACTGAAAACCACTCAAAACTATAAACAAGTACGCAATCTATACAACTCAATTGATATCCATCAGATCAAAGATTTTCACTGCCCATCACATACCAAGACATGCCCCTCCACCGCAGAGCAAAGAGGAGATAGCATACGTAGAGAATGAACAATTTGAATTGAAACAATCACAGTTAGCTTCTAGTCTAAATCCTAGGTAAAATTATTTGATCTTCGTAACATTTGCTAATAATAGTTTTTATAATTCACTCCGGAAATTCTCGCTTAGTGCTCCCTCGAGCCCCCGTCATTTTGGCACACGACTCAAAAATTTGAGTCGCGTGATCTGTATATAGCATCTAATCATTGATCAAACAGACATGTTGATTTATCTACACCCACCCTTGGTGTGCCATCCCGGACCCATCGAGTCTCCTGATGCTCGACTTCGGAAAAACCAGGGTATTTATCGGCTTTGTTTGACATCTCGGACTTTGTCTGCAGGAAGGCATTGGCATTAAAAGTCATTTTTAACGTGAAATCCATCAATAAAAAAAAAAAATTTCTCACAATAAAAAAAACCAAATCTTGATAAACAGAATCTTCAACTTCCTTTATTCCTAGATTGCGCCTCTCCACTTAGTGCTGTTTACCCTCCGGTTGTCCGCTTCCCCGCTGCTGTGGTGTACGGGTGTACCAACGGGTAAAACCGGTGCGCGTGCGCGTAGCACCGTGAGCTCCCGGCTTATATAAACGACTCATTGCTAACTTCAATTATACTATAATGACGGTTAGTGAAACTACTCGTGGCTTTCAACCTGCTGAGAGTGGAACTCTTGCTAGTAGAGGAGGAATTCCTAACCGCTCTCTTCTGACAGATGATCTTGCTTCTGGAGTTCATACTCTGACTCTCACTACACGCACTCCAGTGGGTCAAGAAGCCGAGGCCTTGTATAGAGCTCATGTTCCTAAAGCTACTCGTCTTTCTGTGGTTGGTGCAATTGAATGCGACCTCCATGGATTCCAATTGTTAAACCTGCCGTTATTCAACAAAGGTAGTGCATTTAGCCATGAAGAGAGAGTTGCCTTCGGCCTTGAAGGACTTCTTCCTCCACAAGTAAACTCTCTTGATGAGCAAGTTGAAAGAGCTTATAAGCAGTTATCTTTTCTCAAAACTCCATTGGCTAAGAATGACTTTTGTACTTCTATGCGTCAACAGAATAAGGTGTTGTTTTACGAGCTTGTGCGCCGGCACGTGCGTGAGCTTCTTCCTATCATATATACGCCCACAGAAGGAGATGCCATTGCTGCATACCTGCATCGGTTCCGTAAGCCTGAAGGGTGTTTTTTGGACATTACTGATCCTTATTCTGTGGAAAAACGTCTTGCTCTGTTTGGTGAGGACAAGGATGTTGACTACATAGTTGTTTCCGACGGTGAAGGTATTCTTGGTATCGGAGACCAAGGTGTCGGAGGAGTTCGTATCTCGATTCTGAAACTTCTGCTTATGACCCTTTGCGGTGGTATTCACCCCGGAAGAGCTATCCCTATCTGTTTGGACGTGGGCACTAACAACACAGAACTTGCCAATGATGAGCTTTATATGGGCAACCGATTCCCTAGAGTGGAAGGCGAAGCATACGATGCCTTTTGTGACATTTTCATCAAATCTGTGAAGAAGCGGTTCCCAAATGCCGTTGTTCATTTTGAAGATTTCGGGGTGGGGAATGCTAGAAAATTGCTTAAAAAGTATCGTCATGAGATTCCTTGTTTCAATGATGATATTCAGGGCACTGGTGCTGTGGTTATGCTGTCTATCATCGCAGCTCTTAATTTTACAAAACGGGAACTTTTGGAACTGAAGATCGTCATTTTCGGTTCTGGAAGTGCTGGACTCGGAATAGCAGACCAGATTGTGTCTCACATGAGAACCCACGGGGCTACAGTTGAAGAGGCTAGAGCTAAAATACATTGTGTTGATCGTTACGGGTTGATTTTGGATCTGATGGACAAGTTGGCTCTGGAAGACCAGCTTTTGTATGCAGACAAAGCTGGAGACTGGGAAGGTGTCGACACGAAGTCTCTTGAAGAAATTGTCAAACATGTCAAACCAACCATTTTGATTGGATGCTCCACAAGACCAGGAGCATTCACAGAAGGGGTTGTTAAGGCCATGTATGCTCACAACAAGCAGCCGATCATTTTTCCACTTCTGAACCCTACCCGGTTGCATGAGGCCACTCCTAAAGACTTGATGGCCTGGACAGAGAACAATGCATTGGTTGCGACCGGTCTGCCTTTCAAGCCGGTAAACGGATTTGTTTCCTCGGAGAACAACAATTGCTTTTCTTTCCCAGGAATTGGATTGGGGGCCGTTTTGTCGAGAAGTACGGAAATCAGTGATAAGATGATTTCTGCTGCCGTTGACGAGCTTGCGAAATTGCTGCCTAAGGCCACTAATCCAAAGGCCGGGTTGCTTCCACCAGTTGAGCAGATCATCGAGTGTCTGAGTCGGATTGCGACGGCGGTTTTGTTGCAAGCTGTCAATGAAGGATTGGCGAGAGTTGAGAATGAGTATATTCCTGGAACGAAGGAGAAGGTGAAGGTTCCTAGAGACTATGCTGCTGCTCATGAGTGGGTTAAGCTGCAGATGTGGAGACCAAAGTACCGGCCCTTGGTGAAGGTAGAGCATCGGGCGGATATTCACACGCATCAGTACTGAACCAAGTAAGTGAAGTAAGCAAAGCAATTGATACAACTTTATCAATTGTTATGTTCATCATGCACACGTTGATTGATACCTGGTGCATGATATAAATATCTGGTAGATAGATATTAACATTGAATATTCCTTGATTGTATTACGAGTCATTCGCGAAGCGAGTGATGAGAGCGTGGATGGACAAATTCCCTGTGCGTCAACTTAAGTTCAGATGTGTTTGTATGAAGAGTCAAGTATGAAGGATAAACAATCACAAGACACATGAAGCAAGCCGTAAGTATGTGTGTTTTCTTTACTCATAGATCAATAAAATGTAAGTGTAAAGCCAAATAAAAATCGCACTTAGCAGTGAAACTTGAAAGTCACCACCAAGTCATTAGTGACGTAGCTCCCATATTGCGTGAGTGAGACAACTCCATAAGACCGGTATATACAAGCAATAGCGCATGTGTGATGATACCCAGCTCAGAACACTTAATCTGCCGCTTTTCCGGCCCGATGTCCCGTGCCCCTCACTAAAGCGTACCTTAACCAGATTGCTGATGCATCGCCGGGCTATGAGCGGGCTCGGTGCATTACACTCGATTTCCTGGAATCCGAATGCCCAATCCGATTTTGGGAATGATGATAGACTGTTGGTGTGCTTTTTTTTCGTTTATGTTGTGGCGATATTATGATAGCCAACTTTCAACTCAAATGCACTTTGCATATAAAACAGTGCTGCGGATATAAGATCACATATGAGTTGTTGAGGTGATACAACTGATATAAAATTGGAGTGGAGTGAATGTGTCTGCCCCCATAGAATGTAAAATCTCTTCACAAAACTGTAAATATGCATTCAGAATATTGGTGTTCTGACAATAGCCTTTGAAAGCAGAACATTTGAGTTTCTTGCGATTCGGAGCCTATCCTGAAATTAGGGTCTTCAGGTTGCTCGGATGTTCAGTCAGTTTTTAACTGAACTCGCCAGGACTATAACACATAAGGAAAGCAAGAGTTTAAAGAAACAACAGTACCCGATACACAGCTGACTATAAATATAGTAGAATTCATTCTACCAGTACCGGAAAGGCAAACTAAATAGAACCTACAATAGCAAAACTTCAAGGATTACTGAATATATAGTTGATTATTTTGGCGATGGTATCGTTTAAAGAATGTCATCGTCCGCCTCCACAATCCGATCCTTCACCTTCAACAACATCGTAGTTCTCCACTTATCCAATCTAGCATATTGATCATACTCGAACACCTTCTCCGAGAAAGCATCTGCGTCCCTTGAATCCACTGCTTCAAGCAAGTCAACCAATAACTTGTACTCTCTAGTTGTGCGGAACCCCCCATCCATATCTACAAACAGATCAAGCATTCTTCTGGCTTGTACCATGTCGTCAGCAGCCATATAACACAAAACACACTTGAAAAAGTACTCCTTTAATGACCATTGCGAGGTATTGCTTCCCAAGGATTTTTTGGCTACAGATTCATACAATTGCGCAGCATCTATATATCCTCCCAGGAGCAGTCCCAAATCTGCAGCCTTAATTAAGGCCTTGCTGGACAATGCTTGAGCTTGGTCTGCTCCATACCATTCTCCAGCTTGTTTGTAATGCTCTACGGCCTCGGTAGGGTTACCGAGATTCTCGGAATACACTTCTCCCAAATCCATCTTGAGGCCTGCTGCGCGACGGAAATTGCCGTTTTGAGCATACAACCCAATTGCTTTTTCGAGCACGCGCGCGGCATCTTGGGGAGACTCCTCTTTGTAACATTTAAATGCTTCATTGAGGCTGGTTGCGCACTCATGGGCGCTACCACCTTTCTCCAGCGCCGCGCTTGCCTTCTCAAACACTTTGCCCGCAATGACGTATTTCTTTTGAATACGATAAAGGTTGGCAGCTTTGGTGAAGAGATCAGCAGCTTCTTCGTAACGGTAGCTATTATCGCCACCAAAAAAACGAGAGAGCCCAGTCACGGGAGCACATTTCTTCTCAGCCTGGTTAGTTGGTTTGTTGAGATACTTCTTTTTGATTTCAGAGTATTTCGTATTAATCTTTAGGTGAACTCAATCTTTATACCATCGCTTTAACAAACATTGATCATCTCTTTAATGAGCGATCAGTAGAAGATCACTGATTTCAGGTCTTCATTAGAAGGTACTTGAAATGGATAGAGAAACAAGTACAAATGGTTAAAAGTGGATCAAAAGGATGACAGATCCGTGGGCAGCAGCATACATCACTGACAAAAATAGGAATGTCACCTCAATGAGAAGATAAAATTCACCCTAAATCAAGAATTTAGTAATTGGAGGCATTCGATCTTCAGGTAGCTAGGCTGAGAAAAGAATAATCATATAGTTCAAAGACTGGAGGGGCTTAACCGACCGATGAGCAGTATAGAACAGGGCAGCACAAAAGCTGATTTTGTTCAGATGGAGAGTGATTTTTTTTGAAGTATTAGAGAGTATATATGGCGATACAATATGAAAGTGAAACATCATATCAAATGAGGAATGTAATAACTTAAGCATATTTGGCTAGTTCATTGAGTGTATCAGTAATCGCACAAAAATAAACGGGAGCATCCAAATGAACAAAATTAATCATCCAAGCAAAGTTCCAAATAATCGTGCCCCCTAATCTTTCCCTTTGAACAGTTTTAATGCTCATACTAAATCAACAGCACGCACTGCCAATATGCCATCACTTGAATCACACTCGAATAATTTCCCACAATCTTTGAAACTCTATATTCAAAAACAAAAAGAACCCTTTCCTAGACTCACCTCAGCTATCAAATTCTCAGGAACGTTAGTCATGTTGCTTTATCAATTGCCAAATATTCGAGATGACTTGCATGCTTATGTAATACTTATGTAAGGAGGCAAGTGTCAGATTATAAGCATTGTAGTTAAAACGAGAGAGATGATTCTGATTTGATATGTTTCTCGAGCGAATCGATTTGGTTTGAGGGTTTGGTGTTATTTTATAATGAGTTTGATTACAGGATGTAGCGATAGCTTGTCAGGAGATTGCTTTATCTATAAAGCCTATGAATAGAGAGAGATTAATTCGTGAAAATTATGGGTCCTATTTTCTTATTCAGTTTCTATTGAATTTACATTTGGTATGGGTCAGGTTATACTATTTAAAGAACAGGGCGCTCTTATGAGGAGAGAAGTTCCGAGTTCCCGCTTCTTACTTCTTATACATTTTCATCTACAATATCATGTTAACGGAAATGTATAGTGTGAATTGTACTCTATTTGTGTAACGTCAGTGCTGGTTTTGTTTTTAATAAAAAAAACATTATCTTATATTTTATTAGTATCGAAATGATAGCACAGATCTATGTTCTTATGATATAAACTTCAAAAAAAGCGTGTTTCTATAGAATATATTTACATAGAGTACAGTAGTAAAGGCACCATCTTAGTTTCAATACTATTAAAAGAGCTAGAAATCACGAGATTCTCATTTTATACTAGAGAACATGTTAGCACTGGTGATAGTATCTCGAGAAGCCCGGTTGTGTTAAGTAGAGCGGTACTCTCGAAATTGAAGAACCACACATTCAATATTACATAATATCAACAAGTAAAAAATATATAGATACATAATAGAACCCCTTTAGAAAACTACAAACAAATGACATGTATGCACATACATCCTCTATATATGAGGTATAGAACGTTTATAAATCACCAACTGAAACCAACAGGGTTAGTGTCGTTGTCTACTTAATCAATACAACGGGTGTAGGTATTGGAACACAATACTCACAAATCGGTACACCTCCAAAGGTATACAATATTTTGAGGCAAAAAGTGCAATCACTGCGTATAGGGGAATATACAGAGAGATAGAGTATAATCTTGTATACTGAAAACAACATAATGGACACTTTCTATACAATCTAAAAGTTCGTTAACTGTATAGCCATTAAGAGTGAGATCGATTGCATCTGGAAAATTCTGGTCTCACTTGTTATATACTAGTATCAACCAGAAAACTCCTTCCAGTTTGCAGGTCTCTTCAAATTATTAATCGCATGAAACTTATTAGTACACGAATAATCCTTCCAGGTAAAATCATCTTTCGTGTTGCAAACACACTTATTAGTCAATCTCACTTGTGGGTCCACCGGACAGTTGTGGAAAGGCACGTGATAGTAACCAACATCGCCAAAAAAGTGAAGCTCGTCTCTTGGCAAAAAGAGCGCCGCCGCAATGGAATGAACTGGGGCATCCCCCCATCTCTCATAGAAGAATCCGCCGGCTTTATCCAAATACTCGAAGTAGGCAGTATAAGCAGGACCTCTCCAGAAGTCCAAAGAACCAACCTCAAAGTTCAGCCAGAAATGACACAAGTTGTAGGTGTTGCCACCGTCATCAGACACGAAGTCCAACATATTGTTTTCCGGGAGATACTGCGGGTTTTCTTTGATAAACTTCTTGGTGGTGTCCCAGAGTGTAGGAACAGTCTCGATATACTCTGGCAAGGAAATGGTCCAACCATAGGATTTCTTGTTGTCCTGCATAAACTTGAAGATGTCGTAGTCGATATCACAGTAAACCTTGACATCTGGCTCCACTCTCCAGTAGTAGTCGTACTCCATCATAAGTGGATGTCTGTAGAAGAACCCAGACTCATAACGACACATGTAACGATAAGGGATCAGATCTCCGTAAATGATTTTACGTTCGGCCATGTCTTTGCGTACAGCAGCAGCTTTCTCCTGGTCAATCCAATCAGGAAAGCCCCACTGAGACTTGTCGATTTTGCCATACCGGGTCTTCCCGCTCACAATCAGACTGGTCACGGCCTTGAACTCGTCTGTGAACTCGGCGTCGTTCAAAAAGACCCAGTCATAGTGGAACTTGTTGTTGAACCGGTCTTCGATATGACGAATCAGTTGGATCAACCCAGGAAGATCATGGTTTCTGGCAAGAGTCACGAATGTAGCCTTGATACGGTCGTTTTTGTCGACAGCACCGCCTTGATGGTACCATCTCTTGTACCCATCTTCACCAACAACAAGCTTCTGGTTGCCTGAAGCTGAAAGTTGGCCAGCAGTAGCAGAGCTGCTAGAAGTTTTCTTGGGCTTGAAATCTTGCTTAGGAGCAGCCTTGGACTCGGGCTTGGACTCGACTTTGGACTCAGGCTCAACTTTAGAAACAGACTCCGTCTTGTCAGAAATCATAGGAATGTAGTCCAGCTGCAGGCCTTTGGAAAGAATGATGCCGCAAAGAAGGAGCGCCGCCACAAAGGCCGCGAACCGGATGAGACGCGCGTTCAGTCTGGCCATCTCAAGATTAAGTGATAACACCTGTTGAAAATTGAAAAATAAGGGGTGGGTTACCCGGTAGCAAAGCCCCTCCTGCAGGGGTATAAAAGGATAAATATACTCAAAGTTTATATATTTACACAAACATAATATAAAAAATGTCTCTTAGATCAATGATCAGACAGTAGGACTACCTTTTTGTTTTATCTTTTTTTCATTAATTTTTGTTAGTTTTTTGGATTGGCTAAGCTTGACTAAGGTTGGTTTGGTTTGGCTTAGGTGGTTTGATGTTAACCTAACTCAAATTTGTTCATTCTGACTGGATTTGAATCAACTAGCTAAGCTGGATTCACTTGATTCAGCTTGGCTAGTTTGGATCAGTTGGTTCTAGCTAAAACCACAAAGCCAACAAAAGTCACAAAGCCGCTTTAGTCAACCAAAGTTCATTAGATCCACACACAAACCACTATAGCTGTGTCAAAGTCATATTCTAACACCAGAGCCATTGCACCAGAGCCTGAGGCTTCGCTTGTGACACCGGTGGAAGCGCCTGTCTCTCCAGAGACTCCTGTGCAGCCAAAGCCCAAGAGGGCGCCGGCGCCACGCATCGAGGGGGTAACAGAGATCCCTGAGGCGTCGGCATACGTTGCGGGCTTGGCCTCTCGCCCTGCGTTGGCCGCACTCAACGGGTTGATCTCTTCTTTCCCGGTCCCTAAGATTTTCGCGTCCAACGCAATCCCGTTGATGATGTACATGAGAGACGAGGAAGAGTCCGCCGAGAAGTAGTTTAGGCGTGTTGAGGGGGGGGGTTGATTTGGGGTTCGAGAGAGGGGTGATTGTATATATTACTGTGCATCGCTCTGGAGTTTCTCCAGCATAGTAATATTACGTTTGAGTTGGTGTAGATTGGTATTTAAAGGAGACTAGTGCCATTTATTTCAATATTTCAGTGTGGGTGTTGATACTCTGTCTATATAGTTGATGTAGGCGTTTAAACTGTTTAGGTAAATTTTTTGTAATGATCTGGGTTGTCACAGCGTGTAAAACTGAAAGAGACTTTGAAAAAGGTGCAACAGATGGCGTGGGAGTATGAATTGGTATTTGTGTGTGTGTGTGTGTGTAGATTCACGTTCTTTGTAGCTCTTGTTTGAGTAGCATAAACTGTCTGCGCAGTCTGGAAAATGTTTTGTTGATGACGCGAAATGCGAGACCTAGATGAAAGCTGATGATAAATATGTGTGATCTAACTTTTGATCTCCTAAGGTAGATTTGTGTTGGTCTGCAGTCTACTGGTTTTGCTATTGAATTAGCACCAAAAATAACTTTTGATCAAACTATAATATAACCGCATAATTTAAAAGTTTCTGAAATGCCTCTTTAACTCATTTCACTCAGATATGAATACATATATCTTGCCCATTGAAGCACCGATCTACCTCAATACTTCGCAGAAACAATTAAATTAGGAAGGCACTCTTACTCAAGTTGGGTAATTGCGAAAACCAACTCTGACCAACAAACGAATAAGACATCCTGGGCTGAATATTTACTAGGATCTATGATTAGCCATCTACAAAGCTTCTATAAGTCCACTCCTTGAAAAGATTCTGCCATTTAACACATTCAAGAACAAATAATCAGAATTATATTTTCTGGATTCAGGTTCTCTTATCTATAATATGAAAGAAGCATTAGACATACAATATAGAGGTCTACAAACATGCTGAAAAGCTAGAAAAAAATGAAATCTATAGAAATAATATAAGTATACAATTCAAATAAAGAAAGCTAGAAAAAACTCATCTCTAGAACTTTTTGGAAATCTACCGAAAGTGGTATACGAAAACTATTAATTACGCGCGCGGGGTGTATAGTCCCAAAACGGCGATGCACACCCCCGTCCTGTTTAATTTCAAAGAAAAAAGACGCGTCTTTATTTAACACTTATATAACGTCCTGTTTCACTTGACACAACCATACGGAGCAACCATAAGAAAACCAAATCGACTTTATTCCTGTCAAGAAAAAAAAAGCCTATAGAACCCTCCTAATTAGATGAGCCAAAAACAGTTCATTTCCCCCGAGCTGTCGAGGCTCTATCTCAAAGCCCCCCAGACCCCGAACGCGTCTTCCAAACGCAGTGAGACTCCCATCACACCTTCGCTGGCGTCGCCTAAGTTCAGAGATTATGATGAATTTGAAGAGGATTTTTTGGACATTGCAGAGGTTTATCGGCGTCGTCTTGGCTTCGAGATTAAAGGGCTTGGAGATCCTGAGAAACCACCATATCTGTACGCAGCTTTAATAGGCATGTCGATTCTCACGAGCGACTCAAAAAAATTGACGCTTTCACAAATTTACCATTGGATATCGACAAATTTCTCTTATTATAGAAAAAGCGACATGGGATGGCAAAACTCTATCAGACACAACTTGTCTCTCAACAAAGCCTTTACCAAATCAGAGCGTTGTAAAGATGGTAAAGGTCATTACTGGCAAATTGAGCCAGGGATGGAATACATTTTTTTAAAGGATCGGGCCACTAAAAAGGCTCCAAAAGCAAAGAAACCGAAAAAGAAGGTTCCTGATGCTTACCAAGAATTGACTCCTTCAAGCACTTTTCAACGAGAAGAAGAGGACGTGGATCATACGCAAGACACAGACCCTGCAGAGTCTTCAGATCTGGAGCATGTTGTTTTTCAGGATATTTTGCCTCAAGAATTGACTAAGCAGACGAGACAGATAAAACAGACAAAACAAATAAAACAACCCAGAAAGAGAAAAACCTCTGATGAACCAAAGGAAAACATAGCTCCTACCAACACTAAAAAGCAAGCTATATTTTCTAATATGCCATCATTAGAAGCCCCAGCGTCTCTGCGGGCTACGTCTGTTAGTGGAGAAAACACAGTTTTCATCACTTCAGAAAGAGCCTACTCCTCATTAAGTGCTATAGACTTGTCTCCAGAGAGAGGGACTACCACAGGACCAATACTAGAGCCGGTCACACCACGAACCATATTAGCTCGTCTGGCTCTGAAGACCCCAAATAGACCTGCTCGTACGCCGAGCACGGCTTCTGTGATAAGGAAGATATGGAGTCTGCCTACATATCTTCAGGACTTTTATACACTGCCTTCAAATGACGGGCGTCCAAAGAGTCGGCTGGGCCTGAGTGTGAGTACCCTGGCTGCAGCACTACTAGCAGCGACCAACAATGGGTCTCCTAAAAAGAAGGGGCGCCCAGAGAAGTCGCCTAGGAAATTGGAAAGCAGTATTATAGGAAATATAAGTACTAGTTATAACGATTTTTTTGGGGTTGATATTTGTCTGGTGGTGAAGAGGGCGGTGGAGAGTGCAGTGGAGAAGCCGGGGGAGAAGAAGGAGTAAATAAATTAGCTTTTGTATTTTGTGTATTTTATGGGATGGTGATTTGTAGGATTACCAATGCGAGGGGAATGAGCATCGGTTGCGTGTGGATATATCCATAACAGTTATCTTTCACAAGTAGCGGTATAATAGATCCACCAGCAACACAACTAATCAGGCTTATGAATCAGACAATCAACTGGGGTCACAGAGGATATCAAACTCAACGAGATCACTTATAAGATCACAAGCAACGCGAATCGCCTACCAAAACTAGTTCATCTGGCCTCGTCGGTACTTCAGCCGTATGGCAAGACCTCTTTCAGTACATACATAGACAGAAAGAGATGATTTATTAATAGGAGTCCAGTAAATAACATACGGGTTCAAGATCAATGATATCTCTTCGAAGTGCGAATTGTGAGACTCATGAATTCCCGAAAGAAAGTTGCTCTAATTATAAGTCTTGTATCATTTATAGGTGTTTCGGTGATTTTACAGATTTTTAAACCACAGATAATGGTTTAAATATTACAGTTCATTAGCAGTACACGAGTAGCTTTAAGTGTTTATAACAATATTGATATTGAAAAGCTCTCTCGAGAAATTCAGATTCTACTGCAATGACAGCCCTCTTTGCTTGTTATATGAGCAAAGACTCTCCGGATGCTTCGCGCGTTGGTTATTTGAAGATCCTCCTCCACAACCACGGCGTCATAACGGAGACAACCCCCAACGTGCACCCCACCAACAAAAAATTCTTCATGTTTTCCAAATCATCTCTACTCTCCAAATCTGCCTTTATGTTAGGAGTGAAATCCTGCGGATTCTGCGCGGCATCCACAAGTTGTAAAAAGAGCTCCAGAACAGAACTTTGCCAATTACACGAAACGTGCATTGGCGAGCTCAACTGGATCGACTTTGTATAGTCTTCAGGTTGCACTTGGCACCGCTGTTGCTGGCGGTCCAAGTCTGCCTTCAACCCCACAAACACCAATGGAAGCTCATCCAACTGTGGATACTGTTGCCTAAGGTCTACGAGATATTGGAATGACTCTGGGTTGGAAGAATCGTACACCATACAGACTACGTCACAACTATCTAATCTGGAGCTGTTTGATAAAACTGCGGTTTCTAATTGTCCTAGCTCTTCTAGAATCAAATAGTGTTGTTTCCCCCCCTTCACCTCTACAGAGTTCACCACCACCTGTGAGTGGAGAGACGGTATATGTGCATCATTATACGATTTTTGAAGAAAAGTGTCTAGTAAAGAGGTTTTGCCACACCCTGGAGAGCCTAGCACAAAACAATTGAATACAGTTCGAGTGTTCATTAAGCTAGTGCGGTATACTTTTTCGTTGATTCTGCGAGTTCTACGTGCTTTTGTGACCCGAATGGCAGGGAGGGTGCTGTCCAGAACAGTGGTTGGGTCTGAGTCGCTGGAAACGGTTCTGGTCTCAAATCCAAGATATGCGAAATATTCTAGCGTGGTTTGATGGTCTAGTAATGTTGACATAGTCCAGTGGGCTAGCCAGCCCTGTAAAGTGATGTATCCTTGTTCATTGCCTACGGTGGTGTGCGGAAAATTGGTCTCTTCCCAAAGCTTTGGAAAACCCGGGGTTGGTCTGAATAGGTTGACCAATTCTCGTTCATTTAGTCCTCCATCATTGTCCTGGTCGAAAAGTATAAAAAGGTCTACAAGAAATCTATACCCTACAGGACTCAACTCCACACTAGCGTGGTCAGGAATGTCCACTTTTGGAAATAAAAAATCTGTGTCTAATGAGAGCGAGTCTGTGTAGTGAAAAGCACGTAAAATCCCCCAAGTTGATTCGTGCCTTCCAATTTCCAAAAAGTACTTATTTAATTGGACAAAATCAGGCTCCAAAAGACCTTCTCTACCCCCAACAGCTTTTTGTATTTGTTTAATCTGGGACCCTGAAAGCAGCCTGCCGAAACATTTCCTCTGGAGCATGCGCATTTCAATGGAATTGAGCACGCCGTCCTGGTCTCTGTCACATAGGAAAAAAATGCGTCTGAGAGCTGCCAACAACGCCGGCTGAAGTGAGTTTTGTTGGGAATCAAAGAGAGGCAGAAGCGGGAAAAGTACAGCTCTTTGGCACAAGTAGAAGCACTCAACTACATTATGATCCGTTCGTGCTGAACACCTTACAGCTGCTTCTATTTCTTTGAACTCGTTCATTAAAGGCACAAACTCGTCTTTAATGTATCGCATTTTCACGTCGCTAGAACTGGTATCACTATCGCTATCGTCGTCCATATCACACTTATTAGCACAGAGAACTATCGGTAGGTTCACTCCCATGGATCGAAGCATCACCATCCAATGAAGACTCACTCTTTCGTAGGTGAAGTGATCCAGATAGACAAGCCAGAGAACGTCTGCACTTCGTATTTCGGCCTGGAGTCGATCTGCGTCATCTGATGATGTATCTATGAGAATGGTACCGTTAACACGGTAGGGAATAGAAGCATCGAAGTCTTGAGGGATGGATATGGGAGGAAGAACGTTCTCGATGTTGGGGACATATACTTCTTTGACTAGGCGTGTGATTAGTGTAGATTTGCCTACACCTTCATCTCCGCACACAACAACACGGAGAGTTTTCAGAGGGATCATGAAAAAAGTGGTCTGTGTTTATGTACGTTGAAATTGTTGAAAGTGTATAATGGAGGTCTATGGCTTTTGTTTTTGTCTTGGTGTGTTTGTTGATTGTATTTACATTGGTGAGAAATTTCTTGGTGACATGGTGCGTGTAGTAAGTGTACTTATGAGCAGATACTGTGAGCTATACACAGACTGGTGTATTCCAATATACATATAAACATCATTATTGAACGGTAGTAGTTCTATAATTGATCGTGTGAGATAGATTCGAGAAATTGAATGGCTGTACAGTCGCATTGGTTGATTGTTCAATCAGTGGATAAAGAATGTATCGTTAGAAGACTCGTGACTTTTCTGGCTCACTTATCCTCTATAAAATTTTCATAGCACATGAGATAAATAACGTGCTTCAAACAATATCTTCAATAAGTGATTATCGTATACACGGCACGAAAAACATATTTATTGTCATATTCACTATAGTAGTAATGTGCCACCCAAATCACGTGCCTGCAGATATATTTCGGAGGCAAATTACTAGAATCCACACATAATGGTAAGTTCATAGAAGGAACACTGTGTTTCAAGGTTTATTTGTGAATTGTTTTTGAGATCATGGAAATATCGAGGGGTGATAAAGAATTGTTCAATCATTGTACACTTTTGTGAAAGTGTGAAGCAGTTTTGTTGATACAAAGAGTGAACAACAATACGGGTGAATAGATGTTTATGTTGGTAGTATTGGTATACCTTTCAATTCGCCTATCCACGAGAATTAAGAAGTTTTATCAAAAAATGGTCATCGGTGATCAGTGGCTTTCATTTAAAGTGCCGATTGTGCATTGGTATATTGGTTGGAGATAATTGAAAAACAAAGTGGAATTGATATTCTGCGTCTACAACAAACATCTACTAGAATTCACTCCTGCCTTATGCTGTATGCCGCTGTATGATACGCGGCTGCACTGATCCACCCACGTATCTTTCGCCTTCGAACCTCTCTTGTCACTAAATTATTACTGGCCCTCTCGCTCTTTCCTTATACTCCCGCCTTCCACTTAAGACATCGCTAAACCGTCTGTGTGGAGAAAAACAAGAACTCACTACGCTTTGTCGTATTTCGATTCTTACCTTCTGCTATTTGGATCTGCGAGTGATGCGAACTCAAACAACTCCCTCGCTTTGTTGGTGAGTTTCTTACTAACCATACCTCCATCGGAACCGGCTACGACCTCTCCAACAGCATCTTCTCGCCCGACGGACGCAACTTTCAAGTGGAATACGCTGCCAAAGCAGTGGAAAACTCTGGGACATCTGTTGGGATCAAATGTGAAGACGGCATCGTATTTGCCACCGAGAAACTTGTCTCGTCTAAATTGCTCTCCCCAAATGCAAACCGTAGAATCCAGACCATAGACCGTCATGTCGGGGTTGTGTGCTCCGGGTTGGTCCCAGATGCACGCCATCTCGTCAATAGAGGACGTCTGGAGCTGAGTAGTTATAAAAAAGTGTTCAAGCAGCCAATTTCAGTTCTGCAAATTGCCCTGAGATTGGGCAATTACGTGCAGATGTACACCACAGCCAATTCTGTGAGACCCTTTGGCATAGCCAGTATTGTAGGGGGCTATGACAGCCAGGGCTACCATCTTTATATGATTGAGCCTTCAGGAGTGTATTGGGGGTATCAGGGAATTGCTGTAGGAAAAGGGCGTCAAGCAGCAAAGGCGGAGTTGGAGAAATTGGACTTGCCTAAGATTAAGATGGCTGACGCGGTTAAGGAAGCTGCTAGAATTATTTATTTAGCTCATGAGGATTTCAAGGATAAGGAGTTCGAGTTGGAGATGAGCTGGATTGGGGATGAGACAAAGGGAAGACATGAGTTTGTACCAGAGGCTATTGTGGAAGAGGCAAGAAGATTTGCAGAGGATGAGGGGGCGGAGGGAGAGGATGAGGAGATGGAGGAATAACTCATGAGCAAATTAACCAAGGCGAGGTTGTGAGTACTTCGACATTCGAGCAAAGCAGCCAAAATAAGAAACTAAGATAAGCTTTATTTCGACTGTTCTCATTGATTAGGTTAGCAAAGAAATAAAGCGGCCAGCTTCTTAAGTAATCAAGACACCTTTTGAGAACGGTGAGTTTTATTCCTTAGCAAGACCAGCTTTTTCTTTTTGCAAGCGTTCTGGTCTTTGCTCATCAAATTGAGAAAGTAGTAGAGTTAATAAGCTTATTCACATTTGGCAGCATCTGGGCAGTGACGAGATGAGTAGTTCAACTAGAGGTCTTATGGTGTCCATATTTTTTGAAAAGTGTACACATTCAATATTGTAAACTCTTTTGAATTGATATGCAAAATTTAACAAAGTATCGATTTTCATGTAGTATTTCTTAAGAAATTCGCGAGGGACAAGCAGCTTCCTATAGTAAGTAAGATACTGCCGACGTGTAGAATTGGTACTGAAAAATGTTTGAAGAAGGCGTGAACTTTCAATTTTTGTATCCTTTGAGGCTGTCAAAAGCGTTATGTTGTTATACGGACCTATGTACTTACAGTCATCAAAGTTCCACTCTTACACAGTGTTGAAATTATAGAAACGGCATTACCATCTCGTCACCAATTCCATGCCCAAAACTCCGCCAACTTAATACTCAATATTGACTTATTACGATCGAGAATATGACCTCTTAAAGCTTCTAGCATGGGCATGCAAACCTTAGTAAGTAAGCCACCATGCACATAGCCATGAATAGTGTTATCACCTGTTCATTGTACTAATATACGGATAGAAAATTCATCATTACTCAATCGATGATTTATAATTATTCTTGCTAGATAGCAAACTTTGTTATAGTTACAGCGTAAGTTTATTTAGCTCGTGTGACCCCTGACAAATTGAAACGAGACTGACACATTAATGTAATTACTAATTCCGCCGAAAAACTAACATGGTCGTGTGACGCAACTAAAGCCAGCATAGCCTTTAAATAAGTGCTTTCAGCTATAGCCCATAGTGTATAGTTTGTATTCATAAACTACAATTTATTGTGCACCTGGCTTTAATACAGTACATGCAGAATTTGACGGATAAGTCCGAATAAGCCAAGAAGAAGCAAAAAAAGGAAGGATCCTGGACCTGTAAAATAAACCGAATACACTGAAAAAGATAAAACCAATCCGAAGGTAAAGTTTCGCTCAAAAGTGACCAATGTAATTAGCTCAACAGATAAGCCCCAGACCCCTAGCAGACTGACGTGCATGAAATTATTTCAACGGGGCACAGCACACTTTTTCTTATCGAATATTTCCACAATTGTTCAACTTGATCGAACTATCGAGTTATCTGAACAGGATATTCACACAGGTTGAACAATTTGAAAATTGAGCCCTTCTATGTCATGATTCTAAAAAAGACATTTTTTAGACTTTTAGCAGGCCTTGCACTTGTGGCTGGGGTCACCACTGTGGTGATCATGGCGGTTCTTCGAAAAGACTCTGATTTCTACTTCTCAGAAAAACTCGATCTCTGTCAGCAGGACCACAGACACTGTTTTGACGCGTACATCCCCTCTAACCTAGATCATATTCTCAAAGAACACACAGAGTACCTTATAGACGGCAAGCTCAACACACAATTTTTTCGCAAATTCCGCCACCATTTCACCCAGCGTGTATCTGACGGAGATATCAGTGTCCTGAATGAGAAGCTCTATAAAGGGCTTACAAAAGCTGAGGTCTCAGAGCCTAAAGGCAAGTTACAGAGAGGAGACTCGGAGAACGAACGAGCAAATGCAACATTTGTGGCTCTAGTTCGTGATAAAGAGCTCAAGGGAATATTACAAAGTGTCAAGGAGCTTGAAGAGACGTTTAACCATAAGTTTCACTACCCTTGGACATTTGTGAGTGATAAGCCATTTTCCAACCGGTTTGTTAAAAAAATCAAAGCAGCGACCGAAAGTGAATGTGAGTTTGTGATGATCGATGGCTACCGCTGGCGGCAACCGAAGAACGTGGACTTGAAGAAACAGGAAGAAGGAAGCAAATACCTCAAAAGCAAAAAAATCCAGTATGCTGACCAAGTGTCGTACCACAACATGTGTAGATTTTTTTCGGGGATTTTACACACCCTTCCTGAAATGCAAAAATACAGATATTATTGGCGGGTAGAGCCTTCTGTACACTACTACTGTGACGTGGACTATGACGTGTTCAAGTTTATGGAAGACAACCAAAAAACATATGGATTTAATATCAACGTATATGATGAACCAGAGACCATCAGATCGTTATGGGACACTACCATTAAATTCCTCGAAAAGAACCCACTGTATGTGAATCCAAATGGGGCCTTTGATTGGCTTCTTCAGGACTTGGAGCATCCAGAGCACAACACGATTACAAATGGGTATTCCACGTGTCACTTCTGGCTGAATTTTGAAATCGCCGACATGGATTTTTTCAGAGGAAAACAGTACACAGAGTGGTTCCAGTACTTGGATAATAACGGGGGGTTCTACTATGAGAGATGGGGAGACGCTCCGGTTCATTCTATTGGCTTGGGGTTATTCGAGGACAAATCAAAAATACACTGGTTTAGAGATATCGGTTATTTTCATCATCCATACTATCACTGCCCAAACAGTGAAAAGTGTCATGGCAAGTGTACACCTGGGGAATTTGCATTGAATCTGAAGGACAATTTACAAAATTGCATGGGGAACTGGATTCGTTACTCGATGCTGCCTGAGGAGAGGGAAGCTTATTAGAGTATTTCTTATTACATAGCATTCTGCATACATACTCTATCGAGTATACTAGTTCACATTCGTTAGGAATGGTTATAATTTGAGCTAAAATGATAACTTCAGCTAATAGCTAAAAGTCTTGGTAAAAGCTTTACCAAAGCAATTAACAGCTCATCTGAACAACCACACTTGATTTATACTGCTTGATTGGCTTGCCTTTCTACTATATTATGTTGTTTATGATTGTATTGATTGAATATCTATAATAAAGTTACCATCATGAGAGCATACCCCAAAGAAATCAATTGTCAAAGTTTAAGAGACCCACTCCACTCGACACATGGAGCAAGCGAACCACTTCGTCTGGCTATCCATCATCGCTGATAGATGATAGATAGGTACTTCAAAGTTTTTGATCATCTGGTAGATGCTCAAACTTGCTTCTTTGAGAAGGCTCACGAAAAGTAACTCCGAACCTTAAATAATAGCCAGTTATAGAACAAAAAAAACAGTAGATCCTTGAAAATCGACTTGTAGCTCACGAAGTATTTCTTTGCCTCTGATCAATCCCGTAACAAAAACTCAAAGAACGGTCTGCACACCCATACAGCAGCGTTTGATGCTGCTGTATGCCACAATACCAATACTAATACAACGGTTCTTGTTCACCTAGGTACATGCTTCCGTAGTGTATGCAGTATAAGCGGAATTATTTACTAGACGATCCATGCTCCACTCAATTAAACCAAACTACAAATACTTCAAATACTCAAAATCAATTACAAACCATAATCCGCCTCAAATTCATGAAGCATATAAGTAATACAATTGGTAGAAACATCAAAGTTCACTTCTATAAGCCTCCACATGAAACGTATTAGAAGCCCTGCTGCGGCTATGAAGCTGCTTCTAGTGCAACAATGAATTTATACAGGTGTACCTGTCTTGATAATGTTTGGACGGATAATCTTTGCTCGACGTTATGTCAAGTTTCTTGCTTTTGCGTTTCTTTCTCTAATAGTGATTTATGAGCTTGTTTCCATAGGCACCTCTGAGCAGGGCTACAAGATGCCTGAACAGCTTCTGAGCATGCATGATTATCTCAAGAATATTGACTACAAAGACTATTTAAACGCCTATAAATCGGGAAACAAAAGTACCACGTCTTATGAAGATGATTTGGAAGTTGAAGATGAGAATGACACAAAAAATGACGACAAAAGTGAAGACTCCGATGAACCTTGGTTTATGTCCGGAGTTTTCAGCAAAGAGTTTTTCCACCAATTTCGGTTCCATAATAAAAAAGGAAGTGCGGTTTCTACATTTAGGGCCAATAACGCTTTGTATGATGAAGCTGTACTGGAGAAAATCTTTGAGCCAAACACTGGTAATT
This sequence comes from Saccharomycopsis synnaedendra, assembly GCA_031124835.1. Classification (NCBI taxonomy): domain Eukaryota; kingdom Fungi; phylum Ascomycota; class Saccharomycetes; order Ascoideales; family Saccharomycopsidaceae; genus Saccharomycopsis; species Saccharomycopsis synnaedendra. Next base: position 711,677 of record JASTUD010000001.1, read on the forward strand.
TGAAGCGCCCATCTGAGAATTACGTATTGGCCAATGCTACGCTTCTTTCCTTAGTGAGAAATTCTGAAATGGAAGGAATCATATCTGCTATGAAAGAGGTTGAGAAAACATTCAATAGCAAATTTCACTATCCATGGACTTTTATTAACGATGATGATTTTACAAGTGAATTCAAGAGAAAGGTGTCTGAGCAAACAGAGAGTGAGTGTTTCTTCATAACGATCCCTCAGAATTTGTGGAAGAAGCCTTCTTTCATAGATAAGAAGATTGAAGCTAAAAAAATCAAGGAAATGTTGGCTAAAGAGGTTGGCTATGCTGACATGGAGTCGTACCATAACATGTGCCGATTCTATTCCGGAACTTTTTATAATCTTCCTCATTTGCAAAATTACAAGTATTACTGGAGAGTGGAGCCAGATACCAAATACTACTGTGATATCGACTACGACGTGTTCAAGTTTATGCAGGACAACAACAAGACGTACGGGTTCAACATCAACTTGTATGATGGCCCAGATAGTATCAATTCTTTATGGAACACTACGGTTGATTTCTTGGAGGAAAACTATAAATATCTACACCCAAACGCCGCTTTCGATTGGCTCTTAGAAGATATGCAGAACCCTTCAAAAAACGAGGCTGCTGGGTACTCCACGTGCCATTTCTGGCTGAACTTTGAGATTGCCGATATGGACTTTTATAGGGGCGAGGCTTACTCAAAGTGGTTTCAGCATTTAGACAATAGTGGGGGTTTTTACTATGAGAGATGGGGGGATGCTCCAGTGCATGCTATTGGTTTGGGCTTATTTGAAGATAAGGACAAGATACACTGGTTCAGAGACATCGGATACAACCATTTTCCATACCTGAATTGTCCAAATAGTGACAAGTGTGATGATCGGTGCAGGGCTGGTACCTTTGTGCCGTGGGGAAACTTGAAGAAGGAAAACTGTATGGGAAATTGGATCAGATATGGCATGTCTGAGGGGGAGAAAAATATGTTCAAGGAGGGGTTTTAGTGGTTTCATGTTTCAGGTGTGTAATATCAGCATCTATAGAAATATCGTTATATCCGTATATTGTGCCCTTCCCCTGATGGCGGTCAGAGGACTTGGAAAGTTTTATATTCATCAGCAGAGCTTGAGGTGTCCACTTTGATTGGACTCTGCTTATTACATAATTCATATACACATGGACAGCATGCATGCTTGTAAAGGAAAAGAATGAGGGCTTTTGCATATTACGGTGATTGACTCAAATTGTCAATTGGTCACCTTCAGCTGCTTATGCTATCTCTCTATTTATCAAAAATCTAGCACAAACGGGAAATTAGCAGGCATTCCTTTTTGGTGGTTTCATTTTCTTACTCAAGAAGGTACGTGACTTGAATGAGTTAGAGATTTTGCTTTGAAACTCCATATAGAAGAGGAAGAAGGGTGCAAAGAGATATTTCTTGTTTATAGAGAATATCACAATTCAACAATTTTACTTTCGTAGGCCTTGTAACAAAGTAGAAGCGAGACTGTTGAATTCGATACCAAGGTCGACTCAAGCAGCATCACAGAGGTAGGTGGCTATCAATAGTCCCTCATTTCTAGTGATTTCAATGAAAAATGCAATATTGATTACCAAACAGATACCTTTAGATTTTTCTTTCTCCTGATACTCTCGAGGATATATTTTGAAAAAACTACTCCTCTGAAAACTCTGCTTTTGTTTTATAGCCCCTGAGAGGGGTGTTTGACTAAAGACGATGCGCTTTTCGGATCTCTAAGAGAACTATCTCCGTTTTACGCAAATACTAGTTGTGCGCTCGAATAGTGTAGATGTAACATATAGAAATAGCTTAAAAGTACCAAAGAAGCAATTAATGCTTAAAAACTTACATTCCCCACCAGAATCGACTCAAATACTGAGAACCCCCTGATCTACGTCTATCAAAAAATTCAACCGTCAAAAAAAAAGTTTGTTTGTCAAATATTTCACCATGTTACTGCGACTCCCCAAAATACCCCTACTATCCCGTCTATTACCCCTAAAAATCTCTAAATATGCTCTTCAATCCCCATCCAGAAAACTCAGTCTGTCAATCCCCGCCCTTGGCTACAGTGAAGAGCTTCTACAGAGGTCTTTAATACATCGGCCTATGCGTGCGCCCCCAAACGACTCTCATCTCCGATGCAGTGTTCTAGACAAAGATGGACATGTGGAGCTGCTTTCTGTAGACGTTTCGAAAAAAGACCTTATGGTCCGATTTAAGCTTATGCCGCGAGACATCCGGAAACTCAACTACCAGCCTACACTTGAAACCAGTGTGGTTCCCTATATATCTGTACGTAACGATCTGATATTAGTGGATTTGCTTAATATAAGAGCACTTATCCGAGCAGATTGCGTCATTGTTTTCGACCTGTCGATGACCTCTTTCGAGAAGCTGATGGTGTTGCACGGACTCCAGGAAAAACTTGAAAAAAAAAATACTGAACTTCCGTACGAGCTCAAAGCTTTAGAGACGATTTTTCTGTTCGTGGCTCAAGATCTAAGCCGGGAAGTCAAAGTACATCAAAATCTCATGGCACTGCTTTTGCATGATTTGGAAGGGCATATACACACTGCAAACCTAAAACTCTTACTCAACCAAAATAAAAAAATCACTGGGTTTTATCAAAAGGCCCGATTGGTGAGAGACGTGGTTGATGACCTCCTTGAGCAAGACGACCAACTCACGGCCATGTACTTGTCCAAGCCCAGAAACGTCATCACAGACCACACAGAGGTTGAGATCTTACTTGAGACGTACTATAAGCACTTCGACGAAACAGTGCAGGCTGCAGAAGAGATTATAAATAACATACGTACCACTCAAGAGATAATCAATATCATCTTGGATGCTAATAGAAACCAGCTTATGTTGTTGGGGCTTCGGTTTTCCATAGGGATTTTGTTTCTAGGGTGTGGGATTTATGTAGCCAGTGTATATGGGATGAACTTGGAGAATTTTATAGAGGAGGATAACTACGGGTTTGTGCTTGTGGTGGGGCTTACGGCGGTTGTCATTTTCAAGTTTTTCTTCCGCTCTCTCAGAAGCCTCAGGGGGTTGGAAAAAATTGCTATCAGTGGGAAGAAGCTGATGCCTTTGAAGCATAAGCGGAGAGGTGGGTATATTTAACGGCTGGTTGTTTTTGCTACATGATATTTGTATATAATTAAGGTATGGTAAAACTGTAATAGAGCTTATTGCACTAGTTTTGCAAAAGCTGGTAAGCACTAGTTACTTCAACAGGTTAAAATCTGTGCGTCTATTTCCCCATTTCAGTTCAGATCAATGCGTTCTTAATCAAATGAGCACAGGGATAATTGCAAGCACTGGAAACCAAAGTGCGTTGTCTCAAAATCAATCAGTAAATAGGTCTTGTAATTTTTATATTTGGGAACTGTATAGAAAGTTTCCTTGTATGGTGGTTTTCAACACCCCAAAAAACAACTTCAGGCAGAGAATGCTATACACCTACTTAAGCATTCGAAGGAGCTATCGAAAAAGTACTCAACTTCACTTAGTTTCTTTCTCGAATGTCAAGCTCGAGAAGCTTCAGGGAAGACTTAACCTTCTGCTTTTAAATGATTACTGTGATTTGATGTATACTCCTTGAAAGAGCCAAAATTCCAATCCTAGAATGATAAAAAGCACTCAAAACGGCAACAATATCGTTCATCGCCTATGGCCATTGAAGCTAAGAACGCATGCCAATCACACCTTATAAGGTGATATATCTGAACATTTTATGAGCTGACTGTCAAGAAGTGAGCTCAGCCCTTAGAGAACTACAATCAACAGAAGAGCGGACCAAGTTGTATCGCAACATATAAACGCAATGTCTGTTTGCAGGAACCAACCCGATTCTCAAATTCCTTGGGTTCACGCCAATAGCAGTGCCCTATGACACAATCCTCTCAAATTAGATACACTATATGAACAACATCGAGCCGTCCCCACTACAAAACACATAAGCATTACTATACATAACTCATATGTGCTACGCACTCTATCATTACTTTCCACTAAACATCTTGTAAGGATGTGATGCCTTCTCCTCCTTCATGAAGTTCTTATAAGGGTGAACCCCTTCCTTTTTCTTGAACAAGTACCGTCCCTCAAGCAACCTGTTCAATGATCCATTAGAATGACTCCCTCTAAGTCTGCTCTCTTTCGTTGGCACAGGTTTCTCCAAATCACTCATATTTTGTTTCAAAAGACTGGCCAAATTCCCGACGGATCCACTTTTTTGGATATTCTTAGTTTTTCGCATTATTGGTTCGCCTAGGGGGATCATTTTTGGCAAACCTCTAGGTTCATGAACAATCTGATTCTCCATCTGGCTCTCCATCCGTGGAACACTTCTTGACTCGTTTTTGTTGTAATCTTCAGTATCTCTATAATTAGTTTTATACATATTAGGTGTAGACCCAGAACTTGAGACTTTTCGAGGCTCTAAATCGCTTCCTCTGAAAAAAGCATTGGAATCTGGCATTTTAGTGGACGAATTACCATTGGAATTACCATTAAAAACGCTTCCTAATCCACTTTTGAGTTTACTTCTACCATTACTTCTACCCCCTAACCTTACAGCCCCCCCACCCCCATCCTCCGCTCTACCCCTACCCAAACTCTTTGAACCCCCCATCACTCTTAACCCCAATCCCTCGTGACCCTCCCCTTCACCCTCCAAATTAGCACTGCTTGCGTCCTCTCCATCACTCACCAAAACATCACTGGTGTTAGTCCTATGCAGAAACGCAGAGTGAAAACTCGCGGTGTCGTCTTCAGCAGACGCCGCGCTTCCCCTCCGAGGCGGCGCCAAGCTCCCGCTCGCCTGCGACCGGTTGCGCTCATGCGCCGCTTTCTGCGGGAGAAAACTGTGCTCGCTCACCAGCCGCAGCGTCTCGACTGCGCGAAGGCGCGGTGCGTGAGGTGAAAGAAGGCGCGCACTGCCGCTATTCTTAAGTGCCAAACTCTCGACACTGCGGTTGTCCAGGGGCCTGCGTTGGTCACGCCGTCTGCCTTCAGATGCCGTAGAACCGCTGCGACTGCGCCCTCCAAACTTGGGACGAAACATCTCATCCTTGCCTAATAAATCTAGTATACTGGGCGAGGGGTTTCCAGGAGGGTGTATCATAGGTAGGCTTAGATTTTTTGTATTATTAGCATTCTTTGTGTTAACGTTTTTCGTGCTTTTATTAATACTTGTATTGGTATTTGTATTATTGGTAGTGCCTGCATTAGCGCCAGCCTTCATATTTTGCCTCTGTCTAGCCAATCTCTCCATTTTTATATCTAGCTCATGCCGCAGTCCAAATTGTTGAATTTCCGGCCTGCTGCACGCAAGAGGACTATTCTTGAACCATGCATGTTCCCTGGCCGCAGCGGCAGTGAATCTACGCAAAGGAGATAGACTAAGAAGGCCAGTAAGTAGATCTAAAGCTGAGCTGTCCATTCTGTCAAATCTACGGGCTATATTACCTGCTAATCGTAGCTTAAGTCTCAGAAAATCAACTTCCGTGGGCTGTTCCAAAAGACTCTCTTCCTGAAGCTTATCGAATATAGCTAGTTTCCCTTTACTGGGCAGGCCCACAAGCTTGAAAATCTCGTTGAGTTGATCCAAGTCTGACGCTCCTGGAAGGAGGGGTTTTCTAGTGTAAAACTCGGCAAATACACACCCAACCGCCCACATGTCGATGGCTGTGGTGTAGTACTTATCGCCTAACAAAATTTCAGGTGCTCTATACCAACGAGCGACCACGAGCGTGGTCATAGGGGCTGAACCCCCTCCCGGACTATTGATTTTTGGAGTTTTTCCAGTGTATCGGCGAGTAAGACCAAAATCGCCGAGCTTAAGTAGATTGTCTTGGGATATGAGAATGTTTGCTGTTTTGATGTCGCGATGGATAAACCGGTGGTCGTGGAGATATGCCACGGCGTCTAAAAGCTGAAGCGTGAGGTTTTTGGTCTCGGGCGTCAGAAGACTGATTCGGGGGTCCAGGATGATGCCGGCGAGGTCCGCGGCCATATAGGGTAACACAAGAAAGAAGGACTGGGCCTCAACATCGGGGACTACGTCTACAAGTTGTAAAAGATGAGGATGACGTAGAGTTTTGAGGGCCACAATCTCGCGAACCGAAGTTATGTGGAATCCCTGTGACAGATCCAGGTTTAGAAGCCTCTTGATGGCCACAAGCTTGTGGGGAGGCTTCTTTTGTCGCGCCTTGAGGACCACCCCGAAGGTGCCCTCGCCGATCTGCGACACAAGGTTATATTCGGGGAGGGCGTTCTCCATCAATGGGCCAATCGGGTGCGAATATTATGGGGTGCTGGTGGAGATACTTGGGATTATTTGGCGTGTGATTGTAGAGTGGAAAATGTAATTAAATAGACCAAATGCGTGAGGGAGGGAGACGAAGGGAAGGGAAGGGTGCTTTTTCAATTAACTTTTTGAAGATTCGTTTATTCAGTTGGTTTAAGGAGATCTCCAGGTTTATTTTTTGAAGTTCTAGTTTTAGTGTAATTTTATCATGGTAGTGCCTATGCTGCATATCATCTGTACTCTATATATAGTCGATCTGAAGACTAGATTATTGTTGGAAGTTAAAATATAAAGAATTTATCAATATAGTATAAGGGCGAATATCGGGCCTTACAAGAAAATACTCTGTGATTTTTGATGGACGTGATTTTGATTATGATCAGGTGTGTATGCTTGTTCTGGTATCTACAGTGCTTATAGACATTAAATACAAGTATTTATGGTAGCTATGTTTGATGGCGTGGTTAAATTTACCTACTTGGTAAAGCAGCTACACACTTTGTCATTGTACTTCAGTTCGATATCAATGTCCGCCTGATCGCCAATGAGGTCTTGGAGTATTGCCAAGTTTTATGGATACTGTGAATCAGTCAGAGTTTTCAATCGATTACTGACAGATACAGCTAAAGATATTTGGTTCGGGGGAGAGATTGTTATCTACTATAAATGAAAGACTTCTGTTTTACTCTCTAGAAAGCTTTCAAGTGCTCTTGTTAGTTCAAGTGTTTAAGGAAGACTGAGCTCCTATTTGTCATACTAAAGTTTTTTAAGTTCTTTTTGTTATACTATATTACACTTTATACTTGATGTTGAGAGCTAAAGGCTTCGCTGAAATGCTAAATTTTGAGCATAACCAAGGGCATGCAAAACTCTGGCTAGCCGACGGCCCGAATAGGTTTAGTCTGTTTTAGATTTGGATTTTGTTTGTGTAATTGTTTAGGTTTTTTAAAGTGTTCTTGTAGCTAATGAATCGAATCTACTGCATCAATTTATAAATCAAGCACTTCATCACCCAAAAAAAAGCCTGCGCCCATTGGGTTTAAACTCCCTAAAAGCCCCTTCAAGCCACCTCAAAAAAGTCACAAAACCACTCAAAAACACCCTGAACCTACTAATATCCCCAATGAACCCCCGGCCGCCGGTAATGGCCGACAGCAGTGTGCTCACTCTTGGACCCTACAAGCAGCGAAAAGACGCAGAACGTGTTCCTGTGATCAAGAGGTATGACATCATAGGCTATATAGCCTCCGGGACGTACGGGCGTGTGTATAAAGCCAAACTGCACGACCCCAACTCAGACGCCCTCTACGCCATCAAAAAATTCAAAGGCGACTCAAGAGACGGGGAAGCAATGCACTACACCGGAATCTCTCAAAGTGCTTGTAGAGAAATGGCGCTTTGTCGTGAGCTCGAACACGTGAACATAACTAGACTTGTAGAGATTATTCTTGAAAAGAAGCTGATTTATATGGTGAGTGAATTTGCAGAACACGATCTTCTTCAGATAATCCACCATCACCTGCAGAACGGCATGAAGCCGATTCCCGAGTGTCTGGCCAAGTCTATGGTATGGCAAATTCTCAATGGAGTACTGTTTCTTCACCAAAATTGGGTAGTTCATAGGGACTTAAAACCAGCAAATATCATGGTTTCTGCAGATGGTGTGGTAAAAATAGGTGACTTGGGTTTGGCCCGTAGATTCAATAGTCCTTTACAAAATTTGTATGCTGGAGACAAAGTGGTAGTCACTATTTGGTATAGAGCCCCCGAGCTATTGCTTGGTGCACGTCATTATACTGCGAGTATTGATGTTTGGTCTGTCGGGTGTATTATTGGGGAATTGCTAGCTTTGAGACCAATGTTTAAAGGAGAAGAAGCCAAAATGGATAATAAAAAAAACGTTCCTTTCCAAAAGAATCAAATGCTGAAAATTGTGGAAATCATGGGAACTCCACTGGTTTCCAGATGGCTGGCTTTACCACGCTATCCAGAGTACCCGGCTTTACAAGCTCTAAGGCCTTATGTATCGAGCTTACCCCAGTGGTTTGGGAGCACGTGCCCTAGTTTCAGTAAGCAGATTATGGGTTTACTTGCTGATCTTTTGGAGTATGACCCAGGGAAGCGGATCACTGCTTTTGACGCCTTGACACACCCTTACTTCTTGAGCGGGAGTAAAATTACTGATAACGTGTTCGAAGAGCTGAAGTACAAGTATCCCCAGCGGAAAATTACTCATGATGGGGGGTACATGGGAGCAAAGAGAGGGTACGAAGGTGGGGGTGGAGGGGGTAAGAGAAAGAGGTATTGATGATAGAAGAAAACGTTTACGATTTGAAGTTGATGAAAAGGACTAACTTAGATTAGTTGAATTGTACTATATGGTCTTTGTAGATATCTAAATGTTGAGTGATCGCATTGTTTATAATCAACGATTGGCTCAATTCATCCTTTAGCGCAAAGCTGTTTAATGATTTGGTTGTCAATGTATTGATAGCGAATGGTGCGGGTTTCTCTATTGAGGGGTTTTCTAAAAAACTGTTACTGTCCTCCTGAGCCGCAACTTATCTGCTGTTGCAGGTGCTAGAGTTCAAATCTGTCAGTTTTGGAGGTGATTCTTGGAGCCATGCTTGGAAGAAGTGATGTTGCATGATGTCGAAGTTTTGAAGATTGGAAAGAGTACATTGCATAGTTTAGTTATGGGGCCTGTCAGCTTGCAGACGCTCTTGAAATCTAGAATTTCCTCCAAGAAGTCTTCTATTTATGTTCCTTGGAATAAGACGTCATAAAGGCTGAGAACCCCGCATGATTTGCGCTCCTGTTTCTTCGTGAGATATTACCCAAGAGACCTATTGCCGGTAAGTACAAAGATAGAAAGATGAGCAGAGCTCTGAAAATACAGTAAAAATATTTAACTAAAAGCACATCTCGCTTTTCTTAGTCTTCAGATTAAGGATATAGCCTACACTCAACTATTGTCATACAGTTAGAAGTTGGGACATGAAAAATAACGAAAGTCATATATATTCAGCTAACAGCGAAATATATAGATTCAATGGAAGTACAATTATTGAAAAGCATCCTCTCTTAGATATTTGTAACCACTTCTATACACCTTGAAGAGCGTAACCTGTCATAAAATACGTTTATTCGCTTGATCTGGATCAACATACAAAATCACTTAAACGGTCCAAAAAGACAAAAAGGCAGTTTCAACAAAAAAACCAAAATCACTATCCTCTACAGTCTTTTTCCCACCTTTTTCTCATATATAAGTCTACGGATCACTTGCGTCGCCTCATCGCAAAAAAATCATTTTTTACTTGAAGCCCCCCACCAAAATTTTCGCTCTTTCCCCCCCCCTCCGGAGACTTTGTTCTCCCCCCTTCAAACGCTTTCGCTCGCTGTTTAACACCTCTCGATATCTGATTGCCATGCAAGAATTTCTCACTGTAGTACACCCAACTGCAGACAGTGCACATCCTGTTCTCCTACTCACTGTGAACAACGGAAACCGTTATTTTTTCGGCAGTATGCCCGAAGGCACTCAGCGAGTCCTTACACAAAACGGCATTCGTCTAGGGAACGTCAAAGGTGTGTTTTTAAGTGGTAGACTCAGCTGGCCTAAGCTAGGCGGTTTACCGGGGTTTATACTCAGTATAAGTGATAGAGGAACAAAGAATCTTGCAGTGTCGTATGGCAATTCTGTTCTTAAGCATTTTGCAGCTTCTTGGAGATATTTTGTGTTTCGCAAAGGCATGGAATTGAGGTGTCATGATATCGGTTTTCTAGCCACTGCCTATAAAGACTCTAACATTACAGTGAGAGCGTTTGAAGTGGGGAATGAAGAAGTTGGCAATAATGAAAATTTCCAAAATTACTCGAAATTACTAAACTCAGTTATAGAAAGAATGTTCCCTCTTGACGAGCCTGCTAATAAGCCAAACACTAAAAAGGAAGCTACACAGAAAGAACTCGAAGGTGCGTCTGACCCTAACCTCCAGGCTGCTTACGTAAACAAAAAAATCACGGTACCGGTAGAACTAGAAACTGCACTGAAAAACTCTACAAATTATCTCATCGAATTCCAGCCTTCAAGAGGCAAATTTGACGTCAGTAAGGCCGAAAAACACAATGTGCCAAAAGGCAGACTATACGCACGCCTCACGAGAGGAGAGCTGATCACTCTTGAAAATGGACAGGTTGTAAGTCCCGCAGATGTTATGGGGTCAGACCGGCCCTTTGCACTGGCTTTAGTGCTTGATATAGCGAGCGATGAGATGGTGGTGAAAACTGTGAAAAAACTACAAACTCTACAAAAAGAACACAGTAAGAACTTTGAAAAAATCAAACTTGTATATACATTTTTCGACCAGTCTGTGGACTTGGATCTGGCATCTGTAGGGGTTCTTTTTGGCCTCTTCAAGGATTGTAAGATTATTGTTTCTCATCCATACTATGTACCAAACACTATAAATTTCCACCCATATGCCGAGTTCTCTTTTGGGATGTGTTCTATAAACAGTGATGGCTATCGACTTCCAATTTTCTCTAATCGCCCAAAGAAGCTGCTTGAGCTGGTTAGTAAAAAGCATGGTGTGCAGCTTACCGAGTTGGTTCAGAGCCAAAAAGAGCAATTGGGTTATAACAATGAGTTGGTGTCTAAAAATTCAGAAAAGAATTTGCTGGTTGAAGAGTACTGGAAAAGTGTAAATGACCGATTCGAGGGGCGGTTGAAGGGATACCTTTCTTCAAGTTCAGTAGACGATTTTGTAAAGACAGTCACAAAGAACGCCAGCTCATTAATACCTACCACATTCAAAGAAAAGAAAACTTCAAATAGTTTGAAAGATCAATGTATAGTTATCACGTTAGGAACGGGACTGGCTTTACCTCTGGTGTATAGAAACGTTTCTCTGTCCTTGATTAAAATCCCATCCTTGGGCCAAAAATCGAGCTTCAAAGCCGCGCTTTTGGATTGTGGCGAGAACACGTTAGGAACTATCAAACGGATGCTTCTGGAAAGTGAGTGTGCTGCTTTCTTTAGGGACGAATTCAAACTTTTGTATATTTCACATTTGCATGCAGACCACCACATGGGCGCGGCCTCTGTACTCTCTGAGTGGGCGCGCTACAGAGATCAAAGCCAACTTTTGTACATTGTGGGCCCACGACAATTTCTGAAATTTCTTGCAGAAATCACCAGTGTAGATGAAGGTTTAAAAGATGCAATGCGTCATGTAAAATTCATCGATTGCCAGGAGTTTTTAGAGAGAGGTCCAAGCAATGAAAAGGCTGAAAACAGTATCAACTCTTTTTATAAGGATTTAGGATTGAATGGTGTTCGAACCGTGCGTGCACACCACTGTCCTTATTCTTACTGTGTGAGCTTTGATTTCAAACTATCTAATGAGGGGGCTACAGGTTCCTTCAAAATCAGTTACTCTGGCGATACTCGACCAATCAAGGCATTTGCGGATATAGGGTACAATTCAGATGTGCTTATTCACGAAGCCACTTTGGAAGATGAGATGCACGAGATGGCGGTGCTTAAGGCGCATTCTACACTAGGCGAGGCAATTTCCTTGGGAAGAAGAATGCGGTGTAAAAAGTTAATTCTCACACATTTCAGTCAGAGATACCCAAAATTGATGCCTTTAGAGGTTACTGAAGACCTGGAAAGACGGGCTTTACGGGAGGTTACTGAAAATGGCAAAGTTGATTTTTCTGGCAAAATACCTGTATTGTATTCCTACGACGGGCTGATCTGGAGAGTGGGTAAAAAGGAGAGATCCCAGGCTGAGATAATGGCAGATGTGAATGTGGTTTTTCCAGAGGAGGACAAAAAGATGAAGGCTGATAGCTAGACATGTATATTCATAGTGTGTCTTTTGTAGAATTTTTATAACCATGGTTTGCTTATGCAGAATTTTTGTTCTCTATAGTATTCTTCTAACTTGCTCTACTCGAACAGACTTGATCCTGTTATCGTTTTGTAACTAGGCATGGCTTACAGATCGAAAAGTAGCTGCGCTATTGTTCTCAAGTTTAGTAACCAATATTCGCGAACGCTCCCGAGGCTTGTACGCCCTTCAAATCTTTTCCTTCTCTCCTTAAACGATATTTCGTTCCTAGTTGGATATTGTTTTGACTACCGTCAAAATATTGTTCACATTATTTCTGCACATAGGACATACTCAAAGTATCATAATGATTCTATTAACTTTATCTACTCTAATGCCAAAAAAGTGAAACCGGTCCATAATTTTGAAGACCTCTGCATGATATGGATGTTGTTGAATAAGCCTCACCAATTTACTCAAATCGCCGCTACAAAGACTGTACATCGTGATATTGGTATCTTAAACATATATACATAGACTGTGTGAATCTTGGTTTGAAGAATCAAATTAAGGTGAATTTATTGGCTGATCGAGTTTTTGAGCGTAACGTTCATATCTTTTGAATGTATTATCATTTGCATTACAACTGGGGCAGTAATGTTCATCGACCTGAACAAGCTGAAAGCTTTTGTGGGTACAAGCTAATTAGCTATCACCTTGAGTTGATTCAGCCTGAAAGATTCACCCATAGTAACCATAAATCTCACCAAACTACTCACTTCGCTCAAAGCGTACGGTTTATTTCCAAAACCACCCTTTGCCCTCCCCATCCCCAACAACCCCCGTATTCTCCTCCACCTGAGAAGTCCCATCGCTAAAATATCTAGTCTTTTGTGTATACTTCTCCACCTTTCCCTCCTCATTAGTCCGATAACTACAAACCAGTGACGTGCCAACAACCTCCTTGTCCGCAGACTCTACACCATTGTCCTTATCAAATTTCGCAATGACACTCTTTTTGCGCATCTCTTCGTCCCATTTTCTCGCCTTCTCAAGCAGCAACTTCTTCATATGTGAGCGCCAGCTAAGCAAGTCTGTGATGTTCTCAAAGTAGTTGGACTTTGCATCCTCAAAGTTCATCATGTAGTCCTCCTTCGAGATGACATCGTTTTCAGACCCGTATCTTTGGTCAACAACAGAGCGAGGAAAAAGACACTTCCAAGCTCCATTTTTGGTCCACACTGAAAGCCCGTGGTTCTCTATACACGAATCGTACTTCTCGACAGAAGGAATGGCTGCAGACCCTGAAAATGGGCTTCTAATCAAGTCTCCAAGAGGAGAGTCAAAAGTGCCCATCACATCTTCCTGAAGATCCTTGAGTTGGGATAAAAAACTGTCTGGATTGTTTGGAAGCATACTCAAAATTTTGTCAATGGTGGACTTTTGGGAGAAATGTGTCAAAAGTTAGAATTTATCGGTTTTTATATAAATCTCGAGATAGGCGATGAGGTGCATCGAAAATGCCAGAAGGCACGTGATTAGGTCACCGTGATGGGTTTGCAAGCACCACTGTGCGCCATCAAGAGACTTTTTCCAGACTACCGGTTTATTAGTTAAATGTTGGATTAAGTGGGTTGGTGTATCTGATTGATCTTTGGGTGATGTTGGAGATATGTTGATCTGTGCTTGGTGAGTTGGTTGTCACAGCATTCAGTCAGGTAATCCGTAGATCAACTAAGTGTTAGCTATTGCTAATTACAATATGCATCAGGTAGTCATTAGGAATTGTCTTTTGTAAACGTATACTAATTTTCCAGTCTCGTACTTCTGTGGCTCTAAATCAACTGACATTAATTCGAGTAGAGCGGAGTGCGATCGCTTCTTCCTTCAACAGTCTCTTTGAAACCACTCTAACTCTCCCTTGTTCGCCATTTCTGTGCTCCAGCCTCCTATTTGCCTCCCATAAAAGACTATAGGCTTGAGTGTGAAATCGTTAGTCTAGACAATACACTAAGAACTGTTGTGTCTCTAGTAAAACAGCATTCATTAATATCCATTTTCAGCCAACATTTGTGCCCAACGCAAGGCTTGCTGTCACATACAGATTTGTTCCGAGAGCAATAGCAATTATCTATTACACCTTCAGATTTTCATGCTCGAAGCTTCAGGATATAAATACTACACATTGCTATCCAAGTAATAAGCGGTCAATCACTCTTTACAGATCTGAAGGTAAATGATCATGACTATTAACCCCAAATTACTAGGGGGTTCAGGGGATGGCTAGGCGAACCTCACATCTATGGCAGCTCAAATACTGAAGCTCAATGTGTGCAAAATTCAATTTGCCAAAGCCCTGTCATTTATCAGAGGTAGCTCAAATATTACTCACGGAAGTCTCAATGATTAGCATGGAAATGTACAATAAGTACTTGAGAGAATGGCGATAGTGAGTTTTAATTAGCACGCTTTTAAGTGTTGGTATAATACAATAGTACCCTTGATAGCTGCTCCCATTAAGGCAATACACGCAGTACTGCCCTCCGCCCCTTGAGTCTAACAATAAGGTTATATCAATCTGCAGGGGTGCGTACATGATTCACGTCAGAAACCAGGAACAAGTGATGTCATAAAATGTTATGGATCAGATGTCTGAACCATTTCAAAATGATAAAATGAGACGATATATTTATTGTTTATTGTTACTCTGATCAGCTCATCTATCACGCATTTGTTATTTATTTATATGTCTAAGCCATGCATAGGCATATCCATTTATGGATATATAAACAAGCGCATTAATTTGAAGATCATGATACTTGTAATTTTCCAATTGTTACTAGAACTCCATATGCGGAGACAGAAAGAATAAATATGCAATTCTACACTACCAACATAAATCATAATGCATGCTATAACCTAGTCCGCGTACTTTCTCCAGTTAGCCGGCTTCTCTAAGCCCTGGGCCTCAAAAAACCGGTTAGTGCAGCTGTACCCCTTGAAAGTAAAATCATTGTTAGGATCGCATCCGCACTTATTTTCCAACCTGAATGCGTCATCGATAGGGCAGGCCTGGTAAACAGAGTGAGAGTAACCAACATCCTGGAACAAATGCACCTGGCTCTTGTCCAAAAAGAGGGAAGCAGCTATCGAATGAATAGGAGCATCCCCCCATCTTTCGTAGAAGAAGCCATTTGTTTTATCTAGATGTTCAAAGTATGCTTCATATGCTTCACTTCTAAAAAAATTGAGGTTGACAATCTCAAAATTCAGCCAGAAATGACAGAGATTATACGTTTCTCCCTTATCCGAGGATATAAACTCCATCAAGTTGTTAGGAGCAATATACTGCAGATTCTTCAGTATAAACTCTTTCGTCAGGTCCCAAAGAGTCTTTATAGTAGCCTCGAACTCGTGGATTGAAATAGCAAACCCGTAAACTTTGCCAGAGTCCTCCATATATCTGAAAAGATCATAATCGATGTCACAGAAGAACTTGATGTCTGGTTCCACTCTCCAGTACCAGTCATAGTCTTTTAAAAGCTCCTGTTTATAGAAGAAACCCAGCTCAAAACGACACATGTGTCTATAACTCACCGAATCAGCGTATATTACCCCTTGTTCAGCGAGTTTTGATCTGGCAGAGGCCGCTTTTTCAAGGTCCAAGTTTTCGGGGAACAGCCAGTGTTCTTTAGGTATTTTGCCATATTTGGCTTTTCCAGACGTGAGAGAAGTTGTAACAGCAATGAACTCTTCAGTGAACTCCTCATCATTGAAAAAGACCCAATCGTAGTGGAATTTTCTGTTGAATCTGTCCTCTACAGAGCGGATCAGCTCAGCCAAACCCCAGAGGTCCAGGTTGCGAGCCAATGTCACAAAGCATCCTTTAACTTTGGCATCAGCAACAGAATCATACTGACTCTGGGCATGTTGGGCAAGTATTTGTTTTTGTATATTGGAGGAAAAGTCTGAAGAGTCAGTATGCATAGAGAACAGCCGGAGATTGAGTAATAGCGTCACCAAGACAAGTATGGAGCCGAGCACCACAAAATGTCTGCCTTTGGAAATCGCCATTTCTATGTACGAAGCCATTCGGGGGGGGAGCCACGCTTTATATAGCAAACAAGGCTCGTTGTTTTTTAGGTGTGTGTTCATGCAGAAAACAATCAAATGAATTTCTTTGTTGTTTATCTGATTCAGGTACGCGAGGCGAAGTGAAAATAATAAACACTATTGAGATATTTAATTCAGCGATTCAGTTGAATGATTGTTCATTTAGTTGTCTTTTGTTTATGAGTACTATTAGTATTGTGTTCGTTTGAGTTTCCTTACTGATGTGGTCTTCCTGGAGGACATTCAGCATTATATGCTTACTTTACATTTAGCTGTTGGGCTGGCAGATTTACTGTTATATTATATAAAGTAATACATTTTGATATATATATACATCAATTACCCTATATACAGCACCGCACCATACAAACCTCACTATTAAGGAGCATCCCTACTAAGCCTCTATTCTAAGTTCATTGTGACGTAAAATTAGGATTTTAATTGCTCAGCCCGTAAATAACTAACCGGATTGCTAATATATTCGAGACATGCCTTCAAATACAATGCATTATTGTCAGGCAGTAGCCATATGACTACAATATTTTCTGCCTGTCTTGACAGGACTTGCTTGGCGTGATGAAATTGGTAATCTAATGTGCAGACATACACAATCATCAATTTCCAAGCATACATTACACATGCTACGTGATAATTCTGTAAACCTGGTAAATGAAATCTTATTACTTAAGCGCACCTATTCACAATAGACTGGCTAATTCTACTCGAGGTTTACCAGATTGTCTAAACGCATTAGAGTTTGACATTGTAAACCTAAAGTATGCACGTAAGGTGCTATAGATTGTGTACCTGAGTCAGGAACCGTTAGAGCTAAGTTACTAAATATAGTTGATTTATTGATTTGTTTATTGTGAGGTTCAAACGTGTTCTTGGCAGTGAGTATGCTATAGTCTAGTATATCATCATCAAGACAATATCCTATTGTATGAGGATGAATACAATGATAGAGCTGATCCGAACTTCATTCAGACAATCTAGGATTAGAGATGGTGCATACTGTAGTACACTTCTAAGCAAATGTCAGTTTCATTGATCTTCGAGTATAGTAGTAGTTATACTTCCTGCTAGAGTCAATGTGTTGAGGTTTGCGGAGGTTCATGGTTAGCTCCTTGGGTTGTATATGGGGGCTGTTCCTCAATTGAAGCTGTTTCAATTGAGGAACTGGTATGTACATTGGAGCCAAAGTAAGAGCTTTCATGAACTAGCGGCAGCCATCTTGAGGAGAATAGAGTGTTCAATTGGCACCTTTAACATGAATTAGGTATTCTAAGTATACATTGAGTTGCCTGGGGTAGTTATAAATAGCATCGGTCCTCAGATCTCTTATTTCATACAGAGCCAGTTCAGACTCGAAAGCTTGTTTTATTCCAAGCAGCAAATTGGAATCATAAGGAACAGCATAAAGCATATTTGCTGTTATTTAGGAAGCTTTTTATAGTACAGCACCCCCAGGGCCAAATATCACATAAGCTTGAGCACAATGCAAAGACACTAAATTTCTCCACAAACCCAAACCCCACAAACAAGAACAGCAGGATACACTTTTTCATCGTACAAACTGCACTACATCGAATTTCACACCTCCAAAACTGGCTCATTCCTCAGAAATCACCAAAAATCTTCAACTATGGACTGAAGACCACCCATAAACACTCAATCCCTCTAAGAAAAGAACCCTACGCAAAACTACCTTTCATAAAATCCACTAGTCCCCTCCCGCTCCCTCAAGCCAAACCCTGTCGAAAATCACAAACCAGTGATCCGCCCCTACACACAAAATATTTTTGTCAACCGCCTCTATAACCAGGAAATGAATACAGAGCAGATAAAAGTGGTTGTGCGGTTGCTCCCCCCCGGTCTTTCGGAAGACGTATTTTATGACACCGTTTCTTCAATACATCCTGGCATCGAAGGCCGATACTATGTTCCTGGAGGGTACCCGGCCAACCCATATGACCTACCCACACATTCAAGAGCCTACATGCTACTAGCACAAAACGAATTGGGACAGTTTCTCGAGAAAATATCACGGCCAGAAAGTGGGTTTGTATTCGGTGATGGGAGACTCGAAAATGTGGTCCCAGAAGTGCAAATGGCTGATGTAGAAGGCATGGTTAACTGGCCCAAAAAGGGGTCCCAGAATCCTGACTGGCTGCAGTATAATTGGATTTTACGTAAAGATTCGAAGTTTGGAACCTTGGGACAAAATCTGCTTTTTCAAAGGTTTTTGGAAGACTATAAGAATGGAGCTACAGATGGTAAAAAATATGTAGTTTTGAGGAAAGGTGAGGGGGCGAGAAAAGAGAAGATGAAAAAGGAAAAGAAAGAGAAGAAGGGGAAGAAGGAAAAGAGAGATAAATATGAGAAGAGTGTGAGTGATAAGGTGGTAAAAAATGATGTTAAAAGAGGTGCTAAAAGGGATGCTGAAAAGGAGGTTAACGAAATTAACAAAATTGGTATTACTGATGAAGGTCATCAAGGAACCCAAATTAAAGATGTCAAAAACATTGAAGACGAAGGTGAGTTACAGCTGAGTGAACAACTTCCAAAAAAAGTCTCAAAAAAGGCTAAGCAAAAACAAAAGTTGGTAAAACATATAAAATCAAAACAAGATCATCGTCAAGATAATCTGATAGATTCTCCAATAGCTAATCAACTAGGTAGAAAAATCATCTTAAAAAAGCGTGAAACACCCTCCACTGCATCTGGTCAAAGTGACCCTTTCTATGGCTCCTTGACAATTGATGTGAACTCATTTCTGAATACTTCTATGAGCACGTCTGTAAATGTCTCTCGTGTGTCGTTGCCCAGTGTAAATCCATCTACAGTGCAAGCTAAAAGCGAGCTGTGCATTCCAGATCTTCCAAACAAACCAATTGTACCTTTACTAGACCCTATAGTGTCCTTAGAAAAGTCAGTTCCTGACCTCCCTCAAAAACCTGTACTTAAAAGATCTGAGAATTCGTCTAGTGACAATATAGTGATTCCTATTTTGGAAGCGAATGTGAGGTCTATACCTCAAAACATCAAGATTGCTACGAGCAACTCGAAACCAGCCAAGGCTGGTCCTGAAGTTGGTCGTAAAAATGGGGTACAAAAACACAGCTTCAAGGAGGATGTTCAAACAGTAGCTCAAAAAGCTGTTGGTGATGTAAACAACGGTCTGTTCCGAAAGGGAGATAGTGATGAAATTCCATTAGCTAAATCTGAAGCGAAAACAGGGAAACAAGAAGAAACTATATCCATTGCCACTACAAATCCTCAAAACATCAAAATAGGTGTTCTTCCTTCCGAACTAATCGAACGCGTTTCCAAGGAAGATCTTCCATATCTTGGGTTTTCCTCTTTCGAAGGCTCTCCGAAGCCAATTCTCAACACTCCTATCCAGGGTAATGTATTCGAGGAACCAATAGATAAATCCACTGAAATTTCAGTTTCAATTGAAGTGCCAAAGCTTAAGAAAAAGTCAAAAAAGACGAAAGCTAAGAAAAAAGATCAAATGAAGGAAAAGTTCATTAATGCATCAGAGTCACTTACTGAGACTTCTCATGACACTTCCCAGTCTATATCTGAAATTTCTAGTAAATCCCAAGATGATTCACAAAAGAGTGTGAAAGCTCGCAAAAAAAAAAGAGCGAAGAAGAAAGGTAAAAAAGCTGATCATGTAGTTTCTGATGTGGACTCTTCAGTTGAAATTTCTGAAAAGGGTGAAAAGACGGTAAAGACTGGAAATTTTGATAGATTGCCAGACAAGATCGAGATTAAAATCCCAGAATTTGAGGCTAAACCGATGAAAAGTAAGCGAAGCAGACCTAGGCCTAAAAAGCCAAAATCTGCCGGAAATGGACAGGGGGGAAAGAGTGGTGACAATTGGAAACCTGAGGGAGATGCTGAGATCAAAGAGTTTTCGCTTGTTTAATGATTAAGTGGTTTAATGAATTGCTGTGATTGTAGTTTGAATATTATACTTTCTAATGAGCTTATAAACCGCATGCCCAACTTTACAGACACCCGCTGAAAAATCGATATTATTGTCTTCGTTTCACTGTTTCTTTGAAGCCTCAGTAGTGTCTTGGTTAGTCAGTTTTCAATCAAGTGCATAATGTAGGCGATATGCTCACATTTCTTGATTCTTGAAGTAAGTTATTACCGAAACGCTGGAAAAACGTCTCAGAGCATACATTTGTTCGAAGCGATGATATTTGATCCCTTTATGTGCTTTTAAGCTGTATAGTGTGCATAGTGGCTTGTGAATTGTTGTTTTACTAGTTTTTTGGAAATACAGCTCTCTTCATGAATTAAATCCTAGTTGAAAGAAAAATCCGTGAACTTATCATACAGTTCAACATATGTATGCACATATCTTATTTTTCAAAATTGGTTGTCTTTTAAGCTTATTAGAAGTTATTTGGTGTGTGCACTCAGCCACTCCTGCAAGAGCGAAGAAAAAATACATCCAAAGTCTTGACAAAAGTATCATATAAACCGCAAGTCATGTAATTCAGCAAGTGTTACGATAGCAAAGTAAAGTACATATTTAGGCAGAGCATTCTCTGAGGCCTCCACAATTCAAGGTCACATTGCCTGATCCATTTAGGGACTTTTTATTGATGCTTAAAAGGGTAAGCACCCGTACTACATAGCGAACCCCTAAAATCTACCTCCACCCACTAAACCTTGGATATCTAAAAAAACTCGCCTCCCTACATCCGCAGCATGAACACGTTATCATAGAATTTTGCTCTCGTCTGCTCCTGTTAGCTCTGTAACCGTATACTCTCGATTGAAACATTGTGGAGGATTTTTCTATCAAAAGATCAAAAAAAGCAATCTTGGGAACGATACATAGGAGGAGGCGGCGTTATAGTAAAGCCTGTGAATCAATCTCATGATCTTGGTTTACACAGCATCAATTGAAAATGATGAGAATGAAAGAAAATCAACCCAACATGCTTGTAGGGTGCAAAAAAGGACACCCCCGTAGCGTATAAGCTCAGTGTCTTGTTAAGATTCACAGACTGTTAACAAAGCAAAACAAACGCTCGCTAAATCTAATAAAAAGTCCCAAAAATAGGCTTCAAAAACAAGCAACAAGACAAACAAGGATATGAGATGAGGGCTCGTAAACCTTTTAAGGATTTACGACCGAACATGGAGGATCTCCCTGTACAGGGTTTGCGTAAACGAGTTTAAGAGGATACGAAAAAGAAAGCGGAAAATGACGATATCTATCAGCAGGTGTCGGAAGCACGAGCCTAAAAGGAGATGAAAATTTTGATTTCACAAGTTTACAGAGATTTTTGTATCAACAGATGAATGTTTGAATGACACTCTAATGAAAAGTTGCACCTCAAGACAAACCGTTCAATCCGTTTTACGGTGCCGGAAAAACTCTTGATGGACGTTTTAGATCGCGAAAAAGCATTGTGAGAAGCAATGCAATGATCTGTCCCCGCACTCCACCTATTTTTTTCTGGGGTATTTCGGAAAAATAGCACGATTTCTGCAAGGATTTTCCGAACGGAATAACCCAGCAACTGGCCCATTTCTTTGGAGAAAAGAAGGGGCTTTTTTAATATTCTTATTTGCGTGACCTAGCTTGGCTACCACACCATGTACATTTTATGACGATATCGGTATATATTATCATCTCATTTTGAGAGTAAATTAGTTGGATTGTATAGAAAAATTTCGTGTCATGTAGAAATGATCGGCATTGTTAATCTCACAAGACCCCTACATGCACTTGAGTATGCCTCCACCAAAGCAGCTTGAAACATGAAAAATTCAGCCTCGGAAAAAAAGTATTTGAGTTTGCGAACAATTACTACCGTTTCTAGCTCTGGACCTTGCCAAAGACCACACCATTACGGGACAACTTGTTTAGTTTAACTTTCTGTAGCACATGTTGGGTTACCCCTTATTACGCTAATTGAAAATGTTTCGTAGAAGCACTCCACACTCCATTTTTAGCAATATGCACGGTGGAGTGCAGGAGCAAAAAAAGAACAGCAATATTGCACAACTGACTGAATAATCTTAGAGGTGCACCATGTATAACCTATGAAATTATCAAGTTGATATAGTTTGGAGCAGTAGCTTTCGCTTCGAGACTTTAGACAAATCTTCTTTGCTGGACCCCGAAAAATGGTTTTCTGCATGTCTCTCTTTAGTGCGGTTTTGTTTTTCCGGGGAACAGGAAGAAAAGCTTTTTAGCTGTTAAAAAATAGATCTCAAGCACAATACGCTTGAACCGATACTCTAAACAGTAAATTCCAAAATACGGAAAAACCCAGCCTACCAAAACATTAGCTTGACTGAGTTATTCTCATACGCACCCCAACCATAAGCACGGCAGGAAACGCGGGGAAATGCATACGGAAAAAATGATGACATGCTGGAAAAACAGGTCCTCCCCGAAACAGGAAAGGCTCTGTGAGATTCTGTGGGGTGTGCAGGTGGAATATATAGAGCCACTTGTGTATACACAGATGTTATGATACTCAAACAAATTCGAATTTTTTTCGGCCTTTTAAACTTCTTGATTGAACCCAAAAACTCCTATACCCTCTCATCCCCTCCTCGTATTTTTCCCTTTTCTTCCTCCCCGCGCCCGGAAAAAAGCTGCATGCTAAATAACTTGCATATCCATATCCCACAGCACACTGGCCAGCCTGTACACGAAACATATAAAAACCCGCCAATCCTCCAATTTTCATATCTTCAACAATGAGTTCTGCTGCTCCTGTCGCCAAGAAAGGCTTTCTCCTGCGTTTTGTGAACACCGAAGAGAAGGGTGAAGGTTCTACCTTCATGGCCATTTTTGTCGGTGTTTTTGCTGCCTTCGGTGGTATTTTGTACGGTTACGACACTGGTACCATTTCTGGTGTTCTTGCTATGGACTATGTCCTTGAACGCTTCCCAGAGGACAAGGTTGGTGTCTTTTCTTCTTCTGAGAACTCTCTTATCGTGTCTATTCTTTCTCTTGGTACCTTCTTTGGTTCTCTTGCTGCTCCTTACACCAATGACTGGATCGGACGTAAGTGGACTCTTATCATTTTCTCCTTGGTTGTGTTCAACTTTGGTATCATTCTCCAAACTGCCTCTACTGGTATTAAGTTGCTTGTTGCCGGTCGTGTCTTTGCTGGTCTTGGTGTTGGTTTCATTTCTGCCACCATCCCTCTTTACCAGTCTGAGTGTGTGCCAAAATGGATCAGAGGTGCCCTTGTGTCTCTCTACCAATTCGCTATCACCATTGGCCTTTTGCTTGCCGGTATCATCAACAATGCCACCCACAAGAGAAACGACTCTGGCTCTTACAGAATCCCTATTGCTGTACAGTTTTTGTGGGCTTTGATTCTCGGTGTCGGTATGTTCTTTCTCCCAGAGTCTCCTCGTTTTTACGTTAAGCGTGGCGAGAAGGACAAGGCACTCAACTCTTTGCACAGACTTAGATCGCTTCCAGTTGACCACCCTGAGGTTGTGGAGGAGTACGAGGAAATTAAGGCTAATCACGATTACGAGCTCTCTCTTGGTTCTTCTGGCTGGCTCGACACTGTTTCCAAGGCCAATCACCAGAGAAAGCGTATTTTCACCGGTGTTGTTGTTCAGGCTCTCCAGCAATTGACTGGTGTTAACTTTGTCTTCTACTACGGTACTACTTTCTTCAAGAATGCAGGGATCAAGAACTCTTTCCTTATTTCTGTTGTGTGTAACGTGATCAACTGTGTGTGCACCCTTCCGGGAATTGTTCTTGTTGAGGTTGCCGGTAGAAGACCGCTTATGTTGATTGGTGGTGCTGTTATGTTTGTTGCCGACTACATTGTCCTGATTACTTCTGTGGCTTCCAACGACAGTGGTGCTTCCAACAACGTGATGATTGCCTTCATCTGTATCTTCATTGCAGCTTTTGCTTGCACCTGGGGATGTCTTGCCTGGGTCATCTGTGGTGAGATTTTCCCATTGAGAATCAGAGCCAAGTCTATTGCCCTTTCTACTGCCTCCAACTGGCTTTGGAACTTTGCCATTGCCTACGCCACCCCCTACTTGGTGGACTCTGGCAAGGGTAACGCGGACCTTGGTGCCAAGGTGTACTTCATTTGGGGTTCTTGTAACTTGCTCTGTCTCATCTTCTCTTACTTCTTTGTGTACGAGACCAAGAACTTGACTTTGGAGCAGGTTGACGAGTTGTACGATACTGTTCCAAATGCCTGGCACTCTAGAGGCTTTGTCCCAAGCCAGCATCAGAACCACATTCTGCAGATTGAGCTGGAGCCAAAGGAGGACATTGCTCACGACGCGGAAGTGTAGATTAATTTTGTTATTTATGTTGTTTGTCATTCTGTAGGAATTACATAGCAGTTGTGGTAGTGTGTTCGTTAGCGGAGCGAACCACTTTCTAGATTCCACAAGCCAAGCGAGTGTTTGTGCAGCATGGCTGTAGCGCCCACTAACAGTGCTCCATGAACTACAAAATTTTCACTAGTCGAACATTTTAGTTACTAGGCACTCGTACCGTTTTTTACTATGAACAAGTATGCGAAGGTAGAAAACTGAGATAGCTCATTTTCTGATCAAAAGTTATTCTCAAATAACGAAATTTAGCACTGAGGATGTCTGGGGATATCGCATCGTGGAAAGCTTTGTCTGCTTTTAATCAAACTTTAACTACTAACAGCAGATAGAGTGAGTCATATAGTGAAGATATACTACTGCGCCTCCATTGTAGAGGCCTTTATATCAGGAGGGAAGATGCACACTCGAATACGCTCTGAAAATTCTACAAAGCTGCTGCTCATGAAGACATCTAAGAAACCACTACGATATATACACCTCCGAAGCCAAATATCGCAATATCCATAACTTTACTACTTTTTACCATGAAAACTTATTTAAATTCGTGAAAACAGAAAGACCACTTCTGGGGTGTTGTGTGCCAAGCGTACACTAAGACCTCTGCAAACCGCCCAAATACAGAAAAAAGAACTCTACGTTACTCTAATCCATTACAGCCCTTTTACTATAAGCCACTATTGGCTCACTGACTGATTCTGATCAATGGAGAAATTTTTTCGATGCCAAGACCAGCCATCAAAAGTGGATACATTGAAACACTCTCAATAGTTTGTTATATAACCAGCATAGAAAGTGTTTACAAATACAGCATATAGCCAGCCAAAGCATATTCCTTCTGTAATGTTTTATAATGACCAACTACTCATCAACCTAGTTCACAAAAACAAACCATGAAGACTATCTGAGCAAATATCACCAATTGAGACAGGAGTGAACCATATATAGTTCCGATGTTCCATAGCCTTCAAAAACAACTTAAGCATGTACATACTCCCTCTACTTGCCCTTCTAGGGTCTGTAGCTCAAGCGTTGGTAATCTACGATTCTCATGTCGCCTCTTCATGCATATACTATCTTCGCACCAAGGCGTGGGACTGTCAAGCTACCGGTGGCCACATGAACATGGACACATGGATGTGCCAGTGTCTCAACACCAAGTGGCTTGGCTCTATAACAAACTGCATCCACACGTATTCCAACTCGACCCAAGAGATGACGCACGGCTACGAGCACATCGCCACTAGATGCAAAGTCAGAGCACAGACCAACTACACGATACAGGATATGGTGGGCTTTCAGGAGGCTGCCGTAGGGCTATTAGTTGACGTGACCAACTTTTCTAAGAAAACCAACGTCTCCAGTCCTGTGTATATCTCGACATCCGAGTTTTACAAGTGGTACTGGGACTTCAAAAAGTACAACAACTTCATTACTGTGTGTGAGAAGCTTGGCTGGGGCTGTGTGGGTTTCTGGTTGGTTATGATATTTGGTTATGGTATAGTCAAGTATGTGGACTTTTTCGGTTTTCTCCCAGGTCCATTGAAAAAAGGTTTGGCCAAAGGCGAGAGAATCGCTACAAAATATAGATTTTCAGGCACTAACATTATACAAGTGTCTATATGTTATCTATTTATAGCCATGGTCATACTATGTTGTGCGATAAACTACGATAGTGTACCACTCAATGCATATCTAACAGATCTGTATTTTAAGACTATAGACCTTCTAAACTTCAGAACTGACATTATAGGCTTTTCTCTCATGCCCCTTGTATATCTCATGGGAATCAGAAACAGCCCCTTTCAATTTGCAGGTTACATTAACCACAGCACCATGATCGTTTTTCACAAGCTGTTGGCGATGGTGTTCTTCATTCTTGCACTCATTCATTCTATTCTCTGGACGGACTACGCCCGGAAACCGATCAATGGAGGGTTCCCTCTATGGGCGCAAGACGCATACTTTTATTGGGGCATCATAGGAACCATTGTGGCAGGACTCATGCTTCTCTCGTCTTTTGACGTTGTTCAAAAAACGTTCTACGAGTGCTTTCTCTTGTTCCACAAGCTGTTTTCTGTGCTCTTCATTGTGGCCATGTGGAAGCACTGTGAGACCCTTGGCTGGATGGGCTGGGTGTACTCGATGGCTGCTATTTTAGTGTATGATAGAGTGTGTCGTATGTTCAAGATTGCGGTTAATGGGGGAATCAACAAAGTGAATTTGAGCATAAAAAGTAGCTCTATGCTTATTCTAGAGTTTGACAAACCCAAGGGACTTAAAGTGTATCCCGGATGCTACGTTTATCTCACATTTCTTCCACACTATTCTCACCCTTTTCATTTATGCTTCCAGTCGCATCCTTTTACTGTTTCCAGTGCGAGTGGGAAAGTTCTTTTGAGTGTCAACGTGAAAAGAGGACTTACAAAAGAATTGGCTATGATGCAGGAGGGGGCATATTACGTGCTTATAGATGGGCCCTATGGAGCTCCAGTAAAGATTAATTCACTGGAATATGACAGAGTAGTAGGTATAGCTACCGGCAACTGTCTAACATCGTTGTTGGACATTTTCGTACGCTTAGATGCAGGCAGCTTGAAATGGGTGTTCAGAGACATGAGCCAGTTGGACGTGTTCAAAGACCGTTTGGGTACGCTTGCATCCCAGGGGGTAGAGGTTGAGTGCTTTTACACGGGGCACAAATTCGATTACTCGGAGAAAAAGTTTAAACTACACTTTGAAAGACCAACTGCTCAGCAGTTGTTAGGCATGCCCAATGAGGGTCGAAAAAAAGTTTACATTTGTGGTAGGGAGAGCTTGATAAAAGAGGTTAGAGTGGCTTTGGGGGAAGGAGATATGTGGATTGGCAATTCTGAGTGGTAATTTCACATAAATCTAGTGATAATAGCATATTATGAAAACAGCGTATATATTGAATGCAGGCAATTAATTGTATACCAGTGGGTCATAAACAAATGACTTTTTTGTTTATGTGTAGACACAAGGAATGATTAATGTATGGTTCTTGATTGGTTTAGCAGCGGTAACTTACAACTTTGATACTGAGATTTCAACGAAAAAAGTGAGGGGTATCCTTTTAATGTAGTAGAAGCAATATCAGTTACTATAGTTCTACCTTGAAGAGGCCAACGTACACTCATTTAAACCTCAAATGCCCAGACGGACCCTTTATTTACAACCCAGGAAATACGGATAAAGTTGCGTAGCCAAACTCAACTTTCTCGACGGATTGCCATTATGGGCCCCGCAGAACCCCTTAGCAGCTCCGAAGTGCGTCCGAACAGTCTCCTCAGATCGACCACTATTATTATGGCATCGCATAGACTTTCATGCAGCGTCGACTTTGTAAGGGAAAGTATTTGTGAAACTACAAAGACAAATGCCATATAAAGTACGTAGAACATTTTCAATTATAACAATAATGATGCTTTTTGCCCTTTCATAAATCCCATACCTCTTCTAGCTCACACATCAAGCTGAGTCAGACTGTCGTTTTATACGCCATCTGCATATTTCAATTTTCACCTGCCGTCATCCTATAAAAGGCCCACGTCTGGACCTTCGTCAGCCTCACATCCCTCCTATCATACACTTTTGTGCACCTTAGTGGATTCTACATTCAAGTCTAGTTCCTCGGATAGTATCACATCACACCTCTATACAGTTTCTGATGAGCAGGTTCATCCCCAAAAAAACGGGCAGTGGCTCCGACAAGGTAGCAATTGCAATCGGATCCTTTTCTGCGATCAGTGGTATGCTTATGGGGTGAGTATCTTTTCCAAATGACTTTTTTTTGTTTATTTACTCTTGATGAAGTGAGCAATTGCTCGGCGAAAGTGGAAGTCAAAAGTCTCTGCTCGGACTATCTGCCTCTTTTGAGTGAAGAGAACACTAAATCAAACTTCCGGCATTTCAACTGCTCTGCTCATCTCCGGAGAAATTTGTCAAAATGTATTGTATGCACAGGCACTTATCAACAAGTACTAACCAGCTATGACACTGGGACCATCTCAGGCATTCTCGCGATGGACTACGTTCTCGAGAGATTTCCTAGGGACCTTGTAGGCAAGTTTCTGTCGACGGAGAATGGTCTTATTGTGTCTATTCTCTCTCTTGGAACGTTTGTGGGCGCCTGCCTCGCGCCATTTGCGTCCGACAGAATGGGCCGGCGTTGGTGCGTCATTATAGGGAGCTTGATTGTGTTTCAGTTCGGCTTGGTCCTCCAGACGGCCGCCACAGCCATACCGCTTATGGTTGCAGGTAGGTTTTTTGCAGGAATGGGCATCGGCATCATCGCCGCAGTCATCCCCCTTTACCAGTCTGAAACTGCACCTAAGCATCTCAGAGGCGCGATCGTGTCGTTGTACCAATTCATGTTTGCATTTGGCTTAGTCATTGCAACCATCATCGTCAACGCCACTCACAAACGCAATGACTCTGGATCTTATAGAATCCCCATTGCTGTCCAGTTCTCGTGGGCGTTGGTTCTCGGAATCGGCTTCATTTTTCTTCCAGAGACTCCGCGGTACCACGTGACCAGAGACGACAAGGAGAGCGCTTTGAGAGTCTTAGAAACACTAAGACTGCTTCCGAGTGACCACCTTGAGGTGCAGAAGGAGTATCATGAGATCAAGGCAAACTATGATTATGAGCTTTCTCTTGGTGCTTCTGGGTGGAAGGACGTTTTCAGCACACAGGACCACCAGCGCAAACGTATTGTGACCGGCATCATGATCCAGGCCTTCCAGCAGCTCTGTGGTATCAATTTCATTTTTTACTACGGCGTGACCTTCTTCAAAAATGCAGGTATTCAAAATGGGTTTGTGATTAGCATTGTGTGTAATGTAATCAACTGTGTGATGACGATCCCTGGGATGATTCTGGTCGAGATCCTTGGACGTAGACCAATTTTGTTGGCCGGGGCTCTTGGTATGGGCGTATGCGATTTTATAGTTTCTATAGTTTCTGTAGCTGCCCCAAAGAGCGATGCCGCCAACAACGCTATGATCGCTTTTATCTGTCTTTTTATCGCAAACTTTGGTTTCTCGTGGGGGCCAGGAGTGTGGGTTATTTGCGGAGAGATCTTCCCTCTTAAAGTACGTGCCAAGTCTATGGGTTTGTCCACGGCATCCAACTGGATCTGGAATTTTGCGATTGGGTACGCGACTCCTTACTTGGTTGACTCGGGAAAAGGTAACGCCAACTTGGGAGCCAAGGTTTACTTTATTTGGGGTGGGTTTAATATCATTGCTTTTGTGTTTACTTATATGATGGTTTACGAAACAAAAGGATTGAAGTTGGAGCAAGTTGACGCGTTATACGATACAGTGGCTCATGCTTGGCAGCTGAGAGAGTATAATGGGAAGATTAGAAGGGGCGAGCTTGAAGTAAATGTGGATACTAATGTGGTGGAGGCGGAGAAGGGGGAGAAGGAAGATGTTGTTTTGGTCTAGTCTTTGAGAGCTTGATTTATAGAGAACATTAGCTTTAGATTTAGACTTTTTATGTAAGTTTCTTTACACATGTTTCTAGATTTTTGTACTTGTTGTTGGGGTGTTGTTTTGTGAGTTTTTTATTAGATGTGGTAAAGGTGATTAAATCGGCATCTATAGAATACATTCGGTCACCTCAAAGAGTTGGAGAGTGATATCCGGTTCTCTAACTGATCTGAATTTGAGTATATGTGGTTTTGGGGTGATCTGGTGATTTTTGCTTTTGTCTTATTTGTCCTGAAGCAGGGAGAAGCCCAAACCCCCCCAAAAAAATCACATTCAACATATCAACCACTCACTGACAAAAGTTGAAAAACTTACGTGGCACACTGATAATAGGAAGCATGCAACCAAATGAACTGCCAAATTCAAATGATATGCACTCGCAGCTCATATGTAAGGGTTAAACAGAATATGCGAATCTCAAACTTTAAGTGACAATAAAACCACCACCAAAGACTAGTAACAAACAACTACTAAATTTTAAAGAGTCCAGTATTCATAGAGAAATGACAAAAATCAGAATATAGGCAATAATTTGGTATTTCAGAAAATGCATTCACAAGAGCAAGCCTCTCTGTACAGAGAACTAAATCCTTAATTACCAGATCTAGATGACAGCTACAATGTCAACGGTGTGATGTGTAAGACATGTTTCAGTTATGGAAAACATAAACGTAGGAAATCGCCAAACTAGCATTAGCGATCAACCATCCAAGACTGTACAATATAGATAGGATCGTCCAATCAGATGCGCGACTTAGCTCATGATGATCTGCATATACCAGTGCTGGTTGAGCCGCCCAAAAAGGATTAACCGAGATATGTACAAATGAACCCTGTATTTGTATATAAAACCAGAACGCAGACTAAGCTTTTTAGAAGTTTAGTTTGACGCTCAGTGCCTGGACCTGCATCACAGCTATAGCTGGCTGCACTTACAAAAGAGAATACACGACCTATGCTAAACCAATAGCCATGTAAATATACATCTACCTGCTAAGATTAGGGGCTAGAAGAGTATACAGCCAAAGTCGAATAATCTAGTACATCCCAATTAGGAAATGAGCTTGGATACTTTCGACCCGCAAAATTACTAAAAAAAATGACAACCTGCGCTAAGATATAAAGCACAGATTCCCACTCTTGTCAGATGCAAACCAGCCCTCTTTAATATTGGATGCCGAACTGAGACCCACCCGGTGCATACTTCCAGAATCAATTGGAAACCCCAAAATGTCCCAAGATTTAGGGCTGTCGATTAACAGCTTTCTAAAGCACAGACTCGATCTAAAAAACAGTTTGAGAAGCCGCAATAACGTGTCCAATAAGGTGTATCTCCAGCTTTTAGCGAGGCGTCTTATACTGCGATTATCGAATTTCAAAGTATTAAGACTTTTAGTATTAGTGACAGTCTTACTAGTACTTATCTTTAAGAACACAGATAATCTCTACTACTTTTCTCTCGATGTTTTTGACCCTATCAAAGTCACGAAAACAGATTCTTTGTTCAATAATGGTCTAGATGTGTGTGGCTTCTACGAACTGTCCACCACCGAACAAAGTGCTTTTTCTGTAGAGCGTGTTTTGAACATGGACCCAAACTATCAAGTTGTAACATTTACAAACGAGAAACGTAAACCTGTCAAAAAAAACTCGTTTCTTGTGGGCTCTGTGCTCTCTGAACAAGAAGCTGATATAGAAGGCTTCAAGAAGTTTTTTTCTAGAATTAACAAGATTGAGCTCGACAAAAACGCTATAACTTTAGCAATTTTTATCCAAAAAACCCCATCTTTCGAGAATCCGATAGACGGGTATATTAGAAATTATTTTGCTCTGGAAAACAAGGACAGATTGGGTAAAATTGTGATTATTTATGATTATGCAGAAGCTTCAAATAGTCTAGAAGCACGCATATCAAGCTACAAGAACTTTCTAATAAATACCGCTCTAACTACAGAGAAATTCATTCTTTTGTTTACAGAGCCCACAACACTAAACTATAACGCCATCAATAAGGCCAAACCTGAGTTACTCAGTTCAAGTAAACGTAATACAAATAGAATTTTCATAGGATTTGAGTCAAAGGAGGGCGAAACTGTTTTTCAATTCGTGTTTTTAAGATCTGTGATCTTCAAACAAGGAATTCAGTTTAGTAATGTATTTCTTGGTGGGAACAGCTGGGAACATTCCAAGTACGTCTCCGGACACCAGGTAGAAATCCAGAATTTGTGTTACCAGGCCGAGGCAATCGGGTTACAGTGCGATTTCCTAGACGTTTAGTTTTGCTCATTAGCTTTCATATTCACTTCTATAGATCTAATATACAAATGGATTGGTGTAGGTTTTGGTAGTTTTAACTTACTTTTTGCTTGGTAATTCATTGGACTTACCGTGTACAGCTATAACTGTATTGAGTGATATTGTGGGGTGTATGTTTCAGTGTCTGATTGATGCTTGCTAGGTTTGTTGGTTTGACGTTAGGTTAGTGCAGTTGAAAGAATATTAGGATGCTATTTGTAGTGAACTATAGAGCTAGAAGCTTACCATATTGAGAGCGTTTTATCTAATATCGTGAGTTTGAGTACTATAGTATTCAATCTGATGATTTGAATAGTGAGTTCATGTTTCCTGTTGCACAGAAAACCGCGTTAACTTAGATGGTTTACCCAATATCGCCAGTTGGCTGTGTTGTGATATGTAGCTGATTCGCAACATTAGAGATAAAGAGAAGCCCAAAATGTGAAATCCCTAAACTTTTCAAAGGTACCATGGCCTATTTTGTGTCATGCGTTAAGAAAGGTGTTCACATGATTAAGGAGAGCTGTGTGTGACCTTGAAAGGATGAAAGTGTTTACACTATGGAAAATCTATCTAAGTCTCGGTGTATCATGTGCTACAAAACTAATGATTTCTACATTATGTAAGTGTATGATGACCCACCAATATACATGCAAATGAAAGTGAAACTTGGCAATTCAAGCCAAAAGAGGCTTCACAAGTCCAAGAGCTAAACCCCACAGTAGAATCTAATTTATTTTATATAAACCGGAGCTTCAAGAGCTCAAAGCAAAGCAGTGCAATTTAATCAACACAGTGCGCACAGTAACACACCACACCCATACTCTATAAAATCAAAGCCTGTGATCTATAGTATTCCATAATCTGTCGCGATCACTACTGATTTCCATGATGTATCATACAATCAACTTATCATTACCACCGCAAGTACTTTTTCAAACCTCTCGAACCATTCAGGCGCTTCTTTTCCAAAACGGGTTTTCTCACATTCAAACTTTCAAAATTGCGGGTCCAGGTTCTTACTGGGTAGCTTTTGCCATAGCATGGCAGTCTTCTATCGATTATTCTGACCTCATAAACTGCTTCTATTTGGGAGGAACATACGCTCCTGGATGTAGTAGGGCAGGTGGTGCATCTGAGGCTCCAAGACGAAGCGAGTGTATGCTGGGTACTGAGGATTCTGTTGGGCATATTGGGAGGTGACGCGTGAAGGGAGTGACGGGTAGTAAATTTGGGACATATACATTTCTAAGCGAGTTGCTCGCTTTTAAAGCAGAGTCAAGAAACACTCAGGAGTATATAAATATTCACTACATGTTTGAAACTTGCGAGTTCGCGACACATAGACTCTGAAATGAATGATGTAAGCCTCTTAAGGGCTTGACTCATCCTTAAAGCAGAGCCACAGAAGCGAACAGACAGGTTTCGAGCAGAGTTCAATTTTCTATTTATACTTCTAACGGAAAATTTGGGCGTTTTTTGCTAGATGGTTTATATACATAGCAATATGCTATCAACTGCGATAACATTACACAGAGCATCAACCAACGTTGTAGAAATTATGACTTTGTGAAAAACAGTATATGGGGTAATATGGCGAACCAGATATAGCTCAGTTGATGTTCAAGTATACAATGATATGATAATTGTATGTTTCTGTGTGTTTGTATGACAGCAAATGAAGCAATAAGAACAACAATTAAACCACTAAACCAGATAAAAAAACTATAAAAGAATAGCAACCGTAATAACATCTTTGGAGCACCAATCACACAAAACACTCATAATCAGAACTAGTTCCGTAAGTTCATAGGTAGTAGTGTATAGTGCATATGCTATCAACTTGACATCGGTGCCGAGCCCTGCAAAAAAATTTTTTAGAGGCATCAAGATCACTAAGCAAAAAAGACCAACCAGCTACGCAGAAAATACAAGATGGATCTATCGAATCTATCGTCCGATCTACCTCCTTCGAGGCCCGTCACAGACTCGCAAATGAAGGACCTCGATAGCGAAGTCAGTCGTGAGTTCAAGAACGCAGCAAACTCTGTGGCCTCACTCTATCGGCTAGCGAACCAGAAAAATCAAATGTATCGCCACAAAGGGTATTCAGACTGTTTAGACGACGTTTTGAACATGATACGGCTCCACAAAATCAAGCATGGTGAGCATGAAAATACTCGTAGAAGAGGTTTTGATGAATTGGATCTAGAAAATTGGGCTCTTACAAAAAAAGCTGAATTGATGGGTGGCGAGAATATCAACAGAGGGCTTATATTTGACGAGGATTCTGGCTCAGAGTTGGATGAACAGACTCAAAAACTGGACCAAAAACTGGAGACTCTGGACACACAGAAAAACGAGAGTCAAACGGTCAAACTCAATAAGTTGAAAGAAAGAAGACTCAAAGAGGATGATGAAGAATTCAAATCAAGAGGAAATTTGGGAATCAAAAGAGGTTATTCTGGTCCTTTTCATGAGTCTAAAAGACAAAATCGAAATACCAGTTTAAATAGTGATTGCTAGATTAGCCGGCACTAGGCCTAGCAACTCATTTTTTATATAGATTTTGTCATGTCCTTTCAGCTTAAGTTATAGAATCCCCCATTCATTCTGATTTATTTTTATTCATTATTTGAGTCGTTTGACTCCTCTCTTTATTTCTTTCACATCAAACAGTTTAACATGTGCCAATGCACCTATTCCCCTCAAAATTATTACGTATTAGTTTGGCATCATTTAAACATTGTCATATGGTGCTTAGCTATTTACTGTGCTGCTTAGTTGAGTAGCAAAGCTAAGCCTGTACATTCATTCGTTGATATCTATGATATCGTTGCATAATCTACGAACTCATGAGTGTATGTAGAATATGCGTAATCTATGGTAGAATAATAGGATAAGCAAGAGAATTCTCTTTGATATCGTCATACGTTGTACATTGTGTACGGGCACGCCTCGACACCTTTCTGGATTAGATTGACCCCCTATTTTGGTATATGACGTGAGATGTGAAGTTTAATGGCATACGAAGGCAAAACGAAGAAAACAGACTTGAATCAACTACAATAAATAAAAACATAAAATATTCCGTAAATCTGAATTTGACTCTATAAAGTCATGCCAAGTATGATTACCCCTGATGACAGGGTTCAAAAATAGTTTTGAGATATGCAGCTCCAGATAAGAGCCATGAATGAATTTAGAGATCTGAGTACATATGATATGATCCTTGTACAATCATTGCCAGGCAACAAAAATAAATGTCGCAATTGGTCTAATAGCATCCATACGTCATGTCCACAGATCAAACCCAAACAAAACAAAAAGACAATAATCGCTCCATGTTTTTGAAACACCGTCTCCATGATTTTAGCCCAATTAACACAGATCGACAGGTACCAGAAAAGCGCATATGATGTAATGAGATAAACTATCCAGTTACCACATGAACCATTACCAGATTTTACCATCCACTTTTGCCAGCAAAAGTATGATTTATAAACTAATGGCTACAACTCATCGCCTGTCCTAGGAATACAAATACATATATCAATATGTGCTCCTCAACAACCACCTCCAACAGAATTGAAAACGCACAAAGCAACACTCTATAGTACACAACCTCCTGCAATTACCCTCTTGGTGTAGGTAATTGGAAGGTCAAATTCAAAGTCGCCGACGACGACGTTGACAAGGCACGACCCTTTGAGCTATCAGTGGATGACTGACAACTTGAAGCGTGCTTTGAATTACATCTATTGACATAATCACGCTTTTCGTCAAACTGCGCAAACTTATAGTTTGGCTTGCTTGAGCTGAACAAACCCATTTTGGTGCTTTAATATTCAATCAACACAAATCAACGGCTAGCACACAAGTGGCTAACACACTGACAAATCGACTAGATGTCAAACCTGAGAGGAACAAACGGTGGTGTTTTGGGTATTTGTTATATCAGACAGGTAACCATTTCTTGGTACTTCAACTTCTGGGGCATGCCCGCCTTTTATACATTTTCCACAAAAAATTCCCGCATAATAAGGAAACCAGGGCACCGATGCAGAATGCAACAAAGAAAAAAAATCTTTCGGGCTCTCTCATTGGTCGAAAATTTTCTTGCAGATGTAATGTAGTGGATGTAATTCACTTGCTGAGGAGAAGATTCGTCTTGAATAACTAAGTGTAGATTTAATCGATTTTATTAGCAATTACATCTACATTGTGCTTAGAAAGCCAAGCCACAAAGACAAATTTACAACAAAATGTTTGAGACTGAGATGTGCCGTTTTGGTACCATGCAGAGTATGAGAATTGGTTTTTTGCCCTAGTAGGGCTCTCTTCACCACGTGAATGTAGTTAGGGCCGTTGCGCGAGTGCATGGCTAGAGAGGCCTCCCAAATAGATACTCCTGCAAATTTAGTTGGCGATGTGTCTTTTGCTTGTTCTATTTTCTCTTGTAGCTTTTTTGTGTTCCCAATAAATCCATTTTCTGCAGCCAGTTTGCTTCCTGGGAGTCCCAAAAAAAGCCTGCCCAGAAAAGATGTAGCCCAGTCTTGCCAATTGAACTCATCACTATTAGGATTGCAGTCATTATTGTAAAATTGTATGAACAAAAAGTCAAACTCCACAGTCTCTAGGATTCCCTGCATGTTCTCTTCTGGGAGGGTACATTGTGGAGAAGCTGTAATAAGGATATCTTCAAACCGTTCCCTGAGTTGCTTAACAAAGCTCCCGTAGTACTTAAGACCTGGCTGCTCAATATCAAGGTCAAAGCCATCAATACCTGCGCTACTAAACGGGAAGCTGTCGAACGACCTTCTCAAAAAGTCTGCTAGGCCTATAGCCTCATGCTCAGATTGAAAGTTGTACTTACCAGTTTCCCCACCGATAGAGAACAACACCTTCTTGTGATAAACATGGCGGCATAAACCAATTTGCTTAGCCAATCGTAAAGAATTGTACTTGTAGCGGCGCCCGAAGCGCTCTCTGAGAACAGAAACAGTCAGGCTGAAGCTGTCACCAGATTTAGGAAAAACGTCAAGAAACGAAATGAGCACAATGTCGACGTCAGAATTAGCACAGACATTGAGGAGCGTCAAAGGATGGTTGGAAAAAGACAGTTTTCCTTCCTCTATGAGATTCTGGCCCCAGTAGACCGCAACCAAGTCGTTGGAGGTACGAAGTCTCGCGTCTGTGATGTCAGCCAAAGTCAAGATGAACAATTGCGCACCGACGAGAAGAGAATAGAGAAGCATCGCTATAAAATTACCCCTATGTGACTATATACTATATGATACGACGGAAAATACTATGAAGGAGTATTGTAAGGAAGTGAAGTGGTTTCCTTTCTTTACAGGTTAGGAAAACTATAATGACCTGAATCCAGATCGTTTGATGAAAAATCACTTATATGATGACTATTAAAGTAACTTCATACGCTTGGCTAGAATCGGTCCAGCGATTCTGGTAAATAGCTTTTTCTATCTAACCATGCATCCTCGGCATTTTAGCAAATTTTTGCAAGGAAAGAGAATGGCAAGTAAGGGTTTTCAAGGTTGGTGACCTAAGGTTATAAGTAAAAATAGATTATGCTATTCTCCATACTGGCTTATCTAGGGCTTCAGTTACATGCTTGTATGTGTATTCAGTTTGAGTGTGTGGCTAAATCAGGGGTGAAAATGTCAAAGCCAAACAAGATTGAAATTTGCCATTCATTTTTTTCTTACATTTCCTCAAAATTACTAGTCTAGATGTTTATGAAAGTTTGAAGACCTGAAAAATTTTATTGCAAGATGTTCGCCGTTGTGAAAATTCTAAGCGAGTGTCTATACATACATGCATATGGGGTTCGCTTAGCACTTTGACATATGAGGTTCCAACTTGAAGTGACTGTTCTAGTTGATTTGGTTTAAAATTTTCTGTTGTAGAGCTTGGGATGTACATTTGTACGGATTTGATTCATATTTCGAATCTTTTAATTGTGATTTGGTTTGTGCGGCTTATGATGGAATCTTCTTAGCAGATTACTAAAAAAGTAAATATCCCCTGAGATATGCGAATACACGATAATTTTAGTAAAAGAGAAAATTTTCAGACTAGCAGAGTTTCATTTTCTGGGCTCGGGTTAGTCGGTCGCAGTATGTCATTGTAATGTGATATTTACACCTGCTCTCGAACACATATGAGGGTTGAAATCTCAGCCTTGAACTGGAGATTGATTTCCGGAGTGAAAGAGCAGTACTATTTGAGCCATAGAAACAAATTCAAGTATAGAAATATCTCTTCCATGATAACTCAAACAAGCTGCATCATTGTCAGTGTAGAAGTGATCTGTCTCAGTTATATCATGTGTTTCCAATTCTCTCTGAAGCCAGATTAGTAGAATGTGGCTCTTAACTTCTCTCACTGTACTAAAGCTCACTCGTAATTCTGTAGTTCATTTATGCTCGCTCCGTTCACTAAAGTATGCCTACAATAACACATAAAATCTAATTACGCCACCCGGCAACAAAAACAAATAAAAGTCCAATCTTCTAAAAAACAACACATTTTCTTCTAGGCTTCCCAGTACTATCGACGCTCTCACCCCCACCTCCCAAATTCACCGAAAACCGCTTATTCTTCTTTGGCTCTCTTAGCTTCTTCAATACAGTGTGTATAGCCATACTAAAGACAGTCTTAACGTTGAACGTGGTCTTGGCTGAACATTCAACGTGTGCTACTGCTCCTATGTCACGTGCGATACTCTTCGTTACCCTGCGGTCCACTGGAGTTGGACCTCCCTCATACAAGTCAGATTTGAGACCAACCAAGATCACTGGCACTCCAGGACAAAAATACTGGACTTCTGGGAACCAACACTGTTTGACGTTATTGAGAGATACTGCACTATCCATGGCATAACATATCAAGAAGATGTCCGCATCCGGGTAAGAGAGCGGTCTAAGCCGGTCATACTCTTCCTGGCCTGCAGTGTCCCAGAGGGCCAATTCGACGGTTTCGTTTTCAGGAGTGCTTACGTGAGCTACATAGTTTTCAAATACCGTAGGTACATATAGCGTAGGAAACTCTCCTTGAGAGTAAGATACCAAAAGACACGTTTTACCGCACCCTCCGTCTCCCACAACTACAATTTTCACATGATAGTCCGGTTGGGTTGGGATGTTTTCTTGTCCAAGTTCATAGGTTGGGACGTGCAGATAGGTCTTCAAAAGACTGACTGACAGTTGGTTGCGTCTGTGTTTTTGATAGACCAACAGCGAGTGTTTTTTGGTGGGGGAAGGTAGGGGGGTACTTTGATCCATATTTTCAGCTTCTAGATCGGGCTCATTAGAGCGTTCTGGCGAGGCTTTTGGATCGAGTGTGGGGAAGCTATAGTCCATCGAGTTAGTTCTGAGCAAAGGGGGGGCTCTTTTGTCAGAGGGGGTTTCATATGCTTCATCGTTGTTGCCGTCTGCAATGAGCTTAGGTTGGGAGAATTCGGGAGGGGGTTTAGAGTGAAGCAGAAGTCTGAACTTTGTTGTAGATTTCATGGTTTTGTTGCTTATGAGATTATCAGTAAACTGATTTCACCAGCGTATAGTTGTCTGTAAAGTCGATACCGCTTAACCGAAAATTGAACGGTTTGTCAGATCAGATCAGCAGAATGGAAGGATGATCAATGATATTATCAGATGCAAATTTCAATCTGACTCAGTGATTCGATATGGGTAGATCTGAGATTAGGGGGAATGGGTAAATGTAAAGTTGAAAAATATTCCAGTCGATTATTTGGTCGAGTATTCGCTCAACCGTTAAATGTAAACAGATACTTGACGAGGTGCAGCTCATCGAAAATTTTATTCATTCTATTACCTGCGACTATACCAACCACCAAATCTACCACCATTGTGCGTATAAACAATACGTATAAACCATTATATTAGGAACAATATCGATATTTTATTGGATAATTTATTGGTTTTGATAAAGGTGCTGATAGATACTCTCTGTTCTATTATACTATGAAATTTCTCACTACAAACTTTGTGAGATGCCCAGTGGGTAAATGTGAAGGCTCACCAAAAGCCTTTCCTCTTAAATACAGAAACTGTGAGCTTATTCAAGAGGAGCAGGAGCTCAACCCCGAGTTTCTATGTGGCATGCTCGAGAGACTAGACTGGGATGCTGTGATAGAAGTTGCCCATGATTTGGGTAACGATTCTTTGCCACCAAATAAGCCTGAGAGTATCGATCCAAAGGATCCGGAAAATGAACAGTTGTTGCGTGATTTACACGTGTTGTTGGTAGAGACTCAGATCATGGAGGGGGAGATGCATTGTGGAGAGTGTGAGCATATTTTCTACGTAAAGAGTCTGATTCCGAATTTTTTGCTTCCTCCTCATATGGTTTAAAATATCATCTCGCTTCATTCAATGATAGTTCACTGTGTGAATTTGGAGGCTGTTCGCTCCGCTCGGTACAGTAGTTGTAATATAAGGGCTAGTTTGCGAAGTAAAGCTTAGGAGCAGTTTAGTTCGAAGATGACTTATTAGACACTTATTCCATCTAATGGAGCGAGATGTATGAACTATAAGTCATTCATCTCAACTGGGTGTGTGAATATATCCACTCTACTACTGCGGTGAGCCTGCCCATTAGTAGAAGCTACGCTTAGCATGATTGGGAAATGAGTACAGTTGCATTTTTTTGAACACTAGAAAATCAGACAGACAAAAGTTCAATCGTTCCCCATTATTGCATTCTATAGAACGTCATTTTGGGTTGTAACATTGATCGCTTTGCCTTTTTGAAACTCTTAATTCTTTCGAGGTATGCGGTCGAATGTTAGCTGGTTTCATTGTGTGATTGAATCTGTAATCTCATCGTTTCTCAGTTTCTGTTGTCTGTACAGCATCTCCTAGATATACCCTCAATCAATTCAATGCTGAAAAAAATAGCAAGAAGTCTATTCGATGTACATTAGTGTTGTGTAGGTGTTTTCTGCTTGGCTTGTAAATAGGAGGCTTGTAGCTTATTTTAAGGGTGTTAGCTTGCTAAATGCACTGGAGAAGAGGGTTAATGGTGATCACCAATACTTACGACACATGACGCCCCCCACTTTTCGCCGCCGTCAACAAAAAGAGTCGGGGAAGAGTTATGTATCTTCTCAACTCAACTTTGGCACAGTTCCCTGCACTTTGAAGGTCATGTTTAGGGATGCCTTGAAGACAACCATTGCCAGTGTTCGCATATGACGTAGAAAATACCAAAGAGAGGTCACAAGAAAGCTTCTATTTTATAATTATAACTCCTCACAAGATTTAAATGTGTACTAACTTGCTTTCATTTATAGCCATGAAAATTGCTACAAGTTCTCCATACAATCAAGAATCATAATTTAGAGTGAGAATACAGATAGTGATACGGAAATAAATTTCAAAGATACATTCTCACCTAAGCTTCAGAGATAAATCACCAACTGTGACTGCATGATCAAACTTCATGGATCAACTACTGCGACACAAAAACATCATAAACAAGTCCCTCAAAATTCAAAAGTTCAAAGAAAATCGCTTCCGTATTAATAACCTATGGTTAGTGAACGTGCTTACATGCGCGTCTCGATCGGAATAAATCAAAATTTGCATTTCATTTACAACACCAACTCTACTATAAACCCAGCAATGCCAAGATATTTTGACATAGGAGTGAATCTCACCGATTCCATGTTCTCAGGCGTGTACCATGGTCGGTCGCACCATGTCTCGGACCTCGATCATGTGATTTCTCGAGCCCGTCATTTCAACGTCACCAAGATGCTTGTGACCGGTTCTTCATACACAGAAAGCCAAAAAACGCTTGAAATATGCAAGAAATACCCAAACTACCTATATTCGACAGTAGGGGTCCATCCCTGCTCTGTGAATGAGTTTCTTAATTCTGAAGATGCACACCTCAAACAACTAAGAGAGCTAGCATTGAGCGGCAAAAAGGAAGGCATTGTGAAAGCGTTTGGGGAGATTGGATTGGATTATGACAGACTCCAGCATGCTCAAAAAGAGACTCAAAAGCGTTTTTTTCAAAAACAGTTAGAAATAGCCGTGGATGTAGACTTGCCTCTTTTTCTTCACATGAGAGCGGCGTGCGATGATTTTTTAGAAATTATCACACCATTCCTACAAAAACTCAGCTGTAAGCATGTGATACACTCATTCACAGGCACAGAAGAAGAACTCAAGAAGTTTTTAGATTTAGGCTTTTATGTAAGTGTGAATGGGTGTTCTTTGAAAACAGAAGAGAATCTTAAGGTGGCACTGCAGATCCCTTTGAATCGGCTCATGATTGAGACCGATTCTCCGTGGTGTGAAATACGTAAGTCTAGTGCTGCTTATCCCTTGATTACAGCTTACCCTAACTCGTTCTATCCCGAAATGGAAAGTGTATCTAAAGAAAAAATCAATAATTCACACGAATTTTTGCCTCTTCGGTCTTTGAAAAAGGAAAAGGTGTCAAGCTTGGCTCTTCCGGATGGTGTAAGCTCTGCGGAGTATCCGGTGGTTAAGTCGCGGAACGAACCTGCTTATATTGGGTTCGTGGCTGAGGTTATGGCCAAGTTGTTAGAGGTGGATAGTGAGGTGTTTTTGGAGACTGTGTACAATACTAGTTGTGATGTTTTCAAGATAGGCGATGTGGAGGAGGTTGAAAATGAAAAATGATGGTCATCACGTTTCCATCTCCAAACAGATTGAAAGCTAATTGTATACATGAAGTCGTTTTTATATGTGCAAGGGATTTTAAATATCGTTTTCTATGAGAAGAAGATAGAACAACCGACGTCCTTAAACTGACAGCCACTCCGAATATCATACAATAGCTTATTCCACCCGATTGCCCAAAATAAACTCTAGCTCTTTACATGCACAACAAAATTCAAACAGTGTAAGTAGTACTTCCTAGGCTACTGATAGAAACATTATTAGACCTAATGAAACCCAAACCAGTCCCGAAACACCAACAAAACCAAAGATAGAGTCTGTTTATCGAAAGAAAATCATAAAGAACACATAAAAGTTTACAGTCAAATGATGAGTTATAGTCATTACTTCTATAACTATGCGAATCAAGCTAGTCTAAATACTCAATTTCATCTGCCAACTTCTTCAACTTTTCTACTACTTCTACTTTCTCTCCCTCTTCGCCCCGCTCCAATCCTCTTAAAACCCCCCCTACCTTCAACCCCCAACT
Source organism: Saccharomycopsis synnaedendra (assembly GCA_031124835.1). NCBI lineage: Eukaryota > Fungi > Ascomycota > Saccharomycetes > Ascoideales > Saccharomycopsidaceae > Saccharomycopsis > Saccharomycopsis synnaedendra. Next base: position 755,402 of record JASTUD010000001.1, read on the forward strand.
TAAATTTCTCCCCCTCAAATGCCGCTTTTCATACTCTCTAGAGATCTCTAACGCCTGCTGAACAATGTCCCCAGCAATAGAGCACAACTGTGCAACATTCAAACCATAAGAATTTTTAGCATACCCCTCTATAACCTTGTACAAAAACACTACCTTTGACAACGTATCATCTTCTTTCTCTTTAAACTCAGAATAACTCATATGGACATTTTTAATCACCCTAGGATACACTTTTTCAATCTCACAGAGTTCTGTGTAATGAGTGATGAACAAAACAAATGGGTGTTTTTCACTCACCAAATAGTCTAGTATACCGTATGCTATGGAAATACCGTCTGTAGTCCCCGTACCCCTTCCAACTTCGTCCAATATAACAAGAGAACGATCTGTACACATTTTGAGAATATTGTAGCACTCACTCATCTCTACCATGAACGTGCTCTCTCCTTTCATCATGTTATCGTCAAAACCCATGCGTGTATACACAGAGTCGAATACACTCAACACTGCTGACTCAGCAGGCACGTAACACCCAATCTGGGCCATGATCACAATCAAGGCAATTTGTCGTACGTACAGAGATTTGCCGCCCATGTTGGGGCCAGTCAAAATCAACGCACGTGCATCTGCGGCTCTCATCAGCACGTCATTGGATATGTAGTTGGAAACAAGCAGCTCAATAATTGGGTTGCGTCCGTTTTTTATACTCACTATGCGTTGGTCCACAAACAGTGGTCTGCAGTAGTCTTCTACACCACCTGATGAGCTGGCTGCAAGCAGAAAAAGACAGTCTGCTTCTGCTAAACACCCCACTAGCAGTCCCAATTTTATATGATGGTTATCTATTTCGTCACAGAACGAGGAAAAAAGCCCCTCACAAAGCTGCTCGAGCATTGCTCTTTCATAATTGAGTTCTTTCATTTTTGTGATGATATTTGGGGATCTGAATCGAACAACCAGTTTGGTTTCGTTCACTTTGACCCAGTCTCCTGGAACCTTGCGGGCAGCGATCTTGGTCACCTCAACTAAATACTCATCTCGAAGCACAGTCTTGTATTCCATCTGAGGTCTTCCTAAGCTTTTCCTAATGCGTTTAAGTTCATCGTCAAGTGCTTCTTCAACACTAGAAATCTTTTCCTGCTGAGCTTGGATCGCTGGGTACTCTTTATACTGTCTGTTGAAGAAAGACAGCACGTCATTCTGGAGCGCTGACTGGATGTCCACGACTTCCAAACTACTTCTCACATACTCCTGGAGCTCATTGGAAAGCTCCTGCATTTTAGTGAAAAGTCCTATAAGCATTGGTGATTTGCCACTGAGGCGTGCATTTTTAGACCCATTCACCACCAGCAGAATCACCCGATCGAGCGTCTTCAAAAATGTATACACTTCCTTTTGACGGCATCTGCCATAGTGGAGCCGACTCAAGGCTTTCTCTAAATCTGGAAGCTCTCCGAGGAGTAGTGCCAATTGCTCAATGAAGAGGTTACCTGCAGATATGTTCTCGAGAACATCAGAAACTGCTTCAAGCCGTTCTTCGATTCGGCCTCTGTCGATGAGCGGTTTGGAAATCCATTTTTTCAAAAGACGGAACCCAAAGATGGTCTTTGTATGGTCCAAGAGTTCAAGAAGCAGACCTTTTTCGGTACCTGTAGTTGAATTCTGGAAAATTTCTAAGGATTGTAGTGTCGCCCCACTGAGAAGCATGCACGCTTTCGTTCTGAAAGGGTGGTAATTTTGAGCTACTTGGAACGATCTGTCCAAGCTAAACTCCTTGAGATAGTCCACCAAAAGACAGCAGGCGGTTCGACACGACTCCGGAAGGTTCTCGACAAGCTGGACCACCCCTGGCCGGCTTTTCTCGTCCAAACTGGACACTAAATAGTTCAATAAATCTGATTCACTTTTGTTAACTGTGACTATCCTGCTTTTTCCCCCGCAGATGAAGGAAATCTTCTCGAGAGTGTGTTTGGAGACTCCCTCCGGGATCACGAACTCGCTCGGCATGAGATGACGTAGGCGAGTCTCGAGCTCTGTCTTAAGATAATCATCTGTAAAAGTATCATAGACAATTTCCCCATTCACAGGGCTTACGCTTACCACAGAAACTTCTCCTTTGGAAGTTTCGACCACAGAAGCAATGCAATCTCCCCCTTTCGAGCCAAACATAGAGTCTTCTCCTTCATCCTCTATATAGGTGGCACTTGTGTACACGCTCGTCAAAGTGCGCTCGAAAATACGGCTTTTCGAAGACGACATCGACTTTATTGCAGCGGTCTCGGTCTGCTCCACGACACCCACTTTGTGACCCTTGGAAATGAGTCTTTTCAAGTGCACATGAAGTCGCACGTCAGGAATCAGGCAGTACGCCAATTTGTCATAGAGTGCATCCCGGGGATCCAGACCATCTACGGACTCTTTTCCGGGGATCATCATGATGTTGAGAATAGATGATACCGGTCTAGCATCTGGTCCGAAGAACTTATACTTGTATCCTACATTCACAGCTAAGATCTTGTCTGGGTGCTGCTTTTTCAACTCCATGATCTGGCCTTCTAGAGGCGTGACTTTTGTGGTTTTTGCTTTCTTAGTGCTTGGCTCATCCAGACTCTGTTTGTCTTTGAGCTTACCCACAAATTTCTTGTGTACTTTTCGTTTCTCCACCAGTTCGAGATAGTCTGGATTTTTCGGCGGTTTGATACTTTTCCGGTATTTAAACATGTCTATAGCTACTGTTGAGTCGGATTTTTTAACTCTCTTTTTGGTTTCTATTTCGTTTTCCTCAGACTTTTCGTCTTCAGACACAGCCTCGGCTTCTGATTCTGGCTCATAATCCGATGCTGAATCGATTACTTTAGCTTTCCGCTTGTTTTTCAGTGTACCGTTGGATTTTTCAGACTTTAGGGTTGCTTTCGGCTCTGGCTTTGGCTCTGGTTTAGCCTTAGACTTAGGTTTTTCTTCAACAATTTCAATGGGCTTGGCATTTTTTTTTGATTTGTTCGAAAAAAAGTTCGATATTAAAGGCTGGGTTTTTGCCATGGTTGAACAATTGGTTGATGGATCTGAATAATTTACGCGTACGCGTCGCGCCAGGGCTGCTATGCGGGCTGAGAAATTTTAAAATTGTTAGGAAAATGGAGAACTTGGATCACCAATACTTTGAGCATAATTGTTTCAATTGAAACAGATAGAAGGTACGTTACATTCATACTCTTATGATTAAAAACTCTGTCAATCCACTGAGGGTTGTCCACAAAATATAGGGCAATTCCACTTGATGTGATATGTCTCATGAAGAGTGTTTTTTTGAAGAATACTAACAAGTTACTGCTAGGCATTAGATTTACATACTAGGTGTCCATAATATATAGAGGTTTAGCTGTGGTGTAGTAACTGCGATAGTTTCTGTATTTCCTTTCCTCTCTATACGCTTGCACCTTAGTTAGCTTCAGCGTGCATACTTTTTACACCCTTATATCCTTGGCTTGGTGTTTACTTGACCGAGCCAGCTCATCGGACGCGTGACGCGTAATATCTAGCCGATAAGGGTTTTGATCGAAAGCTAAAGTCCAACTGAGTAATTGAGTTCAATTGAGTAACTATATAATTTACAACAACCACCATTCCCATATTATTGAACCTGTAACTTGAATATTATCATATTTGCTAGCAGAGCTAGTACAGCAGCTTATAGTTTGATTTGGTGCGCTTACACTTCACAAAGCATAAGCTTCATCTCAAAAACCAGCTTATAAGATCACTTACTGCTTTGGAACATACTTCCAGTAATGAACATGCGAGAACACCCCTTTAGCGTTCTGAGAGTTGTCAAATGGAGTCTTGTAAACAGTAAAGGCAAAAGGCAAGGTCATGGCCCCAGCGAGGTAGGCAAGGAAGAAGGCACTGGACAGTTTGTGGATGAGAGACATCATTTTGAAAATTCGATTGAGTTTTGAAGGTTGAACTTCGATGGTCAGAAAGTGGGACATTACGGTTTTATATACTTTTGTGATTATTTATATTCACTAAGCACGAGCCACAGTCAGCCCATCGGGTGTGATATGCGCTTAAAATAAATGAGGTTGAAACACCCCCGCCGAGGGGTTTGACATAGCTCGTTTATCGTATACTAAGAGAAACCGACGGTTTCGTCGTATGGGTACTCAGATTTTTAGTGAAACAGTTTGCAGGCAATGTAGGGTGTGGTTTAGATTATGCCAGATTTCGTGCATATACAGAATTTGACTACACTACCTCAAATTATGGAAAGAGTTGCCGAGTTGACGTGATACTTCAATATACCTTGATCAGACTAGATTGTCGATCTAATCGACAAAATCACCTTTGGTTTCGCATGTCTTAGTTTCTACTTCACATGCTACTCCTAACCGAATCCTCGTTGAGTCGATCCTCATCGATGACTTCTAGAACAAGACACATCAGATCTATCTGAGACAAGTCTTGGATTGGTTTTGCGGGGTATTTTGATGTAGTTGCTACTTTATATATACTACCAACTAGCAGTTATGTGATACAGTCTCCTTGACTGATAAAGTCTAGGCTTTACGTTTCATATGACAGTTAGCAATCCAAGAGAATGTTTGTTTATGCTTGTTGTATGCGTAACGTATTGCGACGCGAAATGCACGCACCAACGCGTTGAATATTCTAATAAGCAGAAAACTGTATGGGTTCACGGTACAAAATCATCTTTAGGTCACAGTAAAATGTACTCTTTCCTCATATGCAAACTTTAACTAAGTAACACAGCCTCTTCAATTGCACCCCTTTGTTCCCCTGAAAGTGCACCTCAATTGTAGATTGCATAAATTCGGTATTAGGTTTATCACCACCAGGAAACTAATCATTGATTTTGGATAATTGTTGTTTAGCAGATCTCCTATCTCAAGATGAAATGATTGAATATAGAACTCCACAAAATACTAGCTATCCTCATCGCCATGTTCGGAACAACACTATTGGACATCTTTCAAGCACATCAACACTAAATTCAATATTAATGATTTCCCTAAGGCAAAGTGTTCGATCGATAACTCCACCTGGGGGCACTGGCTATCTTGCAGCACATCTGTTGTATAGAGAGCGATCTACCTGGTCTCTCACCGCGAAAAACTATGAATGGCAAGAACAAATTCAGTTTGCTTCTGTTTTCATTGAATGAAAATATGTGTGTGAACTCCCATCTCTCTATATCCCTTTTCCATCACACACAGTATCGAAGTCAAAGCAAACACCTACAACATTAACAAGAACGTCCATTGATCAAAATAATCACTATAATTCACACATAGTCTACTTAATGTACAATCACCGATGTGGTGTAAAACCTCACTCAAGGTAAGAAGAAGCCTCCTCATATCTCAAATAAAGATCATCGATAAAATGCGGATGCTTAATCCCTGGAGCTCTCGCTCTCTTGAACGCTTCTAAAGCATCACTCACCCTCCACCCCAACTTTTCAATCAAGTAACAACAGATTAAGAAGCCAGTTCTATTGAACCCATAATGACAGTGAACAACCACAAACTTACCCTCCCCACTTCCCTCTAACAACTCATCAGCCACGTCTATGAATTTACGCACACTGCTGCTATCTGGTGGAATTTTTGACACTGTTGCGAGCTTTTTATACTGTATTCTTTTGAAAATGTGTGGATCATAAGAGTCGCTCGTTCCCGTGGCAGAAATGTCTATAATACCTACAATATCCTGCCTTCTCATTTCCAAAAGCTCAGGAGAGTGTGCGTCATCGTTATTTCTGAGTGTCTTCATAGCTAGTAAAGGAGACACTTCACCAGTGGTAGGGTTGATCAACTTGTCAGAAATGCTTTGCACTGACTCCCATTTAGCCAAGTTTTTCAAGCCCCACTTGTCACCAGTAATTATAGCTTGGAGTGTGAGCACAAACGCAGGATTAAGTTTTTCATCAATCGATGTAAGAAATTTCATCACCACGCCACTTGTAAACTCGGGCTTTTCAAGAATAATCGAATGGCCACAGTGCTTTACAACTATACTTTTTATTGGTACTTCGGCTTCTTCTGCTACATCATTAAACTGGGTAAAGCCTTTCGCCACGGGAGTCGCTTTGTCCTCCTCTCCACAAAGCATCAATACCCTACATGGCTCGAGCTCTCTAAAATACCACAAACTGCGAAGCAACTGGGTTTTTGTGACTCGCTGGAAGCCCTCTACATAGCGCAACCAAGCGTGGGTATCGGAGTCCAAGTTCCAACGAATCTGTCTGATTTTCGTATACACCAGGGCGTCCTTTCCAACCATACGAAGTATAGAGCCAGAAAAGAGACCCCCTAGCCGATCGTATACCCGAAGAAGATTGAGAATGAACGGTAAAAATACAAATACTTTGAGTAAAAAATGCAGTTTGGTGAAGCTTGATTTTTCTTTGGCTGAAGTGTCAAGATCTGGAGGGGATAGCAACACCATTGCCAGTACACGTTTATCATTTTTGTTTAGTCTAGTGTTGAGTTTAGTTACTATATGCGTGCCCATAGAGTGTCCTATAAGTACTAATTTTCTGCGTTTTAGAACACTGTCTGTTTCAAATATTGTTGCTAACATTTCTACTATACTGTCAGTCTCGTATAAACACCAGGGAAGCTCACCTAATGCACGTAACCCTTGCCTATCTGAAGTATTCAACATAGATTTCCCAACAGGATCTGTGAATCTAGAAAGGCCAAACCCTGGCAAATCCACACCAAAACAATCACACGATTGAGAAAGAAGCATGAGAAGATCTTCAAATTGAGAAATTTGACCTCCTAATCCGTGAATTACAACTACTACAGGAAGCTCATCTAAACGAGCTTCTAAGTTACGTAGATATGATACTTTCTCTTCGAGGTCATCGTAATTTAAAGTTTTCGAATTTTCCTCGAGGTTGACATCATTCAACTTGCCAATGTGTCTGCGAAGGGGGTGGGGGATTCTGAGTGCACAGAGGGATATTGAGTCCAAATAGACGTTATCGATAGCTTTATTGATTTCAAACTGCTCGATTTTCAGATATTTCGAGACAATTGAACAGTCATTGGGCTCTTTCAACACAAGTTTTTCAAAATTTGTAAATTTCAATGCTTGACCCGTGAAAAGGATTTTGAGAAACCGAGCAAGTTTGGCGTTTTTCGATGCGTATGTTTCTTCTTTTTCTTGAATTTCACAGAGTTTGGCAACAAATCGATTTTTCAGCATGTTGATGTGCTTTTGTTCTTTGCTATCTTAGATGAGATATCGCGTGCGAATAGCAGAAAGCTTATGGAGTAGGGGATATTCACTGGAGCGGTTTTTACCTTTACCAGTTTTTGTTTGGAAATTTTATGTTTTGGCTGAGAACAGTTTACTTTCGTCTACAGAATTTTCTTACTTTAGTCATTGCTGTGATGACTAACATGGTTAAAACGTGTGCACTGAAATGATGCATTGAAGATCTTAATGACAGATTGTAGAAGAGCTTATTTTCCATTAGCTAATTCGATTCTGTGTACTATTCCTGAACGGCTGAGAGTATGGCTGTACCTATTACTAGTGATTGGTGCTTGTCAATTCTCCAAGGGTATTGTGATTGTAGGTATTCTTCCATTTCATGCTTGTTAGTTTACGCTTCGCATAATTTGCTATTCGCTCACTAAAGACTCAGATTCCTTGAGTTCGAGATCACCGGTGGGCTACGACATTGTTATTGACTCGGTTCTATAAGACTCTTTTTGGTTTGTACTTCCTTAAAAGTACGGATACATCACTTCACCCAACTAATCAATCAACTACAAACTGCTTGGTATATTACTAATTATAATTACTATGGAGTATACTAGATAACATGTAAAGGTCGAAATCAACCGAAATTTGACTAGAGATGTTCCAGTCACTAGCTTAAAAGTATATTACACAACTGCAACAACAGTACTAGCCAACCACAAAGCTCTAGCCGCAGAGGCTTCATACAACAACTGAAACTGTGGGTGGTGAATTGACAGACCCAAACAGTACTGAGAGTTGTCTGGTTGCCAAGGGTTGTCTGTTCCCTGTGCCAAGTTCCACATGTTTGTGGTGTACTGAGAGTTCAGGTATGGGTTGCTGTCCCAGAAGTATCCATCGTTACTAGGATCCCAGGTAGCGTCCATAAAGTAGCGGATCTCTCTCGCTATCTCGTTTTTCACACTCACGTCTGTTGGTGCAATCAAGGTTACGTAGTCCACCAATCCCTCGAAGAGCAACTGAGTGAAACTAATCTTGTCGTCCCAAAATCTGTATCCAGTGTCCGCATATGTTCTGTTGTAGATGGCCGAGCCAGTGTCGATGGAAGCCTTTGCCAAAGTCTGTGCGGAGCCCAAGTAGTAGTCCTCTTGAGTGAACTGGTACAAGTAACAAGCCAAAGAAAGGGCAGTGCCCATGTGATAAGTGTACTGGTGTGTGTCAACAGAAGATGGGGTTCCGCGCCACCCATCGTAGAACAAGTTTCCCAGACTGTCCCACAAGTTGTCGAAAAGGAATCGAAGACACTTGTCTGCAAAGGTGATGTACTCTTCATCCTTGTCGGCAGACACTCTGTACAATCTCAAAGCAGCCAAAGCGGACTCTGTGGTGGAGATAGTGGCTACATACACCCCATTATATGTCCATACTACTCCGCCAGTGTCGTTATTGTACCCCTCCATCACAAATCGAACCAACTCTCTTCCTCTGTCGTAGTAGTCCTGGTTGCAGGTTGCTTCATAAGCGGTGAGGAAAGCCAGCGCAATCTGGGCATTGTCGTCGTAGTCGATGTTCGTGTCCTTGGCGTTGGTCACGGAATACGCACCAATGTCAGAGTTATAATAGTCATCCATAGCAGCAAAAGTAAGCTCCATTTGATCGAGATAGGTCTCGTTCTGGTTAACTTTGTATCCATCCACCAAGGCCTGCATCTGGACAGCCCAGTCCCAGGCGTTGAAATTCAGATACGCGTTATTCTGGCACTGATTCCCAAGCTGGTACTTGTTGTCTTTCCAGAACCAGCCTTGAATGTTGTTCATCTGGCGGCGTGCCCAGTCGTTCAACACGTAAGTTTTCATGTTCGAGTACAGGTAGCCAAGCACATCCTCGGAGAGATGCTGCGCATTTGCCGTACACACTCTTGTGTAGGCCTGGCCAGAAACGAAGAGAGAGGAAACAATTACTGAAAAAAGCATACTGGAGAGGTGATAACACCGACTTATGTACGTTTTACGAACCTTACTGACGTAGCTTCCAATGTGACAAGCAGTTAATAGCGATACCGCATTCAGATATCACGTCCCAAAGAGGAAGCGAAATTGCTGTTTATATCCGGCACTAGCCCTTGCAGAGGTACCTCGCCGCTAGTGCTATTTTAGAGGCTGCATGAGGCTATTGTGGAAGCCAATTACTGCGACCTAAATAGGCGCTAAAAAGCCATAATTATCCGTGCATCGTTGTGAGACAACTAGGCGATTCTTGAGCACTCCAAGGTCGCTCTTAGTGCCCCTTATTGGCTATTACTTATAGGTACTTTGGTAATGGTCGTGTGCAATTCATCTGACGTGTGTCAAATATGTCAAATGTATGTTTAAAAAATTTGAGTAATATACCTCAATAGATCGTTTGTTTGAGATACCAATATACTACGAAACGTTTCCATATCAGTTCATCAATCACACTTACAACTAGTTACGCTCGATGCTACCGTTAAACGTATCAAGTGTCGATCAGGTGCATGAACGCAAAGTACTACGTTGACTCGTAAACTTCGTGCGGTAATTTCTACAAATTCTAAAGTGCACAAGATAACCGAATATAAATAATCAAATGTATGTAACCCAATTGCCGTGTGTAAGTTTCAAAGTGTACATCAATCGTAAGTCATCAGAGAGACTGAATCAGTGACCCCATCACAAATGTGCCCTTGCAGGATTTAGACAAGCCATTCACAGATCGATCAGTAAATTGCGCATCGAGGTCACACGAGTAAAGAGGCACTCAAATGAGCCGTTTATTGGATAAAGGGTTCATTCTTTAAATCAAGTATAATTATGTTGTATCATGATTTGAAATATAATCATTATATAGAAACTCCATAGTGAACAAAAGATCGTTTTCACAATGTGTAATCGTAAAGGTTCAAAATTGAATTTCATTTCAAGAGAGCCGAATTCTAGATTTCACCGCTACTGGAAAACACAAACAAGCATTAGTGTGAATACGCACTATCCCTTATAAGGTACGCAAGTGGCTTAGCAAAGCCAGCGAGTTTTTTGGATTCCACTCAATGGTTACAATGAATGCACTTAAGTACACTTATGTATACTTAGGTCTCAAATGGAAGTTACGCTAGCATTCTCCATAGCCTTAGCTGAGCCACCAAATTTGATGGTTCTCAAAATAATATTACCCACTATTTTTCACTACTGATAAACTAGCTTATGAAGAAAAGAATCTGAGCACTAGCTAAATCGAATAACCTCAATTGAAGATAATAGTGTACCGAAAAGAAAGTAATAGTCCAAGGAAAGTGATGACAAAGTTGAACAAAGTAGATTGTAAGCGAATCGTAATATAAGTGTATTGGAATATGTGTGAAGTGCAACCAGTTAAATATGAGGAATGGGACAATCAATTGATGGATTCAAACCAAGCAAATCTCAAGGCCATATTACTCACTCGCTTCGCTTGTTCAAATCACGTCCCTCATACACCGGCGCCAACTCAACCCCCACCCCCTCCTCCAACGCCCTCAGATAACTCGGCACCCGCGACATTTCATCCAACGAAACCCCCTCACGCTCCTCACGCTCCCCACGCCCGCCACCGTCCACTCCTCCCACCCCCTCCACTCTCACGCCCCCTAGCGGCTCGTCAAAAACGTGCCTTCTGTACTCCGGCGGCCCCCACACATCCAATCCCGCATCCCCCCCTACCCCCTCGAATATCGCCTCTTCTTTCTTCCCTGTTGCGTGGCCATATACCTTTTCCCTCGGGCTGATGTGCACCAGAATAGGAAGGTTTGCGCGTAGCTCGCTCACGTGCTCGTCACCATTGATTATTTGGACCTTCACCTTAAGCTTATGACGTACTTTGATGAGTCCCAAATCGCAGTTCTGGGCTATTTCTCCTAGCCTTTGCGGGATCTTGATCCTAGTAGCCACGCGCCATGCGTCGTTGTGTACACATATGCGGGTGTCCTGGTCCGGCAGCGAGGCCATGGTCTGGGTGCGCCTGTCCTGGTCGTACTGCTGGTAAGCGGCATCAGAAATTCCCGGGTTTATCTTCTTCATTGCCACTCTTCTGCTATCATCATATACACAGTTGCCCTGGTCTTTGTAAGCATAGTACTCTACGACCGCCAAAGACACTCTTCCAAATCGGAGTCCCTTCACTAAAGGTATAAGCTTGAGACTCACCGAAAGAAAGGCTCCCACAGCCACGTGCTTCAGAGGAAGTTCCATCATATATTGGATCTTTCCTGGCCATGTATTGCTTATGGATAGCGCTTCCGGCGCAAGGAGGGCTTCTGGAGGGAGAGTACGAAATACCCGAACTATACGGTCTTTCTGCCATTTAGTGTGACCATTCTCATCCCGCATACGGGTTTGAAGTTTATACACTATCTGGCCACCTTTAAGTCCTTCTATGCTTTCCCTGAGGTCTCCAGGTAAAACCACATTGAACGGGAGTTCGTAATTACCCGCAGGAAGCACAAAGGTCTTTTGATTGAGAACCTCATCCTTGAGTCTGCCCAACTCGCAGAAAGGCGTTCCCTGGGGCTTGATCAGCTTTGAGAGGGTAACCATGTTCGCAGACAGGTGGTGGGCGCGTGTGAAGGGTTTCGATTTTAGCAACAGGCTGCTCAGCTTGTTTCTGTGCAAGAAATTATGTAAGATGGGAAGTGGGGGGGAGGGGGGTGACTGAGAAGGGACGGGGGAAGGAGGAGGGGTATTTTTGACTTCCTTCATTTGGGCCCCGCAGGCGTCTACTAGTAAATTTTCCCATTGGCACTCAAAAAGAGTGCGTTCCTCTTTTACAGCCACCAGATGGGGGTGGGTTGACTCTCGTACTTCATAAAACTCGAGTTTGAAGACCCCTCTAAAACGGAGCAGGATGTTTTTTAGTGGGGTGGGCTGGGCTAGACCAAGAACTACCAGCCCAAAAAGGGGGAAAGCAGGAGAGTCGTTTTCAGAACCAGAGAGAAGAATGACGTTTTTGTGGGGTGTCCGAAGACGCACGTCAAAGAATATGGGTTCGTTTTTTGAAAACATGTGGTTTTTCTTCGGTGTACTTTATCTTTATAGGATTTATCCCGTTCTTTCTCCTATACAGGATAGCGCTAGTAAACAGTAAACAATAGCCGGCAGGTAAAAAGATTTATAGTTCTAGTGTCAACTATAAACGTAGTCACTAGGCTGGTGAGTAGAAGATCTAGCTAGAAGAAGATTTAAACAAGTGAAGATGCAGCACATACACTATAAGCACACACAAGAGATGAACTGTCGAACCGAAGCAAATCGTTTCAAGTATGACGTCTCAAAAAAAGGTATCGACCGTATCGACCATATAACTAACTTTCAATCTAGTTTGTCAACCAAATCTTCAGTTGAGTCAGTACTTTCAAACCTTTGATGACCTTTTGCAAATTCTCCTTGAAAATAAGGCACCGCACCTAAGACAACTCAAAACAGAGAAAAAAGCAGATTCACTCTGTGAATATTCAGCGAATCACCTCTATATATTCTCCGGGTTTAAATTTCTCCGTTGACGCGAGTCAGCTTAAGCGCTATGTCACTTGCTGTGGGTTGACGTTGAGAACTAACAGTAATAGAAATCAAGCAAATGTGTACCGTAATTTTTAGATTGCTTTCTTGTGCCTCAACCGCAAATGGGGTTATAGTTATAGGGTGTTCTTAATTAGATCAACGACAATGACCCCTCACGATCTTCAGGGTTTTTGGGGCGGGAATTTCAAACGACAATCTCTTTAGTTATTGGATATGAATCAGTCTTGGTTAATTTTCAGGGGTATAAATTTGTATTAGACTGTATATAGTGTAAGAAAATCACTCATCGCTCGCGTTTCTTTTTTCTCCACATTTTTTCTATCACCAAACTTTTTGTAGAGACACAATCTCCGCTGATACCACGAATAATGCCTTTTCCTCGGTTAAAGATTGTCAAATATCCCCTCTATGCTGTCGGAACATACCTGGCTTATGCAGGTTACGTGGTCTATGCTACAAACTCAGAAATTCAAGCTAGAGAAAATCTCCCCTATACTCTCAAATATAGCCCTATACGAGTGCTCGGTACTTATCAAAATCCGTTCCCTGAATACAGATATGAGACTCTATTCCATTTTGCTTTCCATAACCTCTCAAATCTTTTTTCTGCCCCAGCTCACTGGCACCCTTCACAAATGCCGATGCGCACGCCAGATCTAACCCCTCCCATCCCTCCTAAATACTCCGTCACATGGCTTGGCCAGCTGTCTGCTTACGTCCAGACCCCTCTTCTCTCAGTTCTCACCGATCCCGTGTTTTCCACGCACATGCTAGGCACTGTAGGCCCCAGTAGAGCCTCCCCTCCACCTGTACCCCCTTCTTCTCTCAAGCCAGATGTGGTATTGATCTCGCACGACCATCCTGATCATTTGGACCCCAAGGCTGTGAAAAAGCTCTCCAAAAATAATGCTCTCTGGGTGGTGCCCAAAGGACTTTCAAGAAGACTAGAGAAGTATGGAGTGCTGAAAAATTGTATTTTTGAGCTCACTTGGTGGGAAAAGAGACACATAAATACGCAAGACTCTGCAGCGTGGTCTGTGCTTTGTGTGCCTGCTATGCACTGGCTGGGGTGCTACGGGCCAGACTTTAACCGGTCGCTCTGGGCAGGATATGTTCTTTTCCGTGATAAAGAGCCTGTTCTTTTTCATATAGGAGACCTGGGTTATAGCGAGGGACTCTACAAATCGGTGGCTAAAGAATTGAATGGTGAAAGAGCTAGACTCGTACTAGCACCAGTGGGGCAGTGTGAAGTGCCACACCACCATATGGGACCTTCAGAAGCAAAACTAGTAGGGGACCATTTACGCGCTAAAAACCTCATCGGCGTTCATTATGGTACTTTTAGAACTGGTGGGTTGGAACCCCACGTGATGCGCACCCTCATGCAGCAGCAGGGCGTGCGCATAGTAGAAATCGGTGAAACAGTTGAAATCTGAAACAACAGCGGAAATAGTTTCTCTTATTCTCATGCTACTTCTAATATTCCTTCTATCAGTTGTGATGGGACTGCAATACCGAGTGAAGTCGCTTCCTGGGTCTTCGCTTGATCTCCCTCCTATGTATGCGGGCCAGATCCCCATCAGTGAAACCGACCCACTGAAGCTTTTCTTTTGGCTTTTTGAGCAAAAGTCTGGTTCTCACGACCGCTTAATCATTTGGCTTAATGGCGGACCCGGCTGTCTGTCGATGGACGGCGCTCTTATGGAGATTGGTCCTTTTAGAGTGAATACAGACGGGACACTAGAAAACAACAATGGCACGTGGCTCAGCGACGCAGACCTTTTGTTTGTGGACCAACCAAAAGGCACAGGGCTTCTGAGCACCAATGGGACATATGAACATGATTTGACCCAGGTACTGGCCGATTTTTGGAGTTTCTATGCAGGCTTTCTCAGGGCTTTTCCTCAGTATGCAGATGTTGAAATATACATAGCAGGGGAAAGCTATGCTGGGCAGTTCATTCCTTACATTGCAAAGGCTGGATTGGACCTCAACGACGCGTTGGAACGTGAAGAAACCGTACGTTTTATGCTTCAAAGTGGAGTCACTCCTGAGTTTGAAGATGAAAAAAACTTATCTTCTGCGAGCTTCTTCAATCTGTCTTTAAACATTAAAGGTCTTCTCATTGGAAATGGGTATATATATCCTGATTTACAGCTGCTTCTGTATCTTCCATATGCTTTAGAGTACGGTCTCTTAAGCACGCAAAATGTGTCTCAGTACAACCAGGTGGCCGCACCACACTACGCGTGCACTGCTATTTTAGCTAGCAATATGAGTGGTCCTACTGGTAGCAATGTTACTTTTAGTCATCCTATTTGCACAGATGAAATTCTCGATCAACTTTTGAACGCAACCAGAAAAAAAGGGCCAAACAATCAGTCTACGTGCTACAACATGTACGACCGCACCCTCCGGCTGCCTTATCCGGCGTGCGGCATGGAATGGCCTTTTGACCTTCCCCAGGTCACGAGCTGGCTCAGAAACGCGTCAGTGCTCTCAAGCCTTCACGTGGACCCAGCCACAGTTTGGTCAGAATGTGGGTCAAACGTGCTGAAGAGTTTGGTCAATTTGAACACCACTCCTTCATACTTCCTTTTAGAGGGTCTTCTTTCCAAAATTCCTATAGTGTTGTATAATGGAGATTATGACATCATATGCAATCACCCGGGGGTTGAGAATATGACGAATTCCATGGCCTGGGGGGGGTCCATAGGATGGGGGGCGAATGAGTACAAACAGATGAGTTTAGGGGGTGAGGGGGTAGGGAAGGTGAAAAGCGCTAGAAATTTAACTTTAATGCAAATCTATAATGCTTCTCATATGGTTCCATATGACCAATCGTACAATTCTCGAGTCGCGTTGAACTATATGTTGGGGAACTACAGGGAGGGGGACGAGGTTGAGTTTCCGGATTTGGCTAAAGAGGTGGGGGTGGGACACCCGGACTTGGCTTTTGTGGGGGTTATTGCCGTCTGCTTGGGATTGACGTGGGTGGTGGTGGTGGTTATGCGGGTTATGAAGAGGGGAGATTATTTGAGATTAGAGTAGAACTATCTTCTCTTGATTGATATACTGACTAACATCGGTCAATATAATGACATGCTTGATAGTTCACCGTTATGATTATGGCATTGGTCGCTGGCGACTGTTTACATTTACTTGAAGTTTTTTAATTGTAGATGCTATAGTTTATATTGCTTTGTATTCGGGGGAATAAGTTTTCATTGTACTCTTACGTTGGTAGGGGTGCTCCTGTGTTTCAATTTGTCACCAGGATCTGAGTACCAACAGCTTTAAGTTCTTTAAGAGAGTAGTGGGATATTCAAATGTTAATTGAAGGATCATGTTATCGAGATCTGAGGTGGGCCTAAAGTTAATTAAGATGAGTCAACAAATGATGCCGGGGAAACCATCAAACTCCATTTCTTTGCAGTTTGTGAAAAGGAGTAAAGATAGGATTCTAGTAAGGGGATAGCTATTATACACTCTCATGATCTGAACGCTTGGAAGTGGAGGTGGGGGTGACTCTGCACACAAACGTGAATACTGTCATATTGGTCACTGTGCTTATATGAATAGGTGCCAAGATGGGATTTGCTTATAGCCTATGATTAAGCCACCCATTTGGCTAACTCTTGATACAAGGAACAGTTGATTTTGCATTTATACGTATACATAGGTAACAGACAGACTAAAAATCATGAAATATGATACATAGCAAACTAAATAAGCAATTACGGTGATTTTGATCAACCCATTCAACATAAAGCTAGCGTATCTGACTAATTATCGATTGTCCTCCTCTATAGACAACCTCCAAGAAGCGATGAATAACATAACAGCCAAACCATAAACTAAAGACAGAATATTTCCCTGTTCTTCAGTTCCATACAAGCTTTCGTAAATATCAGCCAAAGGCGCTACAGCGTAGCTAAGCACAATAGGCTTCAAGAGTATACTAAGCGAATACATGTAAAGAAAGGCTCGATCATTAGCTATAAATTTTATAGCAACTACAACAAACACACTGAGAACTGAATACACTACAACCCTCAGTCTCACGCTTCTCAAGAAATCATCCGGACTCCCTCTCGCTTCTCTAGGAAGCAGCTCAAAGCATTTTCTAGATATGCTTACTAGAGAAGAAGAGAATAAGGTCATAAATGGAACTGAATATTTGATAAAAGAGTAGAGCAGAAACTTCCGTGTGCAATGCAAGATAGTCACACACTCCAAAAAAATACATAAAGATCCACAAATCACAGTCTTTTGAAGGATACGTCGAGTTTCCGAATCCGCGAACAAAGTGCTTCTGTCTCCTTGATAAAGGGGAACTCGCGTATTGTACTCCAGTCCTTCTGTGGTGATGAAGATCAACAAAGCTACAGAAACAAGAAGAATAATTTCCATAGCCGAGATTTTCCTTTCGGTGTAGAGGCCTGAAATTGTATGGATCAGTTGTGGAACAAACACTAAAAGAGAACTTCCCACTAGAACTCCATAGCTAAAGAGTTTTCCTGGTAGCCACGATTCTACGGGGATAACTGAGCCGAGGTAGAGCGCAAGCGGGAGTATTTGGAAGGAGACCAAATGCGTTAGGTTGTATGTGCTGGTCATTAGAGGTAGTAGTGGGTGGTCCGCGGGATTGTATATTGGTTGGCAGGTTAAGGATGGAAGGGTCGAATGAGTTAGGAACTGGTGTTTTGAGGGCTTTAAGAACAATCATTGTATTTAAAAGATGCCATGAGCTAATTGAAGAAATACTACTCATATTTCAATGTTTGACTGTTGAAGACTGTACTAGTTCAATTTTCATATAGGTGAGCCCTTCTGACTACTCCCAATATCAGGGATCATCCCCGCCCTCAAATTTCACTCTGCCTTTGTACATTGAAAAGAGTTGTGGAAGACAGAACCTCTTGATGGTTTGTTGGTCCGCTACTCTACAGAGTGATATACCGAGAGATACAATCTGAGGTGGTAGACTGGGCCCCTCGGTAATCGATATATGAATTGACCTCGCATAGAATAGGTCTTTTGAAGATAAAATAGGAGTTCTTCCTCTCAAAAAAAGATTTGCTGTATAATCCAGTTCCATGTGCACCGCAATGATGCCAGACACTCAAAACATACGTTAAAATATATTGAAAAACAAAATTGATTTACCAAGCTCATAATTTTACCAACTCTTCCCCTTTGATGGCGTGAGCGACATTACCGTATCCCAAATAAGCTTCTAATACTAGAGTGGTAAATAAATGTCATTCATAATCCACTATAAGCCTGTAAAGCCATAAAAACTAACTCTAAACCACCAATGTTTCAAGAACTAAATCAAAGCACTCAAAACTTTTGACACTCAATCCACCAACCAACCAAACAACACTATCTCTCCACGTCACAATTCAGTCACTGGACTATAAAGTCATTTTTCTTTCGAAACAGACAACAAATCTAGAAAAGAATGGAAACTTATAAAAAAAGCAAAACAGCATTATAAAAATGTTACAGTAAAAAGGCCTACAAGCTTGACGGCTTGTATCGCTTGTATCGCTTGTACCGCCTGCCTGCAGCGCGCTTAGCCCAATTTGCCACTTCTGCCGCATAAAATTCAAAACACCTATGTCCCTCGAAACCACAACAAAACAACTCAAAGCCGCCTTCTCGGCGCAAAACTACAGTAAGTGTCTTTCTCTTCTTCCCAAAGTTAAAGTCCAGCTTGCGCAACATGGTCTTCTTGTTCCTATCGTCACCCCAACTACAAACCAAGGGGATCTTCTTATTCTGCGTCTGATTCTTGAGATTGGTGCGCTTTCTGCTATCAATCTTCTGGATCTCACTCAATTTGAAAAGTACCTCACTGCTCTTCGCCCATTTTATTCTCTCACTACTCCATTCTTTGTGCAAAACACATCCCCCAGTGAAAATAAACTTGTGGCGTTGTACCTTCTTCTTCTCCTCACAAAAGGCGAAATCTCACAATTCCACATTGAGATCTTGGCCTTGGCTGGTGCTGCTGAGGACATGTCGGTCATTGAGAACGACCGCTACCTCAGTTACCCTGCCAAGCTCGAACGCTGGCTCATGGAGGGGCTGTATGACAAGGTGTGGGGCATGATAAACGAGACCAAGCCAGGCTCTGATTTTGCAGAGTTTGTGTTCTTCAACGAGAGCTTGACAATCACTTTGCGTAGTGAGATTGCCAAATGTTTAGCTGTGAGTTACGACAACTTGCCAGTTTCAAACGCCAAAAACTTGTTGTTTTTTAATAACGAAAAGGCGCTTTTGGAGTTTGTAAGAGAAGAATGTGAGGGTTGGAGTGTGGTGAATGGGACAATACACTTTGCAAAGGAGGAGGAGCACGTGGAGACAAGCGTGGGTGAAAGTTTGATTCATAACGCTTTGGTGTATGCTACAGAAATGGAGGCCATTGTCTGAGAATGATATTGTGTAATCGGTGTGAGATCGGTTGAAAAAGTGGACTTTAGGGTGGTGTGTACAAAAGTGAATAGCATGGAATAGAGTTTCGTAGGTTTTACACCAGAGACATAAGTCTGGGGGTAAAGAGTGATACGTTTATACTGTTCCAGTACCAAATAGTGTTTATTATTTCATTCATTTATAGTCATAAATGTTTAATAAGCTACCTTCCGTTGAGACATGGTCCTCGAAAGTAAAAAAACTCACAAAGTTTACCATAGCCGTTCAACAAAACTTGAAAAAATATTGTTTGAATCCAAACCTTCGCAATCGCTTTTGTATATCTTTCCTTCCCTCATTATGAACAGCCATAATTCTTTTCATCACAAAACACTCTATCAATAAAATCGAACTCATAAAGCTCCTGCTTTGCTAGTTCTGTATTATATTTAAAATGCTCAATCGAGCTGGTAGGTTTCTAGTGAACAGAATGATTTATTTCTTGTATCAGTTTTTAAGAGGACTCAAAGTAAAAACTCTGCCATCAAAGTTCAATGCCCAAGGTTAAGCTTTATTTGGGCTGCCTTCTATAGAAATAGAAGTTCCTTCTATAGAAACGTTCAAAGAGGGGGCGGATTAGTTCATGTGTGTATGTTTTTTTCCAAGATGATCTAACTTACAGAGAGAGCGCGAAGCACTGAAGTTGAGGTTGGAGTAGTGAATCACTTATGATGTTCACATCATAATATAAAAGACAACCGATCTGAATTCAAGCTAAAAACAAACTACAGATTGCTGACTATAATTCTCAAAACTAATAACATATAGTTTTTGCTACAACCAAGACCATATTACTATTTACATGAACGTCCACTATTCACATATCTAACCACTACTCTCATAGCTAAACCACCATTCGCGTCCTCCATTAATATAAATATTTGAATAGATTGTTTTCTAGCATCACCAATGCCTATAGTTTACCTGTTGTGTAAACTGTATAGGCAAACTGTACAGGCGGTGCAAGCAAGCCAGCACCCGCAAGCCTATAAGCTGAAAGCGATTCTCGTTAGCTATGCATATTTGGAACTATTGCTAGCTATCAAGATTCAGTGCTATCACCTCAGTTGAGATTTAACAGTTCGTCACTAGATCCATGCCAAGGTATAATACACCGACTGCCCAGACCTGCCTCACATCCCCAAATTTGAGAAATATTAGACAGTGGGACATATAACAAATGCACAAATATTTGAGCAATTGGGTAATCAAGCAAACACGTTCTTCTTACTCGTTTTCGCTTTTCTTGACAAGAGCGCGTCGCTCGTTTCCTCATTTAATCTATCATTTCTTCGCAAGCTCCTTCTGATAATTAGCCATCAACTCCCTCTGCAATTGGGGAGCACAAGGTGCATAATTCTTAAACTCTAAAGTAAACTCGCCCTTCCCTTGCGTACACGCTCTCAAGCTCGTGGCAAATCCAAACATCAGGTTCAAGGAACACTCAGCTTGAAGGACAAAGTCGTCTGCATTGTTTTCCGTATCATTAACCATGGCTCCCACCTTATTCATTAATCCAATCACATTACCTTGGAATTCGGCTGGAGCAGTCACAGAAACATTCATAATAGGCTCCAATACCACAGGTTGAGCATTCAAAAACCCTTGCTTGAAAGCACCCTGTGTAGCTGCCTTAAACGCATGTTCGTTAGAGTCCACTACGTGGGTCTGACCGTCGTTGATCAACATTTTCACCCCCAAAACTCTATGCCCTGTTAAAGGCCCCTTCGCACAGATCTCGTCGAACCCCTTAGCACAAGCAGCAAGGAACTTGTCACTGATTTTCCCCCCAACAATCTGAGTCTCAAACTCGTTCTTTTCCGAGTTTTCCGCAGCACTTAAAGTCCCAATAACACGTCCAAACTGTCCGGCACCTCCAGACTGTTTCTTGTGGGTGTAGTCAAACTCCGTGCTCCCGAGAATGCTCTCTCTATAGGCAACCTGAGGCTTACCGGTCGTGCAACTCACATTGTACTCACGCTTAATTCTTTCAACATAAATTTCCAAGTGGAGTTCTCCCATACCAGAAATGACAGTCTCCTTCAGTTCCAGATCAAAACGCACTCTGAAAGTTGGGTCCTCCTTCTGGAACCGGTTCATAGCTTTTGAGAAATTGATGGTGTCTTTTGCGTTGGGCTTAATGGAAAGCGATATAACAGGATCAGGGACAAACATCAGCAGCATCGCCACGTTCACAGATCCATCGGTAAAGGTGTCACCAGAAGAGCAGTTGATACCAAAAGTAGCACAGATTTCACCCGAAGAAATCTCATCAATCTCTTCCATATCGTCCAGACTCATTCTAACAAGTCTCGCAACCTTGATTTTCTTTTTGTCCTTTGAATTGAAGATGTAGCCTCCTTTTTTGAGACGCCCCTGGTAGACTCTCAAATAAGTAAGCTGGCCATATTTGCCATCCTCGAGCTTGAAGGCAAGAGCCACAAGCGGTTTGGCCAGACTAGGGTCCAAGTTGATCGGGTTTTCCTTACCTTCGATCACTTCAAGACCGGTGTTCAAGACTTCAGATGGGTCAGGGAGATAGTCCACCACAGCGTCCAAAACAGGCTGGATGCCCGTGTTAGCCAAAGCCAGGCCCATTAAAACAGGAGTAAACTTTCTCGCAATTGTAGCACGACGAATGGCCGCTTTGATTTGGTCCACTGTAGGTTCTTGTTCTTCCAAATAAATCTCTGCAATTTCATCATCCACATCAGCTAAAGTCTCTATAAGGAGGGCGCGCTTCTCTTCAACCAAATCTTTCAAATCCGCAGGGATTTCTTTGTCCTCACGCAAGATTTCTCCCTTCTTTCCTTCGTTATACAAGGCAACACGATCAATGATGTTCACCACACCCCGGAGCTCGTCCTCCCGGCCAATAGGAACCTGGATTGCCGCAGCAGGAATCTTGAGCTTTTTGTTTACCTGGTCAATTGCTTTGAAAGGATCTGCTCCCATACGATCCATTTTGTTGATAAATGTCACCCGAGGAACATTGTACCGCTTCATCTGTCTGTCCACAGTAACAGTCTGAGATTGAACTCCGCTAACAGCACATACAACCAACACGGCGCCATCCAAAACCCGCAAAGCCCGTTCTACTTCAATAGTGAAATCAATGTGACCTGGAGTATCAATCAAGTTGAAATGGTACGGCTTTCCGTCCTTGTCCCACGAACAGTATGTTGCAGCAGACTGGATCGTAATACCTTTTTCTCTCTCCAAATCCATGGAATCCATTTTGGCCCCCACATTATCCTTACCTCTTACTTCATGGATAGCCTTGATACGGCCTGTGTAGTACAAGACACGCTCGGTGAAGGTGGTCTTACCAGAGTCAATGTGAGCAGAGATTCCGATGTTTCTCATGGCCCCAAGCCGCGTTACGTCCGCAGGCTTAAGCACATCTTTCATTTGGTCTATGACGACTTTTTCTTCTTCATAGGAAAAACGGGGATGAGAAGTCGAGAACTGAGCACTTAAAGACAAGGTTGACAAAAGGACTGGCCGAGAGAGCGGCCGCACAAAGCTCTGGAGCGGCCTGAAAAGTGGCATGTGGATGAAGAATTTTTTTGGTGCAGCGAAAAATTACTAGATTTTTCATGAAAATTTCCACTCTGGTTATAAAAATGTAAAATCATTGAAATTGAATAATTGTGAGATATTTTCGTGTTTCGGAAAGTGAAATTTCTGTTTTGTGAACAGTATTCGGCCATTTAATTTACGTTGTTTTGTAGTGTTAATACATCTATCTCACTTCGTTTAAGAGCTACAAACATCTACAGCTAACTAACTCATTTATGAGAGTTGGAGTTCTGGCCAAGCTCTCATAGCATGATTAGAAAGTTATACTTTCCTCAGGTTTCTTATCCATCTACGCATCGCCTTTTTTCCACTCATATGACTTTAGTATTATAAGACATCTTATGGAGGTTTGAGCTATATCTTTGAATAAACTTGAGACCTGTGCTTAGTGCCACTGTTGAATATTTAAGATCACCTTTGTCACTTGCTTTTAAGATATTGAGAATTATATATTTCTTTAAGAAGTGTGAGATTATATAATTTTCAATGTTTTGCAAAAATTGCATTTATAACAAAACTTCATTTTTGACCATAATTATATGGAAAAAACAAAGGGAAAAGCGATTGTATTAGTGTTATTTCAAACAACTTATAAAAATCATACGCACTACATATAGAAACAAGCGTAATACGATCGGCATTGCTGAGCCAAATTTGATGAGAAGATTTGACAGTCTTGCGGGGACGCGAGGACAATGAAAAGTATAATGAACCTGAGATGGCCTCCTTTCAAAATACTGACAATTTATCAAATAAAAGTGATAAGACTGATTGAGTAAGCAAAGCGTACGATTTCATATATTGGTATATTGTGAATGATATCTACTAGCGAACAACGGCACTGTGGATTCTATAAGATGTCGTATTACTATATAAGTTCGTCTGGCCCCAACTTTTCTCAACTGACTTACAACCTTCCACAACTTCATAAACACTTACAATCTTATACTGCGCCAGTAGCAAGATGTAGTCAGAGTAATCAAATATTACGGAATATGAGCAAGTGCCCCGAGGCACTGCATTATATACCGGAATACACATATATATATATTCGGATTATACTTATATTACATGGAAACTTGAGCGAGTATTCTTCAGTATTAGGTTTCAAACGACTTGAAAATGTAATGATACCTCTACTTTTGATGATCCATACCCAATATTTAAATATGAGTTGAATGTAAGCGCAAGTTATTCAGCTTTGTATAAATGGATATAAATGAGAATATGATCGCTACAATGCTACACGAAGAGATAAAATGAACATTTCCTATCTAAATATGCTTAGAACTTAGGAGAGATGTTTATGCACATATATACATGTCTCGCAGTATCTCTCTAAAAATCTTTCCTCAACATCAAGTTTCCAAAAATGCATTAGCTAAACTTAAAATGATAGCTCGCTCATACATTTCATGCTAACTCAAACCTCACAATTACCATGAAATAGTAATTGAACTTTGATATCTCATAGCTCACGAAGTCAGGTAGCTTTCTTCTTTTACTTAGTATTCGATTGAGCTTTTTGCTTGAGCTTCTGCTCGCTCAATTGAGTCCAAACTCATCCTTGATAGCCCTTCCAAATCTCTCCATACCCACAACAATTTCATCCAAAGGAGTAGCAGCATAAGTCCCTCTAAAAAAGAAGCTGTCTTTGCTAACCTCCACATTCACCTTCTGAGGAGGCTCTGTCTCGCCCTGGGTCACAAACCACGAGCCTGGAATCATAAAAGACCCATATTCAGCAGAGCGCTCGTAGACCGCAGCCTCTACCTTGATAGGGTCCTTTTTAAATTCTGTGGCAAACTTAGGGTGCTTTGTAGCATCGATTGTAAAAGTGAAAAACATACCCGCCTTTGGAGGGCAGAATTTGATGATCTCTGTAGGGAAGTGCTCATAGATAGCATCCACAGTAACGTCTCTCTTGTGAGTATACTCAGCTCTCAACTTGATGAGCCAGTCAAGGTACCCCTTTTGACCCCACAGATTGAGTGTTCCAGCCACTATAGACTGGGAGAACCCAGAACAGTTTTGGGCTGAGACCTCTTGAAGTCTTGTGAAACGCTCGATGAAACTGGCTCTTCCTGTGATCCACCCAATTCTGGTGCCCGGAGCAAGAGTCTTGGAAAAAGAGTCCAATCTAAGAACACGTCCATCGGTGTCTATTGTCAAAAACGACTTCACCATGGCCTTCACAAATTCCTCATGACTGTGAACACTCTTGCCTTCTCTAGCACTCTTGTCCTGTGTATAAGTCTCCATTTGTAAGAAGTAGTAAGGCTCGTCTTCCACGATGATCATGTCGTGCTTCTGGGCAATGCGGTAGATCGCGGCTCTGCGCTCGTCCAGAAGACACAGACCAGTAGGGTTTTGACCCGTTGGAATAGTGTACAAAAGTTTAGGTTTTTTACCCACCCAAGCGTCCATAATAGCTTCCAATTTTTCAGGAACTATACCGTAAAGATCCATAGGAACAGGGTACGTCGTCACCATCTGCGCACGTGCCGCCTCAAGAGAGCTACTAAAAGTATATTGTTCCATAAGAATGATATCTCCTTTGTCACAGAAGTTTCTAAGCACATTGTCCCATCCTTGAGTGTTACCAGTGTTGATAATTACGTCCCAGTCAGAGTACTGAATAGGGTGGATGAGCTCTGTGTGGGCTTTTAAAAAGGAAAGCAACTCCGGCTGGCCCTGAGTGTGTCCGTACTGAAGAGCACGAGCCAATGGCACCTCACACTGCTCCTTGTTTACAGTCTTATAAATTTCAGTGACCTGCATTTCCAGAGCGGTCTTAGGGACATAGCCGATCCCGTTGGCAAACGGAGGAGCTGGTGACTCGGCCACAAGCTTGTTCCAAGGGAAGTAAGCAGCTTGAGGAAGCCCACCACCAAGAAATACGAGATTTTCACGTCCATAGTACTTAAAGGCAGCTTTAAGAGGACTCTCTCTACGGTTGCGAGCCTCGTGAGAAAGGTGGTGGTCGAGGTTCTTGGATGTTGACTTGGAGGAAGAAGTCATTTTGGTGATTTTTTCCAGGAAGTGTTTGGTTTAAGTAGTGAAAAAATGGGGTTGAAATTTTTGTTAGTCATCAGAGGTGCAGGATTATCCGGCAAAAAGCGATGCTGCCCGGTCCTAACCGGCAGAGGTGATTCAAGTGTTACGGCGCGCTTAAGCGGGGCAAATTATGGTTAAACGATGATAACTCATTGAATATTAGCTGATTTTTGCCTTTTTTTTTAACCCCCTAGATCTCAAGTATTGGTTTAGTTGTACATTCTTCGAACCGTCAAAAGTGACAGCTGCTAACAAAATCAATTGACACCGTATGTGCCAGTGCATGAGCGGTACCGGGCATCCGATTCGGAAGGAGCCAGATCTCTCAGATAGACAGGATTAGAAAAGATTCCGGTGAACTACGTTTCTTACTACGTTTCTTCATTTCGTGGTAAGCAATCCTAAGCACACGTCTTCTTACTTCTGAGCGCAGCTGCCTTAGCAGCTGTAATTACCAACTGGATTTATGCGTTTTTTTCACAATGTTAGTATATGTTTACAATAAATGACGTTTAATAAGCTCGAATGTAAACTTGAAAAGTTTTCGAATGTTTTCTGGTGATGTCAGATGTCTTGTTGTGTTTTGCGTGGGTCATTGATCACTGGTCGGTGTGACACTTGCATTGTAACTGGTAGATGCAGTAGTAAACTCAAATTTAATTGATCTAGCTAAGTACGGCTGTAGGCTAGTTTAAATTTCATGAGATTTCTATAAATTTCTGGGTTTATTCTGACTTCTATGAGCTTTTCTGGTACGTGCTTCATATAAACAATACTCACGGGAACTGTATTCAAAGTCTTTAGACAGACATTCATGATTTATAGTTTAAGGCCACCAAGATTTTCTTATTTCTTCTCCACATTTAATCCTGATTTCTCGTAAAAATTACATTCTCATTTCGTTCTCTCACGAATGCACGGCCTCCTTAAAAAACAGTTTAACTCGAAAGTTTGTGAACAAAACAACTCTGAGAAGTCTATGACCGCTACCCATTGCACCAATGTTGATATCTTATGTCTGGTATAAATTATAATTCTCATAATGTTCATGTAAATGTCATGAAATGTATGCAAAGGGATCATTCCAAACCTATCCATTTCTAAAGAGGTCCTTCTATCCCTAAGCTTTCAATATCAGTGTTACCAGATGATGTCCTCCTCCATTATCTACTTCCTTTTTAAGGCGCTTCTTGCCTCTGCTTAACCGATTACCACCAGCAGCGAGGACGCCGAAATTGCTGCTCAGATTGAGGCAATTGACGAAACCACAGAGAAATACCAGTCCGAATTGAAAGCTCAGCAGAGAAGGGATAATACCAGAAAGCTAGCTGCCGATATCAAGAAGGCTTCTGAAGACAGCAAAGTCTATCTTCCTCAGCAGAGAGCTCAGATCCAAAAATCGGCTCAGCAGTTGGAAGACCAGACAAGGCACAGTTATTCTTGTCTTATGTCTTTTGTCAGAGGGCAGCACTGATCGCCTTTTTGAATTCAAAGGGTTCACTCTCTCCAGTGATGTAGTAGGCACAAATTTAGGGTTCTACTTGTAGCTGGTTCCATTAGGTATTATTTCTTTGTTTATCCATACATTTTTTCATTCAAATGAGTTAGTACAATTTTTCCTTCTTTTGTGTTCATTTAGATACCGAGAAAGGTGCAGCACCACTATAGGTGCACTCAAAATACAGTTCTGAACATACACTATTCGCCTTGAAGAGGTACCTATATATCACTTTGTGTTGTTTTGAACAGATAATAATGCCGTTTATATGTTATGGAGTACCAACTCATGAACCTGGGAGCCAAAGTATATCTTGAGATGGTCTGCGATTCGTAAAAACGAGGAGGTCCACTCATAAATATCTAGATAGGAAGAAATAAAGCAGCTTTATAAGGGTAGGTATAATGTTTGGAGTTCAACTTAGGATTCACTAACTTTGAAAAGTTGATAGCATGACAATGGGGACCATAAAAAAGTCATTTTGTGTACTGCCATGCCTGGCGATTAACAGTAGAAGTCATTTGTACGAGAACTGGTAGTATAGCCGATTCTACTTGGTGATAATCAGGTACAATAGAATATAACACTATTGAACCTATGCCACAAGCAAAACAACACCGACAGATATTTAAAACCAGAAAATTCAACTACTTTTTTCTGAGATATAACTATAATATCACATATTACATACGCTCAATATACTTACTGCCTATAGACAACACATAAAGCACCCACCAAAACCTTCAAAATCCTCAAAAAATGACCAAAAAAAACACACAACTCACATAAAAACAAGAAAGAGTACAATAAGTAAGCAAGATAGACACCCTACCATTCAGAAATACCTCATCACACCATCTTGCTGGTATACACCCAGGTCAGTGCAGCCGCGTGTAATAAATTATTCATAGGCGGTGAGCCAGGACAGATCACTAGTACCGATAAACCCTCAATTGGCCATTGAAAAACAGCACAGTGTATAGATCATTAATATGCTGGATACGGCCTCCATAATAACCGGCGGAGTGGGCTATAACATCGGTCTGCCGCTGGTTCTTAGTACAGACCTGCTAGAATCCATGTCTAATCTCCTGGTCCTGCTTTCCGACACCACCACGTACTCTCCCCTCGGGCCCCACTCGATTTACGAGCTTGTGGCCTCGAATGATTCAAAACGCAAAAATAAGCTTGCTGTTCTGGTTAACAAAAAGACCACCAGAATCGCTCTTGGCCCTCCCACAACACAGGAAATCCCTCAGATAAGGCTTCTGGCTTCTGAGAAACCAAACGAACAGGCTCTCGCGAAATACTCTGAGCTGATGGCTGGGCTTTATGAGTCCTTCTCCTCTAACCGCACACTCACACATTCAAATTTAGAAGGAGAAGAGCCAGCTCCTTTGGAATCTGTTCCCAAATCTTTCTTCACAGATTCATTCAGATTGGATGATCCGAAGATCTTTTATGACGTACTTCAGGATAGGAAGATTCTTCACTCTGACGGAGCTCCAAATCCTGCTTTTGCAGAGGGACTCCCCGAAAAACTCTCCTCTCATTTAGACACTGTAGAGGCCCATCTTGTGTCTGAAATTGGACGTGCCTCGGGCTCGTTTTTCCACACTTTCCACGACTTGGGCAGAATCACTAAAGCTGCACGTGAAAGCGCTCAGAAGGCCTCAGATATACACTCTGAGCTTAAAAATGTAGGTAAAAATGTAGAGCCTGCAGAACGCGCTCTTTTGCTAGCTACCAAACGCACCAACGCTCTCAAATTACAGCGTGTGATGCTTCAAGCACAGTTTGCCACTGAGATTGCAGACAAAGCAGTCCAGTGCGGTGCCCAACACGCTGCAGATGCTTTGGCCTATGCAGATTTCGCAGATGCCGTGATTGAAGGTGATGTCGACGCTTTTGAAAGCGCGTTAGCCCATATGGAGCGCTATGTGCCCGTCGCAAACCAAATCAAAGAACAGGCTCAACACCTGCGTAAGGTTTTTGGCATAGAGCTCGAAAATTTGAGCTCTGTGCCTGCTTTAAGTGCTACTTCTTCGCAGCTTAGTCAGCTCAGGTTGCGCGTAGGCTCTGTGCTTACTAATCTCTTTGTAGACTTGTTGGCACTGGAGCTTCATCTGGCGGTTGGTCTGGGACTGGTTCAACTTGCCCTAGCGCGGTTATTGATGGAAAATGTGAAATACGATAATCGTATTTTAGCCCAAAATTTAATCCTTTTTTTGGGTAAAACTCGAGCTTCTAACCAAGACTCGTTCGGAAATCTGCTCAAGGAAACCGCATCTCGCTATCTTTTTGGATTGGCCCGGTCTGGTGCATTATTTACCTTTTTTAAGGCACTTCAAGAACGCTTAGTTGTGGAATTCAAGAATATCATCAAAATGCACCTCCCTTTAGAAGCAGCTCGTTCAGAGACTTTTTTGGAGAACGGACTGAAAATTGTCTTAAATTCTGAGACCAACTCTTACGAGTGCTTGGCGCACTACCAGTCAGGTACCTCAAAAAAAAGCCAATATTTGGAGACCGGTTCTCTGGCTCTGGGGACCACTTCCGGTGTATCGGCTAACCAAACTTTAGTTACCAATCTTAGGGCTCTCCAGAACGCCACTGAGTTTGAAGTAATTCTCGTAAATGTGTATGCCCACTTAGTTCTGGCGTTCCAAAAAGTTGCACTTCTCCAAAAACTTCTATTGGACTTGCTGTTGGATTTGGTTCCGTATCTCCGTACCGACAGCAAACACTTGGAAAACACCCAGAATAGTCTAGATGATGGCTCCTTAGCTGCTTTGGACCTTTCTACGACTATAGCTAAACTTGCAGAAATCGTAAATAAACGGTTATATAAAATAGTCAACGTCCGGGCTGACCAAATCCTGAATTGTCTGATTACCGGCTACGATTTCTATGCTCGTTTCTATGTCCTCACAAGAGCTCTTCTCATTAGTGTGGAGAATATTGCTCCCGCTGCATCTTCTCCTAACTACTTGTCGCGTTTTCTTAGCAAGCAGACGTATGATTATTACATTTCTTATACCACTATACTCAAGAAGAACACCATTGACGTCATCGAAGCCGATCTCTGGAAAGACTTGACACAGCTGCAAAGTCCCGAAAGTCTCAGAGCAGAGGGCCAGAAATTGGTGGATGAGTTTTTGGGGGTGGCAGGGGGTGAGGGGGGTGAGGGGGGTTTGGTGTTGCCGGAATCTTGGATGGAAGTTGGATTTTTCGAGTATTTGGGTAGTAAGGGAGAGGAAGGAGAAAACGGAGATCAAGAAGAAGCTCTTGGAGAGAATTTAACGGAAACTCCGAATGTTGGTAGCATAAGTGCCATTAGTCTGCCTGGGATAATTTCTCCAAATCTTAATTCCCCGAACCCTAATTCTCCTAAACCAAATAAAAGGGAGATCAAAAAACTTAGAATTAGGCTATTCTCAGAGTCCACGGATGTTTCATTATCTGATGGCCCAACTAATGGTAACTCTGAAAATGAGCTCATAGTGCCCTCATTAGTCATTCCCATTTTCCAGTCTCTCAAAGAGCTTCTCATTCTTCACTTGACTCTAGGTAAACAGCACCTGCTGTTTCCCTTTGTTCTTGTGGATCTTTTACGGTTGACCAACACGAAGATGCGTCATCAAATTCTTGGAGCCAATGCAACCAAAACTACAGATTTAAAGCACATAACAGCGAAACATTTAACAGTTCTGGCACAAGGATTAGAGGCGTTTCTTCGTCTCATTCCGTATATATCTTCTATCATCTCTTCCATAAACCGGGTGAATCTTAACAAGAAGACTTTTAAGCGAGTGAATGAGATCCAAGGAGGCAATCTGACAGAAATGACGGTAGAGGAGGAGTTTTCTAATGTAGCTCAGGCGTTTAAGGATCACCAGAATGACGTTTTCACAAAGTTGGTGACGATCATGACAGACCGGGTGCAGAACCACGCACTGGACTTGGTCAAAGTTGATTTTTCTGTGCCTGTAGGACAGTGTCACCGTAGTATGGAAATTCTTGTTAAGGAGACCCTTACCATTCTGAGGGTCTTGACAAAGAATCTTCTGAGGCAGCACTATTTGGCCATTTTACTGGAGATTTTTGATGGGTACAAAAAGACCCTTTTACGCGAATTTGGAAAATTTGGGGCTGATTTTTTCAAGGACAATTTTGAGAAGATGAATTTGTTGCGTGACATTGATTATTTCAGGGTTAAATTGGGAGATTTGCCGGGGTACGGTGAAAGTGGGACGGTTATGTGGGAATTCGTCAATGGAATAAGAACAAGGGAAGATGTGGAGATGGAAAAGAAGATGGGATGGGGAGGGAACGATAAGGGTAAAGCGGAAAATAAAGACGTCAAAGAGAAAGAAGCTAAAGAAGTCAAAGAAACTGGGAATACTTCTCATAGCGTGTTGTTGATGGGAGAGGATTCTGTGTTGGATATTAGTAATGTGACGTCTGATGAGGTTTTGGAGGCAGCTGGCGGGGAGATAACCAGTGGGATGATAAATGCTGGGAAGGATGAGAAGCATGAGAAGGGTGGAAAAGAAGAAGAGGAAAGGGCAGATAAGAAAGGGGAATCAGATGGAAGTGATGGGAATATTCAAAAGAAACAAATACAAAGCGGAGAAAACATTCTTGAAGACCTTGAACCGCTTCCTATTGTAACCATTCTGGAGACCGAAAACAGCGAGAGCCTTTCTAGGAGTCAGTCCAGAGAATCAGGGAGTGTAGAGTTAGGCAACTCTGGAACCTTGTCCAGATCAGGTTCTAATGGGGGAATGGAGCTGATTGGGACCATTAGGGGGGATTTGGGAGAGGACCTGGTGGGGACTATAAAGGAGAATTTGGCGGGGGTTGAAAACGATAGAGTTGAGGAGATTGAGGTGGATAATGTTAAACAAAATTCTGGGGACTCTGAAACGGGAATTGAGAAAGGAGCCGAGAAGGTAGCTGAAAAGGAAATTGATACAAATATCGGGGCTGTTGATTTGAAGAGCGAATCTAGTGAGCCCAAGGTTGAGGATGCAGAACCTCAGATTGTGTCTAAGAAGAGTGAAGTTCAAAGGGTCGAGCCTGATGAGCTTGAAAAAGGGAAGCCTGAAATAATGGCTGACAAGGAGGTGTTTGCGTCTGTGTCTGAGTTCCATGAGAAAAGTGGTTCAAATCCTAACGAAATTCTTGCAGTCCCTAAGAATACTGGTGAATCAGGGAAAATCGATGCACTTCCCACTACCCAAATAAAAGGTGACGAGCCTGAAATATCAGAAACTCCAAAGACTTCAGAAAAAATTGGAAGTCTGGACACCCCCGTTACAGTAGAAGAAGATTCTGCTGATCAAATTGAAGCAACAGAAGATACCAAAGATGTTGCCCCCAAACCTTCAACTAAAAAGAAGGCCCAAAAGAAAAAACAAAAGAGAAAGAAGAAGAAGAATTGATCTTTAGACTCTATCATCAACATATTAATCTGCTATTATACTTCATTGCTATGCATTATTACACTGTAGAGATGAGCCAATCCTTAGATTAATTTTCCAAGTTAAAAAAATCTTACTTGAAATATATATCAATCACATCGCCTGACTTTAATCCATACTGAAACAATTCATCTTCATTATTGATCATCTCCTCAGTTTTATAGATTGTCCCATTCTCCTCCTCAAATTGAATGGTAAAAAAGAAGCGAAGATCTACTATAGACTTCACTTTAAGCACGCTTTTCAGAGCGCCCTTAAGCTGGAGAAGAGTCATAGTATCAAAAAACGAATGAATGATAATTTTAGTGTCATTTTCGTCCTTGTGGAATCTCAATTTTAGCTCTATTATGTGTGATCTGAGAGTGTTTGAAAATGCCTTTGAGTGCTGCACAGCGCTCTCTTGATTTTTGTTATATTCTATGTTATACCTTTTACATATCTGCTCCAACCTTCCAGCTCCAAACTCACTTAGAACGAATCTTTTGTCCGGGTCTTCTCTCGCTTTAGATAAGAAGAAGAGCTCAGAATTCGTTCGTTCTTCCTCTGTTATAGCACTTTTATTGAAAACTTTGAGGTTATCACCGAAATGGAATATCGTACTGTAGAATAACTCTTCGATAATAAAATCCTCAAAGGGTGTGGTAATATTCATGCGTTCATATTTCTTCTTGAAGTCATCAACAATGTACATCTCTTTATTTTCATTAACCAAAAGTTCCCCCAAATCTGGAAATTTACTATTGATTATGTCGAATTCCTGGTAATATCTAAGCTTATTAACACTCAAATCAAGCTTCTTCAACCCCCTCCAACTCCAGGCTAGAGTGAGGTCCGAATATTGGAGAATTTCTGGGTGGTCGCGAGCAGACACATAAGAGAAAGCATATTTACCTATACTTTTTCCATCTCCAATTTCTCTCAAAAATGATATGCTATTTACACTCAAATTGAGAGAATCTAGACTGAGCTCTTTCAAGCACCAAGGGAATTTTGTGAGCTGGTTATAAGATAAGTTTAGAGATTTCCATGAGACTTTCTTTATGGCCTGATAAAAGTCTATGCCTTTATCTAAGTATTCAGAAAACACGCTTTGTTCGAGTGTGTCTATATCGCAATCCACCAAGACATTTCCAAAAAACCAGTCATCGGTAATGAAGTTGTCGGAAAGGTTTATTTCTTCAATATTGAATAAAACCGAGACCATTAAAAGCGTAGATTTGCGAATATAGTTAGAGGCCAAGTTGATTTTCTTGATTACTGAGAAAGCTGTTTTCATGTGTCTCAAATCTGGACTCTTTGATGATGCCATTTGGACAAACTTCGAAAAGAATTCGTCATCTTTTACGAAGTTGTTTCTACTCAAATCTAAGTTTTCGAGCTTCGGGCATCTAAGGAGAATCTTAAGAACGTCTTCAAAGGAGGTAAACAAGTTCTGCGATAAGTCTAGATTTTTAAGCACAGGAAAATGAGTAAAAGTGGATCCTACAGAAAATTGTATAAACTTGCCCAAATCAACAAACTTTTCACAGCCAACTAACTCAGCATCTAAACTTATGGTTTGTAAGTTGGTCACATCACTTGTTTTGGCCAGCCAGTCGTCAAATCCATAGCTTTGTACACTTTTCGCTCCGAATGTGATCTTCTCTAAATCGGCATCTCCAACGGAGTTGTCGGCGTACTTCTTCATCAATGCATCCAAAAACGATACTGATTTTTTAGCGTCTTTTTCGAATTTTGGTCTTTTGAGAAATGATCCATTTTTCAGGGTTTTAGTAGAAAAATAATGAATGCCACCAATCAGCCCATCATTTTTACCACGAGCTGAATTATCCCATTCCACGCCTATAGCAGTTTCATTAGGCCATTCTGCGATCGAGCCAACGAATCTGACCGTGCAATTCTCGCCTCGCACCAGGTAGCGCTCTCCTATGGTAGGCATCTTATTTATTAATGCACGTGAGGAGTCTTTGAATGAATGCTTTGAATGTGTTTTGAGGATATAAAATTACTTCGCTGGTGGGAGAATTAAAAATATATAAGTTGTTTATATTCATGGTTATTATTTGAATTGCGTGAATCATCAAGTAACTTCAAGTTGACTTATGGGTTTCCTCTGAGGAGCTTTAATCATGTTATGAGAGGTTTGTCTTTACATCAGGTTAAGATTTGATGGACACAAGTTATGGAATTTGGTTGTACGATATTCAACTGCAGCGCATGTCCGATGAGTTGTGTAACCTCTTACCAGTGTGCGCCAAAAAATGAGTGTTTTTGAGTAATTATCTATTCCAATGCGTATTCTATGAACTAACTAAAACGAAGCTCTCCTATATCTCCAATGAGGGGTAATCACGGACTCACTGAGAAATCGGACTCCACGAACGATTTAGAAATGTTAACTAGTTCTTTAGCCTAATGATCTTCCTTGGCTCATCAATTCAAACACTGCCCTACGTATCGTCAATGGCTAATCTCTTGACATGATAGCTTTGGAACGGTATTATGTGTGCTTCGTTTACTTGCTACTACCCGTGAAGTATGAGGTATGAGCATATCGTTTCGTGGGCTAATACGGTCCACGATTAAAATATCGAACCTTATATATAACACTGCCAGTTCTCTTTCATGAACTGGTACCAAAATCACGGTCAATACGTTACATAACTTTGATTCGATCAGTGGCAGTTCTATCAAATCCTCCAACCATCTTACAAAAGACCCGAAAACCCTTAAATATTAAAGTCTAAACTACGAAGAGCTCTATAAAGTTTTACATTGATAACCCATGCAGCAACCTGTCACACCGCAACCCGAAGTTCTAGAAGTCCATGTCAAGAAGACCTGTATACACCTTTGAAAAAAGCTCACAGAAACATATGGCAATAACACCAAACAATTCAAATAGCACTCATTGATTTATCAACAAGATTTATGTTCAAACACCTCGCTCAACCTACATCGATGAGATTTTTAAATTTGTGTACATAACACCCGTGCACCACATAGACGAGGATCCCCCGTCAAAGTCAAAGCCGGTGATAAAAGTTGAAATTTATGACCTGCCATTTTTTCAGCAATTAAAAAAGATAATCCCAAGACTTTTGCAACACTTATCTGTCCAAATCCCTCACCCCACGCATTTCTCCTATTTCACACTTTATTTGGCTGAAATTGGACTAGCACATTTATATCACTTTGCCGGCCCGTCGGAAATTTTCATTGGAATTCCCAAGTTATCAGTTACAGTTCCTCCCTCAGTTAAGTGAGCCTCTCATAATTTAACACACCATATCCTGGCTAACGTTATTTTCTAGGATATGCCCCCCGAGCCCTTTATCGTTAACCTAGGGGCCCTGAACCATAGTCTTGTTCGTGGGTGTCCTGGGGTCCCCAAAACGTGTCCACGGGTTGAAAGTGTCCTTGAGATTCGTTCCAAAGATGGTGCTGATTTTTGTATACGAAGTATATCTCTAGAGCTCAATACCATTCAGTCAGTAAGTGTCCCCCTGGCTGGTGGATTAGGTCTGAATGATGCCCATAGAGCTTATAGTGTATATAAGGAAACGGTATATCGAGCTCCCAATGATGGTACCGAAAAAGTTCTCGGAATGGACTTGCCCTTCATAATCCCTCTTCCCAAAGATATCATTCTGAGTGGTAAAAATGCGCGCTGGAACGCGAAAACTATTCACAATGTCATGGTCAGAATAGGCTGGACCAGTGGTCTGAAATTGGAAGCATTCAATGTGCTGTTCCCACTTATAATAAAGCGTTATGATACTCTCCCATTATACAGACAATTCAATGAGCCAATCACAAAAACCGTCGAACTGCCTGATAAAACTATATTGGTAGAATATTCTCTTCCAAACCTGTCTGTGGGTCCAAAAGATGAGCTTGTATTATACATGAAAATCCTGCCCAATCAGCATTTTCTTCAAGCTTCAGGAGTCGACTCTCTGAAAAGACGCCTGTTCATGAAAAAGAAGGCCCCCGTTTTCAGATTGAAAAAAATACAGTTTGAGTTAAGGGAGGTCCTTGTTTGCCATGAGGCTGGGCTTTCATCTAAACAAACCAAACTTTTATCTAAACAACAGGATTTCGACACTGAGCTTTCATCAGACGGGATAACTACTCAAATTCTGTTTGACTTTCCCTCAGAGGTGAAGGGTATTATTCTGAATCTGGCTGCTGTAGCAAGTAGAATGCCCCTCCTGAATAGTGCGCTCAACCAAAGGGGTCTGATGGAATATCAGCTTAGCAAGCGCCTTACTGGAGTGCTCGGCAGCAACAAAAGAAAGAGCTTGGATTTGAGATCAAATAGAAAAAGTTTGGACTTACGTAAAGATGTGAAAGCACGTCCAAGTCTCCTGAGACCGGCATCTGCAGAAAATATTAGACAAAGTTTGGATTCTACACTAGAAGAAATTAAACCGGTTCCTACTCCCCAAACATATGGATCAAATCATAATCGCCGTACAATGACTACAAACACGAAACTTTTTGAAGAAGTTAGTGCAGGGGTTCCATTAACACATATGCAAGGATTCACCACTAATGGCAAGCTTTTTCTGATTAAGTATGAGCTTGTATTCAGAGTGAAAATAAGCAGTAGTGCGTCCAATCTGGCTAAACTGTCAGTCAAGTTTTCTCAGCCAATTACAGTTCTGCCTTATGATCGTATCCAGAGTGTCAAGTTGCTCAAGTGGATTATGAAGGAGTGGGAATTGGCACAGTTTATCAACAATACGACTTTCCAAACTAATTTTAACAATGAGAAGGCAAACATAATAAATAGTTTTACAGAAATTGCAGAGTTGGAAGAGAGTGGAGATGAGGAGGGGGAAGAGTCTGATGAGGTTAATACAGATGAGTTTGACACTACTAATAAATTTTTGCATGAGGCGGTTTTTGCACATCCTCATACAAATAACTTTTCTAATATTCTGAAGAACATTAACAAGTATCATGATAGTAATCACTATTTTGATTATTCGATTGGAGCTTTGAGAGACTCGGAGTTCGAGAGAGAGCGCTTTAATAAGCGTAATTTCAGTGGGGAAGACCCATACGCTTTGACAATATATCAGTCTAAACCATTCCATGTTTATAGACCCCAAAACCACATGGACTGGAAAATGCTAGGATTGTCGGAGAAGGCTATAGGCAGGTCTGGGAAGGGGATTGTTCATTACATCGATTAGGATATTATACAGGCATTGCATTTTTTTAGTGTAGAAGTATTAACATTTGCCAAGCGAAATACGCAAAACACTCTCAAAACATGGAGGAATAATACACTAGCAACGTATGGCCATATAGAAAATTCCCAGTGGATGTGTTCACTGGAATGGCTTTTCAACAATTAGATGAATGAGTGATACTGTTGAAAGTATGCTTATAGAGAGGCACAGAAGGCATAAAAGAGAGTTCTGTCACTTCCTTAGGCTATTCAAATTATTATAGGAAATCTAAAGAACAGTTTGATATCTAAAAGTGAAGGAGCGCCACCGCACTTTGAATCTCCTTCAATCCACTCATAGAGATCAGATGTTTCTGATCATCATATTCAGCGTAGCTCCTGCAAACTTCCACGTCTAAACCAACATTCATGTTCACCAGTTAGAATTCTTTTAATATCAGCAATGGGTTTCCCTTGGGTCCTAGGCACTAGTCAGCTTCAGTACCCTGACTCTCGGTCTTTCTCTTGCTGATATTCTATGCAAGATTGTAATCTATCCGCTGCGCTCTATGTGGCCTACGCCAGCATTGGTTCTTGATCGATCTCTTCTTACTTCTTAAGCGAGAGAAGACATCAACGATGAGACTGTATCACGCTATTCATCGTTGATTATTGCCAAAAGCATTTTGCATTTTGCAGCCTACTTGCTCAAAGATTATCTCTTCATAGCCCTTTCTTGATAGAGCCAACTAACTTCAACCTTGCTGTGGTTACAGGCAACGTTACTGGTCTCAATTCAATTCCAACTTTTGACTAAAAGATCATCGGACGCAATCATGCACTGGTGCAGCCCGTCTTTTCTCAGGCGAAGTAGTTTGCGGACCTTCATTGCATTTCATCATTCTTCGTGCGTATTACCTTTATACCTGAACTACGAGTGGACCGCATATCTCAATTAGCAGCAACGTTATGTTTGCAAACGATGGCTCCTCTCACATTTTGACCAACGTGCCCAGTATCTTGAAAATTTTGTATTTTTCTTGCCTATTTCTTGTTACCCATTCGGTCTTGTCGATACAGCATAAATGAGCAAGCATAAATCTTTAGCAGGGATTCAAACATGGGCAACTAAGGGCAACTAAGCAAAAATCCCTCCCAGAGCCATGTTTTGTGGTTAGATCAGAGCTGTCATCTGCTAGGTATTCATGTTTTTGGGCATCATCAGGCCGTTATTCTCAAATTCTGTTGTTTTGATTCTATATCCCAGAAAAATTCACCGATAGTTCAATTATGTTTAGCCGTACCGACAACAATATTGTAACATTGAAAAAAATAAGCTAGGTGATCATAAAAGGAAACTCAGGTTTACTCACTGGATCTTGTCATGCACTCAAGGATTGCTCAGCCACTAAACGCTGTCAAACGCAGAGAGGCCTTAATAAAAGTAGTTGTACGTTTTCTGGAGCTTAGCTTAATAACATTCAATTGTCTAAGATAACACTCACAAATCAATCAAACCCACATGTCTTCCTGTTAATCAAATGGAATATTAAACAGTTTTTTGACACTATACAATAAATCATCACTGTAGATGTTAATGCAGGCAACAGCAAAGGTCTAGATCTATCTCTTTGCGGGCTAGCTATTGACAGCGGTTTGCTAGCAGTGACCTTTTTTGCTTTTGCAGTGTGAAATGGGGATTTAGAATCTTATTGGTCAATACAGAGTACTTATATATTTTGAGGTTCGTCACTTGCTTAGCAAATGTCGACTGGACAAATTACCCTTCACTGGTGAGTATCAACGTGCAGCCAATTTCGATAATCGAGTATAACTCAGAAGATGTATTCCTTTTTATAAGCATAGTTTTATCAAGAGCACCCATGAAGAACTAAACTAACAAGTCTCAACCAATCGCGATCCACCAGAATTGTGTGGCTCCTCACAGAGCTCAATGTGCCCTTCAAGATCAAGGCTCACAAAAGAGATGCAGACAAGAGAGCACCACCAGAGCTTCTCAAAATTCATCCCCTCGGAAAATCTCCTATCCTCCAAATTGCCAAACCTTCTGGAGACGATGTAGTTTTAGCAGAGTCTGGGCATATTGTGGAGTATCTCATTGAGCACTACGATAAGAAGAAGAAGTTTACCCCTAAGGCACCAGAGGATATTGAGAAAGTCGGTTACTTTCTTCATTTCACTGAAGGCTCTCTTCAGGGACCCCTTGTGAATTTGCTTATTGGAGAGATTGCCAAAGAGAAGACTCCAGTTCTCTTCAAGTTCTTTACCAACCAGTTGATTGGTACTCTTGACAGAGAAGTATACCTTCCGGACATTCTGAGAATGTTGAATTATTTGGAGAATCACCTTGCCACTGGCAAAGGCCGTTTCTTTGTGGGAGGCTCTTTAACTGGAGCTGATTTCATCTTGATCTTTCCTATTTGGGACTGTATTTTCAACAATAACCGGATCATGGTTAGTAAAGCTGAGGATGAGCCTAAGAAGAAGTACCCCAACTTGTGGAAGTGGGCTAGCACGGTTGCGCTGCTGCCTGGGTACCAGAAGGCCAAGAAGATGGAGGATGATGAGTTGCTGAAGATTTGAATGGGCGCGGGGATATAAGGTACTTTTGTTGGTTTATTTGATATCTTTTCGAGGTTGTAATCCATTATGGTATAATAGCATATCTGCGATACTTTCTATATAGATATAAAAAAGTTGGTGAACTTGCTGAGGACTCTCTTCAATGCACTCATTCCAAAGTTTCAAATACATTGATTATTGTAAATGTTAGGCCTAAGAGCATGCTCAAAGGTGAATGTTGACCGGCCAAAGAATTACAACAACATTGAAGTGTCTGATGAGATGTGGTACGTAGAAAAATAGAATATGAACTCCTGACTATTTTTGAATGGCTGCGATACTTGTGATGTTATGCTGAGTATCTTGTGAAAGCGATCAAGAATATATCCTGCAACAAAAGCCTCTTGTCAGAAAATATGAGCATAATACAGAGCCCCCCACCCCAACCTCCTTAACAGAGAGTACAATTCAGAAGAAAGTCAATAATATTCAACCACTGCAACCATCCGAAGTCAAATCTTTTCATGAGAACTGAGATCAAAATGTATATTATATTTGTTAAAGCTCGTTGCAGCTTGAAATATATTCAATTTACAAGAAACCAAAAAAAGTTTATAGACCAAATAAAACACTTTGTAATCAAAACATTTAGTTCATCCAGAAAATGCATCTTAAGATTTTATTTATCACCTTTCCGAAGTTTCCTTCTCAAAATTACCTCTTCTGAATATCTCCCTTTCCTCTAGATTCTGATTTGCCATACTTCAAGCTCAACACCCCGTCGGAAAGAATGCGTTTGCCCCAAGTCCCTGCAGCTGGGTCGCCAGTCTCGTCTCTACACTGTTTCAAAAAAGGCAATAAAGCTGTCCCCCCCGTCCCCCTAGCTCCCCCCTTCTCTCCCAGCAGAAGTCCTATACGCAGGGTCTTTGCATGGTTTGGAGCTCGCAGAGGCAAGACTATGTACCGGGTAACAATTTGGATATGTTTATCTCTAAAAGCCTTTAGCATAGCCAAGCATGCGTCGTAAGCAAGTACCAATTCACCTTCACTTTTATTAGAGCCAACATACAGTTTTAAGATATTCACCTTGCCCAAATGTTCCAAAAATTCTCTGTGCTTTCCTGGCATGTACTTTGTCATTTCAGACATGAAGTTATTTTCTGTACTATTAAGATCAGACTTAGTTCCCTGCAAAGCTATATTTGATGTATTTGGGCGAGTACCTGTTGGAAGATGTTGTACGTTGAGTACGACATCAAAAAACTGTATAAGAGAAGACTGAGCATTAGAGCCGCCACTCAAAGCAAACTTTTTAGGGTTTTCTCCATCATAAAGCACACCGTCAAGTCCAAACTGAGACATACCTTTCCACCCAGCCAAAAAAGGCCGAATGCGGAAGTAGAACACATACGGGTCACACATCTCCTCCATTTGCATGAGAGTGCTTCCTAGCTTGTCCAACCTCTCTGCAAGTTGTTGTA
Source organism: Saccharomycopsis synnaedendra (assembly GCA_031124835.1). NCBI lineage: Eukaryota > Fungi > Ascomycota > Saccharomycetes > Ascoideales > Saccharomycopsidaceae > Saccharomycopsis > Saccharomycopsis synnaedendra. The sequence continues at coordinate 797,563 of JASTUD010000001.1, forward strand.
AGTTAAAAACTACTTCCTGAAGGTCATCTTTATGTGCAGCCTCCAAAGCACGCATTCCAACATTTATACACTCTGCCCCTTCTATTTCAAAAAGCACACTGATGATATAGAACCACTGCTCGTCGATCAGACCAGTAAAAGTGTTTACCACGCGCAAATTCGAAGGCACGTTCAACGCAGGACCGTCATTCTCGAGACTAGGAATCTTAATAGCAGGCTGAACGTTCCACAAAACCAACGCAGCGTATGTGGCCACTGGAGGGAGTCCCAACTGTTCGGCTACTACTCTAAATGGTTCGGCAATCTGGGCGGGTAAAACCGCCGCAGGAGCAGCATTGAAGGCCCACACATAGGCGTGAGAAAGAAAAGAGAGTACTACATAGGCTCTACGGCGCTCTGGTTCCGACATAAGTTGGTCTGTAGCAAGAAGAGGCATCTTGTCAACGTGCTCTCTCACGGTCTTGTTGAGGATGAGGGCGGGTAAAACGTCCATAAGATTTTCCCAGGGAGAATAGTAAGGGTCCTCGAGCCGTGGAATCGGAAATGAAGCTGGCACAAAGCCAGTGGAGGGGGATACATCATAGTCGAGGGGGTCTGGAAGAGCCATTCTCGAGGAAACTGCTTGAGGAATAGTCAGAAATAGATATGGTTTTTGGGTGATTCCTTTGTATCTATGGTTGATTTTTCACCGTATTTTGGGGGTTTATGTGCGTTCAAGGAATTTTTCAAGGGTCATGCGATGGATATAATAAAGTTACAACATAAAAATTGACCCCCTATATAAAAATAAGGATAAGTGGGGGCTGTGATAGGTTGTTTGGATAATCCTTTTTTTGGGTTTATTTATGTACCCCTTTTGGTTATACTTTGTGTATTAGTTCAGCTAATGAGTCTGTTGATGGCTTGGCTGAGTTTTGTGTACCCGAATAGGCTGGCCACTTAAAAGCATATTTGGGTTGCCAACGTTAATACAGATATATATTTGTATTTCATTACTTTGAAGATTGAATATTTTTTGTTAAAAACTATGACTAGTAATTTTATTAGATATAGCAAGTTATGAGACGTATCTTGGTAGTTGGTTAATTGTTCAGTTTAGTTTACATTACAAATTCAAAAGAGTGTGCTCTTGTATGAGTGCACTTTTGGGGTTAATTCAGTAATTTTGCCTCTTTGATAGGTTCCATTCAGTTAAAATTCAATTATGTCTCCAGTTGACCCTTTTCATACTCTAAATCTTTCTGTGGAGACGGAGTCTACTACCAGCCTCTGGAAACTAAAAAATCATTTTTACCACAATACTGACTATCTTGTTCTAACAACTGGCTTTGACATTCTAAAAACCAAGAAAGTAAGAAATTTAAGAAATTCAGTAATTTAGATTAATTATTGTATATTTACAGTAGTTAGAGAATGCTTGTCTTTCAAAAAAACGAAGAAGACATTCATCTTTTTCTTTCAATCTAGCGAACTTTTGAGAAGGGGTCTGGACAAGATACATTTTTCTAGGTCAAAGGCTCTTGTTTGATGAATTGGCATGTACTTGATAATTCATCAAATCTCTGCTCAATTGGCTGATTAGTGAACCCTCCCAACCCTTCCTTCCCTCTCCAAAACCGGTACAGGACTACTCAAATCCTCCAAAGAAACAGGCACTGGCCCCATCAACCCCTTACTCTCAGCAAAATCGCTTGACCGCTTGACCAAGCTCTCCAGCGAGTACTCGTCTCTGATTGGGTGCAACAACACAGTCTGCTTCTTGATAGTCAACAAAGTGTTAGTAGGCACGGTAATCCAGTCATTACGCTCAAAAGTCAATGGCTCACTGGCAACCATAATCACATCTTGCTTCCGATCTACCCGCTCCACTACGTACTGGCCAGGCTCCACCTCCTTAAAGGATGAGCCACACGAAAAATGAAGCAGAGCAGCCTCCTGAGTTTTGGAGGTTATATATCTAGAAATCACCACAGAGGCACCATCAGTCACGGCAAAATTAAGCAATGAAGGCTCGGCATTCTTTTCCGCTTCTTGGCTAAAAGTCTTAATGATTTCGATAGTTTTTTGAAGTGCAAGGCGCATTACGTCGGCCCCAAAATCTCCTTCTGGCCGTTTTGTATCGTAGCCCATTTTGTGAAGAGTGTCCAAAAACAAGGCAAAACAAACCTCAGAATCGGTGCTCCCTTGCACGTATAAAAAGTATTCATCCTCCAAATGGTTGAGAAGTCTTCTTTTGATTTTCGAAAAATTCAGTATCCCACCATTATGCATAAACATAAGTCTATGGTAGGTGAATGGATGGCAGTTGGTCTCACTTAGCAGACCATACGTGCTTGCACGCACATGCGCAAAGACAAGTCTAGAACGTGTTCTTTCAGCTAATGTTTCTAGATTTTGGTTGTTCCATGCTGGGGTGATCGCTCTGAAAACACACGGGCCATCAGTAGCATTTTTTGTGTAATACCCAACACCAAAGCCATCGCCATTCATAGGTCTGCGGAGGTCCAACCGAAGACGTGAATCGTATGATTGGTTGATGATGGAGTGCGCAGGCCGCGTAAGGAGGTCAGCAAGACGAATGTCTTCTTTTCCTTTAAAGATGAGAAAGCGGCACATATTGTAAGTTATGTGCTAGTATCTAATCTTTCTCTCAATCAATCGATATTCAAGCAAGTGTGATGTTTTTATGATCACTACTTTGTAGTCTTATATCTATGGTTAGTTTATCAGCTTATCTGTTAGTCATCGGTCTTAAGGTCACTCACGATTCTCACACGCTCTCGATTTTTCTCAAATATTCACAACTAAATCTAAAGAATGGCTTCAACTCAGAATTTACCAGGATCCACTCACTTTTTATAGCTTGGAACAAGTAAAGAATGTGGCGCGCAGACGTCAGACCTTATCTGGTTATGTGCACCGGGCGTAGGAATCATAATAATGTATGATGTGGTGTCGTTGGATTTTTCTTTGGCATATGTGTTTCGTTCTTTGAGAGTGTACTGAAATACATGAGTTTCGATTCTCTTCTGTTTTTAACGGTCGTGTGCTGAATTATAAGCAAATCCACAGTTTCGTCTAACTGTGTGCTTGACTAATGAGGGTGAGCACTGCATATTCGTACCTGATTTGTACTTTGCAATAGTTCAGAAAGTTTTTTGTCCAGCTGTCAAGCTGACGTATCTGGATGGAATTTGAGCAAGGTTTAGAGTTTGAGATTTGAGTGTGTATCCATCTCCATTTGAATAGTTTAAACGGTTTGATTGGGTAAAATGATGAAATAAACACATCGGCTATATTAATTAAACGGCGGCCTTTTCTGATACTCAGTTTAGGTTGCGTGTTTAGTCACTATATATGATAGAAGCTATCTTAAATCTGATGCCTTTAGTGCCTTATCAGAGCCACCTAGTAAGAAGCTACCGTTTGCTCGGATCCAGATTCTGATAAACTGTTCATGGCCTCACCAGAAGAAGAGATGTACATATGAAAGTAGATCCCAATCCTCGTCCTCTCCGCTCCAGTGTTGATGTGCATCAGGAAAACGCAGCTTGCAAAACAACCAATAGAACAAACCAATACAATATCTCACCAGATCCGACTTTCGTTTGAATTGACAAATACACCAATCCCAACACTCTCAGACGATAATGACGTATGACTCAAGATCTGTTAACAAGAAGATTTGGAATTGATTCAGAGTAAAACATTATCTATTTACGATAGCTTACCATATAATTACGACCCAAAACACACCTAATCAAAATCTCCTGGCATACACACCCAAGTCATCTGAAAAAAGCACAATCTGGTGCCTCGATTACTGCCGGTCACGAGATATGTCGATGCGTCAGCTGAGTCAGACGAACCGACAACAAAGCTTTTCAATGAGTTCAACAGAATGTTTCTGATTCGAAATGATCTTCTATATAATTGGTTGAGGCATGCCAAGCCGGTATTTACTATGACATATAAAGTCAGAAAAAGAGAAAGAAAGTTCGTCTAAAAGGCAATTCCTCAATTATGATAAGTGTCCTTGCAATTATCTAAACCACAATTCTTAGTATTCAAAAATATTAAAACATCTAAATCAGTATAAGTATATATTACTTTCTTAGTAATTACATCATGCAGCTCCTCACAGTGTATAAATACCAGCAGATCCCCTGAGAAGCGAACTGCGAAAAATGTCAATTCCTCCGAAATTTGCCAACTTCGTTAAGGTCGCCGCGCCTTCCGCTTCTGCGCTTCTGGTGAACCTGCCAATCAACACCGTGGACCTCTACATTGATTTTGTGTGTCCCTTTGCATGCAAGCTCTTTTTGAAGTTTGAGAGCGAGTTTATTCCTCTCATCATCGAGAAATTCCCAGGGCAATTTCGCTTTGTCTTGAGACCAGTTGTGCAGCCTTGGCACGCCTTGGCGAGTGCGACCACCAGTGAAGCCTTTTTGGCTGTGAATCAGGTTGCGCCTAAAGAAGCATGGAATTTCGCAAAGGTTTTGTACGAGCACCAACGTGAATTTTTCGACACTGCGATTATCGATCTCACAAGAAACGAGGTGTACAAGAAATTGGCGAAGTTAGCGGTGGCTGAGTTGGATTTGACCAAAAAGTATGGTGTAACCGAGGATGATGTGTACCTGAGATTGCACATCAGACACAAGAATCCAGACGAGGAACAACATCAGAACTTAAATTCGGGGGTGACCTTGGACTTGAAATATTTTATTCGCCAGCATAGAGCCATGTCTGTGAACGTAACTCCTACTATTGCTGTTAACGGGGTGATTGTTCCTCTGATTGAGAGCAGTACGAGTGTTGAGGATTTGGTGAAGATTTTTAAGACTTACACATTTTAGTTGAGCGAAGGCTACGTCTGGCTTTGTTCGGTAATTCGATTTTGGAGTTGAGCGAGGTAAGTTTAGCATAGTGAATAGACCTACGAACTCATCTAGGGGAATGAAGATTGCTTTTAGATTGCCTAGCTAAGTTGACCAAGAGAGAGTGATAAATCACAGCAGTTGAGCCGAGAACAGAAATTGCCGTTATCCTACTCTCCGATGGAGTTTTCAAGCAACGTTGTCTCTTTTCTTTTCGACTGCCCTGTAGGTGACTAAATTGACTATGACTTGGAGTAATTTGTGCGTGTAAATGGATCAGCTCAGGTAAGTAAATAGCTAGTGAATTGATTATTTACATGGGATTATGTTGATTTGGTAATTTCATCAGACACAGGTTTATATTTCACTATTACCGTAGATGACCAATTTTAAGGAACAAATACATTGCTGGCAGATTTAAGAAATTAAACACATAAGCTTTACCTGATACACAATCCTGGGAACCAAATGGAAATCAAGTTGACATTTCAACGACGGTCTTTAAGTTCTGGGCAACAGTTGTAAGCGGCTAACATTCATACTTTGATGGGAGGTACTTAAAGTATAGCTAGGGTCAAACAATGAGCACCAACAACTTCAGATATGACAAAGCGTTGTAAATTCAACCAGTTCAACCGCGAAGTAGATAACCTGGTCTCTATAGGGCTGGTATGTAGGCGAACATGATAAGTACCTTGAGAATGCCATCAATAGCCATATGGTGAGCCACTAAAAGACCGTAATAAACACACCTATTAATTGTTCTGATTGCCTTCAAGCTTTTGAACTAAAAGTTGATGAATCAAGTCTTTTAAATTACCTAGAAAACGAGAACATATCGATGCACCTACACGATTTACAACTAGACCTCTAAGTTTACGATCAAGAAACTCATTCTATCGCATTAAAAAGCACTGCTACTCAAATAACCACAAAGTTGTGCTATAAAAACAAGCAACAGTTTATAACTCATGATTTCGTTTATTATATATGATTACTATAGTCAACTAGTAAGTGAAGTAAATTCATATTCATTCGCTTCTCTCAGTTCATGTTTATATGACTAACGATAAAAGTCCGGCCGATTAACATTCATCCCATACTCACTCAACGCACTACTCAAATCATCAGTAGTCAACACAATCTTCTCCAGTCTCCCACTCTGGCCAGCTGGCTGCCCGGTGACCAAAGCTCTCGCACGCGCCTGCGGGTTGGAACTGTTATACAAAGCACTAGAGGATCTAATTCTAGAGTACTCATAAGCATCAGTAGCTATATCACTGATGAATTTTTGAGTAGCCAATGCCAAAAGTCTTTTTACACGAACATCCAGTACACTAAGACCATTTTTGGCCAAGTAGAAGTCGGTCACAGCGTCCGGAATCACAGGCGCATATTCATCTCCTACAAGATCAAGAACTTCTTTTAAAGTTTTGTCTTTTTTTGTGTTTTCAGGAAGCGCATCCATGGCAAGTTTTGGCCCCTCCTGAGGTTGCGCTTCTTTTTCAGTATTGCCATTTTGTGGGGCCTCATCAAGGATTTCATCATCCACATCAACGTCCTCCTCCATGTCTGCGAGGTTTATGTTAAGTTTGGACATATTGCTTATTTTGTGTATTTTTAAATGACTTCCGTGCTTTTTTGGTTTGTCTTTCGCTGTTTTCAGGAGTTTCTTTGGTTTATTTTGGTGTTGCTGGTGTAGTGAATAATTAATTAGTGTTGTGGTCATGTGACCATCTACTCTCGACGATATATCTTTATGAACAGACTCGTTATTATGTCTTTTAAGCTTTGCGATGACGGCTATGAATACTAGCTGTGGTCCTACGTATTGTATTTGCTACTATATCTGGCTTTTGTCTCTCAAATTACTATATTTTATTAGGTAATACTTCTTTTGGGGTTTTCCAGAAATAAAATGAACTTTATCTTCTCAGCCTTCAGAAAATTAAGGACCTGGGGAAAGTTGCTACTTCGAAGGATATTGTCAGACAACGATTGACGGACTTGAGTCTGTTTAATGAGCGCCTTCGAATAGGAACGACACTAAAATTACAGAGCTTAAATTGGAATGAAATAAAAGGAATATTTATTGTAAACTCACTAAAGTCTCATATTTACAACCCAAATTTTCAAAATATCGCGTTTTCGGTTGGAAGTAGCGCGCTTAGCAATAGCTAGAAAGTACTATTTCGAGACAATCACAACAAAAATCGAATAGTTGAAGTTAACGTGATGCGGTATATGAAAAAATGTCTCTCGATTCCCTGGAGAGATACCATTTGCATCTCACAAAAAACATACCGTCATTATCATAAATAAATCTATAAACGAAAAAGAAAGTCCCAGTCCCACAAAAACCGCAAAACCCATTAAAATCCTCTCAAACAACATCATATCAAAAAATCGTCCCCTTTGTCTCCTCCCATACGGAACAATTCGCCTCCACTGTCTCACCTTAAATTTCAAATTGTGCATAAAATCAACAATTGTCCTAGTGACAGAACTTGAACAATTTTGCAGGCTACACGAAAGAAAGGGTGTTTTATGTTATAGTACTACCGTAGTACTCACTATAAGCCCGTATACTGTACCCAGACACTATGTCATTCCACGAAAACACCCACCAGGCTGCAGGGCACCCAGGTACCCTCATAGACAACTCCGGGATTCTCTTTGCGAAGCCAAGCAGTGCTACTGAGATATCTTTCTATATGGAGGCCCGGAAAAATGCACCTCAAAGCGAAAGTTTAGGCCTGGCGATCATAGACTGGATGCCCAGATATTTGGGTCAGTTGCAGAGGGGGGTCACCGATGAGGTGGAAAAAAGTGGGGCTGTTGATAGGGAGAAAGTTGAAGAAATGAAGAAGTTGGATGGGGCGAGCAAAAAAAATATGAGTGGTAGTTGTATGAGTGGTAGTAATATTGATAGTACTGGTGGTAGTGGTGGTGGGAGCAGTAGTAACGACAATGACAATTATATAGTTTTACAAAACGTCCTTTCTGGCTATTCCAAACCAAACGTCATAGATATCAAACTTGGTAAGGTTCTCACAGACAAGTCAGATAAAACTATTTCCCCAGATAAACATGAGCGTTTGGGAGCTGTAGCTGCTAGAACCACCACTGGTTCTCTAGGCTTTAGAATATGCGGAATTGTGCTTCGAGAAGGGTGCAAATCTGTAGAAGAGTACTGTGATTTGCTTGGCAAAGACATGGCTATTGCTGGCCCTGATGGGGTTTTTTTCACTAAAGTGTATGGAAAAAGCTTGACCAAAGATAGCATTGCTCTGGCATTTAAAATATTCTTTAGAGACAACAATCTCAGTAGAGACCAGCAGCAAGTTATTATAGAGAATACAGTGGCTAGACTCCAGACTTTGTTCAATTGTTTAATGGACACAGAAGTACGTATGTACTCTAGCAGTATACTTGTAGCTTTTGAGAGCGATCCTGAAAGATGGGGAGAGAAGGAAGGCCACCGGGATCCCTTGATCAGAGAGGACTTCGAAAATGAAGATGACGAGGAAGACGCTCCTTTGAGTGGATTGCATTTGATAGATTTTGCGCATTCTAGATTCGCAAAGGGAAAAGGGGGACATGAGGGGGTTCTAGATGGAGTGGAGGGGATTTTGGGAATATTAGAGGAAATGTTATAGTGAAGAGTAATTTTATGAGTGTATAAATTGAGAATTTGTTGTTATTTATTTGGTGGAATTACAAGTGCAATTACTGCTAGTTTAGGTAAAGTTTGTATGATATAATACTACACTTGGGAGAAACCCTGAATAATTTTAAGAAGACGATAAGAATGAAATATGCAAAACTTGATTTCTACGATATCAGAATGGAGAGTAGGGGGGCCTTGACTAGAGAATCGTATTTGCAGCGGTGCATACGAACCCTCAATGAAAAGCATCCGTATTCCAAAAGTGAGATTTGCAAGGTGATTTCAAGAAGGGGCTGAGCCAGCCACTGTTAACCTTGTCTCCGCTTTATGATTGATCTCCACAGCGAAGTTCAAGTCACAACAGTCATCATTCTCAGCATCTTCCAGAGTGCCATTCTCATTGCCCTTGTCACTCTTATTTCAATGAATGAGGCTATAGCATGGTCTTCGTTCATATCTTTCTCCGCCAGTCCGACGTCCAAGTCATAAGACGGAACAGGTTCTGAGGGGTTGGCCATTATCTGGATGATCCGATCAAGAATGTTGAAAAAGAGATACATTATCTCCGTAACGGCTTTAAATGATAAATTCTGAAGCTGATCCCAAGTGAGTGGGCCTCTTACTTGATATATACGCGTTATGGGCGTGTTCTATTTTATCAGATATAGAAGCATCTCTAGAATGTTTACAAGTGTTTTGTAGAAGCATCCTAGGAGGTCCAGCTTTCAAAAGCTTTCGAAAATTTACTATAATTGATTGTGAACTCTCAAAGATCCCCACTATCTAAAGACATAACTTATATCAACTTAAAGGGACTATTTACAGTAGTTACAGGAATTTAAAGTTCATTCCAGAGAAAACTGTAAGAATCCTCGCATTAATGTTTTTACGTGTAGATCCGAATTTACACATTCAGCGAAATACGTCTATAACGCGATCTATGGGATCACTCACAACTTTTGTAAGTGAGTACACACGGCACTAAAGGAGATTTGCTTGCAAGCCCGCCAGTAACTCCGGCCCGCTTGTCGAACACAGTAACTCCGGCCCGCCTCTCGAGCGGATTAAGTCCGTTGAAAAGCCGGAGTTCTATATTTACTTTTGACCTATTTTCATATTTCCGATCATGAAAGTAAGCCTTTTGGTGCAGGCACAAACACACATCAATGAAAAGTCAAGAGTGGCACATGGAAACAGATTGATTCCGTATATTAGGACTAAAAGTGATCAGAATCTGATTCATTTTCCACCTCAAAACAGTACATAAAGCATTTAACATTATTCAAAACACGGCACATAGCATGCTTACACGGATACATAAGGTGAGATATATATAAGCACGAAAGGGCTTGAGCAGTACATCTTAATCCGTTGAATATTTAATGGTTCCCCTAATATTTCTGCTCATTCCCCTAGCCTCCTGCGCTGTGTACGATTCCAGTACGGCCTCCTCATGCATACACTACCTCCGAGCACACTCTTGGGGCTGTCAGAATTTTACTATTGGCTCACTAAAATGCCAATGCAAGAATCCCAGCTGGTTATATTCTGTGGCAGATTGCATACACAGCTATTCTGGCACCTCTCAAGAAATTGTGCGTGAATATGGCAAAATAGTAGGAGTTTGTTCACAGTGGGCCGGAGCAAACTATACTGTTGACTATATACAAGAGATTCAATCACTAGGAAAACATTCAAATTCCACAATAATCATCTCACCCTCTCAGTACAAAAAATGGGCAGCACAATTTGGAGAGTACCTACAGTTTATGAGAACGTCTGAAAAACTCGGATGGGGCTGCGTAGGTTTTTGGATAGTTCTTGTATGTCTCTGTGGAGCTATAAGATATTCAGACTACTTCGGACTTCTACCAAGATCTTTTCTGAACGGCCTTAGAAAGTTCGAAAGACTCTGTAGAAGGCTCCCTGCAATGAAATCAAGCGCTACTCTGTTAGTTACTCGCTATCTCTTTATTTTAATGGTGACATTGTGCCTCGTGTTCGGATACACACTTCCGCAAAATCCGCTCCTCTCTACTAACAACTTGAAAGTCATAAACCTAATCAGCTTCCGGACTGACATCATTGGCTTCCTGATAATGCCACTAGTGTACTTAGCAGGTATAAGAAACAGTCCCTTTCAATTCGCCGGAAGTCTCAATCACAAGTCATTGATTACTCTACACAAGCTGCTTGCATTTGTATTTTTTGCGTTAACTGTGATTCACTCTCTAGTTTGGACAGAGTATACTGTCAAACAAAAGGTGTACATCCAGTGGACTGGGGATTCATACTTTTGCTGGGGTATTGTAGGCACATTTATCCTTGGGCTTTTCTTTTTGACTTCAGGTGGGAAAATACGTAAAATGTTTTATGAGTTATTTCTCGTATTCCACAAACTCTTTTCATTGATTTTCATAGTAGCTATGTGGATGCACTGTGAGCACATAGGCTGGATGGGCTGGGTGTACGCCATGGCAGCGATCCTAGTGTATGACCGAGTATGCAGACTCATGAAAATCGTCATCAATGGAGGAATAAACAAAGTGAATCTACATATAGAAAGTAACACAATGGTAGTTTTAGAATTTTCCAAGCCAAAGGGGTTGAAAATTTATCCTGGTAGCTATGTGTATCTCACCTTTCTCTGCACGTGCCTTCCTCAGTCCCATCCTTTTAGTGTGACTACACTTGGTGACAAGATTGTGTTATATGTGAATGTTAAACGTGGATTCACTGAGAAGCTTTCCAAGAAACAAGAGGGTGTGTACTCTGTGCTTGTTGATGGGCCCTATGGCGCTCCAATCAAGGTAGAAAAGTCTAGAAAAGTGGTTGGCATAGCTACAGGCACTACCATTACAGTCTTGATTGATATATTTGAGGAAATTTCCTCTGGAACTATACATTGGATTTTTAGAGACTTGTCACAGCTTAGTGCTGTGGCTCCCAAGCTTGTTGAAATGCAGCTTAGGGGAGTAGATATCAATGCGTACTACACTGGTAAATATGGTCTGGATTTTGAGTACAAGGTTAATGTGGAATGCAGAAAACCACTTCCAGATGAATTTTTGGATGAAGAAGAGAAAACTGTATATTTTTGTGGGTCTATGGGATTATTGAAAGAGGTGAGAAAATGTTTGGGGCAGAAGGATGATTTGATTGTGGGGAATGCAGAGTGGTAATTTGTTATACTCAGATTTATGTTTTATGATTTTAATCTGAACCTTGTCTCTTGAAAGTAGTTAAAATCAGCTTTAATGTTCATCTATTAAATGTGAGTAGAAACCTGGCACTTCAGGTCTGATACAGTATCTACGAATCGGTTAGTATCAGTTTCAATGTCAGATTCTGATCAAAAGTTTGACCTTCATTAACCAAAGTGCTTAGATAGCTCGCCCTTCAAAGTACCTCTTTCATAGCCACAAAAATATCAAGACACAACTCAAAATCAAAGTGCAAGTCGAATATCATACGTAGAACCTTAAGAATTCAAATTGCTGGGAACATTTATATCATCTACCTCATTGAGTCTTCACATACAATGAATGGAGCCTCATAATTTAGGTAAATAAAAAATTCACCAACCTCAGCCAGTACACCATGCCCAAGTACTACTGTGATTACTGCAAATGTGAGTAATTCTTTGATTTCTTTCTATACTTCTTGTTGGTTTGTTTTACCTTATGGAAAGAAAAAACCTGGATTGTCTCATTGCATTTTTATGGCCGCTATTGCTTCAGAGCATGAGGATTAAAAATTGAAGTTTTAAGAGACTTCTTTGAACTAAGATTCTGTTTTCCTAACATATGACAGAGATGTTGATACAAGTGAGATTCGTTAGGGTGAGGTGCTTATGTTCATAGATATATTGATACATTGATATAATCACACTATCTCTGTACCTTGAAAGAGAAATTATTAAACAGATAGTTAGGAGCGGGCATCATTTATCTAAGGGCGTGTTAGGCAAAAATAGAGGAGAGCTCCGTAAAAAGGCTCTAGATTGTTCTCCTTCAATCAAGCATACTAACCAGCCTACCTTACACATGACTCCACTAGTGTACGTAAATCCCACCTTCTTGGGAAAAACCACATAAAATACGTATGTGACTACTATAAACACGAAGCCCAACGTCTTGGTATATGGAATGTTGATGAAGGCACACATATTGTCACAATCGATGAAATCTATGGAAAAGAGTGTCCCGGGGTTGAGGAGTCGTCTGAAGATGAAGACGATGAGCTCAAAACCACAGAATTCGTGCTCCTGGCTCCTCCACACCTTCCAGGAATGCCCCAGCCTCCTGTAGGTGTATACCCCGTAAAAACAGAGATACGCGTAGAAAAAGAACAGGAATTCCCTAGAGAGGTGCAGAGGTTTCAACAGAAATTCGTGCCTAAGAGGGGCGCTTCTAGAGGTAGGGGGAGGGGAAGAGGGGGGTTCACACATCAAAATTACCAGAGTCAGGGTAATCAGGGTAGCCAGGGTGCTCAGGGCTACCAAAGCCAAGGGCATCAGAATTCTAGAGACAATCAAAATTCTGGGTATAACCAAAACCAGGGTTATCAGCACCAAAACAAGAACCAGCACGGTCACTATCAAAACCATGGGCGAAACCAAACCCAAAACCAGAACCACGGAAATTATCAAAATAGTCAAGGTTATAATCAAGGTTATCAGAATAATCAAAACAATAATCAAAATAAATATCAAAACAACTATCAAAACAGCTATCAAAGCAACTATCAAAATAATCACAATAATCACCAAAATAACCAAGGTGGTGGGTATAGAGGCGGTTACGGAAGAGGCGGTTATGGTAGAGGGAGGGGGAGGGGCGGGTATCACCAGAATAGCCAGGGCGGGGTGTATAGGTAGGGTTTTTCGAAACGATCTTATGACATGCTTTTGTACTGTAGACTTACAGCAGGCTATTTCTCAGACTAACAGATTATACTAACTCTTTTATTATCAGCTTTCTATGATTGGTCTCAGCTGGAATAACAGGTTTAAAAACTACCCAAAAACAGGAATTTTTCTGACATGACACCGCTCGTGTAAGACTTAGTCTCAAACGAATTTATTCCAAAATTACCAAGAGTACCAGCCAATTAAAAAGGCCTCACAGAAAATACAAACAAACAAACCTTACAGGATAACAATATACATATATTACACCTAACTGTTTTCACTCCTCATCACTCTCACCACTTCCATCGCTATCACTCTCCTCATCAGAAACCTCCATTCCCGCGTCCCTCAACTTCTCCTTATACTTTTCCAACTTATCGGACATCTCCGAAACCATCAAAATCAGGTCATCATTTTCGGAGTTTGCTTGTTTCAACTTCCTCTTGAGGTCCTCTATTACTTTGTTCTTTTCAGATAAAGCAGACTGTTCTTTATCACTCTTTTCAAGCTCACCTTTAAGCAGCTCGTTCTCGTTTTCAAAGGATACTAACAGTTTCTTGAGAGAGTCAATTTCTTCAGATTTTGAACTCAAGTCCTTTTCAAGATCACTGAATTTTTCCCGGAGAGCCTCAGAGTCACTAGACTTGGATTCTAGTTGAGATTGAAAGCTCTGAACTTGCTCATAGAGAGCACTAGAGGCCTTTTCTTTTTCCTCTATCTTTTGAGAAAGAGAATGAACTGTCTTTTTGTGATCTTCAAGCTCTTTTTGGAGAGTAGAAGAAGTATTTTTATAAGCCTCAAGTTCTTTCAGGAGAGTTGAATGAGATTTATCCTTTTCATTCAACTCTTTCTTGAGATTAGACGAAGTATTTTTAATGTCCTCCAACTCTTTTTGAAGACTAGCAGAAGCTTTCTTTGCTTCTTCCAATTCTTTTTCTGAGCCAGAGGCATCTGTGGTCTTCTTCTCCAATTGCTTTCGAAGATGAGAAACAGTACTCTCACTATCTTCAAACCGCTTCTGTAAACTGACAAATGAGGTTTTGCTTTCTTCCAATTGCTTCTCAAGAGAAGAATTCCCATTTCTAAACTCCTCCAACAGCTGCTTTACGCTAGAAGAGTAAGCTTTACTTTCCTCCAACTCTTTCTTGAGAGAATAGCCACCTTCTTCGGCTTTCTCCAATTTCTTCTCGAAACTCTTTTCGCTCTCTTCAAGCTTTTTCCTAGTAGCGTCTCCACTCTCCAACTCCTTCTTCAAATTAGATATACTCATTCTACTCTCCTCCAACTCCTTCCTCAACTCGCACATCCCCTTCTCCTTATCCTGTAACTCCTTCTTCATCTCAGATATGTTCCTTCTGTCTTCCTCTATCTTCTTTTCTAACTCAGATGTAGTGCTTCTACCCCGCTTCAACTCCTTCTCCATCTCAGAAACACTAGACTTGCCCCCCTCTAGCTCCTTCTTCAAAATTAATATATTCGTCTCTTTCTCTGAAATAGCTTTTGCGTGCTCCTCCGTCAAGCTCTTGTGCTTCTCTTTCAAGCTTTCGTGTTCACCACTCAAAGTATTATGCCTCTCACTTAAAGAAGAGTGACTCTCACTCAAAGAAGCGTGCTTGCTTACAAACTCACCGTGTTTGCTAACAAGCCCCTTATGTACCTCCTTCAAATTGGTGTGTTCCCCTTCCAAACTTTTGTATTTTCCTCCCCAAGAAGAGACCTGTGAATTGAGCTCAGTTATATTCTTCTCAAGCTCCTCAGTCTTCTTCTTCAATTCTTTGAGCTCATCATCCTTCTTTTTCAAGTCCTCTCCTAATTGTCCAGAGAAGCTACTTTTCTCTTTGAGCTCCTTTTCCAACTCACCTACTTTACCAACCAACTCTTCAATCTCCACCTTCTTCGCCCCCAACTCTTTTTCGATACCCTCTTTCTTCTTCAATTTTTCCTTCGACTCACTAAATTTCTTACTCACCTCCTCGATAACGCCCTCCTTTTTAGAAATCGCATCCTCCAACTCCTTAATCTTCTCCAACAAACTGCGCTCATTCACTCCTCCATTCTTTAACTGCTCCTCATATTCGCTAATCTGCTTTTTCAACAGCTGCTCAATCACCTCTTTCTGTTTTTTCAACTCTTCCAAATCATTCTCCAAAGCCCTCTTCTTCTCTAATTCCCCCTCCATCTCTTTAATCTTACTCTGGAATACCCCGTCCTTTTCTTTGAACTCTTCTATTGTTCTGTTCAAGCCTTTTTCGACCCCTTCCTTCTTAGCCAAAACCGCCTCTAATTCTCGAATTTTCGTTTTCATACTCCCAGTTTCTTTCTCAAACCCTGAGATGTTCTTCAAATGGACCGAAATGGTCTCTTCTTTTTGCTGAATCTCCTTCTCCTTCTCATTGATAACTCTCTCCTTTTCTTTGATCATCCCCTCCTTTTTCGTAACCAAAGAGCTGTGCTTATCCAAGATCTTATTATGCTCCTCAATAGCACCTTTGTACTCTGTAATGCTCTTATTATGCCCCTCCAATTCCCCCCTCAACTTCTCAATCACCCCCTCTTTCTCTTTAAGAGCGCTCAAATGAGTCTCTACATGTTTTTTTAGATCATCTCGTTCCTTCTCTACAATGTCTTTTTTGCTGTTCAAAGAGCTGATTTGGTCAAAAGATTTCTCGGAGTTGGACTTGAGGCTGCCTATCTGTTTCTCGAGCTTTGCGAGTTCACTATCCTTAGCTTTTGCTTTCTCTTTGAGAGTTCTCAATTCGGACTTGACTGACGAGAGCTCTTTTTCTTTAACTTCGAGGGCTTTATTACCAGTTTCGAGATCTTTTCTACTAGATTCGAGGTCTGATTTAGTAGATATAAGCTCCTTCTCACTAGTTTCAAGTTTAGACTTTGCAGTTTCAAGCGCCTTCTTGATGCTTTCAATCTCAGAATTTGAAGCTTCAAGCTTTTCCTTTGTCAGCTTGAGCTCTCCCCTGGTAATCTCAAGTTCCTTCTTAGTACTTTCAAGCTCCTCTTTACTCAACTCGAGCTCTTTATTGGTCAACTCGAGCCCTCCCATTTTAACCTTGAGCTTTTCTTGAAGAGAGTCAGCTAGTTTCTGAACCCTCTTGGCATTTTTCTCTGTAGCTTCAAACTCTTTCTCTTTGATAGAGACTTTTTCCTGAGCCGAATCAAGCTCCTTTTTGAGAGAAGAGTGCTCTTTTCGGAGAGAAGAGAGCTCAGATTTGGTGGACTCAAGGTCAGAGGTTTTGCTACTGATCTCTTTTTTGAGAATGCTGTTGCTAGAAGTGAGCTCGGAGTGCTTAGAAGTTAGATCTGTAAGCTCAGACTGAAGTTTCGAGTGTTCAGAAGAAAGACCAGTATGCTTGGTCTCAAGCCCAGAATGCTTAGATTTGAGCTCACTATGCTCGGCTTCAAGCTCAGAAAACTTAGAATCAAGTTCTTTTCGTAAAGAAACGAGTTGTTTTCGGGTAGACTCGAGCTCAAGCACGGTGAATTCAAGCTCTTCAGTCTTAGAGTTCATCTTCTCATTTCTGGAAGCAATTTCTTCATCCTTGAAACTTAGATCACTCTTAACAGATTCAAGATTCAATGTAACAGATTCAAGTTGATTAGTCTTGGAAACAATCTCTTTTTCCTTAGAACCAAGCTCTTCCTCAATCGCCCCAATCACTCCCTTCAACTCTGCAATTTTCAGCTCAAGCCCTCCCCTAGTAGATTCAAGCTCCTCACTCTTAGCCTCCAATTCCCCCTCCTTCGAGTTCAACTCACTGCTACTTAACTCGAGCTCTTTTCTAGTAGCCTCAAGCTCTTTTTGCTTAAT
Source organism: Saccharomycopsis synnaedendra (assembly GCA_031124835.1). Classification (NCBI taxonomy): domain Eukaryota; kingdom Fungi; phylum Ascomycota; class Saccharomycetes; order Ascoideales; family Saccharomycopsidaceae; genus Saccharomycopsis; species Saccharomycopsis synnaedendra. The sequence goes on from JASTUD010000001.1 coordinate 814,848, forward strand.
ACCAAGCTGCTCATTTTTCAGTTGGAGCTCCTTAGTGACAGACTCAAAGTTAGCCTTAATACTACCAAACTCGGCTCTCAAACCTTCCAAATCACAATGCTTTTCCTGAAGCTCCTTCTGAGTGCTTCCCTGAACAGATCGAACAGAATCATGCTCCAGTTGCAAACGCTCAATCTCCCCCTTAGCCCCGCCTAACTCACTCTCCAAAGCCTCAATCTTCTCCTGCTTCAGTCCCACCTCCTCTTCAAGCTCACCAACAGTGAGATTCTGGGCATCTATAGCCTCAGCTATCTGGTTCACCTTCTCTTGCTTTGACTTGATGATCTTTTCGAGAGTTTCAATCTTCTCATCTCTTTCAGAAACCTCTGTTTTGAGACCTTCTAAAGAAGTGATATTCTTTCTACAATTAGAAATCACTTCCTCTAGAGACCTGATCTCTTTCTCTTTCTCAGAGACTTCTCCTTCAAACTGATAAACTTGCTCTTTGAGCTGTTCAGAGCCTTTTAGAATATCCTCCAACTCAGCCACTTTCGCTTTAGTATCACATAAAGCCTTCTCCAACTCTACAATCTTGATCTTATCCTTACTGGCCACCCCCTGCAACTCAGCAATCTTCTCTTTATTGTTACTTATTATCCCCTCCAACTCAACCGCTCTCTCCTTGTGGTCCCCCATCTCAGTGATCTCGCCCCCCATCTCAGTGATCTCGCCCTTCACCAGAATAAGATCCTCCTTGAGCTTGGTGATCTCCTCCTCTCTCTCTTTGATAGCCTCTTCCAATCTCTCAACTGCCCCCTCCCTCTCCTTTAACTTTTCCTCAATCTCTGACACTTGGGCATTAGAACTGCCTGAAACAGTTTTCAACCCTTGAATCTCTTCTTCCAATGCCTTTATGCGTTCCTCCTTCTCCTGGAGCTCCTCCTCCTTCTCTTCAACCTCATCACTAAACTGGACTACCATCTCACTACTCTCCTCTAACTCCCCCTTCAATCTTTCCACCTCCTTCTCCAACTTCACCTTCTCCCCTTTTAACTTCTCAATCTCCCCCTCACACCCCCCCACTTTTGCTTCAAACTGGGCCTTCTCCTCCCTCAACTGGGAGATCTCCTTCTGAAGACCACCTATTCTACCCCCTACAGCACTACGCTCCTGCTCTGCCTCTCCGATTCGCGCCTTCATCGCATTTAAGTCCAAAATCAAATTGCGTTCGTATGCTGCAAACCGCTTTTGTTCTTCCGCCTTTTCACGCTCCAAACTCTCAATTTTGCCCTGGAAAACGCCTCTCTGAGTCTCCAGAGTCTTCAAATCACGCTTCAAGATGTCTATACTACGATTTAACTCACTCACCTTGTTCTCTTGCTCTTTCTTAGCTTTCTTGAGAGCGTCCTCCTGCTCCTGGCTCTTTTTAGTTAGGGAGAAAAGTTCTCTGCTCATTTTGTTGATGCCGCCTTCAGCTTTAGTCTTCTGAGTGGTGAGCTCGTTATTTTCACGCTCAAGCTTCATGGCAGTGTTTTCAGCCTTCTTGGCGCACTTCTGGGCCTCCAGAAGCTGGTCTTCCAAGCTATTCACCTGATTGCTCAATCTCGCGACCAACCGGTCCAACACGGCTATCCGGGCTACGTGAGTGTCTATCTGGTTTTCCAACTCCTTTACTTTTTTTTCGAGTACAGATGAGCCCTCTACACCTTTCTTTTGGGCCAACTTGGTTTTCTCAAGCTCTTTTTCAACCTCTTTTTTGGCCAAAACAACGGCTTCTCTAGCTTTGATTTCGCTTTCCAAATTCTTTTGAACAGTAGAGTACTGTGTCAGAAGTCTGAGGAAGACATCATATCTGAGTCTCCCATTAGGTGCAGCATCCGAAGGACGCTCAAAGCTATGAAGAAGCCGTTGGTATGCGCCTCTTACAATGGACTCTACGTACATATCACAGAGATACATCTCTGGCAATCCGGTCTCATCTTTTGTGATGGCCCCTTCAAGGGCAGACTCGAGTTCCACGTGTCTCTTGACCACAGTGCTCTTTCTCCAGTCTGAAAGAATGAGGGAGTATGATTCACTCCCAATATACTTAGAGAATGAAGAGAGAAGATCGGATTTTACATGCTGATCGTTTATTTCTACGGGACAACTGTCGTATATAGTTCCTAGAAGAAGACATACCATACCAAGAGTATAGTCATCTTCTTCTGCGCTATCGCTGATTTTTTGCTGAACAAATGCCATGAGGGAGCTAAAGTAGTTTGTTTTGTTGTGTTGGTCGTTAGAGAGGAAACGCAGAATGAGGGAGGTGTTTTCAAAGAAGAAGAGGGTGAGAAACAGAAGATAAGCTATAGCTGGGCGTTTCTCGGAAAGGGGAAGAGAGGAGATTGTCATTTCTATTATAGTGTCGAGGGATGAAAGAAACCCATCTTCCAGCTCACCAGAGCTGGAAGAATGATTTACCATTGGATTTTCTTCAGAGTTTTTCCTTGATTGATCTTTATGTCCATCATTTTTTTCTTTTGAATGCTTAGACTTCTCATCGAAAACCGCTTCAGATTCAACCTCTTTAAAACCAGAACCTGAATTAGGTTCTTTAGATTCACCTGGCTGACGCTTCACCTCTTCCGCATCACCTGCCTTGTCTGAAGCTTTGTCCTCAGAAAGAACCTCCTCAGAGTTGCCATTAGATCTGTCGTTAAAAACACCATTATGAATATCATCAGAACTACCCTCTTTTGAGTCTGAATCAGCAGCATGCCCATTAGTGCCTTCGCTAGGTACGTTCTCTTTATTCAATTCATTATCATACTCCTCATTAAACTCTTCGTTATTTTTCTCTTGAGCACTCCCATTCGTTTGTTGATTATCCTCTTCAAAGAAATCATCGAACTCGTCTCCTGCAAAGTTCTTCATTTTAAACTCCTGAAGAACCTTCTTTAACTCCAACTGCCCATCCCCCTCTTCCCCCTCACTAGAGGTAGTCAAGTCGCCCAAAAGCACAGCAGAAAACCAGACCTTATATGGGTTCAACTTCATGTCTGGGTCGTACTCTAACAAAGCACTGAATATATTGGCTATTGGAAGCTTATTTACGATAAAAACGCTAATCAGCTCATCACTTAGAGCCAAAACACGTGCTGTAGGACTCAATTCGAGCTCATTCTCAGCGTGTTGGGCACTAATCTTGGTAAATACCGCAATCTGGGCTTCCAAAAATGCTTTTTTCATCTCAAATGTCAGAAGGAACGATCTCAAAACACTATATGCAGATAGTCTGATATCAAAAACATGTACACTATTACTATACAAACACCAGTTCAAAAGGATCTGCACCGCCGGAACCTCAGCGGAGGCTTCCAGATGCGCAGCTGGATCCAGGTATGGCACGTCTATTGTTGCTAAAGCGCGCTTTAATGCACCATGACGCACCATAACTCCCAACGCTCGCAAAGCTGCGCACCTCACAGCACTCTCCACAGGCCCAAAAACCGCAACCATCACCAGGGTCACAATTCCAGACGCCATGGCGCGTTCCTCGTGTGCTTGAGCTGCAAAAAGACTCTGAACGCACGCGCAAAGCGCCTCAGCGTTACGGCGAGCTTGGTCGGGGTTACGGCACGCTTCTGTGACACGACTAAGAAGCAGTGCAAGTTCAGGAAGGTGTGATTCGGCGAACATACGTTGATTTACTAGATTCAGCTCAAGAAGAGTGTATATGAGAGCTACACAATCATGGAGCACTACACTATCGGAGGGCTCATCTAGAGCTATTTTCAAAAGCTTAGGGAACACATCCTGGAATGCCAACACACGCTGAGAGGCGGGGCTTCTATGGGCTAAAGCAGAGAGAAGAAGAAGAGCCTCATTACGAAGGGGTTCTAGGGGGGAGTCTACAAAACCTGCAATATCGGGGAGAGCATTGGGAAGGGCTGCTAACATTTTCTTGGTTTTCTGAGGGCGCGTAGCTACAAGTGCTTGCATAAGCTGGAGTGCATAGAGCAGGGCATAAAAATCGTCGAATGAGAGCGCACCGACCACGGCCTCTAAAGTTTCTGGTCCGTATTGGGTCAATTCGTCTGCTATGAGGAGCGAGAGTTGGTCGATACTCTGATTCTGGAGAAGGACCTGGGGGGAGACGTATTTACCATTTTGAAATCGGGCTAGACTCTCGCTGGGACTTCCATTTTTGACAAAGAGAACTACAAGAGATTGGAGCACATTTTTCGTGATCTCGAGGTCAAGCAGGTCACGCTGAAAGCATCCTACGATACTCTTGAGAGAGTAAAGAATGATATCTTCTCTGTAATGGTTAGAAAAGTTTTTGAGCGCCTTGATTGCGGCGCGCCGGTCAACGACATTAACAGCATGTGAAAGCCGATCCAGGATCGTGGGGATCACGTCCTTCTCGGTGGGCGGCATGTGTGGTGGTGTATTGGTTATAGTATTTATGTGGGCATGTGGTAAATTTGATCTGCACGTGAGGGGGTAGGCGGGGGGTGGAATGGAGTATTCTTTGAAATTTTTGTGTGGTTACCGACTTTCTATCTTCATTTGAAGAATCTTCTAGTTAATTCAGGTTAATGATTGTGATTTTAGGGTGGTTTGTCTGGGTGGTTGATCTAACTACACGATCTCAAGCAAGTAGTATACCATAAGCAACAAATATTATAAAAAGTATAAGGAGTGATACGAAGGACTCATAAAGGGCATCAGATGCCACACGAGAACCGAAATAAATCTAATTAGCGTAACCATTCAATTCAAAAACAGCTTAGACGATGACCAACTACTCCCTTTCTGAATTTTTCACTCCAAACTGCAGGACAACATCCACTTTAAATCCCCTCCCCTCCATAGCCACCCCCAAGTCTGAAGGGAGATACCCCCCCAACTCTCTTTGCTTCTTTTTCATTCCCCTTTTACTCTCCTCCTCCACCCTTCTAATGTCCTCCTGGAACTTCCGGATCATCTCTTTAACCCGCACATCTGTTTTCTCGCTTTCTTCAATATAGCCCACCAACCCAAAATAGCTCTTTTCAAAGTTACTCAAAAAGTCTGCAAATAATTGAAGTTTCTGAATATTGTTTTCTACACTCAAATCGACACCCTCGTCTCCAACAAACACGCTTCTTATAAAGTTGAAATCAAGACGATTCAAGTTCTCCATCGTACCTCCTATATTGAGGTTTGTGTTGGTCTTTGTAAGAAAGTCATTCACAATGAAGTTGTTAACTATAAGCTCGCTATATATTCTCGTGAGTCCCCCATTTAAGTGCTCCAAACTCTGGCTTTCTTCCAAACTCTTTATCTTCACAAAAAGAGTTTGTAAATCTGTAAGCACGTTTGATGCCTCTATAGAATCCTCCTTGAGAACACCCACCAATTGGTTAAGCTGTTCCTTTTTTCCTGACTCATAAAGGCTTACGGCTTCTGTGCACTGGTCAAAATGGTGGGCCAAAGACTGGACTAAGTTAGCCATCTCCAACTCGTAAAAATTGATAAGGATACTGAACTTTTCGTTAGTGCTTAACTGCGTGTTAGAATTGTCATTCAGATAAATATTCAACTCCATCAAGTCCTTATAGAAATGGTTATTGATTCCATTGAACTCAAACACCAAGTTTCGGCAGAAATTGTTGAAATTGATCAACAGACCTTGAAAAAACTTGAGTTGATGATCCTCGAGATATTTATTCATCCCACCAAAATTCTCTGTGATAACTTCATAATTCTGTTGAAGTTTGAGAAACTCGTCAAGTTTAAGATAATCATATAATGAAAAACGAGTCTCGCTTTTTTTTCTGCGCAACCTCGAGTCTACAACTACACTATTAAGGCTCGTTAGTCTCGCATTAAGCCGTCCGATCTGGTCACTGAACGCCCCTAGGCTTTTACGAAACTTCTCCTGGAATTTCTTGTTAAACTTCTGGAGAGCAGCAAAAATACGGCTCATGGTCTCGATTTGGTTTTCCAAAAACTCTGTCATATACTTAATCTTCAATATTAAAAGGTTGTTTCCGTCCAAAAGTAACTTGAACCGTCGGAGAACCACATCCGCCTCTACTCCTAAATCCTGCGCCTTGTTGAGCGCTCCACGTGCGGAGTTTTTCCAGGAAGTAAGCTGTTCCATTTCTTGGTTCCTTCGTGTATCTTTGTGGGCAATTTTTTGGTTATTCTAGGCTGTACACCGTGTTTTGTACTGTATGGAGTATAATGTGGTTGATGCATATATGAGATATTTATTATGGGGTGTGGCACCCCTTTTTAGAGGTAAGGCAAAAAAAGACAGTTCCTTGGTTGGCAGTAAAATGCTATTATTTTCAGTCAATCTGTCGTTAAGAGGGATCTTGATGTAACCTTTGCATGTAAATAATCTTTGGATCAGGTACAGCTTTTGATCAGTGGATATCGACATATCAATCAATCTTCAGAAGAGTTAAAGTTTGTGTTTTAGCGTGATAAGTTTAGGTATATCGATCTATAGCATGCTCTAATTCTTGGAAGGCATGATGAATCTCCTGTTTCTGGTGAGATCCTATATGATGAAAGCTTCGAATTGAGACAGAATTACATTGAAGAACGCCCAATATGATCTTGTACTCTCTAAGCGGAGAAGTAAGAATCATACTATGAACCGAGCATTCACGAGCAACTACAATATGGCTAGACACCAACTCCCATATCATGCACTAATGATTGCCTTGATTGATTGAAGACCACAAGCTTTCCCTTGATGTTACACAAAGACCCTCTGTTCGCGAGTATATTCTCGCTCAAAAGTTACGACGCAAACTCTTAATGTATTATTTGACACGCCCACTAATATGCACAATAGGGCTAGTTTGACGATAAGTCAAATTCTTGCCCACAGGAGCCTCTCATTTGCTATCATTTGTATGGTGTAGAACTTTACGGAAATTGACTCCAGAATGAGCATATGAGACGCTAAGCAGGTGTTTTTCCAAGAAACGCTGTCATTAACAGTCATCAGAAGAGTTCATGAATGTTTGGTTTACCTTCGGGTGTGATCCACACAAATCTGCTTGACACCTTGGTCTACCGTTTATCTAAGTATCATAGGCAGTAAACCAAAATGAAAGTTACATGAAATATCAAAATGCTAGACATGTGTAGTTGAAATGTATATAGCCTCTGTAATTACTCTTTTCATTTTCATGCTTGAGCTTTGTATGTTCACTAGCTTTTTGTCGATATCAGCCAATCGTATTTGGACTTCACAATTACCCAAAACTTCACTGTCCCATGTCACAAAGTGGTCAGTCGCCATATCTAAATAGACTAAATAAATAGTCTGCTTCTATGCTTATCTGTAATTAAGAATGTTATGATGTATGCTTTTCGATGATTTAGTATAGTCCAGGTATTGTTTAGTCAAATGCTCAAAACACCCTAGTATTTAGGCTGATCCGCATTTTTGTTTGTCCGCAGACACCTGGGTGACAGAATAGCACATCATGATGGCAACTAAAGGAATCAAACTTACAACAGTACTTAATATAACAGTATATCAGTGTGATAAGAAAGCCACTCTTCTAAATAAAACACAATCGGGGCCAGCTTTTACTGCTGATTCTAAAGCGATAGAATTAGTACAATAGTAAACACACTAAGCTACTATTTATTATAAGCAAATTCAACCAAAGTCTCTCTTGACAACCTTCAAATTTGTAATTTCAATCGATGCTATGCAATGCGCTTACGATTGAAATGACAGTGCAACTGATACATATAAGAAACTGGATTATACATAAAAACTAACCTCTGGAAGTCCAGCGAAACATCTTCCTCTTGTTTGGGAACCCACCCCATTTATTCAACAACTACAAGTTATATAATAGTGCACATGTACCTTGCACACAAAACAGCGCTATTGACCAGAAAACAGAATATATAAATCAACACAGCTTGAACTGCTGAACAATCAAAATCAACTCCTTCTCAAAGTTCAGCACCAAATTCCTAACTCAGTAAGTACAACTGAACAAAGCGAGGTTGTACTTTGTCTTTATGCAGGGTAATTATTATTTAGCAACCTCTGCCAGCCACACGCCAATTGACAACAATCACGCCCTACCCCCTCTGAGAAAAATTCTTTCATTTAACTTCTTCCCCATCATTTCACAAACACAAAAACAACCCACCCACCCAAAAATTACATCTATCCAGCCAACCTCCAAGAGTTGAGATAACCACATGTCCTCAAACATCCTCCAGGAGCCGCTCCCCACGCAGGCCAACCCCACAGACCTTCTTGCCGACCGCTTTCTGGCGTGGCGGTCGGTCATCAAAGGCTTGGTGGCCTATTTCAAAGACGTAGTGCTGGTGCACGAGGAGACTCTTCTTCAGCAGGTTCGTCTCCTGCAACTGGTGGCCACAAACTTCCCAATTTCTGAAGGCGGAGCTCCCACAACCCAAGGTATAAACACTCCTGAAGAGATCGCTGCCATCAAGCGATTCTTCCTCCCGTTTGGAAGTGCTCTGGTACTGGACGTGCCCAACATTTTCAATGACTATCACAAGACCACAGGCCTGTATGTCCAGCGCACTGCCAAAGAGCTTCAGAGCCTGCTAATTCCAAGGCTCGAAGGCTTGAGGGCCGATCTTCTGGTGAAGATCAGAGAAATCAAAAACTTGTCACTGGATTTCAAAACTTCCATAGGCCGCGAAGTTGGTCTTTCCAAAGAGGTGATCGCGGCGTTCCACGCCGCCGTAGAAATGTCCAAAGCCCTGCGCCTGGGTAGCTTGACCCCAAAACAAGACCCATACCTTGCTAAGCTTGCCGTAGACCGCCAGATCCGTCGACAGCTTTTGGAGGAGAACTATCTCCACGAGGCATTTGTAAACATTCAGACCTCGGGCATGGAGCTCGAAAAGTTGGTGGTGATGGAGGTGCAGAACGTGCTCAAAGTGTATGCTCGTTTGATCGGTGAAGAGAGTCAAGTTGTTTTCACGTCCCTCCTCAACAAACTCGACGAGGGGTTTGTCACAAGACAACCTGACGAAGAGTGGAAAGCTTTTATCTCCCAAAATCCCGCCAATTTCATAGACGTAGAAGCTGTAAAAGTACGCCGATTTCTGGATATTCGCTACCGGTATATGGACGACCCAGTGGCTTTAGAAGTGCGGCTGTCCTTTTTGGAGCGTAGGCTGAAGTATATCAAGTCTTATACCAGAGGATGGTATGTTCTCACTCCTACGTTTCTTCATGAGTTCAAGTCAAGTGATCGCAAAAAGGATGCTACCCCTACTTCTCTGTATTTGCTCGATGGGTGTCTGTTGACAGAGCACTCGAAAAAAGACGTAGTCAATCCGGGGGGCTGGCACAAATTTGTATTGCACTGTCTGCAGGAAGGCATCATGCGTAGAGGTCACAACTGGGTCTTTCGTGCTCAACTGTACGATCTCATGATCGCGTGGTACAACGATCTCAAAAAGTTGACCCAGCTTCCAACCCCAGAGGCACGTGCTCTGTACATTGCCGAGAAGCTTCAGTTACAGCAGCTGAAGCAAGGGAAAGAGAGCGTACGTAACAGTGTGATTGAGAGTGTAAGAGGGGGCCATGGACAGGGAGGGTTCAATGCTGTGTTGGGGGAGGGGGACCCAGATGCAGCTCTGGAAGAGGGGAAGGATGAGTCTCCCAATGTTTCTAAAACTAACTTGTCTCATCTTTCAAACCACTCAAATGTTAATCTCAATCTGGCTCGCCCTCAGCTGGTTCAACCTCGAAACTCGAGCCAGACAAATTTGGATGAGCACCAGAGAACGTATAGTGTAGGGTATCATGATAGGGCTCAACTGGGGCATCCTGTAATGGTGAACCGGCTGATGTCGATGATGAGCTATCGTCCGATGAGCGGGGGGCAGCAATCTGGTCAACAGTCTGCACAGATGAATCTTATGGCCCAGCCAGGTCAGGCGATACCGCAAATCCAAATGAACCAGCAAGTTGGGCAAGTTGGGCAAGTTGGTCAGGTAAGTCAGGTTCCAGTTGGGCAGCCAGGCCAACCAGTGCAGATGCCTATCAACGGCATGATGAGTGCCGACCAACTTGGTCAACTCAATGGCCAACTTAGTGGCCAACCTAGTCAAATGAGTGGGCTCAATGGAATGAATGGGCAATTAGCCAGTAGTCCGGGAAGCCAAGGGATGCCAGTGATGGTACCAGGTCAGGTGCCGTATGTTGTGATGAATGGGTACTTGGCTCCAGAGTTTCACAACATTGCGCCAGCGCCACTGAATAATACCTATGTGTCGGTGCCAGGGTACTACCCGGAGTACAATAAGGGGGGGGCTGTGAAGGGTGCAGGCGAAAGTGGGGAGAGTGGGGGAACTACGGCAGTTGGTGTGGACGAGAGTTTTGGGACGGGAGGGACGTTTGTGTGAGACTATAAGACCGAGCGAGATGTGATATAAGTGCATTTTTAGGTTAAATGAATTCAAGGACCATTCCTCACTTTTGATCTATGCGCATGCTTACATTTGAACTCTTCTTCTTCTAAATTTCTAGCTATGCACTTTACCCCTCGAGCAATCATCTCTCATTATTTAATACCACAGTGTACTCACACTCCTGGATCCATATTGTCTACCATCATTTTATTTACATTAGTTTCACATATCAAGCGAAGTCAGTTGCCTTCCTCTATCGATACAAAAGGCTCATCTTGCGATACTTAATCCTGATATCTGATACCCTACTCGTCATCCCTTCATTTCTGGCCTCACCTATAGATGTGCTAGATGTACATTTATGTACTAAAGTTAAAGATATACTAGATATTTTGACGTAGAGTAATCCCACATTCTTTGATTAGCTAAACGCTTGAACGGTTACGAGTGTATATTTACTCATATGTGATCATAAATGAACGAAGCAGCAGTAGCTGGTATGTGATAGTATGGCTTAGATCATTGCGTGATTCGTACCTTGAGAGGCCTCAGTTCTCCTCTGAATAGGCTTAAGTTTGTTACCACTCCGCTCATATGCCGATTTCAAGTAGGTGGAGTAAAGTTCCAACACGCAGAGTGTTCCCAATGATAACAAGTATGGATTTCATAAACGGATCAAATGTTATCCAGGCTACACCTTATTTGAAGGCTTTGCTGTAAAGTGAATAGCAATTTATACGCATTCCACACATTCCAACGTAAATTTCATCAACCTGACTTGCATTCAAAGTCGCACTCATCCCATAGACTCTCAATAATAACTCTATTACAAAATCTGCAAATCTACAAATCTCCAAACCACTTTAACCAACTATATATCTAAATTATATGAACAGAATTGAACGCCCAAGGCAGTCTAACAATCATATCTGGAAGTTGATGGTCCCCAAGTCTAACAAGTTTGACCCCACATCCATATTGTCCCCGTCTTGCCAATACCCTTGATTCTCTCCACGAGGCACTTCTTGGGGAAGCAAAAACTGATCCATACCACCCATCATCATCATGCCAGTACCCACACTGTTCCCGACAGTGTAGGCGTTAAACAGGGTTTGATTATTTGCCATGGCCACAGGCGTGGCTGCCAGCAGCGATGGAGTGTTAAGCGTGTTGCCGCTGCCGAAGTCCTCTTTAGGGTATGCAGACTCCATGCTGAGCATCTCCAGGTATGCTGAGAACGGCCCAGCGCTCTGAACGTGGAACCGGCGCGGCTGTGGCTGCTCAATAGGAGAACTCTGGTACTCGTTTGGTGTGATCGCCAGTCTGAGCATGTCCAGGTAGTTGAACAGCTCACCACTTGTGATTAACTGTGGCAAAGCAGTCTGTGGCCGTTTGACTGGGTTGAACTCCATGCCATTCTGAGCAGCAAATGGCGTAGAGCCACTCATATTGCCTGAGATGTTGGCGGCGGCAGCAGCAGCAGCAGCCTGTGCATTCTGGAAGCTCTGGAACATGTGCATGTCCATGCTAGTTCCAGGTCTATTAAACATGGCATCATCGAGACCGAAGTGGTTTGTGCCCATCTGGTAGCGCATCTGGCCGTTCGCGTACGTCATCTTCTTCAGCACACGGAAGCCATCCAAATCCATCATCCCAGTTGGCAGGTTTCTCTGCTTACGAGCGCGAATCTTGCAACCAGCTTTCTTAAGCTCATTGTTGAGCTCCGGCAGAGCCTCCAAGCCGTCAAAGGCGGCGTCAGTGTAGACAGTGAAAAGCAGCGAGTAGTTTGTCAGTTTGGTCCAGTGCACGATCTTTGGGATTGGGCCGTTGTTACCAAAGGTCTGGAGCTCGTAGAGGTCGAAACGCAAACGGTATTTCCCTTTGTATCTCACCAGGAGATTGTCGAAGACAGCGCAAGCGGTGTATGGACTTCCTCTATAGAACTGGGCACTGACGGTTGTCGTCCCACGAAGAACCTCTTCGTCGTTGTCACTCTTCTCGAAAAAACGCAGTTTTCTTTGCTTCTGGAAAAACAGCTCCTTGTCACTCAGCCCGAGACACTCGATCAGGGCTCTCACAAAGAACATACTGAGGGAGTGATCGACCGCGTTCTCAAGACCAGGATGGTCCAAACGGATCTCCACAACTGGCTGGGGGTCCACCAACCGTCTCAGTGAGTTGCGAGTTTGCTTGCGTCCCGCCACACGAGCCTTAACTGGTTGCTGGACAACACGGAGACTAAAGGCTGCCTCGACTGGAGCCACCTTACTTGGGTCCAACGGCTTGACTGAGTGCTTCAAAAACTTGACCATTTTTGCTGCACTCTAGGAACCGTGGCGAATATATAGTCCTGCGACCTGCGGCCCTTTGGTGGTAGCAGAGCATCCGACGGCAAGGTGGATCCACACACCTGCCTACTGAAACGCAAAAAAACAATTTGGCGCTTAAATGTTCAAAGGGAGAATATCATTAAATATTAGTCATTCACTGACATAGTAGTTGGTATTACTGGAGTTATCTCCTCCTGTTTTTCCTCCAACAAGCCTACCCAGAAATTTAGGCGCCCCCTGCATGCGCCAGTCCTCAAACTTGGGTGCACTCTGACAAATACGACAGACGCATCTCTCGATGAGATCCCGCTTCTATATTTAGTCGCTGATAGTAAGCGTGTGTAATCCGTTTTTACGAACAATATAGATCCTTTGTAAACTTTCTACTCTTTTTAGCTGAACATATGACCTTTACAAGATGATTCCCCAGTGCACGGAAATTAAGGACCCCTATCCTTCATGATTCGGAATGTTGGACATAAGGAGGCATTACAGGGCACGGGAATTGCTCACAATCATGATATATCAGGCCATGACATAACAAGCAGTAGGAGCTCATATAGAATTGCCCCAACATAATACATTCTCTTTAACTCTAGTAGCAGACATTATAGTGCGATTACGCCATCTCATAGTGCTAACACATAATCTTTGTGGTAATATAATATACGCATCATCGAATCTGAAACAATCTGTGTTAGAGTGAAAGGGACATGCAGGTGGGCTCGGTTAATAGCGTTTATGTGAGACGTCTCAGGTTAGGGATCCAAGCATAATTTTCTCTCTATGATCAAGTGGATACAGGGATAAAGTATACCTTCCAAGACCAAAGTTTCTATAGTCCCGTTTTATGGAAATAACGAGTTGGAGAAATAACTCATCAAACGCATCAAATGATCCTTCAAAGAACATAAAAACATTCCTTACTGCTGCTCGTACAAAAATTCCTATAGGTTTCCTTCAAACTCAATTCGTCGACCATCCGACACAATCCTTTAAAGAAAGGCTCTCTACCATTCCGTTATTCAAAGTTAGGTTTCAATGCTGTCTATGATACTTCGATTGCCTTGTGTTTCTTCTAGCAGAATTTGAATGTTTGAACGTCTTGAGGTCTTCACCTTTGATATAGCTGATTGAATTAAATATACTATAGTCACCGATCCTGTGGAAACTACTCATGGGATTTCATTCCCGTATTTCTCGATGGTGTTAGTAAAAATGAAATAATCATTTTAATCACCTCAACTTCATGGTCGTATCGAGACATTTTGAATCTCTCGGACTCCCGAGAGAGCAAAATAAAAAATGATCCTCTTAGTCAATCATACATCATGAATAAAGCCACTGCAGAACGCTGTGCAGAGCTCGTAGCTAACTATGAGTCAGTTTTATCCCGTCTCTCCAAAGCTGCTCTTTCGCATGGAAGAAAAGTGGCCGACATTCGTCTTCTCCCGGTGTCTAAATACAAGCCTGCTGAAGACATTCTAGCCCTCCACGAGCAACTCCAAATTGACCATTTTGGCGAAAATTACGTTCAAGAGCTTGTTACAAAAGCCGGAATTCTTCCCAAGAAGATTCAATGGCACTTCATTGGTGCTCTCCAGAAGAACAAAATCAAAGATCTTGCCAAAATTGAAAACTTGTATATGCTCGAAACGGCCAGTGACTATGCTAAAATGAAGAAATTGAACGACGCTCGCCAAGAAGGGTTCCCCAAAGTCAACATCCTTTTGCAGATTAACACCCTGAATGAAGAGCAAAAGGCGGGGTTGCTCTACTCCAAAACCGACATCATTGTAGATATTGTAAAGCAAATTGTCAGTACATGTCCTAACTTGGTGTTCAAAGGATTTATGACCATCGGCTCGATCGAGGAAAGTACCAAGACAGATGGGACTCCTAATAAGGATTTCCAAAGATTGGTGGAGGTGAAAAAGGCTGTTGAGGGTTTGGAGGGGGTGGGAGAGTTGCAGTTGTCGATGGGAATGAGCAATGACTTTGAGGAGGCTATAAGACAGGGCTCGACGGAGGTTCGTGTGGGGACCAATATTTTTGGAGGGAGAGTTAAGGCAACATGAAAATGATGACCAAGCTAGAACATCTCTTTATAGGCCCTAGTGATGCTGACCGATTTTTGGCCAATGAATGAAGATTGGAGTATTCTTATGTATTCGGTGTTTTATACTTGTTTCTAATAGTGTGCACCGAGATTACTGATGCTTTACTAGCTAGTTGAAATGTCAAACAAATAGAGCTTTTTTATTCATCCGATTACTCAAATGAGCAACTTCAGCAGCTTCCTTCAGGCAACTTTGCAATAGTTGATTTTGAACTATATTGATTGACACATTTTGATGTATTGTAAATAGCTTTGAGAGAATTAAATGTAATGCCTTATGAGTTTTCAATTAAACGACACATCAATTTTTGTATTTATAAATAAGTAACCACATATTCACGTTTTTGATCTATGTTTTGATCTATTTGTTAAATTATAGTTTGTTCTGCAACACCTTCATCTAGATAATTTAGGAAAACAGACTTTTTGCATTTTTTAATTTCTTTCTTTCACCTCACTTTTTAGATTTTAACTTAAAAGGCCACAATCTACAGATATCAAACTCTTTAATCCACCCTAAATGATAGACATTATCAAAAATCGCAATGGTATCACCAATTTCGTGTCATAGTTTGCACATTCGTGGAAATTTCCTCTTTTACACAGTGCACCTTACCAAAAGCTTACAAAATCCCAATATACAGCCTTAAATTTGTTATGACAATGTAATATTTTATAAATAGTCCGCAAAACCCAAGAGGTTACCATTCTGTTTTACGAAGACCACCCATCACTTCAGACCGTTAACTGTCATTCCATTGCTGACAATGTCAACTTGCTGCTGACAGGATTATGGAATGGGACTAGTTTGTCGTATTTGGGCTATTATTAGCTTTTTGGAGCATTTAAATTGCCGATTGGGATACTTGTAACTCCAAGTCGGCGGGCCTGCCCGGCAGCAGTGTTACCACAAATTCGCACTCTCCAAAAGCATGCATCGTATCCATGCACATTATCCACTACAGAGAGAAATGAGACTAATTCTGGTTCCTAAAAACATTTAAGATTGCAATTCATCAGCTGATGGACTGATTTGTAAATCTATTTACTGGGTGCATCTAGTTAGGGCTTATAAGGTTTGAAATGTCTATTTGACTATCGAAACTGCAAAGTATCTCTAACAAAACATAAAAACTAAACGAAGAGGGGATTAAACGCTTTCATATATGTGTGAAACATCATCATCGTAGTATATAAATGTATAAAATCTACAATAAAATCATTAATCTGTGTCATTGCGTCACAGGAAACCTGTGATTGATTGGATGCAGGGGGTATGACTGAAGAATATTCAATTTCAGCGTCTGTGAGATCGTAGGATCAGTTGGTAGGAGAAGCACATAGATACAAAACATTATACAGAAAGTGGTCTTTATGTCTAAGTTTGAGTGCAGTAGCAAACGAGCTCGAATATCATGGAGTCCAAGAATTAATAATTCAAGTTCAATGTTGTTGGTGGGATAAAAACTCAGGTGGCTTTAAGACTTCGAATGAAGAAAGTGTTATACTTTTGCGTTGTTCATTTGAGGATAAACTTAGAGATTCATAAGAGAAGTGTTCTACTCTTTATGCTTAATCATCTGAACTCCATCTACTCGCTTCACTTGTAAACAATGCGCTCAGTTTGATACTTACACTCAACACTCGCTCGCTTCGCTTGTAAGTGTTTTGCTCATGAAAATTAATGTCTATGCATCTTCAAAAACTCCACCTCTTCCTCCGTCACCAAATGATGCTTATGATTCTTACTCTTATAAAAGCCAGCCAAAAACTCCAAGTCATCTTTGCTATACCGCCCCTGCCCCCGCCTTCCGCTTCCTTCCTCCTCCTCTTCCGTATCACTAATATCCAACATCTTGAACTGCTTCTTGATGGCACGCTCCTTCTCTAGCTCTTCAATATTCTCCAGAATAACTGCATTTTGAACATCCAAAATCCGATTTTCCAATTCTTCCTTCTCAAGCTTTTGCTCCTTCAACTCCTCTATTTTTTGCTGAGTAGCATCACTATGACAATGGCAGCAGTCTATCAGCTGGAACCACTCGTGGCCAACCACATCGGCCAACAGAATCCGCGTGTCCGGATCAAGCTCTAACATCTTCCCAATCAAGTCACGGGACGCGTGGGGAAGTAGTCTAAGAAGTCTATAAGGACCTCTGGCCTTATTCTTTACAATGACTAAGTTACCATCCTCGATCTTCTGATGCCGTTTCAAGTCGATCTCGTCCAAAGTCTGGCTTTCGAGCTCTGGGTCCAGAGCAAAATTTTTGAAGCTATTATCGGACAATTTAGGACACTTCCATGGAAAACGCTTTAAAACCATACAGCAAAAGATTATAGCCACCAGCCATATATCACTAGGTCTAGGGTCATAGTATTTTGTTGTGAGCACTTCTGGGGCCAAGTAAGGATCACTTCCTACTATGCCCTTACACTTCACAATATCCTCTTCAAATGGGTAACGGAACACCACCGCCAGCCCAAAATCAATAAGCTTGAGTATACCAAACTTGTTAACCACACAGTTGTCAAGTTTCAAGTCTCTATGAGAAAGACCAAGCAGATGAAGATATCCAACACCATTTAAAATCTGTTTGAAGTAGCAGAAGATTTCGTACTTGGTCATCAAACCGCTCATCACAATGGTGAAGAAGTCATAAGGGCAATACTCCATCACAATAAGGATATTGGTCTTCAGCTCTTTGAGCATGTCAAAAGTCTCAATTACGTTTTCGTGGTGCAATGTCAGCCCAATCATAAACTCGGCGGTGATCTTCTTATGGTAATCACTAGCAGATTCTTTAGCATTTTTGGGGCGGAACTTCTTGACTGCAAAAAGCTTACCATCACTAGGTCTTTCCACCACGGACACCAGACCACCGGCTCCTTCGCCTAACAACTTACCGGGATTGCCGTACTTTTCAATGAGCTCAGAGACTGACTCTCCGTCGAACAAAATTTTATCACTCTGCTGCTGCTTATGGTGCATCTGGATATGATGGAGGGCCTTGGCAGCCTTAGACGACGTGGTTCTCGTCGGCTCTGCAAACAGGGCTTGGGCTGAAGCTGTGGTCTGGAGGATGACAGGCTCGCCGGCCTTTTTGGCGCTCTTCTTAAAAAACCGCTTCAAGCCAAAGGGTGCTTTCTGAGGGGGGTGGGTAGCTAGCGTCATTGCGGATACTTTGGTCAGAAGCAGCCGAACCAGAGGATGGGAAGCTTGGGGCAGAAGATCGGGACTGTGGAGGTCTGAAGATGAGTGGTTGAAGAGAGACTTGGCAGAGCGAAAGATGGAGCGGTGCGGCTGGAGGGGGTTGGAGACCGTGTGCAGGGAGGTGGGTGGTGTAGATGAGGGAGGATTCGTGGGGTTCGAGTGCGGGCTCGACGTGGGGGGAGTGGTGTGGGGTTCCATGGTGAGGTGATTGTTTGGCCAATTAAAATATATCTGAATAACGAGCAACGCAAATTATTCAATATAACTTGATCTCAAACGATTTCCCAGTGTTGTATGTTTCCATAGATTCAAACCAACTGTCTGGCTACTTAAACAGCTTTTTGAGGTGCTCTGTTGTAGGTTATATGTCGTGACAGATTGCGTCAGCAGTGCTGTCTATATGTAGTGCACACTACAGTAATAAATACAACGATTAATGCTTGATTTATACAGACTTAATCTATTTCGGAATTCTTCTATCGGGGTGGGGAGTTTTTATTTTCATTTTTTGTCGATTTTGCTGCGTGGTCATCGAGTGTCGTTTTGTTGGATTGACCTGAGCTGATTCGGACTTCTGCTATCATCAGTAAGTGCTCTAGATGGAAGATGACGATTCATCATATAACATCAGTTGCTGACAGAGTTGAAATTACTCACTACTTTAATTTGATTACTTATGAGTACTATTGTTCTTTTCTTGGAAGTCTTGTCAACGCTATACTATATTTTACATTTCTATCAAACCTCCAGCTGTTGGGATGATGAAATTCAATAGCATATAAATCCGCGCCAAACTTAGAATCTCCTAATTCCTTTTCAAATACGTGGCACATAACTTATCACTTGAATATGTTCAAGAAGTGACAATTTAGTGTACTTTGGACTTTTACCGTATATGTCGCATGGCTGTCATCCAATTTATGCATCAGGTGTACACAAAATGGGACATATACGAGGCACAGTTCCCATAAACCGCTACTACAGTTACATTCTACTTATCGTTATAACTATTGATCGAATACATCCATTAGAGCTTGGCAAAGATTCTCTTTCGGAACTTCCAAGACTTGAGCTGAGAGTGTTCATCTCTCACCGCTTTCGAGCTTTTGTGGCGACCTTTGCGGCGATTGTCTGTACAGAAAGGAGCTAGTGAGCCAGAAGAACTAAGATACGAACTCTGGGCCAAGTACAGTTTGCAAATTCAGTAAATACCACCGCTCTGAGTTTGTTAAAATCACGCCAACCGTTTTAAAACTTTGTTGTTATGATAGCGTATGATTCTCAGTGCCTGAATGTGACCAGAAACCGATCCACGGAGTCTTAATTAGGTACACTTTGAGATTTCTTCGAATAGCCAAAAAAAAATCAAAATTAGATCAAAAATTCAGAGTAACAATAGAAAATTGACAAATTTGGTTAATGATTTTTAATAGTATATATATGTATATATCACTCCCTATGTTCTCATTGGGACCGGCTCCCACTCATATATTTATTACCAGTTCTCACACTCATGCAGATGCCAAATTGTTCCGGCGCTTTAGCGGTAAGCGAGAATCAATACGCAGCGCAAAATGCAATAGAAATATCCTATGAGTAGTAGATATATTATGCCATATACACTTCTATGTCTATTCACACTATAGAATATTTGGCCACCCTCTATTATCACATAATGCAACAAGTTAGTCACTTGATGCCTCTGGAATGCTGCACTGATAAATACACAATTCATGGGCCCTTGGAACCAGACACCAGTAGATGTAAACACATATATATATATACGGTGAATCCACTTATATCTTATCTTATGAGCGAAAAGCTCCTCATATATTCCCCTTAGCCATACACCACAGCCCTGGCTCATATTAGCACTCCTTAGCACACATTCCACGGCATCACTGTATACATATAAAAACGCGATTTGCTGTTTTCGAAGTCGCCTCATGAACTTCCTTCCAGCTGTGCTTATTTTCTTAGCCTCCAGTGCTGGGGCCACCAGTTTCCCTACCCCCACAGAAAATGACGGGCTCAAGTATGCCCGCCTCGGGTTCCAGAAGAAATATACCAGAGACTCAAAAGACCCCCAGTTTCTGCTCACAAACAACCAGGACCTTTACTATCTTGTAACACTCGACATAGGAACCCCCCCTCAAAAGATTCAGGTCATGTTAGACACAGGCCTGAGTGACCTTGTAGTGAACTCAGTCACTAATCCTCTCTGTGAAGCAGTCGAAAACTCCGACGCAACTCTTGCAGCTGACCAAAAAGCCGGTAAAAAGGCCACTACGACCTTAGAAAAGCGTAAAAATGTTTTGCGCACTGCCTCCCCGGCCTCCGTGTTGGGCGCCCAAAATAAAGCCGTGGTTGCGGCAAGCACAATTTCTGCTCAAAAAGTGAATTGTTTTGACAAAGGATTCTTTGCCGCGAATCTTTCCTCCACTTTCCAAATGAACTCTACAAAGTTGTCAATCATGTATGGAGACGGTACACTGGTCAATGGAAATTACGGTACAGACCACATAGATATCGGCAGTCTCACACTCTCCAATTTGAGCTTTGGGCTCATTGAGATGGGCAACTCAGGACTCGGCGTGTTGGGCATGTCCATACCAAAATTGGAGAGCACGTACACGCTGACCGGTCAGACATATGAGAACTTTCCGCAGGCTGTATCCCGTGAGCTTGGCTTGAAAGACGTTGTGTTTTCTTTAAATCTTGATAGAGACCATAACAATGGTGCCGTGATCTTCGGAGCAGTTGATAAGTCGCAATATGTGAATTCCTTTGCTAAGCTTCCTTTTGCGCCCTACAATGGACAGCAGGGCTTTTATATAGATATCGATGCGATTGCATTGTACTACGAGGGCAGTAAAGTCAAATCAGCTCCACAGGCAACTCCCCTGGCCAACACTGCTAACTTGAAGTTCAGAAAGAGTCTGTCCAAGATAAAGGCGCTCATAGACTCGGGATCTACGCTCAACCAATTTCCTCAGGATATATATGCTCTCATTGAAACCTATGTGCCGCACAGCTCAGCCTCCTCAACAGGTCTTATGGTGGACTGCGCTATTTTGGAGGACGCGAACAACTTTGTGCGCTACACTTTCGGGTCTGTGAACGTAGACGTTCCATTTTCAGAGTTTAATGTCACTACAGGTGCCTCTGGCGGGAAATGTATGTTCGGTATGAGCACCGTGAGTGGGAGAGCCACTTTGGGGGACCCATTTATGAGACGCAGCTATTTGGTCTTCGACTTAACAAAGCAAGAGATTGCGATAGCAGCGGCAGCAGATAGCGCTGGATCGGAGCAATTGGTTCTGTATGATAGCATCTGAGATATTCAACAAAACACTCTCTGCTATCATTCTTCTGTTTAGTAATATAATGTTCCATGTGTATGATCTCCGCGTCATTAGGCAACAAGGAAGTCTACTTCTCTTCTATAATTGGATCTACGGTCTGCTAAAGTCTAGATCTTTTAATTGTCTGGCTGGTCCAGTTTAATATAAATCATGATGTTAATTAATGCTTAAATCGGGTTATCGTAGCACTATTTATAGAGATATCTTACCTGATAAATAGATTTATAAAGTGTGTGTGATTGAACTTTCAATTTATACAGGTGTTTTTGTTCGTCTAAGCACCGGATTCTATGAAATTGGTAAAACATATCTACATTC
Organism: Saccharomycopsis synnaedendra; assembly: GCA_031124835.1. NCBI lineage: Eukaryota > Fungi > Ascomycota > Saccharomycetes > Ascoideales > Saccharomycopsidaceae > Saccharomycopsis > Saccharomycopsis synnaedendra. The sequence goes on from JASTUD010000001.1 coordinate 836,583, forward strand.
ACAATCACATAGAGGAATCTATTGACAAAATCGAAACCAAAATGATCTAGAGTCAACAAACCGAATTATCAACTTATTTCGAATGATCCAATAAAGATCATTCGCGAACCTCGTTTCATATAGCTGATTTACTCATTCAAACCTCTGGCAAACTGCGGAAGAACAAAGCTTGCCTTGTGAATCTCCTCGTTATAGTACTTTAGTCCCTTATCGTTGAGCACATGCACAGGCTTCGTCACATCGGCATTCTTATCCTTGCAGCACACCATGAACCCAATCTGGCCAGAAGGATAGGTGGGAATTGTAGTGTAAGCGTATTTGACCACCGGGAAAACCTCCAGACATGTCTTCTTCAAATCTTTGATAATTTTCATGTGAAGCCAAATGTTTTCAGCCTGTGTGGTGATCACACCCCCCTCCTTAAGCGATCTGTTCAAAAGCTCAAAGTAGGTGGATTGGAAGAGCGATTCTGCCGGCCCCTCTGGGTCAGAAGAGTCTGTGATTATGACATCAAACGTGTTCTCGTATTTCTTCAAGTACTCAAACCCGTCACCGATATACACGTCTACTTTAGAATTCTCAAACGCACCAGCAGAAAGACCAGGAAGATACTTCTTCAGCATCTCAATAACCTTCTCATCGATTTCACAGAGTGTGACTCTAGACACGTAGTCTTTATATTTCAAAACTTCTCTAAGCACACCCCCATCACCCCCTCCAATCACAAGAACTCTGAGAGATTCTGCTTTTGGGTGACTGGCAATAGCAAGGTGCGTGATCATCTCCTGATACGCGTATTCGTCACGTTCCGTGACCTGGATGACGTTGTCGAGAACAAGAACGTTTCCGTAGTCAGAGCTTTTGAACACAAGTACATCTTGGTACTTCAGCCGGCCTGTGTAAAGGATTTCCTCGACCTTGAGGTTCATGGCCTGGCCGGGCCACATAGTGTCGCTTACTTCCAGGAACCAACCATCTGGTTAATAAGATACCAAAGAGTAGCAAACCTAGCAAGGAAATGAAGCAAGTTACGAGACAAAGGAAAGGAGCAATTGCCAGAGTTGACGATAAACTGAAGATTGCTCAGTAAGAACCTAATTGACCCTTTGAATTATGGCCAAAGTCATGACTGACTAGGCATACAAAATGAATCTGTTCTTTCGATAAAGAACCTTTATCATAAGTATTCTGATTAACGTATAATATCATTTCAGTATTCCCCACCTCTAGATAGTCATCAAATTCTTCATTTTAGTAGATGCTTCTCCAACTAGGATGGACTCATTGATCTGTGATTCAATTCGCCTTTCGACTCTTCAAGTTCAACATAGAATAAACAAACCGAAATATCCAAAGAAGTCAAAGATTTCCTCGCTCAAACCCATTTAGTCATACCTTTAATCGTTGGATGTGTGAGAGTCATTGTATAATTTTTCAGATGGAAATTTCATGGAAAATAGTCGTACCTGGTCATGTGAGAAAAGCCATATTCTTAATCCTGAACATCGTTTTTGTTTTAGTTTGGCTCTGAGCAGTTTCTCACCTTTCTGAAAGTTTATTCTGAACGTGGTTGACTTTTAAGGTTGAGGTAGTACATTCTTTGGGCGTAATATATTGGTTAAGAAAAAGATCTCGAGGTTTTCACATTTTCTTAAAATCTTAAATCTTTTTGAGTCAATCTCCCCGGGGAATGGCATTTTTTCTGATTTTTCGTGGAGATTTACGCTCTTAGCTAAGCTAATGATTTCACATTGTTTATGTAAAAACTTTATACGCTGTCAATTTTAGGGTCACTTTTTGTGTATACATCTCTGATGATATACCTTTCGGACATTTAGTTGATAGTAGCTCCAGACGATTCATGATTTGCTTTTTTTTTTTTGGCTCTGAGAGTTCGTATGTATGATGCTGTACACATCTCGCCCAAAAACATTGATACTTACTGGTATACCGTGATTCTGGTTCTTCAATTGAAGAATCAGAAACATTGATTAGAAAATCAAATAACTTTGGGAACATCATTTCATCAATAAATGCTACGAAAACTAGATTTCATCTAATTAGTACACTAACCCCATAAATACATTGTATAACATAGAAGTAGCACCGGGATATACCATCTATCCAAAAGATCAGATAAAGATAAATTCACGGATCCGCACTTTGCTCATATCTTTCTCGAACGCTTCTCCTCCACATTCTTAAACCTCATCTCACACATCAAAGCAATGTGATCACTTGGATGGTTTTCGTCGGGAAATCCCACCAAATCCCGGGTATAGTCCTTCTCTATCCCGCCCAACATCCCTCTCACCTCGATCAGCTGTGTATTGTACCATACATAGTCAATCACCTCAGTGAAAGTAGGTGTAAAATTTGTAAATCCAAGCTCTCCAATATGCGAATAAGCAGATTTGAATTGGAACAGATGAGAAAACCCTTCGTCTGTGTATTTGCCATAATTGACGCCCTTAAAATCAGGGTGGTCTACACACGACCCATTCTCCAAAAGCTGATACACGGCCGAGTGGATTTGCAGATTGAAATCACCACAAATGAGTATAGGCACGGAAAGCAGGTCTTTCAGTCCACTACGTGCATACTTCTTGCACAAGGCTTGTAATTCTTCCAATAAAACAGCCACTTGTAAAGTCTTTACATCATTAAAGGCTGGGTCCCAGTGAAGATGGGTATTCACCAAAATAAGCCGTTTTCTTGTTTCCAAGTGTTCCAAATAACTGATCACTGCAATGTTGTCCTTGTTGGTGAAACGGTTGAAAACGTCATCCGTCTTTTGGAACCGCTCATTTCCAAGTAAAACCAGCGAATACTCTACAAACACTTTATCCACCAAACGGAACTTCAGCGTCTTATAAAATACCGCACATCCATCCACTTTCTTCCCATCAAAACCGCTTCTTCTCGCTCTTCCCTTATTGTGGAACACCCCCTTGTACCCATGCTTATGCATGAGGTCCACCCATGTGTCCTCATACGCTTGGCTCTCCACCTCCTGGAGGCACACCAAGTCGCAGTCCAGAGCCACAACCTCCTTGATGATCTTCTTGAAACGGTATTCCCATTTCAATGCCCAAGAAGGCGTATACCCATACAACTTCAGTGTGGCATAGTGGTGGCACAATATATTGTACGATAGAATCGTAAAAGACCCCTTGGCCTTTTCAGGCTTACTTCCCTTCTGGAACTCTCCATCCAGATCTACGCTGTACCACTCTCTTAAAGAGTGCGCGTCTTCGATTTCTCTCAGGGGCTTGTTGTCTCTGAGATAGTGAATATACGCGTTGCTTCCCTTTTCGGCTATGATCTTTGCGTGCTCCTTATTGAAGGGGTTGCCTTCTATCCCCAAGAACACAAGCTCACTGAGGTTTCCAAACTCGAAGGGAAGCTCCAGAATGCGGTTATCAAAGAGATAGAGATATTTTAAGTTGAACAACTGGTCCATTTCTTTAGGAAGAACACTTATTCTGTTGCCGCTCAAATCCAAGACTCTTAAAAAACGCAATTTACTAATTTCTTTAGGAATCGCACTAAGGTTGTTTCCTCCTAGGAAGATTTTTGTAAGAAACTCATATCCATTGAACATACGCATCAGGATATTCATAACCCCTTGACACGACATATCCACAGACAGCCAGTGTTGATCCCGAGCCTCAAGCTCAAGGTGTTTCATACGGTAATATCCTTCTTGCTCTTTGAGTAATTTCTCATCGTCTAGCTGTGAAGTCAACTTGTCCTCGTGGCTCTTGCCCAGGCCCCGGTTCTGTGCACCAGTGCCATGTGCAGCAACCATCTTATCGTGTTGCTGTTGCAAGAGCTCTGTAGTAAGGTCTACTAACGTGGGATGGCCATCTTTCTTTGATTTCAGAGTTTTAGCATAAGCTTTAGCGTAATTATGAGGACCAAGAGATTGAGCTTGACGAGAAGCCAGAGCAAGGGCGATTTGGTGCTGCCAATGATCGGTCATAACAAATAATTGAATAATGTTTTCAATTGCTTATGTTTTTTGTTTGTTTATTCTTTGAGCTGTATATCTTCAAGCACCTCTCAGCAATAATTTCTCCTTTTGGTTATACACACCAGAACAATGCAGATACTGGTATCGTATCCTGGTATCAATTCGTGGTTTGCTGTAGCGCGCACTCGCTGAGAAGCATAAACTGAGGATGGTCTTATCGTTGTGTGGCAAGCAGATTTCGAGAATATTGAGGAGGGTAACGGGGAGGAGGAGATTTGGAGGAACAAAGCGAGACAAGGCAGCACTCAGAGAGAGTGATGAGCAGTGGAACGGTGATTCTTTAATGTTTAACGTTTTTTTTTTTGTTATATGTTTTTAGATTTTCTCTCGTGAGTTACAGTTTGGTGGCACACATGCTCTGAATGGCACTCTATAAAGAGCCAAGAAGTTCAGACAGTTTCTTTGAGATCGCTTTGTATATTATTTCAATGGTTCGCAGTATTTAAAATTCCTCTTCGAAAGATCACCCTGGAAATGGCATTTCAGACTCTTTGGGTACTTTTAGCGCACACAGAAAGTGAGCTTGTGAGAAGGAGCTCGAAACACGAACTGGACGGAGGGTCAATAGCTAAATGTTTCACTTGTTGTTTTGTGGTTTCTTTGTGCGTAACATGAACACCTTCAGCTAATACCCGCTCAGACCTTGGTCGTAGGAGTGATTTTAAATGTAGAGGCGGAAGTCCACCAAAAATTGACGATTGATTAAAAGATTTCAAATCATTGGAATACTGTTTAAGACAAGCTATGAGATATTTAGAAATCGGATAAATTCCCCGGTTTTATAACCCTTAAAAAATTGACATTGTAGCACTTTCCACATTGTTGAGAAAAACATATTTTTGAGATTTTCTTGACAACCACAAAAATAGAGCAACTGTAACTTTACAGGGAGGTATATGAAGTGTAACAAATAATAGGACTCTCGTAGTTCAATTTGGCTAATGCTAATTGGGAGCTATTTACATAGGAAACTGGCAAAAATAGCGGATTAAAGCAGCCACCAGAAAATCTGAGTGCCTCCACTGAATGTAATCTCTCGCCTTTGAAGTAAACTTGAGTTCACTAAGATATATAGATAACCTAAAAGAGGGTGAATCGCCATGACGCACTCCGTGTGCATACATGCACAGTGCATCGCTGAAAAAGACCGAGAAGTGTATATTGAATAAAGCGTATTTCCAATTAGTAGAACTGACATTCTAAACAGAATTTCTAAGGAAACATGTCGTGTATCTTCAGAGATGATTTCAATTCTCTGGTCGAACGGCTAGCTATTAGTGGTATGAGTCGATGAGCATTTGTTTGTAAGAATGCGGACCATGAAAGCCATGCCAACTAGGCATCTACAGCGAGTGAAATGACCACTATACAGAATTTACTAGTTAGAAAGCACTTAAAAATATGCACAATGCAATCTGTATGCAGTTAGGAAGCCGTCATCTACACTTCAGACGTGAAGAGGTTGACTAAAGAGGCTTCTTTATAGCTTATATATGACTCACACAGATCTCAATCGGAAGAAAGATGTTAGAACAAATAAGAATCCTGTTAGTGACTCTTTTTCGTTGCAAATGTCAATATCAATACGATCTTTTGGCTCTCCTATTGTGAAAAATCTTCATTGTAAGGTGTGGCTCTATATATAGAGCTAAGGAGCAACCCGTCAATAATTCATCAACATAACAGAATGGTGTGTTATATAGAATTTTTAGATTGATATCATAATTCCTAAGACTTATATAAGATACGACAGATCAAATGTGCAGCATCGCACGATCTACACGGCGTTAGAACGAAAGGTCCACGTATCGAAATTACACTGTTGAAACCCGGCATATTCACAGATAGTGAGTGATATCATCAAACCGAATAGATTTAACAGTCTCAATGTATGAAACACGATTAATTAGAAGGATGTGTTTAATTATAGGAGTTGTGCATTTTACCTTTTGAGCATACTGCAGGTAGAGCACAACCAACCCAAACCTTGATGAATCAACATATACATTGTAGCCTGGAACTGGCCCAGATTTCTACATATGCACTTAAGTGACTCTTAATGAGATCCACGCGAGCGACGCGAATTAGTTACCCCTGCACCGCCCCTTATCTGGAATTCCGGGCAACCCTCAAATTAAATAATGAAAAGAAAGACACAAACTTTTCACGCGTTATACAACGTTTCCTTTTCGCCTGGTTTTGAGAGATCAACTGCGATTTATTCTTTGATACTTTCTCCATAAACTTGGGCAAATCCGTGCTATTCCTTCTCTCGTTTTCCAAGAGAACTCAGGTTAATATAGGCAGTACTGATTATTAGTATAAGCCTTCTATTGACAACTTTTACACACTCGCTATAAAGTACCATAGAGTACTAAAATAACTGAGTACTCATATTAGTCACGACTCGAGTATTAGCACTAGCTTTAAGACTAGAGACTATACTCATACTCTACTCGCCACGCTCGTAGAGTATGACCTCCAGAAACCTCACAAATCACCTGCCCGACCTCGAGGCAAACCCCTTTTCCGACCAGCGCCTGTATCTGGACACTGACTCCGAGGCCGGCCTCATGGACCCTCCTACCAACAACGTGTCTAACAGTGTCCCCGACATTGCGTCCAAGCCATATGTGGACTACCTGGGCTTTTACCTGGGCCTGGCCAATGGCCTGGCTAGTGGCTCTGTCGCTGGTCTGACCACCAACATCAACACCAACGTGGGCCAAGTTGCTGGTGGACTTGGTCTGGCCACCCCCATGCTGCCCAACTCTCCCCTGAACCCTCATGAGCTGTTGATCCCCCACGAGTTTGACCGCTACCCAAGTATCGCAGCCAACAGCAACCGGGTGAGCCTGGCTGCCTTCAGTATAAACTCGCGTAACTCGCTTCTTGGTGGTCAAGGCCACAAGAGCTCTGACATGCTGGAGACCAGCCTGAACCTGGATCGGTCTACAAACCCCTTCCTTATTGATGCAGACTTCTCTCCCTTTGGCGGTTACCCTGCGTCGTCCTTCCCTCTTCACATTGACGAGAAAGAACCAGATGATTACCTTCATAATCCTGACCCTATTGAAGATGCAAAGTACGACCATAACCGTATGTTGTACGACCTCAAAACGTTAGACCGGCGTCTGGCTTGGGGTTTGATTGGGTTCATTATTCTCTTTATTGGGGTCATCATGGTGTTTATCATCTACCCTGTGCTCACATTCTCGGGGATTGTAGATAGAGGTTCTCCTAAAACATATGAGATTCTTTCTCTTTACTCCTATCCCCAGCTTCTGGCTATCCGAACCAACTTGGTAGACCCAGACACACCTTCCAGTGCGCAGACCAGAAAGGCGCGTGACGGCTCCGAGTGGAAATTAGTCTTCTCTGACGAGTTCAACAAAGAAGGAAGAACATTTTATGATGGTGACGACCAGTTTTTTGTGGCTCCAGATGTACACTATGCTGCCACAAATGACTTGGAGTGGTACGACCCTGATGCTTCGGTCACCGCCAATGGCCTGCTTAATCTCAAAATGGATGCTTACAAAAACCACAACCTTTTCTATAGATCGGGTATGGTCCAGCTGTGGAACCGGATGTGTTTTACTCAAGGTGCTATGGAGGTACTGGTGATGCTTCCAAACTTCGGTAACGTGACTGGCCTTTGGCCGGGTATCTGGTCCATGGGTAACCTTGGACGGCCGGGTTACCTTGCCTCCACAGAAGGGGTGTGGCCTTACAGTTACGAGGATTGTGATGCCGGTATCACACCTAACCAGTCTTCTCCCGACGGCATCTCATATCTTCCAGGCCAGAAGCTCAACCTGTGCACTTGCAAAGACGAGGATCACCCAAACAGGGGAACTGGTAGAGGAGCGCCTGAAATTGATGCTTTGGAAGGTGAAGTCAACTCTGATATTGGGGTGGGTGTTGCTTCTCAATCTCTTCAGGTCGCACCTTATGACATCTGGTACTACCCAGACTACGAATTTGTTGAGTTGTACAACTCTCTGATTTCTTCGATGAACACATATACTGGAGGTCCTTTCCAGCAGGCTGTTTCTGCTACTCTGACGTTGAACACAACTTGGTATGAATTCGGAGATACTGGCATTCACCAGTTCCAAAAGGTCGGTTTTGAGTTTTTGAACGATAATGACGATGGATATATTCAGTGGTTCATTGGAGACGACCCTACTTTAACGTTGCATGCCAAGGCTTTGCATCCTAATGGAAACATTGGATGGCGTCGTATTCTGAAAGAACCAATGGCAATGATCTTGAACTTGGCTATCTCGAATAACTGGGCGTACATCGATTGGGCCTCTTTGAAGTTCCCAGTGACAATGCGCTTGGATTATGTACGGATCTACCAGCCTGAGGATGCTGAGAGCACTGGGTGTGACCCAGATGACTACCCAACGTACGACTATATTCAGGAGCATTTGAATGCGTACTCAAATCCAAACTTAACATCCTGGAAGCAGGCAGGGTACACATACCCAAAGAATAAGTTGACGGGGGGTTGTAGTTGAACTAGTATTGATCGAGCGAAGTGAGATTAGTTTGAAACTACACCGAATGTGGTGATCCGATTGTTATGCAGTTGACTGCTTGACCGCACGAAAAGTCTGTTGGTTCAAACCTCAGCACTCGACACCATACTAACCCAATCTTCACTTAAAGTAACCATTTGGTTTAGATACGGTAGTCAGCATGGTAGCACAAGAGCTTCGGTTACGCATTCCGCAGCTAAGTAGATAAGTTAGTTATCGCTCTGCTCAGCCACGAAATAGACTGCCAACAATGAAACTTGATTCTCGTTAACATTTTGCTAGGATGCTGGTTTCAATAGAAAGCAGGATAAGTGATTGGAAAGCAACAACTGGTTTGTAAGACATTGAGCAGATGTTCATACAAGCTCAACGTCACCATGAAAAGCAGAAGACTAATTCACAAGCTAATCAACTTCTTTTCTCAGATCTTCCGTCTACTGGTCTAGCTTGGTTTTACATCTAAAATTGATTTGACATTGTTTGACACACTTACAAGGTAGCGACTTCGCTGTAGCATGGCAATTATACAATATGGCTTTTGTTTTGTAGTTTTGTATTGAATAAGTAAAAGTTGTGCACTTTCGTGTAAATAATATTACTTGATCTTATACATTCAGATAGAAACATGGCCGTCATGTATATATACAAATTTGATAAATATAAGAAGTATGACTTCATATTTAATATACTTTACAAACATTGTAGCATCTGCTTATCATACAGCATCAATAACTTAGAACAATACTCACCTAACAGCCTCCCCAAGCTTTGCAATGTAAATAAAACCTACAACATAGTTATAGCATCGTGAACTAGTAGCCATAGAATACCTGGTATAGTGTACAATTCTCGTCTTGCGTCTCTTAAATAATTCGAGATGATTAATACCAACCAACAACCATAAAAGAATATTTGTCTATCTCTATATGACACAAATTCACTGCAAAAGTGGGTCTCTGAAGTGAGGCTGGTTGTTTATGAATTTCGCAGCTCTCTTATCGTTACGTTTCTTGTCACCGATCTCTGTCTTCCAAGCACGCTTTTGCACCGCCAACAGCTTCTTGTCCACCACAGAAACCATGTGACGAGTTTCTGCGCTGATCACAGTCCCCTGTCCCTCGGTAAGCGTCTTCTCAGGCTTCAAGTTCTGCTTGAAGTAGCGGTTTAACGAGCGGTGTCCAACCTTAAGCCCAGTTGGCAAGTGTAACTCTACACCGTCATCATAAAGGTATTCGCGCTCCAACTCCTCCTCTTCACTCTCGGAGCCAGAAACATCTTCCCAGTCCTCGTCAGCACCATCGTCATTATACGTTGAGGAAAAGTCGTAAAAGTCAGAAATTTCAAGTTTCTCTTCTTCTGTATCATACGGAATCATGCAGTGACGCTTGCTTTCCATATGGGCTCTCACAGCCTCGATATTCTTCCCCTGGTAGTTGCACATCAAACACACATTTCCAAGCCCAACCTTCTCACCAAGGTATGATAACAACCCTGAGAGATTTACAAGATACTTCTGTTCGGGTATGTAAAGTCCGTGGTTTTTGAACATGTGATTGACATTGTGTTCTATGGAGTTGAATGAGCGGTTCTTGCAAAATAAACACGTTGTAGGCGCTATTTTAACCTGAGATTTAAGTTTGAGTTTTAGGAAATCATCTGTAAGTTTCTCTGTTGATACTTCTTTCTCTTCCTCTTGGCTTTCCCTCACTTCCTCAATTATTTCACTCTTTTCACTCTGATCTCTCTCATTCATAGCCTTGCGAATGAGCTCCATTTTCTGCCTCTGGATCTCTTCCTTACGCTGTTTACGCAAATCTCTCTTAGAAACCCCTTGATTTGGGTCCTCGGCAGCCATTGAGGTCACTTTCTCATTGAACACCTCAAGAGATATAGAGGGCAACAGAGCCACCCGCCTTTTCAAGTTGTATCTGTGCCAGTCAGACCGCATGTGGTCTTTCTGGCCGGCCAGTGTAGGGAATGCAAGACCACATGTGTTGCAAGTGAAGGAGCTCATGGCATGGAGTAGAATTTTTCAAAAAAATATTTTGATGAGATGAGCTGCAGGAGAAGGGAGCGAAGCGAGCAAGAAGCCACAAAAAAAAAGCCAAACTCCGTTTTCGCTATCTGGTTTTTGAAAGCAGATGAACTCAGGTGTTTATTTTTGTATTAGTTAAAATGTATTTTCGAGAAATTAAGGAAACCACTATTTTTCGCCTTTAGACCAGAGCATGTTCGTTTTCATAAATTTATCTCTAAACTGTATATGAGTAACATTCTAAACAGCAAAAATGTGTCTCACTCATACAGTGAATAGTTATGTGAATAAAAAGCTTTGCCTGCGTTGACTTTTCAAGCATATCCTAAAATTAGCAAACCTCTACTTCCTTATCCCTAACAAACGCTACACATTGGGCAAGGTCAAACCGTCCATACACAAGCGCATCATGCTAAAAGCACAAACTACAATAACAGCAAGTCTAATATTAACATAACGTCTAAACTGAGAATTCGAAGTATCGACTTTCGAACTATTCAATCAATTTTCGCGGCCATCTCAAAAAGGCACTAACTATTGAAATCTCAAGGGCTTACTGAAATGCTGTTCTATGGCGAAGGCCATCCACCAGATCTGTGGAAGTGCAGACAAGTAATCATCGAAGGCCTTATATATACAATATCAAGAGGGATTGTCGAGGCTCTGATAAATGGTCAATCGAGAGGATTGGTTCATATTCTTACGGGTCCTTATGATCTCACTAGCTTCACTCTTCAAATCATCTCCCATAAACTTTCAACTCCCAATATCTCAACGGAGCGAAAACAACCCCCGCAAACCCCATCGACAACCACATCCCCAAGTCTCCCCCTCCTTGTCCAATCATCTTCCCAATTGGTCCCACATAGTAGGTCTGATTCATCCCCACAACCGCACCAGCAGCGCCACAGAGAGAGGCAAAAATCGCAGCATACCCGTGAGTGAGACGGTCATAGTCATCCCAAATTGTGAAGTTGTAGTACATATTCTTTTTATACCATAACTGGGTCCGCCCTGTTGTTACATTATCGTTTTCCACCGTGTTCTCCACCGTGTACAAGTGGTACATCCACTTGTTACGGAAGAGCACATTCTCCTCCAAAAGAATTATAAAGTACACAGAAATCCAGTACCCGATCATTGGAAGGAAGTTACCAAGGATATCACTGAAGTGGTTTTTCCCCACCAACGCCGCAATGAGATAAACGGCAGTCACAAAAATTACCCATACAAATCTCGGCACCTTGGCCAAGTGGATCCCATTGAGCTGGATTCCAAAAGCGGCAGAGTACGAGTTCAAGATGTTGTTGGTTATAAGAGAGAGATACAACATAACCGGGAAAATCCGGGATCCCCTACCCCAGTGATCGTCATAAGCGATGGTCAAGAGCCCACCCAACCCGTTCTCCTCGTATACAGCGCCCCAAGGCTTGTATGCAAGGGCTACGGAGCTTAGGAGGATACCAAGAGTAGAGGTGAAAGTTGTTGGGATAAGAATCCCAAAAAAAGTTATTGTGAAGACCTCAAGGTCTGAAGAGGTTTCTGGAAAGATGAGGTAGTAGTCAGATGCAATCGAGCCCCAAGTCAGGGTGACTGAGTAACTGAGGGCAAAGAAGGAAAGTTGATGACCTTTGATAGTAGCTGCATCGCCAATAGACTTTGCAAGTGGAAGGTACTTATAATCATCTTTCATTGAAATGTACATCAAAAAGAAAGAGATTAGAATAGGAACAGAAAGGGCAATCTCTACTCTAAGTAGCTGTTTTATCCCGAATATTGCAACTACAAGACTTATAACTGCTACAATCACAATCCCGGCATCCAATGGTACTTTGTTGTCGCTCACAGCCATGAGAATTTCTCCTCCAAGAACACAGTTTGTGACAGAGTAACCAAGAACACCAAGAATTGCAAAGAGCGCCACAATCTTAACAAACCACCATCCAAAGAGAAATCTGGCACTGACCATTTGTCTGCATCCAGAGCGGGGGCCCATGAGTGAACAGTAAGCGGCGATGAAACAGCCCAAGAATTGGCCAAAGAAACCGTAGATAAGCGAGTCTTTAAAACCAAGCTCAAAGATGAGGGGCCCGAGAATGAATGACGAGAGCGAGGATAGACCGCCGGCAGCAGCCATCCAGAGACCAACCACTTGGTACACGGCTTTGCGGTGGTTGGAAGTACGCTCAAATGGCTTGATACGCTCAATGCCCCGAGACTCGACTCCGAAGGAGTCAAGAAGAGCCACCACAGAAGAGAGCTTCTGATAGGCGTACGTCTTTTCGTCGACAAACGTAGCTGGATCTTTTTGCTTAGGCATTGCTCGACCGAGGCACGGCTGCCTTAAATATTGAATTTTCAGGTGCATGTGCAGGTGCTAGTATATTAGTCATGAAGCTTTACAAAACGGTAATATATACATTCTACTTTGATAAACTGTTTGAAAGTTCATATATTTTTTTCAGAAGAGAACATCCGCAAGCAGTATTCTGACTGAGATTGAGTGTCCGATTCACATCAAAATTTACTGGTTTGTCTAAAATTTGCGAATACGAGCGAGCTGTCATCATGTCATCAAGTCTGTCGGTTACCTCCGGAGAGCCGTGTCTGGATCGTAGGACAATAGCGCTTGACTAATTTTTCTATCTTGAGTTTCTATACGATCATTAAACAAAGCGCCAGGGAGACCGATTCGATAAATTGTTGCTTAGGTCGAGTCAAATTTAACGTGGCAGGTTCGTTAGACATTGCTTGAATTGCCTATTAGTATATCAGAAAGCGTGTCATATATGTGTTTGATAAACTTAACATAGTGTTGCGTCTATAGAATCAAAAAAGGTAGAAAGAGACGTGTAATTTTTCAAATCTCAAAGGGATCCAGAAGATGAACCGTGAAGTGAGCTCTGAGAGGAATATGAGTCTCTCCAGCTACCGATCTGATTATCTTTTGAGTCTTCGAACTAGCGTCATTTAAGAAGTCTCAAAGTAGGCAAGCTCTGCACCTTCCCAATCCTTAAATCAAAAGCTGTGATATATCACATATATCACATTTGACATTTCCATAACACATATAAACTGGAGAGTCTGAGAAATTCCACACACCTAAACAATTCGACCACAACCGCCATGGAGAAACGCAGGAGCATTCAGAACACATTCAGTATCACACCAGATCTCCAACTCGACTGCATTCAGGCATTGTGGTGTGCAAATAACAATTATGTTCTAGTCTCTCTACTTCACTGTGGAGTTATAAGGGTGCCATTTTCTACTCGTGTGTTGAGCTCTGACTACTTTCGGCTGACATACACAGGATTACTCATTTTCCTTATTCTATATATAATCTTGTTGCTGTACTTTGGTCTTCGCGAAAGCAATCTGGTTCTTGAAAGAACAGATTCTCTAATAAACTTTGCTGGGAACAGTGTGATGCGCACCATCGAGCTATGCATTTTCTCGTGCTTCATCAAAACCAGTTTTCTCAAAGAAGAAGAAGCTAGTCTTCTCTGGAATTTTTCTCATTTTGTGGGGGACCTTTGCCTGGGGCTGGAAAGTTTTCATGCTCTCCTAGACAGCTCTTTAGAAGAGACAAGACTCGCTACATCTTCCTAGTTGATGCACATAGTTGTTAAAGCATCGATATTCGTAAAGGAGTACTTTATAAGAAAATGTAATGTTTCTGAGAGGCCTGTTGGAAGCGTTTTTCTCTCAAGCATGTTCGTTTCTACTTTAATCCAACTCTCTGCTTTTCACATAAAGATGGAAAGACGAAATTGACTATGCTCTATTTGGTATAGACCACAATGGTTTAATGCGCGAGTGATATTTAATGCTCATAAGAAGTATGAAGACTACTCAAAGAATGACAAAGAGTTCCTAACGATTCAAAAAACATGTCCGAAACGCCGTTGATATATTGATATAGGTACGAATTTAAATAAGGCTCAAGCTTTATTTGCGCCTTAGATATCGCACTTTGATGAGAGAGGTATTGTACGCACATATGTACGGGCTCTTAATCACGATTAGAGATAATAATAGTAGCGAATGAGCGAAGCTCAGATCAGAATCCTTTAGTCCTAGGTTTAGATTATGTTGATCAAGAGACTGGAGTAAGATTGGGGTCTTTTGATTAATTCAGGTGGCTGCTAAGTCTTTCTAGTCATAATTAGCATTGCAGTATTTAATATATTTGTGTCATTGGAGGAACCTAGTGCATGATGTTCTAATATTTTCACTACTCGACAAATTAGCCTGAAGGGCAATTTATTAAGTAGCAATGCAGTTTAAGTATTTGTTTCTGTGGAGGAAAAGCAATTGTGAGTTGATTAGCTTTAATTTTCAGAACTTCTAGCGATTTGCACGTCTACTCCCAACGCTATTCGTATGAGGGATAAGACGGATTAATACTAAAGTCAGCACGGCGATACGGTCATAGCTAATAACGAAATTTATAACAAGTTGCCTTCCAATCTGTAAGCCATGACTGATACTGTTAAGAACAACGACAACAACCAAGGAAATGGTGGGCTGGCCACTTAACACAGGTGAGTTCTTAGCCAAACCGTCCAACAGCTATTGACATACTTTGATAGAAAACAAGACAAGATTGGATGATCTAGTTCATCTCGACCCGGGATCCCCAGATTCTCGCTTGTTTAGTATGACAGATGATGTGGAATAGTACTTATTGCTTCTAGATATAGTTAATATCGTATAAATTATCTTTAATAGCATCCCTTCAGCCTCAAATCCGATACCATAAGCACACACCCATTCTGAGCCATTTAAATGAAATTGGTGGTTGCTTGTATACGACGATGTTGATCACCGTTGGAAGAAGAAACGGGATCCGCTTCTGGAAAACTGAATTACTGATAAGGACAAATGTCATTGAAAGCTCATTGAATGTGACTTGGCAGTTACAGATTGAAAAAAAATGACAAATTTTTTACTTTATCAATAAGATACTTGCGATGAACTAAGATTTCGATGCCCTCGCAAAAATATTTATGGCCCATAAACAGAACTAATAGGGTATCAACAACCCAACAAAATACAAAAAATCAATAAACTCATAATGCTGACCTCAATAATGATAATAGAAACAAAATTCAACTAGTTCCAACTTAACTAATGACAGGAAAGGACTATAGCCGTTGACCGGGCTCATGCACCTCTCACGTGCCATACGACCTAACCGAGCATTAAGTATACTGAATATTTCACTCACTACTTGCGCTACTCCGCTACAGAACTAGTCTATATTTGGTCACGATCCACCAAGCCCTAACACCTCTAGTTCAAATCACTAGTTGAGACTGTCAGTTCCATTCGTTAATGCCCACATTCTCTATCTAAAATGACCATAACTTCCCCCTCAAGTCCGCAGACACCCCCCCCCGTGCTCCCCCCTTTCTTAGTCTCTGCGCCAGGCAAGGTGATTCTCTTTGGGGAGCACGCCGCGGTGTATGGTAAGCCTGCTATTGCAGCTGCACTCTCGCTTCGCACCTATCTCCTGGTCACCCCCAGCGCAGACCCAACAGAGGTTGCGCTCAACTTCCCCGACATCGATTTTAAGCACTCATGGCGTGTTCTGGACTTTCCCTGGGCCGCGGCTGAGAAGAGTCGTCTGGATGCCGCGTCATCTAAAAGCGCCCTGCTGGACGAGTTGGTTCCCGAGCTCGTCTGCGCAGTCACAGATATGCTTTCCAGCATCCCGAGTCAGATCCAGTATACTCTGGCCTACGCGTTTGTGTATTTATACACTAACCTTTGTAGTTCTGCTATGCCTGGTCTCACCTTCACTGTGCGGTCGACCCTTCCTATTGGAGCCGGCCTTGGTCTGTCGGCCTCGCTTGCCGTGTGCTTAGCAACTGCCCTTGCACTTGCTGGTGGCCACATCGACCGTCCAACCGGGAAAAAGTCTGACCGGTCCCAGGAAGGTCCAGAAGCAAAATTCGTAGACACGTGGTCCTTCTTGGCAGAAAAATGCATTCATGGCAATCCTCTGGGTATTGACAACGCCGTCGCTTGTTATGGAGGCGCCGTGATGTTCCAACGTATGAAAAGCCTGGTACCTAGCGTTCGTACTACTATGCGTAACTTCCCCTCCCTAAGTCTTCTTCTTACCAACACTCGTCAGCCCCGTCGAACGGCAGACCTCGTATCACGTGTATCAACCTTAATCACAGATTTTCCAAAGGCCCTGGGTGCAGTTTTGGACGCCATAGACCACGTCACCAAGGAAGGTTATAAGCTCATGGTTCGGCCTTTTTTCGATGCTGAGGCTAAGAACCGGTTCCGTGAGTTGATTCGGATGAACCATGGGCTCTTGGTGGCGTTGGGTGTGCTGCATCCAACTTTGGAGAGAGTGCGGTTAGCGTGTGACCAAGGTGGAGTAGGGGACACAAAACTCACAGGAGCAGGAGGTGGGGGCTGTGCGATTACACTACTAAGAGACGGTGTAGATCGGGAGCTGGTGGCGGCGGCAGAGGCGAAGTTACAAGAGGAGGGGTTTGAGACATTTGAGACCACATTGGGGGGGAGGGGAGTGGGAGTGAGTTTTGGAGAGTATGAAGAGGGAGTTTTGCAAGTCTTGGGAGGGAGGGGGGAAATTGAGCGGGCGGTGGGGGTGGAGATGAATGAGGATGCTTGGAATTTTTACTAATCACCACAAGCAGTGGTGAGCGAGTATTTCATCACTTTCAATGATTGATAGAGGTAGAAGGAACGCTTTGTTATCATGCATTTCGAGCTTTGTTTGAGGTTGAGTGTTCATTTGAGGTATGACAATAACTATCATATAAGTGAGCGCTCTAATATCATTAGTTAATATTCCCTCACATTCCTCTTGTTAGATGAAACTCTTTCTCCTCGCTGATACCACCTTCCTGCCCACCTATTGTATTCACGTGGTGTATGCAAATCTTTTGTATACTCCTAATCGAGTCTATTGTTTCTTTTGGGAACAGTAGGCTCTTGTCATTTCTTGGCTTGGTTCGTTAGCAATGCTCGTAGCTATTAGCATTACATTTGATATGTGTGTGTTTCTAGCTTAGAAAGCTTGCGTTATGCATTTCTCTATTTCCCATTGCATAGATGTTTTAAATTGTGACTTAGAGCCACCCCTTTTGCTATCCTACTGCCTCAATTGTGCTTTAATAAGGGACAACTAAGTGCCCAGTAATATCCTGCTTTCTTGGTGTTCTATCGATAGAATTCATAATGGTGTGTCGATTTAGTAGAATTATCGTATGTGTTGGTGATTTGTAGTTAATACTGAAACAGCATGAAGAGTGTGTTAGTATGTTATATTTCAAAACGGTTTTTATTATGGGTTGCTGAGACCAAGGATTGGAAACTCGCTCGAAGGACACACGCAGGAAATATCAGACCCGGAATCATGTGCCTATTCATAGGGATAAGTTCAGAAGGACTTGTTATGGGATAAGCTCACCAACTTTAACTTCATGCCTGAATATCACGATCCCAAAAATGTAAATATCCCTAAGTGAATGATTTTTTGCGCCCTAACAGCGGCCGCATACCCAAAATCTTAATAAAGTGAGCAGTTTACAATGTAGGTGGGATGGTGGTGATTTTCACGAAAATAACAGGCTGCTTGACTCAAGATCATGGTCTGGAATTTATAAGGTGCTGCCAAACTCCAAGAAAGTCTAAATTTCCAAACAGGCTTTGTATCATACGTATAGATAATAACATATTACCATTATGAATGTCGTTCTAAATGTGATCTTTAAAATGATGCTAAGGTACCGTAGATCCATATGTCAAATTTGCCCGAAAAATTTTGGGATACCTGAAACTTCGAATTGGACTTCAGCAGCAGACATTTTACTGAGCCAGCATATATAAGAGTTTCGGTCGACATCGAGAAGGCGTTTTATCGAACCAAATACCATTCTTCAACCATTGAACGACATGTCAACGACATTTCAATATTGCCAAGCATTTTGTCTTGGCGCTCTGCAGGATGATCCTCGTTTCACTGAATATATCCAATGCATTCACTGAAACTTATCCATGGTAAAAACAAAGAAAGTATAAACCTCAAGTAAGGGCCACTCTGTAGCCACCCGCCTTATATACAAATCTATTCCCATAGATACACCTCAAATCATGAAATACCCCTTAGCTTTCCTTTTAACTCTTTATGCTCTGGCGGCACCTGTTTCTGACCAGATCTTAAAATCAGGGAGCTCAGTTTTAAATAATCAACTTAAAGAGAGTTCCGCCAAGCAAGATGCACCAACGGCGCCTACAATCACTAAAGCGGAGGCGATAAGCATAAATCCTCGATTTGATGATGCGACTGCTTCTGTCAACCAAAATATCAAGAGAGAGGCAAATCCGCAGACAGCAATGCCTCGCAGTATGGTTGTCAAAGCAAAGAGAAGGCACATTAAGCGTTATAAGGCTATGTCATTTACAGCTTCTTCCAGAGCGCAAGTTGATGGTAAGGCAAGGAATCCTGCAAAAGTTTAGACAGCCCCTTTCCCCGTTGTGAGATTCGCTGTTGAAAGTAGATTGTGCTTTGTTCCTATTTGACTTACAACCGCACTTATAAACTAAACACTTAAAGATTTGATTGCTTGTAAAATGTGATTTCAAAAACTAATTCCCTTCAATGACAGAAAAATTGACAAACTGGAGTCCGGCCAAATGCTTTAATGTGATATTTATTAACAACAACGAGCTTACTTTTCAGACATTCTATTGTGATAAAACACGTGATTTTCCAATTATCTATTTGTCTAGCTAGAAGAAATGAAGCATAAGCCACAAAAAAAGTCAAAATAAATCCACTTAGAGAAACCAACATAGGAAAATCCTTATACTAACCTCGATACGCTTTCCTAGAATCATTCTTATAGACATACACATGGTTCTTCGCACTGCAATCGACCATCCTCAAGCTTAACTTGATCTTACTGTGGCTCATGCTATTCTCTCGCAGAAGGAGTTTAGAATTCCAGTTTCAGCAAGCCACAGAGTGACCAGTATATAATCAAGGTTTAGAGACCGTTAGTCTCTGAATTTGTCAGCACATATCGAGTAAATGTACTTTATGTGAGGGGCGCACCCTAGCTGTCACCTATTGTATATGCAAGGCCAACGTTTAACCACAATTGTGAATGCCTCGCTATCTTCGTGCATGTCAATAAAAACAAACACCAAATGACAACTGTTTACTTTAAAGATCAAATCTACCACCAATAAACCTATACAAATAGTATGAAGGCAAAAGATTCCATTTTTCGGCTAGAATTTAACTTCATGCATGGAAAAATATAAATAAAACCCGCGCAAAATTTTCGGCTGCCCGATGACCCATAATAAATATAACAGCCGATCTTCCCACAATAATCACTTATCCAGCCACTTGTGGACGCCCCCATAGGCCCAAACTCGGCAAGTCTACACAGAAGTAGTCATAAAAAACAGCCATGACTATTTTATCGAAAATAAAGGCTCGTTCACGGCTGTCGTCTCCCTCGCTTCGCCCAAAGCAAGATGGGAGCCCCCTTCTCGAGTTTACCCCGAAAAAAGCCCCATACTCCCTCCAAATCGCCATAGAATCGCCTCCCGTGATAATATATGGCACCCCGTCTGAATCTTCAGGGTATCTTATGAGCGGATTGCTTTATCTTACTGTTCCAGACCCTTCCCTAGACCTTGCTCCTTCGAGGCTGCTGGCACTGATCCAATCGCTCACGGCGACAACTTCTCAAAGCTCGACACCCCCATCCCTCTCCCACCCTGTTGAGCTTCTTAGTGTGACCCTCACTCTTTCTCAGACCATTGTGTATGCTAAGCCATTTCTTCCACCCTCCAACACACTTGCGTCATGTGACGGATGCCGCAAACTGACCACTGTACTAAAAAAGTGGAACGTGCTCACGGCGCCTACTCCCTTCCCAGCTGGCCGTCAAGCGTTCCCTTTCTCCCATCTTCTTCCAGGCACCCTTCCTCCTACCTGTGTGATAGGAGCTGGCTCATCGTTCTCTGTGCGTTATGAGCTTTGCGCAGAGGCTATAGGCTTTAAAAAAGCAAAACTTACACCAGCTAACGTTTCAGTGCGCATGCCGGTTCGCGTGGCTCGGCTGGTGATTCGTGGCCTGACCAAGTCTCTGCTCCGTATATTTCCGCCGAGCAATGTGACGGTGTCTGCCCAGCTCCCGCACGTAGTGCACCCAAAGTCGGAGTTCACCGTAGAACTCCGATTTGACGGGTTGAACGACGGGCGCAAAAGATGGCGTTTGCGCAGACTCAACTGGCGTATTGAGGAGAGCGCCCAGGTGCGTGCACACGCTTGTTCGATCCCATACCATGGAACTAAGCTTAAGGTGATCGAAAGTAGTATTCGGTTAAATGAAGAGCACAAACACCCTGGAAGCACGTTTGTGTTGGGTAGCAGAGAAGAAGAGCCAGATCTGGAAGAGGAAGAGCCTTTCTTGCACCCTCAGGATCATGCGAATACCGATGCTGGATCTACTGTAGAAGGAGGAGTACCTGTGGAACCAACCAAGACAAAGGAGGTGAATGAGCTTTTTTTGCAAGAAATAAGGACCCTCGAAAAGGGGGCGGTCAAGGAGGGTTGGAAACTGGACTACTCAGGGACTGGTGTGATTGAAGTACCGGTGGATATAGACTGTAGAAAGCTCAGCACTGGGTTGGTGAACCACGTGAGCAACATTGACAGTAGAACCGCGCTGCTGCGGATTGATATGTCACAGGATGTGGGTGCTGACGCTAACATGTGTTGTGATATAGCCGACGAGAAGCTGGGTATTTTCGTGACCCACACACTCGTTTTGGAGGCCAATTTGGCGGAGGAGATGCTTCAGGGAGCCGGGGGTTCAGCCTCATTTAGAGAAATTGGTGCTTATAAACGTAGAGGTTCTTCGCTGTCACCTGGATTAAATCCAGTCGCTCTGAAGGAAAGTACAGGGTCTACTGCACCAGCTGTGCCGACAGGGCTCACACGTATTTTCAGAATGAAGTTCAAGATTTTAGTGACAGAAAGATCTGGATTTGGAATCAGTTGGGACGAGGAAGTGCCCCCTCAGTACAGCCACGTGAGCAGTTTCCTGCCCCCTGCTTATGGAGAGTCTGTCGACCGAATTGATGAGGATTTCTCAGAGTTGAGGCTTTAGTATTTGCTCTTTTTACTCGTTTTACTGCGTATTGTTCATGATTGCATTTTATTGTAGTTAATTTGTTTACAAATATATATAGTACATATGACTTATCAACTTAAATATTGTTGAGAGTAGAAACAATCAAAGTTTTCATCCAAGGAATATAGAGGTTGAATATTGTACAATTGGGGAAGAAGTTTTCTCGAAAGAATGAACACCCCCGGAGGAACCCTCAAAGATGGTTAGACTAATTTCTGAGGGTCAACTAGATACAGAGCTCGAAAATTCCCTCGCGTTACTCGGGAATGCTTTCTTTCAAGATCACTCCTGAAACAAATGAACATACTGCTGTACCTGTGGCTGCTGCTGTGCCCTTTCCCTCTCTTCCCGCTCCCTTTCCAGTCTCTCAGCCGCCAATAGCATCATCTCCTTCTCCTTCAACATTTGTTGGTGTTGAGCTTTTGTCAAAGGCTGCAGCAGCTGGTTAGCGTTCTGGTAAGTACGCACCCCCCCAACATTACGCCGCCCTATAATCCGCAGCGCCATTGTTTGAGGTGGGGCAGCAGCGGCTCCGAAAGATGGGTTGTTATTATGTAATTGCTGTTTATACAATTTCTCCAGTATTAAGTTCTCCCGCTTATACTTCGTAAGCTGCTCTTCAAATATCCTATTTAAAAGATTGAAGTTTTCTGGGTCTTTATACAATACCTTACCCAAATTGGCTCTTCTCTTACCCTTTGGTCTGTCCCCTTCCAAAAGCTCTCCTTCATAGCTATACATCAAAAGCTTATCCTTTCTTGGTGGCTTTCCTCCGCTACCATCATTAGGAAGCAGATACAAATGCCGAAGCTCGTTCGTCAAGGACTGCAGATGCAAGCTCTGGAGTTGTGAGATGCTCAGAGTGGTGCTTGCACTATCCTTGTGAATTTCCATTGCAAACGCTCCATCAGAGCTCTTCTCATATTCGTGCATCCCCTTCAAGCTCTTGACCAAAGGATTAGCGAAATTTCTCTGCGCGTAGTAGTCAAAGTAGAGCTCATCATTAAGTTTACGCACATTCACATACTTCCCACCATAATCGATATCGGGTGTGTCGATGCTGTTGTTAATGGTGAGACCCACACTACCTAATCGCAGGCTCGGGTTTGGTTTCTTTGCCCCCTCTAATGAGTAAAAAGAGCTTTGCTTATCGGCTTCTGTGTGCGAAAACTCAAGCAGATTGAGCCCAGTGCCAATTTTAGAGGACTTTCGCGAGCCTTGGACCAAGTCACGCTGTTTCTTGAGCTTCTCCTGAAGTCGAGAGGCCGATGCTTTGGGGAGCTTGATGACAGGCGCCGTAGGCTCTACAGAACCACTAAGATCCTCGCCATCTGAAGAGAGCCCTTCGCTTGAGTCGTATTCTGATGCTGATGAGTTTTCCGGTGAATCGGGCCGGAGAGAGTCGAGATGAGCCGTGAGTGGGGTAAACGATGTGAGAGGGGGAGACGCAGGGGGCAGAGGCTCTGTTGGTGCTCTTTTTATAGGAGGGGGTATGAGGATCGATGGACGCCGCGCACCGACTCGCGTGGTGTTGGTCGCTGCTAATAGGGAGTTATTTTGTTTAGGTCTAGTGTTGATATTTGTGCTTATATTTGCGTTTATGGTCTCTGCTTTATTGGCTATCGGGGCCTCTGTGCTTGAGTTAGCTGGTTGCAGGTTCGTTGCTTCCTTTTCGGTAACTGTATGTTCCTCCCTATCATCCTCTTCATGGATATCATCAATTCCTTCATCGCTCTCGTCTTCGTACTCGGAATCGCCATTCATGGTATCTGAGTCACTTCCATCAAAAATGTCTAGATGCACTTTTTTTCTGGGACGAAGAGAGTGTCCTGGGTTGGAGCGTACCTTGGTGAGGGCGGTCATCTTGAGACCGGGCGCAAGCCGTGTCTTCAGCCCACGGCTACGCACAGGCCTGTGAATTATGCTGTCACTGCTGCGCGATTTTACAAGGGCTTGCCTTTTTTTTCTGTTCATGGTGTGGTGGTGATTCGCTACTGAATCAGTACTGATGCTAATTCTCATCGGTACAGGGCTCGTATGCGGCCAGTCAGTTGAGTTACCGGTAACAGCTGATTTTCCTCACTATGAGTGCCTTTTGAGGTAAGGCAGTTTGAGTTTCGTTTGACATCATAATGCTGATGTTTGCGTTATTTTTGATGGTGTGATTGCTGCGGTTGCAAGCTGCAGCTCAGTCTTAGCCATATTTAACAACCATCGATAGCTATTAAATATGGAATATCCATAGAGGCAGTGCTTTCTAAGTTAAAATAAGATCGTTTAAGAAAGGCTTTCTCAAATATTTTTCTCTTCAAGTGCTTTGTGTTGCAATTTTGTTTACTGTCTCTGCTGTCTGCTTGTCTTTCCATGAGACAGAAGTGTACTTGTGTTGTAATGTGTTGTACAAACAGTTATTCAAGTCAAACCACATTCAAATAGAGACTCCAGGTTCAAGGTAATCAAATCAAAGATATGCGCTTAGATGCATTTCAGTGAATACAATAGAAGAGCATTGTAAACGAGATCTAACAACTTTGAGCAGCTGAAATGCGTTCTAAACCATAAATTAGAGCAAATCATAAGCTTGCTGTAATTTCACGAATCGTTCAGATACAGACTTACAGATTCTTTTTACCGAAAAGGATAGTTGCATCTTAAGCATAGATCGGGCTGGGCTAGTCACAATGCAACGAAGCGTTTCCTTAAGTAATTGAAAAACTTGGTAAGCAAATTTCGGTTCAGCTTCTGTCACGCTTTCGGGGATCAAGGGCCTGTACAATTTGTAGGCGATGCAATTAATGTCTCTGAACCGGAAAACAAAAGTTCATGTATGCTACTTTATCAAAACGCTTGTCACAGTGGATCTTTCAACAATTTGAATCCATTCCACGTAGTAATGGATCGCTACTATCTAGTGCTTACTCATGATCCAAAGCATGCAGTTTGCTACAACACCCACGCATATTCAATACCCCAAAACATCTTAGAAAA
The DNA here is from genome assembly GCA_031124835.1 of Saccharomycopsis synnaedendra. NCBI lineage: Eukaryota > Fungi > Ascomycota > Saccharomycetes > Ascoideales > Saccharomycopsidaceae > Saccharomycopsis > Saccharomycopsis synnaedendra. The sequence goes on from JASTUD010000001.1 coordinate 861,396, forward strand.
CTACAATACACATGTCAAAACTTTTATATTCCGAAACTAAAAACAATCGAAACAGCCTGTTAGAAATCGTAAGTTTTCTCTTCGCTCTCATCACGTGCCTCTTTTCAAAATATACCCCAGAATTACTAACCTCTGTAGACAAAACCTACACTGCGGAAACCTTCATCTTCCATGTCCAAAGGGAAAGAGAAAATAGATCCTGACGTGTCTTCAAACTTTGGTGATGACGCCGTGACCATCGGTGAGGACTTTCAGGACCACAGAAATTCTGTGCTTGACACTTTTTCAGAGACCGACGAAACAGTTTTTGATGGCAACCCACGCCGCGTGATGTACATGGACGGGCACTTCGATGCTGGACACCACGCTTCAAGCTCCGAGGTGATGGAGGCCCAGATGTCCCAACTCCAGTACAAAAACAGCCAGCTTGCCTTGGATAGAGCCATAACAACAAGCATTCTGTTTGTAGAGCAACTTCAAAAATATAACGAGTCCTCCGGTGGCGTTGGGTACCCCACTTCCGATACTTTACAAGACGGCGTTAGTGATATACGCTCGTTGCGTGCTCTCCAGAGAAGATCTACAGCGGAGACATTGCGTGCCGAGCTGAGGGGGAGTGAAGGGGCGCACAAAGGGGGAAACAAGGGAATTCAAGAAAAATCAAATAAACAAAAGACGGAATCGCCACTTTCGGTTATCAAGTTGGACCTCAAAACCACCGGCAACCAGAGTGTGGTCTCACAGCTTGATACACAAGCCATTTCCATGCTTCTTGCCGAAAAGTTGAGCTCGAGTGTTCGACATCTCCAAGCTCTTCAAAAGCGTATCGAAGACACCTCCTCAAAGGTGTTTGTGACGGGTGATTTAAATTCTGGTAAGTCTTCTTTTTGTAATGCGCTTCTTCGTAGAGAAGTGCTTCCTGTAGACCAGCAGCCGTGCACAAGTGTTTTTTGTGAGGTTGCGGACTCACGCGAGAACGACGGTCGTGAAGAGGTCCACGCTGTGCCTATCGGCGTGGAGTACGACATCAAGGATGAGAGCACGTATGAGGTTCACCAGCTCAAGGAGTTGGAGGATTTGGTCGGAGAATATGACAAGTATGGCATCCTCAAGGTGTATGTGAACGATAATCGTTCTGTAGACCGGTCGTTGGTAAGAAATGGCGTCGTGGATATCAAATTGATAGACGCACCTGGGTTGAACATGGATCTGTATCAGACCACAGAAGTGTTCTCTAGACAAGAGGAAATTGATTTGGTGGTGTTCGTGGTGAGCGCAGAAAACCACTTCACTTTGTCTGCGCGTGAGTTCATTGCTGCTGCTGCTAAGGAGAAGCAGCTCATTTTCATTGTGGTGAACAAGTTTGACAGCATAAAAAACAAGGAGCGCTGTATTAAGCGTATTATGGATCAGGTTCAGGCCTTGAGTCCAGAGACCCACAAAGACGCTAAAGATTTTGTGCACTTTGTTTCGTCTGAAGAGGTTGGAGGAGGAGGAGGAGGAGGCGGCGGGGGCGGCGATGAGCCTGATAGTAACAATGACGATAATGCCAACAGAGAGAACCCGGATTTTGATCATCTAGAATCGTCTCTTCGGCGGTTTGTTCTCGAGAAGAGAGCTCTCTCTAAACTCCTGCCTGCCAAGAATTTTCTTGTGAAACTCCTCACAGACTTGGAAACTATCGCAAACTACAATCTTGCCGTTCACGAACAAAAGAAGGCTGATATCGAGCTGGAGCTCGAACAGCTCATACCTGTCTGCGAGGCCCAAAAGGCCGAAGGTGAAGCTACTACAAAGCGAGTTTCGCAGATGGCTGAGGTCACCGCAGACGATGTATATGCTTTTGCAAGAGAGCGTATTACGCGTACCGTGGGAGAGCTTGATACACTCATCTCGGATACCGAGTTTGACGTGCGTAGAATGAGCATATACACGTATGCCGAGCGCGTACAAGAACTCATGGTCCAGGCCATATATGAGAGTGTGGATGTGTGCGAGTCGTATGCCAAGAAGAAGACGCTCGAGTGCACAGAGCAAATCAAGAAGGCTGGCCAGGAACACGACCCTGATTTCTTCAAGGATAAGGTGCTTAGAGAAGACGCAATGTTCACACAGAGAGCACACTTTCAAGCACGTCTGGTGGCAAGTGATGTGACAGTGCTTGATTTTGTAGATCCATCTGTAGAAGGATTTATGGAGAGTTTGGGAGTGTCCAAGTATAGACTGCCTAAGATTTTTGGATGGCGTGGGCTGCTACCTTTGCTCTTCTTGGGCTCATCTCAAATGCTTATAACCAAGTCTGTTGTTCTGGCGCTTGCTCAGTTCCCTGTTGTTGGGAGGGTCATTGTTTCTAAGTGGTTTTTACGTGCTTTTTGTGGTGGGGCTCTTGTGTTGGGGGGCTACTACTTGGTAAGTGACATGCCGCGTGCGTTCAAGCGCAAGTACGCAAAGAAGTTGCGTGCTCAGATGCAGGAGCTGGACTACGCAGACTCAAACGCAAGACGTGTGCTGAAACAATGCCGATTTTTGCTTTCTTATCCGGTGCGGGAGATTGGGGGGCGGATTGAGGCTATGATGGCAGAGAGCGCGAACAGAAGAAGGGGGTTGGTGAGGGGGTTGAAAGAGAGCGATGCGAGCGTGGGATTTTTCAGGGCTTTTGGGGAGAAGTGTGGGGATGAGAGGGACATGGTGGGGCAGTTCAACTTGGAGATTTATTCAGTCGAGTAATGCAAATGACGCATGAAAAGCGAACACCATGAGCTTCAAGTGAATTTCTCTACCACTATCTACACAGCAAAAGACAGTACTACGAAGGTGCTCCAAACTGATGAGACAGACCATATTATCGAGAAGCATGATCACGTCCCCACCCGTCACAGTTCGCGGTTTCTCAAAACGCCGCATTTGATATCTTTAGCAGATCTGACTCCAATGTTGGTGCTGTATAGCCTCATGTTACTACTTGTATAAAGCAATAGCTGTTTATGGCTTGAATGTAGAAGTTAATTTCGCCAATTTACTATCATTTTGTGTACTTTATGTACACGAAAGGTTCAAAACAATTGATCTAGATTTGCAATAACTTGTGGACTCTTGTGTAGATCCTTTTCTAGATGAGCTGAAAGAACGTGAAAACATATGACTGAAAGGCCTGTCTCACGAATAGGCACGTATACATGTTTGGACATAAAAGGCTTGTTTACTTGTGAACGATAGGTATGATTCATTGATGAACTATAATGAATGCTGATCTAGTAGTGACGCTCGTTCTCCACCACCGATGAAGTAACCAACCGGGGCAATCGAGAACAATAACTCATCATAAGTTTAATGTTTTTACCGTTATATAGGATTTTCAAACAAATATAAGCCCTTGCGAAAAGATATCTCAAGGTTCAAGTTCGAGATGCAATCTGACCAAAAATTAGAGCCAAATCACAAATCGTAATCTGGAAGTATCATAATTCAGCCTTTCAAATGGCTCTCTTGAATTTGTGCTTTTTCAAGTTTCGTAGAGGAAGTTTTTGCCAACAGTGACTCCGCAAAGACCCATCAGGATGGTGCATACGGGTAGGAAGAGGTACAATCAGTGAAAGACGCGAAGTAGCTGACAAACGGAAAAAATCTTTTCACAAATTAGCTTGACCAAGAAACGCCAAATCAGTAAGCGCGTGAGCCTTTTATAGGCTAATTTCATACTCACCAGACACGGGAGTGTCAGGTCTATTTTTCATGAAATAAATAAGCATCCAGCCAACTACACTCCAGTTGGCCAAAGGTCTCAAAAACCAACACGATAAGTATAATGGCCTCGCGAAGAACACGGAAGGCACGCACATATTACCTGGATACCTACGAAGAGCCCGAGGTGAAAAACGAAGCTGAAGGAGAGCCAGAGGAAGATGATGAGGATGAGGGAGAGGTGACTAGGTGTATCTGTGGCAACCAAGAACTCCAGCTAGAACCTTCAGACAAGCACTATAATGATGAGAAAGTGCTTGGGCTCTTTATCCAGTGTGATGAGTGCAATGTTTGGCAGCACGGCTACTGTGTGCTGATCTACGAAGAGCGGCTCGTTCCTGAAAAATACTGGTGTGAAAAGTGTCGGCCCGAATTACATCATATCCAGATCGGCCCATACGGCTCCTTTTCTCAGTATCTTCCTGTTCAGCCCAAGAAGAAGCGCAAACCACGTGCGCGTCCAAAACTCGAAGACGAGTACCGCGCCCCCACGCGCAGCAAGCGCCTGACGATGAACCTGAACAACGATGTGATGTTGGAGAAAGTTTTGCGTGAGAGTGCGATGGAGTTTGGTAAGGAGGAGAAGAAAGACGAGAAGGAAGAGGAAGAAGAAGAGGTGGAGGAAGAGCAGAAAAAGAAGGATGAAAAAGAGGACGAAAAAGAGGACGAAAAAGAAGAGAAAAAAGAGGAAGAAAAGGAGAACGAGAGGAATGAGAAGAAAGAAGAGGAAGAGCTGGAGAAAGAGAAGATAGAGCCAAAGACTGATTTAGAGCCAGAAGAAGAAGTTATAGCAAAACCCCGTAGCCCAATAAAGAGGAAACCAAAGCCTAAGAAGAGCAGAAAACGGGATGACGATGAAGAGGGGGGGAGCAGGAAGAAAAAGGATACAAAAAAGAGTAATGGTAAAGCAAAGAACCAAAGCAATGGCAACTCTGTGGCGCTCAATTCAGACAAGCCTATCGAGCCGAGAATACCTCCGCCAAGAATCACAATGCACGAGATGCGCAAGAGAATTACCGCAATCTCGGAGTTCATATATTATGTACAGGCGGATTTATCTGAAGAGCAGCTGCTGTATGAGAAAATGGTGAGCCAATGGCAGCTGAGGGGCTCTGGTACCAACAGCGCCGAGACTAGCAATTTATCATTGGAGGATGATGAAGAAGAGAAGTTCATAGAGAACTTCCAGGCATTGATAGCACACCACCAGAGTGGGTCTATCGAGATGATTGGAGGGTTACGTAAACAGATAGAAATGTGGGAGGAGAAGTTTGGAAGATATAGTGGGGTGAGTGATTAGTCAAAAGTGGTGCCACATCTTGAGTTCGTTGACTAAATATCATATAGTGTGCTTTACCCAAAATCACTTTGGTAAACTAGCTGATACGATTATTAAAATATCATGTCTTTAATGCCCTTATTATTATTCTCTTTCTTGCTACTATTTTGTGATTATATGTATATTACTCTTTGTAGGTGTGCGATTCGTGTTGCTGTAGCTTATTACCAAGATGTATTGAAAAAAGCGTCGATCATGTGCTAAGACCTCCGTGCATCGAAGCAGATCATATAAGGGTCTTGAGTTTGTTCCCAGGATGTGGATAATGTGTGCATGCATTTGCCAGATGCTGTATCAAGTGCCTTGGAAATCTGGTAGAATGAAGAACAGTTAAATAGCTTCAATATTATATACCAAACAGTTTACATTGAACAGTTTATGGTCGTGCTGCTATCAAACCAGCAATTGTTGTTAATTTCTAGTCCAACTGAGCGATTGGTTGCACTACGATCCTATGTTTTATCAAGATCTATATCTAAGCATAGTTACAGCTTTTCTTGAACCATCTACGAACATCAACAGTTAACTGTAGTTTATACTAAATTTTGACTCTTAAGTGCTTCAACTTGAACACCTATCTCAATATCGCTAGCTATACCAAAGCCATCAACTTAGTATCCTAGTTTAAATCAAGTTTTGACCACAACCAGACCTTTGCACTACACCTGCACAATAAACATACTATACAATGTTACAACGTGGCTAGTCCTTCTCCACTCTATCCTTTCTTCCCCCTCTTCTTCCACTTTTGCCGCCTCTTCCTCTACCGCCTCTGCCTCTCTTCCCAGTGAACTGCTTCTCTACCAGCTTCATCTTCACGAAAGAAACCTTGCTCATGATCGCAAGCTCGCTGTCCTCGTACTTTGGTTTTGGTTCCAAAACCAAAAAGGCCTCAGTCTCCTCCTTGGTTGCAAATTCCACAAACGCGTCACCCTTCAACTTCTTGGTCACACGGTCTTTGCGCAAGCGGATTTGTGTAGGCTTACCAAATTGGGCGAAAAACACGTCCAACTCCTTTTGCCAGTCTAAGTCTGGCTTCAGCTCAACAGGGAAGCCCTTGACGTATGCAGTACGGTTGAGCGCCTCTCTCTTTTCCTCTTCGTTTGGCGGGCTGAGCTTATCCTTACGCTTTACCAATTCACCGTTCTCGCTCACAACCAAAACATCGGAAGTGCGCAATGCCTTAACAACCTTCTCCAAAGGTCTGTACTTTTTCATTCTGTTGAACATGGCAATGGTCTCTATAGGAACGTAACCCTCTTCGTTACTTTGAACAGCACTCCAAAGGAACTTGTCCTTTGGCAAATTGGCATCCAGAAAATAGAACTCCACCTGCTTCAAAATCTCTTGGGTGTTGTCTTTTTCCTCAGTTTTTCCGGTATTTTCCTCAGTGTTCTCTTCTGTTTTTTCCTCAGTTTTTTCATTAGTCTTCTCAGTAACCGGTTCTGGAACAGATCCGGCTACCTCGGTGGCAGAAACCTCAGGCACGGCGGCGGGCTTGATCTCTTCGCTCATTATGTGGTACAAAATTTTTCACCCATCAAGTAATTTTTTTGGGCGAGCTCATCTGCATGATCGGCCCTTTAGATAGCAACTAAGGATATCATGTGTACACCAATCCTATTTTTAAATATTTAAGATCAGCAAATTCCTACTTTCTGGTGCAACAATGGAGAAACATAAATTGCCACAAAACTCTCAACCAAGACGTCTTACCAAAACCTTATGGCCCAGAATTGCCCTTCTCTTGTGCTTGCTGTTGCTAGTGCTTCAAAGAGCATGCGATCATGCTGCCATTGAGTCTGACAAAGAGCCATTCGATGCTGGAACGGAGTTCAGAAAAGTCCTTCAAACCTCCAATTTAGCTAGTGTCTGGAGTAAGAAGTTCACCAAAGAAGCCCATTTGGCAGGCACTAACCACGAGCTCTTGAACTGGCAAAAAGGTAAGTTTGAAGAGTTTGGATTGGAGAATGTGGAGCTTGACGGATACGATATCTACTTGAACTATCCAGTGGACCACAGTCTTGCGTTGCTCAAATCTGGTGAGCTTGTGTACCAGCCTACTCTCAAAGAGGACATTCTCAAGGAAGACCATACAACTATTGGATCTGATCTTGTTCCTGCCTTCCATGGGTACTCTGCTAGTGGAAATGTCACTGCTGAGTACATTTATGCAAACTATGGGCGTAAAGAGGACTTTGCCTTTTTGAAGGAGCAAGGTGTAAATGCCACCGGCAAAATCGCGGTGATCAGGTATGGAGGCATCTTCAGAGGCCTTAAAGTCAAGTTTGCTCAGGAAGCTGGTGCCGTGGGTGTTCTTCTTTACTCTGAACCTGCAGATGATGGTGAGATCACCGAAGCCAATGGGTACAAAGCTTATCCCAAAGGTCCTGCTAGAAACCCATCTTCGCTTCAGAGAGGCTCTGTCCAATTTCTTTCCCAAATCCCAGGTGATCCAACCACTCCAGGTTGGCCTTCCAAGGGCAAAAAGATCCACAGAGTGGACCCTTATAATCTGATTCCAAAAATTCCTTCTCTTCCTATCTCTTACAAAGAGGTTGTTCCTATCCTCAAAGAGCTTAACGGTCAAGGAAAAAAGTTTGAGAACTGGTCTGGGAGTCTCGATGGAGTGGACTATTTCACAGGGCCTGCAAAAGACGTTTCGCTCAACTTGCTCAATCTCCAGGATTATAAGATCAACACTATTTATAATGTGTACGGAGAGATTCTTGGGGAAAATAAGGACGAGGTTGTGCTTGTGGGAAACCACAGAGACGCCTGGGTCAAGGGTGGCGCTGGAGATCCAAACTCTGGTTCTGCTGCTCTTTTGGAGATTATGAGATCTCTTAACGAGTTGAAGACTAAGCACAACTGGAAACCAAAGAGAACTATCAGATTTGCCTCTTGGGATGGTGAAGAGTATGGTTTGCTTGGTCTGACTGAGTATGGTGAGCTCCACCACAAGGATCTCCAGAAAAAGGTTGTTGCTTACTTGAATCTCGATGTTGCGGCAGCTGGTCACGAATTACAGCTTGGTGCGGCTCCTCTGTTGTATGCGCTTATGAATGACAACTTACACAAGGTGCAACACCCAGTGTACAACATCAGTTTGCATGAGCATTTTTACACAAACCACAAGTTCATCAAGACCCTTGGATCGGGAAGTGACTATACTGTGTTCCTTGAGCACTTGGGAATTCCGTCCTCGGACATGGGCTTTGGAGCCAGCAATAAGGATGCCGTCTACCACTATCACTCTAACTATGATTCGTACTACTGGATGTCCACTTTTGGTGACCCAGGCTTTGTGATGCACAATTCAATGTCTCAGTTTTTGGGCCTGATGATTGTGGATCTCTCTGATACACAGGTCTTGCGTTTGTCTGCACGCGAGAATGCAGAGACTCTCCTCAAGCTCTTTGACTACACTTTGGCCAAGATCCCTCAAAAATGGTTGTCCCAGCCTGTGAACTCTGAGGGAGCCGAGCTGTTGCACTTGCCGGAGGCTTGTATCGGCAAACACGAGTACGCGAGTCTCATGCGTATGTTCAAAGGCATGGGCTATCTTTCGAAGCCAGACTCTCCATACCACCGCAACTTGACTTTGAGCGACGTAATTACTATCACAAATGACACTCTCGTTCTGTTTATTGGGACTTCTGCTATCTTGGAAATCAGAAAGGCCGAGGCCTCCGCAGCTTTGGAGGACTTAGAGAGAGCAGGTTACTCACACTGGAACCCAATCTACCGCTGGAAACTCAAGAAGATTATGGCGGAAATCACTCTCGTGAACTCTAAGGTGATGTATTTGGAAAGACATTTTTTGGCATACAGAGGGCTTACTGGAAGACCGTGGTTCAGACACACTGTGTATGCATCTGGAAGAAACACAGGTTACGCAGGACAAGTGTACCCTGGCTTGACTGAGGGTATCGAGGATGACAACTTTGAGGAGACCAAGATGTGGTTGTTCATCATTAATGGTGTTACGAAGAAGGCTGACAAATGGTTGGCTCTTGATTAGGAATAAAGTTATACTAAATATATACTTAAATATTGAACTCAGTAGACTAAGCTTTTGCCTACTAAGCAGAAGAATGCACTATCACAAATTCCTCTAACAAGAATACACTACACCAAGCGTAGCACATAACATAAAAAATATAGTACATTCAGTCCCTTCAATTTCATAGTAGCCCCCTTTGCTTCATTAGTCCCTTCTACTTCTGTAACCCTTTTGCTTTAGTAGGCATCTCACTATCATCGTTATTCTTCCGGAAAAGGACAGCCTTTTCTCTCTCCTCTAATTCTCTTTTCAAGCTCATAGCTTCCTCCAACTCCTGCCACTCCCTTTCACTAACCGCATCATCCCCGTCGCTTTCCGAAAATTCAACTTCACCTTGAGTATTGTCAGGTAGATCTTCCTGCAACCTTTCTTCTCGATCTGTTGAGGTAACAGACTTGCTCTTTTTTGCATGTTCAAAAGGCCCCGCCGCGTTATGCTCCAGAACATCCCTGACCTCTCCATATACCTCCATCAACAGACGATCTGTGAGCAAAGACTCGCGTACATAAGGTACCCAACGGCGTCTTTTTCCATCCCTACAAACCTTGGCTTTTCGTCTCATAATCTTGGCTACCTTTTTGCGGTTGAAAGTTGGCGTAACCTCGGTGTGAATCTTGGCGAGGGCGTCCAACTGTCGTAGCTTCCGCGCATATTCCTCCACAGTCGGTTCTACCTTCCGCTTTTGGATATTGGCTGAATACTTCCTGTCGGCATACCGCAAAGGCTCCTTCACAAAGAGCTGCTTGCACCTGTTGTAAACACGCATATAGTTCACGTTCGGTACTTTCTGTGCGAGAACGTGCGCCAACATTAAGCACCAGTCTTCCTTGAATGGCGACAAAACCGGTATTGGGTCCAGGAGCACAATCCGCTGTAGAAGATGGTCGATTCGTCCTATTATGGTGGCAACATGATGATCGTCTAAAGCCACTTCTTGAAAGGTTGAACCCAACTTTTTACGCATCATCCGCTCAAAAAGAGCCTGTATTTCAACTTTAAGTGAGCCTGTAGGCAGAACTAATTTTGTGGTCTTCCCCTCGCCTGGGTCTATGAAAAGCCTTGGCCGTTCGATAGGCATACCTTCATCGCCAGGTTGATGCTCAAAGCCTATATACTCGTAGGACCGAGGCATCGGAACTCGCCGGAGAGGCAAAGGCCATCTGGTCCACCCCAAGCTCGGAAACATCATCCTGTTGTGTACCTTCATAAGATATGCAGAATAGAGATGAAGAGAGAGGTCCTCCCTGTGTATTGTTTCAAGGGTGTCAAGTACCTCATTGAGATCTTTCTTCTCAGCAGAAAGTTCTGCCAGAGACATTTTTTCCCCTTGTTCTTTAATTTCTCGGTTTATAGAAATATATTCTTTGTATAATTTTCAACCAAAAATTAGCAGCCAAAATTTAATCACCTTAAAATGCCCCAGCTAGAGGAAGTCTCGGACGATGACATCGACAACATGGACATGGATCTTGCAGAGTTTGATCCCGGCCTCAAGACCACATTCGCACCAAAAATAGTCCCCTCTGTGACCAAGTCTACGAACTATGACGAACCTCCTCTCTTTCCCAACATGCCTACCCCTGCCCCTATAACCCTGGATGGCGGGATTACTGTTCACCGTGAAATGCCCGAGGAAGTCAAGAAATACCAGATGGTGTATCCGTGCTATTTTGATGCAAATCGGTCTCACAAAGAGGGTCGTAGAGTGCTGAAGCCACGTGCCGTCACCAACCCATTAGCTAAGACTGTTTTGGACGCATGTATGCTGCTTGGGCTCCGGCCCGTTTTTGAGCCGGAAAAGACACATCCTCAAGATTTTGGAAACCCAGGTAGAGTCCGTGTGCAATTGGCAGAACTGAACATCAAAAATAAGAGAGAGCTTTACAATCTCGTAAGTGCTTACCTCAAAAAACACCCAACCACAACATCTAAGGTAAAAGAGCTCACTATGCAGGGCTTTGATCCCGAGTTACAGAACCCTAGTTTTACTCCTAAGCGTTTGCCAAAGGTAGGGGGCTTTAAAATGAACGACATTGTGCCTCTACACAGTGCGTTGCTCATGGGGCATCCTCAGACGAAAATGGTGTATCAGAAGGAGCCGGAGGTAGTGAGAACTGAAGGAACACCCGTTGTACCAAAGGTGCCTAAGAAGAAAATTCTTAAGGTTAGAAGATGATTAGAGAAAAAACTCTTTCAGAGCTTTCATGAAGGAATGAATAAGAGCAGTGTTCAAGATATGATCAGAGATTCATTCTCGTGCGTGAGGCTTGTGAAAAGTGTTCATAGTGCGATTGAAGCTATCTCCGCTGAGCAGGATAGCCAAGATGCGAACGAATTGTTCATTCACTCTTCTAATATGTAAAGTTAAGCACTGGATTCATTTTATTGAATTTAATCGATGTCTTTGTACGTTTGCTAAACTGTAGGTATGCGTATCTTATTAGGCGCGCTGTTGCACAGATTGTATAATACTTGGGCTCGTCCATAGGGACGGTCGTACTTTGGTACTTCTCTCAAGGAGAAGCTTCTCAGCATACAAAGCTCAATTATAGCTATGAGCAGAAAGTATAAAACAATGGATCCTTTGATGTGAATGACCGTGTTTACTTTCCGTTCTTGATCCTTGATTGATTCAGAAAGCCTTGTGTTGGTTACAGTCTCCACAAGATACATAATCACAATGTTATCGCGTGAGGGCCGGATGATGACAATGGAGGATTCAAACTGTACATCCGTATGAAATAACATACTTGCGGTCGTATTGAACATACTGTGCTGTGGATGTCATTTCTCGGTTTCTTGAGTGAAATATTCAATCCCATATTAAGATCTCACAAGATTATCAAACGCGCGATTGTTTTCAGACCTGGCACACAGAAAATTCTCAACACGAGTTCTTTGGCAGCATTTTTGAAATATCTTATCGTCCTGCTCTTTCCCTTCCCTGAACTTAGGTGCCAGATAGCGACTGGAGTTTAATGTCAACATTGTGGTTTTCCGTATGGGGAAGTGTGAGAGGTTCAAACACTTTGTGTTAGAAAATAGAAAGTGTTCATTATATAGAACTGACAAAAGGAAATTTTCAAACCTACTCAAGCTGTGGCCCTACAAAACAGCGAAAAAAACAAACTAAATCTACAATCTTGAGGATTTTATTCAACTGACATAGATTACTCGATTATCATAGATATATCACCAATTGAATATCACTTTATATGTCCACTCTGCACAGCTTATTCAATCACCTCCACCTTCTCTTCGATCACCTCTTCCTTGATCTCCTCGATCACAATCTCTTCCACCTCCTCGGCCGCGGCCCCTACGCTTGTCTGCTTCAACTTGTACTCTGTGCTTGTACGGTACTCCTTCCACTCCTCCAACAATTTGCGTCTGTGCAAGATGAGCTCACGAGTAGCTGTGCTCTCTTCCATGGCGTCCTGCTCGTCAAACTGGGCAGAGTACTCTCTCAACTGTTTTCTCACCTTCTTACGGTCGTTACCCGTAAGCAACAGAGGCGGTCTTGGACGCCACGCAAACTGCTTGAAGTCGTCAACATTCTCCAGAATCAAAATGTGACCAGAGAAGTCGTGGATCTTGTAACCGTTCTCCTTATTGTGTACATACGAAGAAGACCAAGCGGCAAAGAAACGCCCCGATTGGTCCCAGCTCACGTTGGTCAACCCAAAGTAATCCAGGTCACCTATTTGTTTCAAAGAGGCCTTCACGTTGCCCTGCTTCTGTTCCTCGTCACTTGCCAACACCATGGGTCCATCGTAGTCCAAGTCAAAAAAGTCTATTTTCAGGTTAGTGCTCATGTGAGTGTCAATTGTGGAGACAGCCAAGAAACGCCCCTTTGGAGACCAGTCAAGGTTTGTGCAGAACTTCTCACTGATGGTCTTGAAATTCTTGTATTTTTTAATCCCCAAGCCATTCTTCTTATCCTTCTCAATCTCAGGCGCGTAAAAATTCACATTGTTGCGCGGTATGGCAATGTTTACAGGACCGGCATCTAAACGCAGAATCGTGACGAAACGATCAGTTTTTGGCTCCCATGCGAAATTGATCACCTGTTCCTTATGCTCGATACGCAGCACAGGAATGTCCTTCTCTTCAAGCGAAAAGAACTCCAAGTTACTGAAAACAGTCTTTTTCAGCTTTGTGTGACGGTCCACCTTCACACACAAAAATCTCGCTTCGTTTTGCCAGTGGAAACGGCAGTCCAGAACCTGAAACAAGTTCACAGTACGGAGAACTTGGCGCAGTGGAACCTCCATCACAGCAACTCTAGCGGTCTGATTCACGGTTTCTGGGGTCCAGTAAGCCAACACCGTCTTCTGCTCCTTGCCATATTTAACCGGCGCAGGCGCAAACTCGAAGTCCTCAAGACCTTCAATCTTCACCAACTTCTGGTCTATGAGGCTCATCAGCGCCAGCTCATACACGGCGAGGGCATCTGGTCCTTTTCTGGCAAAATACTGGCCATCGTGAGACCATTTGATGAGAGGCCATTCAGGGCCCTTCTGGTCAATGTTTGGAGGAAGACCAAACGTACGCAGTGGAAGGCCAGTCAGCATGTCCCAGATGACCAACTTATGGCCAACATTCTCTTGGGAAAATGGGTATGTGGCGTAGGCTGGGTGGTCCTCTGGGGGAAGTGTGATTCCGTCAGGACTGAGCGTCACCATATATTTTTCGTTAGGAGAAAAATCCAAGAAACGAACGCCCATATGTGGAAATTTCGTGATTGGCTCAAAGCTAGAGCCTCCCCACAGCTTAACACCTTGTGCATGAAGCGAGACCAAGTACAGACCATGGGCGGACCACGTGGCAAAGCCACAATCAAAGCCAGAGCGCTGAAGAGCAGCTTCGACTTTCTTTTGTTTGTGCCAATTCACCTCCAAATTGTTCTCAGCGTAGGTGAGGAATTGGTCTCTCAATGCAGGGTCTTGGAGCCACAGCTTCAAATTTTCAGTCTCCTTGAATGGAGGCACGGTGGGCTCAGCGAAGTCGTCCTGAACATGCGAGTATTTTTCAACATCAGAAAGCTTGTTAAGGAACATCCGGTGTTTGGCGTCGAGCTTCTTGCCGTTAAGAGCTTTGATAGCCAGCTCTGCGTCTTTCTGCGACAGAAACTTCACGAAAAAGAAACCTGTGGTCTTTCCCTTTTCAAGTGGCATGTAGAACGGCTCATCTTCGGAAAGTTCGATTTTGTGTTTGGCAAAGAGCTTGGTGAACACTTTCTTAAGGGTAGGGATCTTCAGTTCCGGGGCCACGGGGGCACCGTCGATAACAACATACTCTTCGATACCGTAGTCGAGGTCAACACGGTATTTCTCTTCAAGGTCCGAGAAGTCGAGCTCCGACGGATCGAGAGTGACGTCGTCTATGGTTGGCATTGGTGAAAAATTTTTTGGTGATTTTAATTTTGTTCTATGAGCGGATCAAAAAATCACAACTCCTTTACAGGCAAATTGAGGGAAAAAGAGATAACAAAGTAATGTTCATTCCTGCTAGTGCTTATTATTCAAAGGTAGTCTTTATGTCGTTTGTCTGGAAATTAAAATTCTTGTTAGCGTCAACTCCAAGACGCGTATGTTAGTTATAACTCTATGAAACCTCTAAGCTTTTATATAATTATCGTACACCTTGAAATCTCCCTCTTTATTTAACACCATCAACCCATTCGATGGAGTCGAAAGGCACAAATCTAGAAAGATTACGCTTGTATTTCTTACAATAACCTAGTATATGTAAATATAATCCTTAAAACCAATTCATACACTATAAGCTCTAGTACACTCACACCTCCCTCAACTTCTAGAGTATTATCGTTCGTTCGAAACGCTCGAGCAGATAAATGACGTCCAATGGGAAGCGTCTCTTAGAATATATATGGCTCTAATATTAGTTGTTCTTTGTAACAATAGCCAATAATGTATACAATCGACCTCAAATCAAGAGCTCTTTCCTCCAAACACTCCTTCGTTCCACTAGTACAGTCACTCGCAGCTTATACGGACAACAAGCGCCCCCCCATATAGCCCCCCTTATCGAACTTCAATCCCCTCACAATCTCTCTTAATTTCTCATCTCTTTCAGCATCCCGCACATCACTCACTCCCTCCAACCCTAAAAGGCTCGCCTTTGAGACCATGCTCTTCAAATCCTTGGGCTTGAGCAAGTTCCCCATAGACGCCGTCTTGAGAGCGCCAAACAGAGGTGCCGGCCCCGAGATCACGCTGCTATTCAACTTGGAAACAGAAAGCATCAGAGCGGTCTCTTGAGGGTTTTCGCTCCCTGCAGAGACTGGGCTATATCCGTTTGCCACCTGGACAATCCACTTGTTAGTTGTGCTGCTCTTCTCGAATAATCTCAACAAAGCGGTCTTTGAAAGGGGCTCGTTCGTAGAGCCCTTGGTGGTTTTTTCTGATATAGGTATGTTCCCCTCCCACTGGCCTGCTCCCACTCTATAATTTATACGCTTACCAATCTCCAGCTGAAGAGAAGCGAAAACATCCAGATTTTCAGGCTCACCAAAAATCTCGTTGGTCTTTTTCGATTCTAGGTAGCTCGCACTTTGAGCCATCAACCAGTGGGCAAAACAGTCTTTTGTCTTGGACTTGCCTTGAGCCTGCATGAAAAAGTGCACACAATAGTACACAAAATTCACGCCATAAACCCTCAAAACTCCCTGTGCTACTTTCGTCAACAGCTCAATCTGTAGTTTCTCTTCAGTATACAATGATAAAACCTTGTCGAAATTGTCCAAAATATCACGCAAAAATGTTTCCTTATCGTGCACACTATCCAAGAGCACATTACCATAATTTGGCCACTCACTCTTGGTGCTCTTTTGCGCACCCAAGAAATGGCCCAAAACAGAGTAATATTCTGCCAATGTTTTAAATCCCATGAGCGTTTTGCTAGCGCTCATGTACTTGGAGTAGTGAAGCCATGTATCCAGGAAACGGAGAGCGTAGTCATCTAACGAATCTCCACTTTCTTTCCAAATAATCTCAACGTCCTGAAATAACGTGCTGATGTTCTGGTCGGCGTCGGACTTTGACAAACCAAGCTGGAACTGGTCGTGAAGCAGATTCATAGTTACATAAAGCAAGTCCTTGTTTTGGGTAGCATACAAATTGATTTGTGAAAGATTTCGGACACACTCAAAAAGTACAGATTCCCACTCTTTTCCCCTGTTCTCCATCTGAAGGTTGACAAAGGTCTTCATCAGCTCCAAGAAAGGAAGTCCAATCATTGACCCCAGAGGAAGAAGAGCTGCCACAAGCTTGATCATAGAAAGACCATATGGCTCTGACACGTGCTCGAGAGCCCACACCACCAAACGACAGCACAGACCCAACGGCATGTAGCCCATGAGAACCGGTCCAATGGCCACGTTCCATTCGTCGAAGCCTGGCTCTCTATAATTTTTCTCAACAAAACGGCTATACGCCTCGAGACTCTGCTTATATGTGTTTTCCTCGAAATAACCTTTGAGGGCGTCAAACGCAGCCTCGGCGACAGCAGCATCCAGCCACTCAATCCCAATGACAACATTATCCTCAGTTGCGTCATCTCGTGTTTTGCGGCTCTGGCGCGTGCTCTGGGGGCCCAACTCACGGGTGAAGGCCGACGGAGGGTAATACGCACGCACCGTTTCCAAGAGTAGCATTAAGGGACGAGTAACGGGCTCAGGAAGAGCAGGAGCGGCAAGGTATTTTGCAGCTTTGACAGAGATGATACGCCATTGGTTAATAACCACAGGCTCAGTGCTCGCAGAGGAGAGTTCCAAAAAGGCGGTTGCAGCGTCGGCAAAATCTGTCTGAAGACTAGGAGCACCTATAAACATAATATTGTCAGCTTTGGCACAAAAAACTTTGAAAGTTTTAAGAGCGGTTTGGATAAGAATAAGATCTTTGGACCGGAGTACATTTTGGAAGATATGTACCACGTACTCAGCAAACACGTTGAGATTCTCGGAACAAGTTTCTATGAGATTCTGAACAATGAGAAGCGACACTTGGACGTTGCCGTAGTGTGAGATGGAACGAAGGTCTGCAGACGTTTTCTTCTCCAAAAACTTGCCAACCTTCTCGAGCTTCACACGCCGGGTTGAAGCATAGTAGAGAAGGTATGAGAGCTCCGATGAGTTTGGTTTTTTGTCGATGTCCCGGCCCGGCGGGTAGCACTGAAGAATGAGCTTCTGGTGCTTTGAGTGAAAGAGTGGCATGGTGTGTGATAGGAGTCCCTCAAGACTGCTTGGAGTTTGTATTGTATTTGGTTTATTTTCTCTAAGGGATTGGAATATTTTTTCCCGCGTTTGAAGGGGTTTCTTGAATTGTTTTAGTGGTGGTTGTTTGGTCTTAGTGAGGTGTGCTAATTTAGGACCAATATTTTCCACTGCCCTGCGTGGTGGTATAACCGCCCTTATGAGTGTGATTTATGGCTGAAGTTGACTGAACTTTCTTCGAACTGGTTTTAATTGTATATTTAGTTAAATACATCTAAGGTTTTCCGCTACTTTTTTTTTGTTCAATTAATCGGGTACGATATTGGAGTGGTCTTTATGTTTTATATGATCTTTTATTTATCATTCGTTGGAGGCTATGATAAACAATTGTCTTTTTTATAATTTCTCAGAGGATTTTAACCAATAGCTTGTATTTGGTTACTCATTTGTGCATAGTTCGTCTAACTAGTCTAAGATCAAATGATTCAAGCAGCCAGATCACTTTGGCAGCTAATTTTATATACACTAAAAAATGACTGTTCCAAAAAACTTTCGGAAGCTGATTATGGCTTAGCTACTTGATCATGAATTCAACTTATCGCATTACACCCTATGGCCCATAGTCGCTTGCAAAGCACCCGATGTTCCGCTCCATACGTCTTCTTTTCAATCAAATGACGTCGGAAGTTAACTAGCTAGGTTTGCAATTGTATACCAAATCACACAACAGAAGAGCACGTTTGTCTTAGAAATTATCCAAGCATACAAAATACATAACTTACAAAAAAATGCAATGATCATATAGACTACTAGTTCTTCACAGAAATCCCTCAAATCGCTCGAAATACACGTCGCATACTCTAATGAATCTCTGCGCTCCCACAATCAAATCCTTGTGGTCCTTCGAGCAGCTCAAAGCCAAGCGAACAAAATTGGCACTCTTCTTCCCGTCTTCATCCGCGCACAACCGTGTTCCCAATACAAATACAATCCCCTCTTCCAACCCAATTTTCTCCATTTCGTCCAACGCACTCTCCACGTCTGTTCCCTCCCTAAAGTTGAACTGCACCACAACAAACATTCCGTGAGATGGCTCTAAAATGTGGAGCTTGCCCAACTTATACAATTTACACTCATAAAAGTGATTGATAAACACTTTCTTGCGCTCAGTGTACTCGTGTGAGAGTTTGATAAACCACCGACTCAAGCCCTGCATGCCCTGCATATTATCATACAAAGTGCAAAACACGCCTTGGGACACCCCCGAAGGCTGTTTCGTCAGAATCGATACAAAAAGCTTTATTTTTTCAATAAAAGCTTTGTTGGCTACAATTACTCCCAAACGTAAACCTGGAAAGAGAATCTTCGAGAAGGAGTCCATTCGAATAACGCGTCCTTCTGTATCCAACTCAATGTAAGACGTTGGTACATACTTTTCAAAGAACTCGCGAGTGTCCAATGTATCCGTGAATGGGTTTGGCTTGCCGTATTTCTCCAAAGCCAAGTACCCATACGGATCATCTTCGACGATTATAATGTCGTACTTACTGCAAAGAGCGTATATTCTTTTACGCGTCTCAATTGTTTGCGTAGTTCCTACAGGATTGTGGCCCAGAGGAATTGTGAGAAGCGCTTTAGGGAACTTCTTTCCTGGCTTGAGAGCCTCCCAGTTCTCGAGCAAGTTTTCCATCACATCGACATCAATCCCATCTTTATACAAATCCAACTTGAGAGGAACAATCTCGGCGCCGAAGCATGTGATGCTTGACAAGGAGATCACAAAAGTGTACTCCTCCACAAGAACAGTGTCACCAGGGTCCAACAACAAGTCAAAGACTTTGTATACACCATCGCCTGTTCCAAAGGAACACACAAAATCCCAGTCAGAAAAACCTGGCACATGAGTGCCCTGAACGTACTGCTTGAGGATATCATTGAAGTGATCCAACCCATAGTCTTCACTGTAGTTAAACGACTCCAGCAAGTCCAATTGGTCAGGCCGCGTTCGGTTACGAGGAAGAATCACGGTTCTGAGCTCTTTTTCGGGATGCTTGTAGCTCTCAAATGGCTCATCAACAACCTTCATCTCTAGGGAGTCCACTGGGAAGAAGCCATCATGAGGGTAGCCATAGTGGAGAAAGATAGGCTCGGGATGTTTATCAACATTTTTGTGTTCTTTATGAGCGAACACAAACTCTTTTCTGTGCTTGAAGCGTGCCAGAATATGGTGTTGAAGCGGGTGGTTTGTCATCATGCACGATAAGAGATAAGCTTGCCACGGGATTTTGTGGTAGTAGTGTAAATATCAGTAAGTTGACGGATGTATGTATGGCAATTCTGCTTAACTTCAACCGCCTTTATAAAGTTCTGACGTATTGCTCGCTTAAATCCGGCAAATCCTGGGGTATTTATAGCCCGGCTAGTTACGGTGGAATGCATGTTGCAAGTATTAAATGTTTACTACAACTCAACCTGTTTATATTTATTGTGGGGCAAGCAAATGATATCCCCGCTGCTGTTGTCTTGACTGCTCAACATTTACTGGATTTCTGGTGGTTCTCGTTCTTGTGGGTAGTTACGTGCAGTAATTAAGTATCCTTAGTTTCGTAATCCTACGTCTGGGCGAGATGACACGTATTATAATTGAAAGTCTTGTGTAATTACTATTAAGTTCCTGACTCCCCATTTGTAAGCTTAAGGGCGCTCAATCTCTTATCAGTGAGCCTTACATAGCAATAGATGTGTCAAACAGGCAGCGTGAGCAAATATACGAGAAATGGGTGTGTTGATCTTATCACTCTCTCTGAATAGGGTATAATATGATGTAAACAATAAATCGAGCTGGTTGCTTCAGGGATAATGTTCATTGTATGTGCATCGTGTGGTCCACATTACATCCCTGGATGGTAGTGCAAGATCTCATCAGCTCTTCATATACTTTGAATACTTCAAAAATTTGTTTACATTCATAGCCACTTGAAAGAATTTAGGTTGATATCGAGTAAAAGATTACTTGAGAGTCTATGACCGTTCGCGCTTTACTTAGCCAAACGCCAATGATGTAGTTTCCCCACTTCTTTGAAGTGGCAGATTCTCAAAACGAAGATCAAAATAAAGTTATAATATGACGAAGAAAAAAGTCGAAACTTTCAGCTTCAGTAAGAACTTCTAACTCGGTTCGCTGTATGGACTCGGTTGACCATAGTTGCATGCTCTCGCCTCAGCTGAATTCAATGGATCACATTGTTTACTGAGTTTGACATTTTAAAGAAACTCAAGTAGGAAGGAAACTTATATATAATTAGAATCTTCGCCTATATGCTTTTAACTTCTTGTATGCGTGACTAACAAGATCAGCATTTGAGGAGCATACAGTGCGTACTCACTCTATGGAAACAGAAGACACCAATAATGGATGCCAAGTTTGATTACTTGAGAAGGGTCATCTTGCCCGAGTTGTATACTGTTGCTCTTTTCGATCTCTGATTAGTAGATGCACATATCAAATCATGATTCATGATTCAATAGTGAGCAGATGAAAAGATGTACTGGAAACAAAACGTATCAGCCACCACATATAGAATAGCCAAATCTCTTAGATAAACTGCGTGATATACAATCCACCATATAACTACACAAACAATAACCTAACATAACATAACAATTATACGTATACTACACAGACCACTCGTACGGCATGCCGTTTTCCTCACACCATTCCTTTAACACGGAGTATCCGTATGCGACAACTTGGCTAGGCAGCAAGTACGGATTAAAAGGCAAGTAAAACGCCCCATGTGCTAAAGAGTCGCGTTCTAACTTGTCAAAGAGCGCATCAGCTTTTGGCCGCAGAACCCCTCCCTGTTCCTTAAGCTGCTTATACACCATATTGTTCTGGTCATCCAAATAGCCCATAAGCAGATCATGCCGTGCTGCATCCGGTCGCTGACTAAATGCCACTCTGTTTTTAGCACACTTTTCAAAAGTGCGTGGAAAAGCAGCTTCAAGCTTATACATGCTTAGCAAATCTTCTCCCTTGAGAAAGTCTCTTTCTAGATCGTCCACATATTTCGTCAGTTTTGGGTAAAACTCGTTCAATAATCTACCATTAATCTCTCTCAACTCATTTTCATCGTCTTTAATCAATTTGGGATCATTACTTTTCTTCATGGTCTCTATCACCTTCTTTCTTTCCATGTACTGCTGTGTTCTACCAGAAGACATCTCACGTAAGTAGTGTTGGATAGACGCCCGGAGCTGAAAACAAAGCCCTTCTATAAGTACCATAGACCCGGTGAACGGGTGTTTCTCCAGCAGAACAAGCTGCAGAATAAAGGGTATAAGCGTCAGCCATTGACGCTCATTGGGCCCCACGTTATTCACGTTACGGGCCATATCGTCGTATATGAACGCAATCATAAACAATAGTAGCAGATCGAGTGTGGTGATCACAAACACATTTCTATTGCGTGTCTCTTTGAACACTCTATCAGCTTCATGCTTTTTGGCAGTGGCTTGATCCGTGAACTTTCTACGCTTTTGTTGAAGCATAGACTTGAGTCTGTGCATGACCGACTGCTCCGTCTTTGGTCTTGGCGTTGGTTTTGGTGTTGGTTTTGGTGTTGGTTTTGGTGTGGGCTTAGACCGTGCAACAGGTGTGCTCTTGACAGGCAGCTTCCGGCGCTTTTTATCTTGGTCGTCCGAATCTGAGTCACTATAAAAAGAATCAATGTTTTTACGCTTCTCATCCAAAGTTTGACGTCTTCTTACTACCGCAGGCTGAGCAAGCAGTCCTTTGGTTTTCTTCGCAAGTTCTCTCAAAAAACGGGGTCTAATTAAAAAGCACACTTCCACACTCTTCTTCTTACCAAGGCGCACGTGCACAGTGTGCCCGTTCACTTTGATTGTCTTCTCGTAGTCCCCATATACACTAGGGAGGGTGGGCAGAAGAATCATATTGGGGATATCATAATCGTCCTCATTGGACTCGTAGTAGTTTGTCTTCTTCTTGTTGGCCCACGCTGGGAGAGAGGGCGAGAGCTTGGGGGGAAGATCCCCATATTTGTAGAAAGCATCTACTGCCGTTTCCACTGCAAGCTCCTTAGGCTTTTTTGTGCGCGCTGGGGCCTTCTTGAATAGGGCAGACATTCGATCTGGACTCTGTATATATGTAACACTTCTCTGCAATCTTTTTGTAACCTTTTCTGGCGCTTCGGTTGGTTTATATAATGGGTAAGCGTGATTCTAGCGTGTCTCGAGAATATTTATTTTTTGGCGTAGCGCCAATGGCGTGGTTCTAGCAACACTAGATCGCTCACTAGATTAAAAACGAAACAACTTTCTTGACGTAATGATAAAAGATGAGATTTCGAGTTTGGCAGTTTTTTTTTTGCTTTTTCAAACGTTTTGTATGAAATATAATACAAGTGACAGTTGTACTATCCGTGGCTAGCCGTTGTATGATCGAATTCGTATTGAGTTGAGTTTTTAAGTTCCGGCTCCAAATTCACCATATACTATATCTCCCCGATCAGTTTTGTGCAAACCTTTATTTGGGTGAAATACTTGGCAACACGCCCTGCCTAGTTGGAACGAAAATTCAACGTTATTCAAAAACTTTTGTTGACATCCTTGAACTCTCAGGAGTCAGCCAATGTCTTACTTTTGACTCAATCTTGAACGCCTTAAGAGATTGCTTTTAAAATCGGGGCCGTACGTAAATCATTCTTCCAATAGAAGGTTTTGTGTGCTTATTTTGATCTTCTAATTTCATAGTTTTTTCAACTGTATCTAATGAGTATACTTGAATGCATGAGGATTCTGTTATAGGAATGTTTAGCACAAAAATCGTAAGGAAATAACTTCACCGCTATATATGATTCGAGTGAAACGACTAGTGTCTTTTAGAAAGATGCCTACCGACTCATTGGTTTATGGATTCTCAAAACACTGTCAAACACCAACATCAATTCTGACATGCCTAAAAATAATTGGCTACTGATGGAATTGAAGCATACAATCCTTCGTATGATGACTTCTTAACCAGAGCAGCAATACTATAAACCTTTCACCAGCAAATCAGCAGTTGGCCATCCAAAAGCCCAAGATCGTTATACGACAGGCCTTCCTTCCTGTTATCAATAGTTTAGAAATTCTAACAAAACAAAGAATTCGGATTTTTTGATTACTTCTTCCATTTTGGGGCAGCTCGAGCCTTTAACTTTATTGTACAATTAAGGTCCAATTGACCAGTAGCAGCTGATGCAACGACAGGGCACTGCTTTCAATATCATCTATATACACCAACAATTATTCTACAACGCTCATAACAGGATACATTAGAACCTACCGCACTGATCATTACTCCTTACTCTCCTCCTTAATTTCCTCCGTGGCCTCCTCCTGCACTTCCTTCACTTCCTTCACTTCCTTCACCTCCTTCTCTTTTTTCTCTTTTTTTTCTTGCTCCTTTTCTGGGAAGTCAACCGCTTTCATCACGGTGATTTCTCTGTCGTTAATAGATTTTCCGTTAAATTCTTCTATGAACTTCAATTGCTCCTCCTCTGTGGCAAATCTTACAAACGCAAACCCTCTGGACTTGAATCTGATAGGAACGTCCTTCTTCTTTAATGTGTTGAAAAGGTAGCCTGGCATTCTTTTCAGTGGGACATGCACCCAGGTTGGTTTATAACTTGTTTCATTCTCGAGGTACTTCTGGAACAATTCTGTACTCAAATTGTAGTCGATGTTCTTTATATACACCGTTGTTTTTGATTCCACACCCTCTGAAAGTGGAATTTTTGGCTTAGGCTCTGTCTTGGCCTTCGTCTTCTTAGCCTTCTTTTTGGTTTTGTCTTTAGGAGCAACAGCCTGTTTAACGCTAATGGTTCTACCTTTGAATTCGGTCTCATTGAACTGTTTGATGAACTTTTCAATTTCGTCCACACTTCCAAGGTTGATGAACCCAAATCCAAGAGCAAGCAGCTTTCTACCTGTACTGCGCTTTGGAAGGTCCACACTTACCACATCAAATTCCAGGAAATACTCCTTCAACTCCTCTGCTGTCGCATTGAAGTCAAGGTTCCCGATATACAACCGGGTTTCCATATTGATGCTTTCGTTCTGTTCAGTCATGCTGCTGAAATTTCTGGAAAAATTTTAAAAATTGCGGGGGGGGGGGTCCTTAGTTGCTGCTATGCGCACACTACTCAACTAATTAATTTGTTATCAAATCAATTGATCAACCATGAAGGAGAAGTACGAGCTCCCATTACATGGGTGTCAAACCCCCAAACGCGACTTCTCGCTTGCTCGCATCTTCACTGCAATCGCAGTATTTATTCTGCTTTATTTTCTTAGCTCTAATAGCAAGGAAGCAGATGTATGCATCACCAAAGAGTATCTCCGTGTTTTGGATTCTTCAAATAGCGCAGAAAAATGGCTAAAACACTTCACTTCCGAGCCACACTTGGCAGGCACTAATCATGCTCTTGTCGAATGGCAAGCTCAGAAGTACAGAGAATTTGGCTTGCAAAACGTGCATATTGAGGACTTTGACATTTACTTGAACTACCCCGTTGACCACAGTCTCAAGCTTCTCAATGGGCTGTCCACTGTATATAAACCAACTCTTGAAGAAGATGTCTTAAAGGAAGACCCTACTACCGGTGGTAATGACACTGTTCCTGCTTTCCATGGGTACTCTGCTAGTGGTAATGTCACTGCAGAGTACATCTATGCAAACTACGGAACCAGAGAGGACTTTGCTCTCTTGAAAGAAGAAGGTGTAGTTGTAACTGGCAAGATAGCCATAGTTCGATATGGAGCTCTTTTCAGAGGTCTCAAGGTCAAATTTGCTCAAGAAGCTGGTGCCGTTGGTGTGTTAATCTACTCCGAGCCATCGGATGATGGCGAAATTACCGAGGCCAACGGTTATGAAGCTTATCCTAAGGGTCCAGCTAGAAATCCTTCTTCTATTCAAAGAGGTTCTGTGCAGTTCTTATCTCAAATTCCAGGTGACCCGACAACCCCAGGTTGGCCCTCTAAGGGCGACCACGTTCGTAGAGTTGACCCATACAATCTGATTCCTAAGATTCCGTCCCTTGCAATCTCCTACAAAGAAGTTTTGCCTATTCTCAAGGCTCTCAACGGACATGGAAAGCGCTTTGAGAAGTGGGCAGGAGGTCTCGAGGGTGTGGCTTATAATATTGGACCCAGCCCGGGGCTCACTCTTGAGTTGTACAACGAGCAGGACTATAAGGTTAGAAAGATTTTTAATGTGTATGGTGAGATCCCTGGTGAGACTTCAGACGAGGTCGTCTTTTTGGGGAATCACAGAGACGCCTGGATAAAGGGGGGTGCTGGAGATCCAAACTCTGGGTCTGCTACGACCTTGGAGATCATCCGTACTCTCAACGAATTGAAAACCAGTTTCAATTGGAAGCCAAAGAGAACCATCAAATTTGGGTCTTGGGATGGTGAAGAGTATGCCTTGTTGGGGCTGACAGAGTATGGTGAGCTTTACCACAAAGAGCTCCAAAGAAACACTGTAGCATATTTGAATCTTGATGATGCCGTAGCAGGTACTGAGCTCGGTCTTGAGGCTCTGCCTTTGTTGAACAGAATCATTGACAGGTGCGCTCTGGCGATTCCTTACCCTAAGAACGTTTCAATGTCGTTGTACGACCACTTCTACCTGACCAAGGACAAGAAGATAGGCATGCTTGGGTCGGGCAGTGACTTCACTGTGTTTATGGAGCACTTGGGTATCTCATCCCTTAATGCTGTTTTTGGGCCAGGCCCAAAGGATCCAATCTACCACTACCACTCGAACTACGACTCGTTGTACTGGATGCAAAAGTATGGCGACCCAGGATTCAAGTTCCACAACACAATGGCCAAGTTCTTTGGTTTGATTGCCTTAACCATTGCTGATGAACAGGCTTTGGATTTTGGGGTCGTGGAGAACTCAGTGGAATTGGCTTTGCATTTCAATGAAACTATTGGGAGGATTCCAGAGGAGTGGTTGACGGAGGGTGACCACAAGTTCAGTAAACACAAGTCTAGCAAACACAAGTCTGGCCATAAATCTGGCCACTTTTCCGGTCATAAATTTGGTCGCAAGTCCGGCCATAAATCGAATCACAAGTCCGGCCACAATTCCAACCATAAGTCTATCCAAAATGAAAGGAAGGCTCATGCTTGTCAAGACCGCCAGCAAAAGGAGTTAGATCTCATCTTGCGAGATGCTGGTATGCTGTTTGATACTGAGCAGTATTCTAGCAAAATTCATAGATCTCACAGAGCTCACTCTGAGATCCAGCTTGGTTACAATGGAGAGTATGAGTTTGAGCTTGCGAGCACTCTGAGTTTGGAGCAAAGTATTGACGCTGTTCAAAACAGCATCGGCAAACTTATGAAAGCTTCTGTGGCTTTTGAGGGTGCTATCAAGGAGAGCTATGTAGAGTATTTGTACTACAAAGAGCACTCTCTGAAGTTCAACCCTGTGGCGATGTATCGCTTGTTTATTCTTCGCAAAAAGATTGAAAGGCTCAACAGAGTATCGATGTACTTGGAAAGATTGTTTTTGCACTATGGTGGACTCACTGGCAGAAGATGGTTTAGACATGCTATTTACGCTGTAGACAGAGATAATGGGTACTCTGCTGTTGCTTTCCCGGGCTTGTTGGAGGGAATCCAGGATGGGTCCAAAAAGGAGACGTTCAAGTGGTTAGGTATTGTGAGGGGGATTGTGGAGAGGGTGGGAAGGAATTTGGAAAGAGCGAGCATATAGAGGAACAAGCATACGAGCGGGGCGAAATGAAATATTGAGCTTCGGGTTGTTTTGAACAGTTTGGCAGTTTGATGGTTATTCTTCTCAGATTTTGAGCATCCATGTGACGATTGAGATACCCCTTTTAATCATAGCATAGTAAACTAATTGGTTGTGTCTATGAGTATTATTGTTGTTTTATGCTGCTATTTGATAGAGTTCATTTACTTAAATTACTTGATATACTAGGATGATGTAGATGATCTGTGAATTTACTATGGTACCGGTGTATAGACAGCCAGTCAAATACGATCAAAGTTATAGCAGGGCATACTCCTTTTTTTTAATGGGCTATGATTATTTAGATAAATTTGACAGCAATAATTAACGTGCACCTTCACACCATCAACTAAGTTAGATTTCAGAAAATAGAGCACTAATATAATTCGCCAGTGGTTAGATCCATCAATAATCGTTCACATCAACCATTGTGACATTCCCGACTTGATTCAAACCAAACCACACATTGCTATCAGCAATGCAAATAATGTATACCTCAAAGAAGTACTGTAACCCACTAATGAAACAAATTAGACAAACGAAAATTCACTGAATCAATCAAATCAATTATATATATACAAAGTTGCCGCCCAAAATGTATATATATGGACTGCCAAAACACATCCTTAGCTCACTTAAAACACCCTGCACGTACAGCCACCACCAAAACCTTCCAGTTCGCTGATGATGATTAAAACATTCCAAGCACATATAACTCAATTATCCCGAACGATTGACCAAACTCACCTCTAAACCCCCTTTTGGTGATCACCGTGGCTAAATCTGAGGGCAACTGAAATTCGAAATTGATTTATTGCTATTATCAATCAACCCCGGCCATGACGCTCCCCGAGCTCAATCCCCACCTTGTTCTCTCTGCGCGCTACACATTTGACCATGCAACCGACTCTCCTACCGAGGCCGCACGTCTTGATCTCCAGAACCTTCTCCACACCCTCATTTCCCACGGCTTCTTGGTCCAGGTGCGTCCTGGACTTGGCGTGAACCAAATCTTGGTCTTTGTTCGTCTCTCCGGCCCTGCTCTTGCTGACGCTGTTGAAAAGGCGCGCGTCGCAGACTTTGTTTACGGCGTGAACAATGATCTCTTCGATTCTGGTGCCGTGCTTGATGATGCAGAGCAGGTGCGTGTCGTGTACCGCCATCTAACTCTCGAAGCCGGTATCACCCCAGGCCTTGGCGCGTGGGACTTTGTGACCTCGGCTCAGCCAGTTCACAATGTGGCTGCAAACAAGGCGTTGGTCCAACGCTGGACACGCCTGGTACGTATAGCCGACCGCGACATTGACGAGATCAAAAGCCAGTATGGAACAAAGATCGCGCTCTATTTTGTGTTTTTGCGCACTTATATGTACTGGCTTACCGTTCCTGCAGCTGTTGGAGGAGCTATCTTTTTCGCGGGAGCTGCGCGTTTCCTGATGGCTTACACTTTCCTTATTCTTGTGTGGCTGATCTTCTTCCTTCTGGCGTGGAAACGCACCGAAAAAAGCTTCGCTCTTCGTTGGGATGTGAAGAGTGTTGGTCCTCTGAGCGTTACCCAGCCCTCCAACTTGAAGTTTACCCCGCTGAGCTTGGTGACCGATTACAGCACTGGTGGAAAGTTCAAGAGCTACCCTTCTTACAAGCGTTTTCTCAAGAAACTTGCATTTGTTCCTGTGGTTTGTGTCTTTGCCCTTGCTCTTGTCTCATGGCAATTTCTTTGCTTTTTCGTGGAAATTTTCATCAACGAGCTTTACGATGGTCCCCTCAAATCAGTTCTTGCTCTCATTCCAACTGTGATGCTCGCTGTGTTCGTGCCTATCCTTACAATGGCTTACAAATTTGTGGCCAGCAAATTTGCCGCGTGGGAGAACCACCGCACTCTTCCTAGCTTAGAAGGCTCGATGAACGAGAAACTCTTTGTTATCAGCTTCTTAACTCTGTACATGGCCCTTTTTATCACATGTTTTGTGTATCTTCCAATGGGCCACTCTGTGAACGCCCATCTCAACACAGTTGTGGACTTTGTGCACTCAAAAGTCCACGGCGACTTTCCCTTGAAATCTGACCACTTCATCCGGGTCAATCCTCACAGAATGAACGCCCAGTTCTTCTTTGCCATGGTAACCAACCAGGTGATTGGTTTCTTCGTGGAGTACGGTCTTCCGTTTGCAATTCGCTTCGCCACCGAAGTAGCGACCAACTACAAGAAAGAACAAATTTTCTACGAGTACAATGATGCCTCTGAAGAGGAAGCTTATTTGTTGGAGGTGAGAAAGCAAGTGTACGAGTTGGGAGATTATGACGTCAACGACGACTTGAGGCAAATGGTGGTCCAGTTTGGTTATCTTGTGCTCTTCAGTCTGTGTTGGACCATTGCCCCACTCGTATGTTTGGTGGTGAACTACCTCCAATTCGTAGGAGATGTTACCAAGATCTTCTTGGAGAACAAGCGCCCTATTCCTTCGAGATCCAACCTGATTGACCCATGGAACCTGTTTTTGGGGCTTCTTGTGTGGGTTGGGCTGATTGTTGGTCCTGCTATTCTGTCCATGTACAGAGACTCTGCCGTGATGCTGGAGACAGCTCCGGCCACATACTCCGGTTCGGCTGTCTCTGTTGAGACCTGGTCTTTGTTGGCGGTGGTGATTTTTAGCGAGCACGTGTACTTGGTGTTGAACTACGTGGTGGGTGCTATCTTTGCCAAATTGTCCTCAAAAGAGGCGGATGAGGACTTAAAACGCTCTCTTGGGGTGCGCCAATCTTTTGCTAAACGCGCTGAAGTGAAAGTGGCTGGCGTCGATGAGAAAGACCATGAATGGGCCTCTGTAGGTGGTTCTCTGGAA
This sequence comes from Saccharomycopsis synnaedendra, assembly GCA_031124835.1. Taxonomy (NCBI): domain Eukaryota; kingdom Fungi; phylum Ascomycota; class Saccharomycetes; order Ascoideales; family Saccharomycopsidaceae; genus Saccharomycopsis; species Saccharomycopsis synnaedendra. The sequence continues at coordinate 891,453 of JASTUD010000001.1, forward strand.
GAGGCTGTTGAGAAGGCCGCAGCAAGATTTGTTCGTGCTGTGAAGCAGTCCACTAAGAAGAAACACTCTGGCGAGGCTCCTCCAAGTGACATTGCCAGAAAGGTTTCAGAAAAGGCTTCTGAAAAACCATCTCCTGGAGCAGTTCCTGGGGTCCCAGCAGAGACGTTGAATGAGAAAGTGGGTGCTACAGGTTACAGTCTGTGAGCTTTTTGTAAAGTGCACTCCAGTGATATATAACTAAGTAGACGATTTGGGTATGTACTTACAGTGTATGTGATTATCATTAATGGTTGTAAGCCGCAAATATTGGATTCTGTACATTCCAAGAAATTTTTCTTGACTTATCTGGATCGTCGAAAATTGGAGGGTTGTTACATCTATATTTTGAATAGTATCTATTAGATTGCTTCAAAAAAAGGTCTAATCCTTTAAACTAAACACCTATTTACGCTTGATTTTTTTCATTCATAAGTAATATTATATTCGAAAGCCAGAGTTTAAGACCTGGCACAAAGGTTGACTTTATTTGCAACATGTCAAAGAGATTATTCCAACCTATATTGATGTCTGGACATGTTTTGATATGTATCATTTCTTGCTCTCCTTCACAATCTTGTTCAACTGAATTTCACGGTCATCGGTCGAGGCCTTTGTAGGGTCGAATTCAATAGCACGTCCGATCTTATAGGTTGCAAACAAAATTCCACACAAGCCCACAAAAACAATACGAGAGTTAGCTTTGTAGTTTTTTGGGGTGAACCACCAGCCACCGGTCGGGGTCCAGACTTTAGGGTGAGGGAAGTGATGACCACCAGACTTTTGTTAGAATTTTTCACTCAATTTGTTGCGCTATTCATCGATACTTACCATTATAGCTATGATTATTTTTCGGCTTTTTAATTGGTTTTGATTTATTGGTTGAGAGCCCTGCTAGCGTGTCACCTACTTCGCCCAAACAATAATATGGTATAGTTCCTCATGGGTTAAAAACTCGAGATTTCGTTGAAAAGCTGTCAGTGGATGTGATTTGATGCTTCGATTAGTTATTGTCATAGGTTTGTGAAGGTGGATTTAGCGTACTATTCATGCCAGGTGTTTATAGAGAGATACCTGTATATATGATACAAATGCAGACCTTGATCATCATATTATAACTCAATTCCACTGTCAAAGTCTATGCTAACTAACAATCTACTCAAATCTATATCGGTAGAGCAACGTAAAATACAATATAAAAATCAATGGAAAATATCCAAGTGGCGGAGCAATACCTTAATATGTATTCTATATCATGAAACTATAAGCCCACTAAGTTTGAACCACAGGTGGAGCTCAGCAAAAGAACTTTAAATTTAGTCGTAGCTGATAAGCGTTGAGGTGAGAGGTACACAGTTGAGAGGAGACTGCGTCATCTGATAGATTTGATGATTACTTGTAATCTTAAAAACCACATCATCGGATTTCTAGTTTAATTGGAAAAAGCATCTTGTAACAGTATGATTTGTTTACGTTTGTATAATCTATCAGCTTGAGTTATCGCGTTTCACATAAATCACGATTAGCCTCAACCAAAATTAACTCGAGCGCGCTTCGCCTTATAAAGCTTACTCACTCAAATTTCAAAGAGCTAGCCTTTGTTGGCTTCACCACATTCTTCGAAGCCGCATACCAACTCCCCACCAACGTTGGATTAGGCGCCGCAGAAGCCTCATTTATCAACGAAATTCTCGTATACGACCACCCAGGAGTCACGGTACTCAAACAGTCCAAGCTCTTACGTATTGTAGAGTAGTAAGTAACCGCACTAGTTGGGTAGATTCTAGTCCAATCCTTCTTTGTCACAGTCAGCCCTGGCTGACTCTGCATCGGTGCAAACTTGATGATACCCGTCTGCTCCTGGTAAGGCACAGTGAAACTCTTAGATATGTCTGCCGGGAGGGTGAGTGTATTAGTAGCCTCACCGGCGTTATTGGCACCGTTGTTGTTGGCCTTAGATACAGATGAAGGCGCGGCATCCGTTAACAGGCCAGAGGGTTTAACAGATCCAGTCATACTGCTCAAGGCAAAACGACTTGTGTAGTGAATCGAATAACCGGAAGGATAAACTGCGTACAACTGAACAAAATATACTCCAGATGCCCCAGCAGTGGCAGGAATAGACGCCGAATATGTTCCGGCACTGGGGGAAACCCCTGAAGCAATCGTCAGAACTGCCTGAATATTGCTATTGGAGCCTGTACAAAGGACCACTGTGAGAGCCGTCGCAGAATCCGCACTCGGACTCAGACCATCATCAACCCATTTGATGTCTACCGCTACCGTGCCGCCAGTTGCCGTAAACGTCTTACCCTTAGCGGGGCTCAGGATGGAGATGTCTGCCAAGCAGGGGACGAGAAGAAGCCATAGAAGAAGAAGCATAATTTAAATCTAAAAATTGTTTTGAAAGAGTGTGTCTTGGGGTCGATACACCAGAGTATACTTTCACCTTCTAGGTCAAGTTACATTATTGGGGAGTTGAATGTTTATATACTGTGATGCGTCAAAAAGAAAAAGACCCTGAATACGAGAGGTGGGATTTCATATACATGAGCGGTGAAAAAAAGTTAGAAGACTGATTTAAAATTGTTATCTATTATACTTGATGGTTTTTTTGATTTCTGATGTTGTTTGAGTACTATTTGAGCTTGCGGGCCGTTCCTGCATTGACATGACAAGGATCCACCTGCTATTATTGTGAAAAGGCATTTGTATACAAGATGGTAAAGTACATAAAAGTATAGCTCCCTTACATTCCGCGATCCATGTCCCGAACAGGCTATCCCCTTCTACGCGATTTGTTACTCGTGTACCCTAATTCGGCAGTCTATATATAGACCCAATCAGCTGACCGGCATGATGGAGCTATGCGCAATCATTTTTATGCATAGTTTACAACTACAACCCCCTATGCTTAAATGCTTATATGACCCACTTGTCACACAGATTTATAAAAACACCTCTTGCAATCAAGTTTAAAATGGATCGATCCTTAAATCTTAAGTCTTTGTCGCTGAGAGGAAAAAACTGAGCGTGCACGTTAATTGGCCATATGCGCTCTGGAGTTTCTTGGCTACTCACCAACATCGCACTAAAATGTGACTTTTGTTATCGTTTTTTAAAGAGGCCCCAGTCTCTGTGGTAAATGAAGACTCTGAACGATCGTTAGCGAAAGTGTAAACTATTTTTACGCGATCTCGAGATGCTTTCGCTCAACAAGCACTTGTTCACTTAAGTTGAGCCAAGATCATAAGTCTGTCTTTAAACTCTGGTGGGTAGCTACCTGAGCCAATCCCACAAGGTTCCATTGTTCAATAATTCTACTCCTTATTGTGTTTAATATCTCTAGCCAGCTGACAGTGGAGGTTGTGGGGCTTGTCCTCTTTCAATGTCTCGTAATTTTACAGTTTTACCTGTTTGTGCAGAATTATTTGACATTTGATACAGCTCAGTAATTGTGCATTCCTACAAATTATATCTCTTTATTAGTGCCATAATATAATATATTAACTGAAGGTGGCAATAGTTTTGGTTATAAACATTATTTGGCGACATCATTGAAAACGATTAATATGATAGTATTTATTATTACGAGATCGTCAGTTATCTATCGTCTCAAATTCGGAATGAAGCATTTTTGAACCCGCTTTTAAGATAAACAAATGTACTACTAGATAATTTACGAGGGTTTGTATGGAAGGTTCTTCTCCGCAAATTCCGAATACCTTCAAAATCGTCTCTACTGAACATCCGATGCCGATTTGAACTCTGTTTACATATTATTCAGGGTAGGTCAATATGCCCTTATAAAGTGTCAGAGATGAATCCACGAAACTATCACTGTTCAAACTTAAATTTTACAAAACCTTCTGCGTGTCTGTCGTAAAATCACTTTTCACCGCGACATCCTCGCCAATCTATATATAGATCGGTCTATCCGAGCAGGTGAAGCTAAACAAGAAGAACATTTGAAATGCAATTCAGTGAACACTATTACATGTATAGCAATAAATTGTATATCGCGATGAACCATCAAACTGGTATTATTTACTATAACGGCGCTCAGGGGATCTACCCCGACCCTGCTAATTGGTGGTTAACCGCACGCAATTATTCAAATATATCGCTCCCACAGGGCACTATATTGTATACACAGCACACCAAACAGAGTTCTCAGCACATGCTGTCGTTCTATTTCGAAGATTCCGATGAAGGGCCGCCACTTCTTCCAGCGCCGGTCCTCCAGCCTTCACTCTTCGAGAGTCTGAACGAGATCCTCAACTTCCCCACAGAGTCTACCAACGCATACTCGTACGCTCGACTTCTGCCGAATCTGCTCGCGCTCCGACTCAACGTGCTCAGGCGGTCTCTTGAAATTCTCATCGATCGTCCGGAGCTTATATACCTGCTTGGGCTGGGCCTGGCTCTCCCCCTGGCCCCCCCAACCCCCATCACAAGCACACTGGCCCTCTTCAACCCAAAATCGCGTCCCCCTCAGCCCCAGCCTAGCTCGCCAGGCCATATAAAAATCGAAACCAACGCGTCCAGTGCTGCCCTTGCAGCCTTCTTCAGAAGTCATGAAGAACGGCCAAGCTTGAAACACGCCTTTCAAAAAAGGTCAAGTTCTCTCAACACCCCCATCTTACTCAACAACTCCAGGGTAAAGTTTTCCCTCGATCCTCCCCCTTTCAGATCGCAGCCGCAGCCGCAGCCACAGCCCACTCAGCCAAGCACCGATTCAAATGACTCTGAAAATACGCCACTCTACGAATCGATCCGTGACAAGCTTCGTCTGATGATCCTGCTTCTATCTGCTGACTCCCCTCCCTCCAGCGCCATCGCTCTTGATCTCCACGATCTTCTGCTCAGTAACGTGCATGATGAATCCAAAGAACGTGGTCTTCAACGAAGACTTCTCTATGCCTTAGCTACGCCCTTCTATGAGTCCATTCTGACAGGGAACATGGTCAATCTTAATAGAAATATTCTGCTGGCTGCGCTCCCAAAAACAGGTGGCCCTCCCCTCAACCCCCCTCGGGTTCCCCTCAAAAAATTCAATTCCTTCGACGACCTGGTCATCAGCTCCCCTGCTCGCTGGGTCGTTAACTCATCTACGGCACGTCCTTTTCACCTGCTTTCGACCTCTAAGAAAATCAACCCTCAAGCCATTGTCACGTGCGCTGCGTCTGCCCCCTGGGCTTTAAAGGGAGCCAACGATCTTCTGACATTGGTCTTTGGCTTGGACGCTGCAAGTTGCGGTCTCTTAGACCTCATAGACCGCAATCTGCGTGACTTTGTTCTTCAGAAGTTGGAAAAGCGCCTCAAAAGCCGTCCTGGTGGACTGATCTTCGCGGGCGAGATCGTCGCAGTGCGTGGCAGAGTAGGTGTGTCATGGTGTCTGTTGTGGGCCAAACGTCGTGGAGATGTGCTCATTCTCATGTTTGATCAAATCCCTTGTGCTGCAATTGAATTAAGCGTTGCCAAAAAGGAAAGCTGGGTTATCGAAACTGCTGTAGAAACTAGTGACCGGCTTTTTACTGGTTTTGAACTTGAAAAGACCACTTTGGAGAGTTTTTCTCCTTCCTTAGCTAAACAGTTAAATGCGTCTGAATCTGCTGAAAAACTCAATGAAAAGCGTTATTTCACTCTCTATTTAGAAGAGGAGAACGCTCCTTGTGCGGTTTATGCTGAGTCTGTGCTGCCAACCCGGTTGGAACTAAAAATACATACTCTTCCTTATATTGCAGGTATTTTTGTGGTAAGTCTGAAAAATTACACTGTGCTCTCGCACAACAGGCTGATCTCCAAAAACCTTTTCGGTCATGGTGATCTTATAGGCCAATCTGTGCTGACCATCATCCCCAATTTTGTGACACTACTTGAATTTCTGCTGTCCACAAAAAAGCTTGTGACCTTCCTCACGGACTTGGCAGTCAAATCCACCCCAGAAAGACGTCGTGAGAGTGCACTGCCTCTTCTCCCTGGATTGGTGTTGCCAGAACACTTTTTTCGCCGGATTCAGGCCAAATTTGAAGCTCACAAGCTCAGAAGCCTGCAGGAAGGTGTTCTGGAGGAAGAGCTTGAAGATGAGCTTTTCTTGGGTTCCAAAGGTATCGAAGGACGCCATGCGGATGGGTCTCCTCTCTGTATTGACGTACAATTACGTGTATCTACAATCGACACCTTAGTGCTTTGGGTGACTTACTCAAACAGCTTGTATAAGAAAACTGCTCATTCTCCTGCAGAATCGAGTTTTCTGCGTTCCAGCTCGCTTAGAAAAAAAGCTGAGCTGGACACAGAGCTGGTCGAAGCATCTCTTCCCAGAAATAGTTCACTTCTTAGTAACTTGAGTAGCGCAGGCGACACGGAAGAGGTGGGTGTAGAGCTAGTAGTGAGAAGTGAGGAAGATTTAGCAGTTTTAGATGCCCAGGCAAGAGAGAACTGGAAAAAGCAGTGCGCTCATTTCCCAGAGACTATTGGGGCGCAGAGAAGGACAAAAAAGTTTTCCCTGTTTCAGGTGCTCAAGAAAATGGGAGAAGGGGCTTATGGTAAAGTTCTTCTAGTGTGTGCAAAGAATGATCGGCCATATAAGGTTATTTTGAAGTGTATCTACAAGGAGCGTATTTTGGTTGACAGCTGGACTCGTGACCGGCAGTTGGGCCTGATACCAACGGAAATCCAAGTTATGGCATTTCTCAATACTAACCCACATCCAAACACGCTCATGTTAATGGATTTCTTTGAAGACGACGAGTTTTTCTATGTCGAATTGCCGGTTCACGGCCACCCGGCTATCGAGCTCTTTGACTACATTGAGATCAAAAAGCGGCTCCTGGAGACGGAGATTCGGTATGTTTTTCGCCAAATTGTGCAAGCTGTCCGACATCTTCATCGCAATGGGATTGTGCATCGGGATATCAAGGATGAGAATGTCATCATTGACGAAAATCTGGTAGCAAAGCTCATCGACTACGGTCTGGCGGCTTTTGCGAGATCTGGACCTTTTAAGGTCTTTGTGGGAACCATGGAATATGCTCCTCCAGAGGTTTTGCATGGCTCTGCTTATGATGGCAGACCACAGGATATATGGAGCTTGGGGGTGTTGTTATACACCATGGTATATAAGGAAAATCCGTTCTATAATGTGGATGAGATTATGGAGGGGGAATTGAAGGTGCCGTTTGTTTTGAGTGAGGGGTGTGTTCGGTTGATTACGAGGATGTTGGATAGGGGAGTTGATCGGAGGCCGAATATTGAGGAGGTGGCGAGTGACAGTTGGCTAATAGATGAACATAAGTGAGTGAAGCAAGTCTTTGAAAGACTAGCTCATCTGAAATACCACTGATCTACAGGGAGGTGGCGGGAAATCCATTCCTAAGTAGATGTTGTGACGCAAGCCATGGCTTTTGTTACTGTATTATATGGAGATAGACGTTATGCATTGTTATGAATGAATGATGATACTGTAGAGTTATTGTTGATAGCCTGTTTAAAGAATGTTGATTAATCCCAGCATATTCAGTTAAAGGCTGCTTGGTTTTAATCCTTAACTCAAAGAATGATGAAATGGGTTGAATTAAAAAAGCATTCCAAGGTTCTACGAAAAGTCTACAACTGTCTCTAGAATCATCTATAAACCTTTAATCTAAAACTAAGAGTGAGAATTGAACGTAACTCCAAACATGGCGCTCATACCTGACTTGTAGTCCGCCATGTTAGCCATACTCAGTGCGGTAGACTCAGTCTTGGACATACGTGACGCTGCCGCAGTCTGACCAATACTGGCCCCCATCACAGCCAATGCAAATATAGCGTCCACACTTGCCATTATACCCGTTATTAACCCTGTTGCATCGAATTTTCCTGTTACCGCAAACGTTGCTAGAGACTCCATTGCTACGAGTCCCACTTGTGCTAGTACTGCTTCTGGGAATCCCAAAAACATGGTCAATGCACCCAAGATCATGAACAAAATCCCAAGAATCTTCAAGAGACGTTCCTTCTTGTCCTGCTCGATCTCCTTGGCACCCGTAGTATCAATGTTCATGGCCTGGGTTGAGACAGACGAGTAAACCGGCACTGGGGTCAAGAACTCCACCAAGTCAATAGGGGAGACATCGTTGAGCGCAGCCTTCGCAGTGGCCACCAAGTTAGCAAGATCGGAGATGTTCTGCACTGTAAGGCCATCCAATGGATTTGGAATCAACAGAGTTACGGCGATCAGGGTCACATTTGTGATTGTGAGCTTGTCACCCGAACTGGTCTTTGTAGTCTTCTTATCTGTGATAGGGCCAAAATCCAGCTTTGTGAACGAGCTGATGTTATAGAAATCTGCAATACTCGATGCAGCTGCATCCATTTGGGCATCTTCGATATACATGTTCGAGAACTTCTTTCCATCTATGCACTTACTTTTGTCATTTGGGTCTGTGCCACATGTATAGTATTGGTTACCGTCATCTCCATAAAGCCACGAGCCAAAGTCCAGGTAGAGCGAATCCCAGATCTTGCCGGTATACTCTTCATAGTTCTTTACGAAGGTCAGATTCTCGTTAACAAGATACGAGAGGTTAAATACAGCTTTCTCACCCTGGTTAATGTAGAAAGTAGCCAAAGCGTAGTAACGGCATCCGTATTTCACCGACGAGATCTGCAGCGCATCGGTTACATTGATATTGGATTTCAGGCACCCGTACACGTCCACATAAGAGGCATCCGACTGGATCTCACCTGTCTCTACTGTGGCGGTGATAGTAAAACTCAGCTTCTGCTTACGCTTCTCGAGGATCTCGGTCAGTGTAGGCGCCATTGTTGTGACTGGGTCGCGTGTGTGTTCCACAGTCTCCTCGAAGAGCGGCTCTGGGGTTTTCTGTGGTTGTGCTACTGGCTCTGGAAAGGCCACTGCCGCTCTCTTAACAAAAACATCTCTAGGAGGCACAAACAGCGCAAGCGCCGCAAGAGGATAAAGTGTAAGCGAAAGCTTCATAGCGCCTATGGCATTATGACAGCAGATGACTTTGTTTATATACAAGCACCCGCCATGGGTCGCTACATCTGTAACATGATACTTTATGGATGCATGAGTAGCGGTGCATCGTGGGTGGGAGTGAGTGGATAAAAAACGGGGATACAGGCGAAAAAAGAACAAACTATATTATCTAGCTGTTAGTTAAATATAAGTGCATCCTTTTCCTGTGCACAAAACTCTTATATAAAGATATAGAGCACCTTTCCCCACCTGCTACCTAGACCCAGGACCAAGTAGCGTCAGTTAAACGGAATCTACCACGGGCACAATGATAGAAATGGAGTGCTGGGGAGGTTTCTGAAGAAAATTTTATTGGTCTGGATATTGGATTATTCAGTTGTCTGATCGGTTGGTTGTGCTGTATTTGCAATATTTCTTGCTCATAAAATGCGTCCTCCCACAAGTTGCAGTTTCAAACTATAAAGATGTATTGAGTCAAATTACTGGATGTCAGGGATACCGTTAACGTATGTAACAGTCACGGATATTTCACAGAGTTGTCACTACAAAGTGGGCTTGAGCTTATCTAGTGCTTGAGAGATAGTTGCAGCGAACATCAGTCAAATGGTAAAAATGTAACAATTTTTGTTGTATTCTGTCAATTGAACGTTTTTCATCGCTCGCAATGGTCTCCACTTTATTTACCACTTAGACGTATGTCAGTCAAACGTCTCGCTCTAACTGGTTGGGACGTTCTACAATTATGCGCGAGACACTTGAATTAGTACGAAATATGCAAATGTTCCACTCTGTAATTAGGATCACCTCAAACGTAGATCTTAAGATAAACGGAGTGATCGTATATAAAAGCCTTTCAAAATTATGTTGAGAAGTGTGAAATTGGTGAGTTATTACTAAGTACTAGTATAACAATTGCTAAACAGATATAATGTAGACCATTTTCTACAGCCTCAATAGCCTCGTAGTTCCGACACTTTCAGACCTATCATACAAGACAAAATTGAGTGCTCGTCAATCAAGCACAGATAACTCTTTGCATGAGCTTTTAGAGGATTATAGGCCATAGAGCTATTATTTTCCCCCTCCAACTTCGAGTGTTAGTGAGTGGTTCTCCCAAATTTTACGTTGGGCCGAGAGAGACAGATTCACACGTTTCATAGAGATTCAGTTTTTTTTTCTTCAAAACCTTTAAACTCCACGATACTGTACAATATACAGGTTCGCCCAAATTTTATGGGACGCATTTCCAACTGAAAACGGTCTAAAATATATTGCGATGTTCATTCTAAAATTTGATCTCTATACATACATACATACGTAAATCCAGCAAAATTGAAATTCAGTCTGACCAGTCGACTAGAGCTAGTTAGTGTTCGCTAAAAGTGAAAGGTGTTATCTCACTCAAACAGTCTAACTCTTGACTGGATGTGCTGAACCCAGTCCATCGATTATCCGGCAAATCCTTTTAGAGACCAAATTTACAGTCTCAGCTAAATTGAAGACTGGTTCCCCGCATTTCCACTAATCAGGTTGTCTACAAATTCAAAGTTAACAATATAATGAATATAGGAAACCATTCATAGTACTTACTTTACAGCACAACAAACCCATCGCACCTATTAGTAGCGAACGGCAAGACCGCTCTCTTCGTTCGTATGCGGTTTACCTCCAACACCAATATTTATTGTGTATAAACACGTAATCACACCATTATAATACTTACTACAAACATCATCCGCCATAATATACTCGAATCACAGGCCACAAGGCTGCTGGGAATAGTGGTGATAACATATAAGACTAAGCGACCGACATTGACAGGCGATACGAACATGGTCAGCACTCAGGTCTATCTAGATGGAATCACATTTCAATCACCTGCAATCCCAACTTTATCTCCTCCAACAGCTTGCGTGCAAAAAACTGCACATCCATATCGCTGTCCTCTGTCATCTTCGTCAACACAGGCTTGATCTTGTCGTTGATCACAGCCCCAACTCTGGCTCTATCTTCCTCGGCAAGCTTCAGAGTCCACTGGCTTTCCTTTAACTCCCGAACCTCAGTCAACTCTTCCTCGTCTCCATCCTGCTCCATGGCTCCCTCTTTCGGGCTCTTCTCCAATTGCAAGAGTCTGAAAGCCACCTTTTTGTAGCCCTTAGCCACGTTAAAACGAATGTTAGGAACCTCATCCTGGGCCATACGTCCCAAAAAGCCAACAATGTCCTCCACAATAACCTGTTCGCTCTTCACAACCTCCACCAAGGCAATCACCGTGAACAAGCATGTGATGCGGTAGATGAAGTTGTTCATGATCAGGTTGTTCACATTCTCAATGTTCAGGCCCTCACCTTCAAATAACTCTGGATTCTCACGCTTGTAGTCTGCCAAGATGTCATTGGTCAAGATCTTGTCGACAATCTCAGACTTTGCCCATTCGTCACCGAAAACTTCGGCCAATCGCTTCAAGTTGAGGACAGCAGCTTCTCTGATTGTGTACACCAGATCCCACAACCACAGCATGCACAAGCCCACAAGCACCTTGTTAAAGAACTCGAGCCCAAGTTGTTCCAGTAGCAATGGAATGTACTCGATGATCGCCAACCGCACTCGCCACTGCTTATCCTTGGCCAACTCGGTGATGGCAGGAAGAAGAGCCTTCAGAAGTAAGTTGATTCCGATAACCAGGCTCACCGTTGTCAAGTTCAGGATGATGTTGAGTCTCACTTCTGGAAACTCATCGTTAAGCATCTCCAAAAATACACTCAATAAGTGTTCACTTGTGGCTTGTTCTCCCAAAATTGGAGCCAATCCGGCAATTTGAGAAGCCAAAGCTGCTCTCACGAACTCATTTTGGTCTGTGATGAGCTCTTCCACTTGTGGCACCATCTTGGAAACCACATTAGTAGGCTCCACAAGCTTGGCAAAAGCAGGAATCTGCTTCAGCACCAGCTTACGAACCTCAGCCTCCTGATCTTTAAGAAGTCCCAAGAACTTTGAAAGCACTCTGCCGTTGAGTTCCTGAGTGGAAAAGTATTGCACAACCTCAGCAAACTTCTCAGCCACCAGATAACGCACTCTCCAGCTCTCGTCGTTGGCCAACTTGAGGAAATCATCGAGAAGCTGTGCGTTGTGTGACGCGTCGTGCTTGGCGGCGTTGAAGTGGTGCAGAATAGCAATGAGCACCTCAACAGAAAGAAGCTTCACACTGTCCTGACCATCTGTGGAAAGAGCTCCAAACATCTGGAAAAGAAGCGTCCAATCTGCTTGTCCAGCCCCCTCAGCCAGGGCATACATATCCGCACCCAAAGGCCGTTTTTCTTTCTCGAGAACCTCAAGTGAACTGATCACGTCAGGAAGAGCGGTTCCTGCAGCACGACGCACCATTGGAGCATCGTCTTTAACGAGGTTGAGGTATAACATCAAAAGACGATTTCTGGTAGGGGGCTCGACGCGTGCCACCACGCTACGAAAAAGACCACAACATGACACGCGCAGCGAAAACCAATCCGCGGTAGCCAAGTTGTTGAGGACTACCAAAAACTCACTTGTGAGTTGCTTAAGACTGAGATGGTCGGCTACAGACCCGAGAGACGCAATAGCCTTGTCACGTACAACAGGCTCTTCGATTGCTGCCAAAAATTCGAGCGTGGGGAGAAGAAAGGTTGCGTGCTGGGGGCCGCCGATAAGAGGGATGAACAGCGCGTCGAGCTGTTCGGCAAGCACGGCGAACACCTCATCTTCGTCGTCGTGCGCAACCTCGAAAAGAAATGGGAGAAGCTCATTACGCGCGCGCTCAGGACCAAGAGCAATAGCAATCGTGTCCAAACGCTTCATTGCCTGTACTCTATTGGCCACATCATCGTGCTTTAGCTCGTCCATGAGGAGCGCAAGCGGGTAGAGGATTTCTCCAACGTCGGAGTTTTGATTAATCTCCATGATAGGCTATGCTAGTACTACTGATATTATCGGTATTAGGGGGTGTAGTAGGGGAAAAAACGGTGTATGTGTGTTGAGTGGGGTGTATGCGTAAGGGTTGTTGGTGATGTAAGTGTAGTGTGAGTTATGTGTTGTTAAATTAATTTGATGAAATATTATTTGAGACCACCGGCGGTATACCGTGAGGGCCTGTTACTGTCTGTATCGACATTTGATAATATACTACTTATTTACTATTCCAGAAATCTGTGTTTGTTTTGCTCTTGATTAGAATTTTTAGGTGGCATACAAAGGGTAATATCTGTGGGTATTTGATGTATTCCTGCGTAAATATTCAGAGACGTTAAATCTGCACTTGGACAACCGATGTTACTCTGATTATGTTTTCTTTTATACTTTAGTTTGTGCATTAGTCTGAACGTTGACGTTCGTAGATTTGTGGTGGTGCTTATTTAGGGACTCGTGGAGTTCTACTTAAGTGGTATTTGCTGGTGCACATGCAATCAGACAATTCTTGAATCATTGAGCGATTGAATATTTTGTGAAAGACCTCAAACAAGCTGTTTAAGTATAGGCATACTCAAGCACTGTTTTAATGTTCCTGGTGCACCATAGGTGTAGTTGATTATCCAGGCGAACAACCTTTATGAAGTCGTATAAAAAGCACCATATCGTTACATTTGAAAGCACATTGAGTTCCCTAACTCTTAAGCTGGGGAGCAGGTGAATGCTGGTTCGTATTCTATGCGTTATACAGCACTGAATATATCGTGCGGTAGTGCTTATACGCGTCTGTTGATATTCTTGAACCGTACCGTTCCAATGAGCACTGAGCATATATTAATGGCAGTGAGACGAAACGAAATGTGACTATAAAGGTAGATTGAGACCAGGGGCCATTCCATCAGCACTGGTACAAAAAAGTGATAGGGAACATATCCATTAAGAATTGACACTCAACTAGTTCAAACATGAGCATTTACAGTTTCATATATACAAATTGACTGTAACTATGCTTCTTTCCCACGCCCTATTCTTTACTTTCGGCATGCTTTCCAATTCTTTGCCACAGTTTACCATTCTTACAATATGTAACCTCACAACTTTGAATCTGTGCATGAAGCTAGCTAGGCACTGGCAGCTGATCAGTATATCAATTTAACGCTCTCACAATGTATACTGTCTTGATAAACACCAGAGGCAGGTGTTTAGCACCTATCATCTCAAGAATAAAAAGACAGTTGAGCTATAAAATAGGAGATGTTGAGAATGAAACTAGTCCAAGATAGTTTCAGGGAGCCAATGTCATATCTTAAAGTAACCTTAATACTTTAGAAACCTTTTTTCTAGTTTAGGAATACTAAGCGTTAGTTTCATAAGCTTCATGGTAAGTTGTGCATATATATAAGAAATAATGGGGGATAAAAGAGTACCCCCGGACATACAGATATGACCTCGCACTCTTCGAGGTATTCCAAACTCATGTTGAGGAAGTAAAGACGATTTAGTTTTTTCTAAGTCGTTGAAATCAAAATTTAAAGATATTTCAAAAAAATCGAAATTTGGGCTTTAAAAAAATATTAGACCAGTTATAGGAGGAAAAGTATGTAAAGCGCGACTTATTGCCTTTCATTTGAGCTGTAATCATTCATAAATCGTTTAAGCATGCCGGTTACACCTTCAAACCTTCACACATACTTAGCACAACAGCCTCATAGAAATTGGAAGTCGTAGAACTAATCTACAAAGAATCGCTGCATTGGAAACCACCGAGCTCCACTCCTTACAGTACAGAAACCCTAATTGAGCTAACCGCTATTTCACACTCACAATCAGTTTCGAAGTTACACCACCGACGCATAGACACCTGCATAGCACAAAGTTACACACAACCATAACAAAATCAACACTTAGTATCATCTAGAAACGTATGATTTGGCCTCTCTATGAGCAGCCCCATAATTGGCTATCGAAGGCTAGGCGCACACGTGACCCCGGTACCGGCCTGAGTCATTATGACATATTTACTCCACATTTAAACACACCTACTAAAACTACACCATGCCCAAGAACATCCTTATTCTTCCAGGCGACTATGCTGGAGTTGAGATCGTCGATGAGGCCGTGAAGGTTCTCAAAGCTATTGAATCGGCGACTGGCACAAAGTTCAACCTCACAAAGCGTCTTATAGGTGGTGCTCTGATTGATGCCGAAGGCGTGGCCATCTCCGAAGAGACCATTGAGATCGCAAAGCAGTCTGACGCCGTTCTTCTTGGTGCCGTCGGTGGCCCAGCAGGTAAGTGGGGCTCTGGCGGCCTGGTGCGCCCAGAGCAGGGACTTCTCCAGATCAGAAAAGCATTGAATTTGTATGCGAACCTCAGACCATGCAATTTCGCAAGCGAGAAGTTGTTGGAGCTCCTGCCTCTCAAGCCAGACATCGTGAAAGGCACAAATTTTGTCGTGGTGCGTGAATTGGTTGGTGGTATTTATTTTGGAGAGCGTAGAGAGGATTCTGGTGATGGTGAGGCATGGGACACTGAGAAATACACAGTTCCGGAGATTGAGCGTATCACGAGAATGGCCGGGTACTTAGCTCTTCAGCACGACCCTCCTTTGCCTATCACTTCTCTTGACAAGGCCAATGTTTTGGCTTCTTCGAGATTGTGGCGTAAGACCGTAACTGACGTTGTGGAGAAGGAGTTCCCAACCGTTACACTTCATCACCAGCTCATTGACTCTGCAGCTATGATTTTGGTCAAGAACCCACTGGCTTTGAATGGGGTAGTACTCACCAGCAACATGTTTGGTGACATTATCCTGGACGAGGCTCTGGTTATTCCAGGGTCTCTTGGGTTGCTTCCAAGTGCTTCTCTTGCCTCCCTCCCAAGCACAAACAAAGCATTTGGGTTGTATGAGCCTTGCCACGGATCAGCTCCAGACTTGGACAAAGGCATGGTGAACCCGGTCGCTACCATCCTCTCTCTTGCGATGATGTTGCGCTTGAGTTTGGATATGGGTAAGGAGGCCGATGCAGTTGAATTGGCGGTGAAGAAGGCAATCGATGGGGGTGTTTCGACTAGAGACTTGGGAGGTAAGAGCAGCACAGGAGAGGTGGGGGATGAGATTGTTAAACATTTGGTGAGCATTCTTAAGAATTAAGGAATTTAGGAAGAATTGCTGTTTACAAGGCAAAGTGTACTCTACATTCAAAACATTGAAATAATTCAACGTGTTTGTAGATTTTATTGTTATATATTGTCTAGATCTTATTAAGAGCCGACAAGTTAATGCCCCTGACATTTTGTGTGTTTCGCAACTTTTACAGACGGGTGAGCATGTACTATTAAGCCTATAACCATATAAATACCGTGAAAATTATCAAAAAACTTCCTGCACATACAGTAAATATACTTTCGGGATATTCTCTTTGTTGGGACAACATTTTCGGTGGAATGGCGTATTCTGAACATGGTCCATACACCCGACTTTACCCGCATGTAAACAACCCTTTAACTTTAATTTGGTGATATCAACAAGTCTTGATTTGAAGTGACTTTATCACAATATGTTGAGAAAAATGCACAATAAAGCATTCCAGCCACCATGAGAAGATTATTTCTGCTCATATAGATAAATTGTTTCTTAGTCCAGAATTTTCGCTTTTTGTAGTTCTCAAGTAATTATGAGCAAGTCATATATATGGACACTAATTTCACAATAAGCCTAAGATGGTATACAATTTTACTGGAATATTTATTCTGCGTAGCTCTGCTAGCAAACATGGGCAAGTCTAGATCAAATGTAATACAATCAAAAAACCAAACAGAAGTCAAGCATCAAATCTCCACTTCGACGAATCTTCAATTAGCAAGATCATCCTCTCTGCGGGTACCCTTTACCACAATAGGAATCATACCACCAGTACCAATGGCAAAATCGCGGTGGTTTAAAGCCATAATGAAACAACGGATAGTACCAGAGTGGCTTGTTACGTTGACGAAGTAGTGTGGGTCCTCTTTTTCCCAGTCCTTTTCATACAAGTGGTTCAAAAAACTGTGTGCTCTGTAGGCCTGCTCGGCAGTAGTTTCTCTGTAATCATCCTGGAAGTACACATCTTCCTCTTCGAAGCCATCCTCAAAGTGGAACGGAATGCCCTCGTGACGCTTCTTAATCTCACTCTTGGATACACGCTGGTCACAGTAGTGCAAGCCCATGGTCTCACGCACATCCTCCTTAACTTCAAAATGGTAATCGGTGATGCCGTCCCAAGTGCCGACCAACGTCTGGATCAGACGGGTAAACGGTGAGCAGTAGAACGCTTGAGGCATAGGAGCACCTTTGGCGAGTTGGGCTTTCCAGGCAGAATTGTTGTCCTTGGCTTGGTTCTCTCCCAAGGGAGTGAGGAACGGATCTGGACCCCACACAATCTCACCGTTGGTCAACTGCTTTCCAAATGTCTCGTTCCAATCTTTTTGGCCGTACATGTGGATAGCATGGTTGTGCCATCCCTGACCGTGACGAGCGAGGAAAAGCACTTTGTACTGTTCTTTGGCTGGCGAGTTTCTGTTGAGCTCTTCAATCTCATCAATGAGGTGCTGCCACAGCGGCTTCTTGAGACCAAAATCCTCATTGATGTAGTCGAAAGTGTAAAGATCAGTTTCTGGGTCAGACTGACGGAAGAAACCAGGTACAACCTCAAATTTCCATGGCTTCACGTAGCGACCAGTCTCTGGGTGCTTCTTCTCGGCATCAGCGGCGATGAGCTTGTCGTAGTTTGCCTTTTGGATGTGGTCATCCGGTTTGTAGAGCGTGTGAACGTCCTCCGGGTTGATCATAAAGTTAGATTTTGTCATTTTGGTGTTGAGAGAAAAATTATTTGGGAATTGTTGGTTTTATAGTCTGCAGTGGCCACGTGGATCCGCTCATCCTGATCTGCTTATATGATGAAGTTCGATGCACATACGCATAACAGAAATCACCAAATTAAGCTAGCTTACAGGTTAAAGGAAAGTCATCGGGTTTTTAACTGACTGAGACATATATTCGCTCATCAGAAAACTTTTCCATTGGCTAGAACCCTTTTTTTTCGGAGTAGCTGTTCGGACTTTCTGGCAGGACTACTTCTCCGAGGGATATATGATGTCACGTATGATATCATACTTGCAATGTATGCGGTTCCTGCATTAGATCCACGCAGAAACCATCCTTTTTGGTCAATTCTACCTTCCCAAGCTATTATTCCAGTGTACAGTGCTCCAGATATCTGTACTTTTAACATTTTAGCTTATTGAGCTGCTTTATCGAGTTTATTGGGCCTCTTTCAATTGGAAATATGCAACATTTAACAATAAACGTCTAATGGGACAAAAAATCGCTTCTATAGTTGGCTAATTTTCACAAATTTCCACGATCTTTGAGAAGAGCCGCCCTTTTCCCTTGAGAATCGTCGATTTAATTTTCATCTTACAGGCTCTCTTTCTTTTGCTTGTGACTCGGAGTTATTGTTGATACTTATGCAGTCCATAAACTGAAATTAGCCCCTAACTTTACTCGTATAAGACGAATTTAAAAGCCTTGTAAAAAAACACATGTAATCTATCAGATTCAATCCGTCAAATGTATTTCGAAGCTCTTTCAAATTCACCTATCTAAAGTCCGAAACTTGCAGTAGAAAGTACCTCTCCCTTTGAAGCTTTGCCTGTTTCTTTTGTGAAGTTTGCAAGCGGGAAAAGAAACAAGCTCAGAACGCAGTCGTATATCAACTGCGGGTGCAGAACCTCCACTAGGCTAAGTCGGCTACCAACCTAGCCTGAGATAACACACCATTAAGCCGTATTCATAATATACGCGAAATGTCTTTAGTTAGAGGCATCTATTTCAATTCTATGGATAAAAGAAAGATAAGTCAAAAGCAACTGCACCTCTGCTAATAGGATCTGCTGAGATCTCATAAGATTTACCGTGTATGCTACGTAATAGAGGCATATATCGATAGCAGATCTCTAGAAGACCCCCTCACGACATTCTCCTTTGGACCAGATTTGTAGATCTGCTAGGGTCTTTATTCTAGACTTTGACGCAAATGGTCAACTCTAAAAGGAAAGGGAGTTCAAAAGAAATGTAACAGTTTGATAATCAAACCAAGCATTCCAAGCCTTGAAAAAAAGAGCAAAGTGTAATTATGAGGAATTTATCAGTGAAATAAGAGAAAATTATGAGTAAAATTTCATTGAGCGTACTTGTTCAATCAATTGAGAATCATATATAGCTAAATTTGCGTACACGCACAGAATCTTATCAAGACCACTAATTGACCCCAATTAAATTGATGATTTTAAAACATGATTCGGACTTCTAAGCAATTTGGATGAAATGGACTACAAAGATAAACCATGAATCATAACAATGTATTTGAACCAACTATTTGGAAATCAGAGGTCAAGTCGAAACTTTGAATTTGAGAATATCAGAGTTTTTGGCGCCTGTTCATATAAGGTATATATAATTATATCAAAAGCATCCAAGTTGCAGTTGGAAGCTTCTGAATTTTGATAGTAATAAATCATTGCAAAATGGAAGGCGTTAAGTGAGCCAGACGATCGTAATTTTAACGAGAAAGACCTGAAAAGTGAGCTGACGATATGCCATCAGGTGGTACAGATGATTTGTAAATCTCGTATTCCATCTGCAGAATACGAGAATGACGAGATATCTAGACTTGTTCGTAGAATGTGTTAAGAGTGTTGAGGTATGGCAAGTTGTCAAAATATATCAAAAATAGAGAGATTTGTTTCGAGAACTTATCCTGCTTTGCAAGGTAGTATGATATGTAAAGATGCTCTCTTTCTCGGTGGAGTGCTTCGCTTGATGAAATAGAGAACAGATAATATAATCAAGAATATCACTTCACTTTAGACCTGTAAGTATCAACACTCAATCTCGCCTTGCTCGGTAGTAGTCTGTCACATGAATATACCTCGCTTTGCTCGGTAGATTATAGTACACAGACACCTCCCACTGTCACTTGATAATACCGGTACCTCACCTCGCCTCCGCCTTTTCCCCTTCCCAAGAATGAATCCTTAATCCCTCTTGGAGCAACCCCCATCCGAACAACCCGGGTGTTGATCCATGTATCACTCGCCCTTAAAACAGGAAAACTTTTCAACAGATCCTTCACTATCCGTCGTAATGTGGGCGTCTTATCAGATGGCTCCCACTTGCCCTCACAAACACTCGGAACATATACCCTCTCGTTAAACACTGGCAGCTGTCCAGCTCTTGGTGACCGCCCATACTCGTCCTCATCATACTCATAATCTTCCTCTTCTTCCTCTCCCAAAATCCCATCTTCCTCTTCCTCTTCTTCCTCCTCCTCATCTAACTGGATACTATCGTCTTCTCCTATTCGCAGAATCTCGCCGTCAGTACACCGGTCGCTGATTCTAGCAAGTCCTATACCCATTTTAGACATTGTAAGTGACATTTTAGTCTTCTTCTTATCACTAATACAAAGTCCTTGAGTTTCACCAATCAAAGTGTTTTCTCCTACAAGACTCCCATCTCCGATCTCAGAGTAGTCTCCTACATTTCTAGGATCTGCAATTCGACTAGAATCGCCAATCTGAGATATATCTTTTGAGCCCTCCGGACTTTCGGCCCTACTCTCAGCCCTGGCTTCCACAACAAAGTCCCCCATCCGCAGCTCCACCAGCTCCACACGCTCGCCAGAAAACCCCCCGAGAATGTCCAGCAAGTTCAGAAAGTTCTGCGAGCTCGACAGCATCGGGCTCATGTCCAAGCCCAGTATGCGCAGCGGGCCAACTTCGCCCGTGACCAGGTCAATCGTTACGCGCAGTCCAACAGAGCCCGCACGCACCCGCGGCACAACCGCCAGCGTGCTCTGCAGTCTCTTCTTTGGATTATCAAACTCCAGAAGAATATAGTTCACCACAGAACTGTTCTTAGCTCTCAAACGAGTTAATCTCGGATCTTCGGCACCGTCACTTCCGATAGTGCCTCTACGAGACCGCAGAAGCAATTCAGAAGCCAGACTAAGAGCGCGTTCTCTAAGCCCTGATATCGAGGGCCGCAGTTGCTTCCGTCTGCGTCTACGTCTCCGTCTGCGTCTTCTTGAGGGCATATTGTTGAATTTTGGGAGTTCGCGTGTGTATAGGTCGAGAGCCACGTCTACCCCTATAATTACTGCGTTGAACCAATTAATTAGTTCATTGAGATATTTAAAATTTACGATAAACTGGAAGGTTTCCAATCTGAAGCGAAGCACATTTGACTGATCCCCCTCTTCTGTAAAATGCTCAGAGCCAAAAATAGCCGCTAATTGGCTTGTATCTTTTCTAGATCCTGTGAAATCTGTAGCAAGTCCTAAACGCCCGTGCTGAAGCAGAAGCAGTTTTATGAGCCTGTCTTTTGAAAGAAACGATTTGGGATTCTTTGCAATTTTTTTTAGCACTTTCCAAGTATGTAAACTGTCTATACTAGGAGATGCAGTGGGAGCGTCAGAAAACCCCAAAGACCTTAGAAAAGCGCTCTTTTTTCCGGGTTTTCGATCGAGCCGGAGCTTGAGTGATGGGCGTCGGTCGCTTTTGCCGTGGTGCCGGCTATAGTCTGCACAAAACTGCAGCATAGGTGTACCAAGGGGGATAACGCCAGAGTCCAAATCGAGTGCAGAAAAAATGGAGTCATCGAAATAAGACGTATCATAAAAATCGTTTCTGAAATTTTGGTTCAAAGAAAACATCTCACGATCATCACGAATCTCTTCGGCCATGTTTTGACCACCAGCCTCCAAATCGGCTGGTTCGAGCCGATACATGTTAAGCTGGGTCAGGTTGAGCTCAAGAATCACCGGGGTCCATTTTTTGGGGTCTGGGAGCATCACCCCGGGGAAAGATGAAGAGTCGCCAAAAGTCTCACTCATAGGACTCCCTTCAAACTTCACAGCACATACGCATATTTTGTATGAAGCTGGAGTATATGAAGGGAGGTGTGATTTCAAGGGTATGTTGGCTTCGATGCGGTACTGAGCCTCTTCAGAGGTTTGGTAAAATAGGCACCGTGTATAGTCTATGGAGCCTTCCAGAGCTAGTGTTTGGTACGATGGAGGGGCATAAGCAGGGGGATTTTGAGGAAGGGCCTTAATATTGTCCTGCGATGTTGTGGGGCTCGTGAGAATCGTGGTGGGATTCGAGAGGCTCTTGGAGGTGGACTTCGGTAGAAGCAGATCACACGACCCGAGAGAGGGGGGTCGAGAGTGGGAAGAGCCAGAGGATGTAGGGGCTAGCGGAGGATTAAGATCGGGGGGTATTTCTTTCATAGGGGTATTCCAGTCTAGGTGACTAGCAGCAAATCTATGACTAGACAGGGAAATAAAGGGATATATGAGGGGTAATAGATAACCGGGTAGGTAGATAACTAATCTAGATCGTAAATTTGATATCTAGACGTTTTATTTTGGACCACCTGGAGTATTGGGAAATGAGGACGGTTACAACATCAAGGTGTTATAATAGGGGAGTGTAGACGAGTGGGGTCTACTTTTCGGAGTAAGAAAACGGGACCTTTAAAAGAACAAGAATCGAATATAGTGATGGAAAATCACTTTTGACGTGCGTATGGTACTCCGATAAGCGTGTGAAAATAGAGCTATCTGATTCTTTTTCTTGCTTGTGATTCGAGGTCGCGGGGAGGGTAAGTGCACTTCCGGCTGTGTATTGCAATGTAGTAATAATAACTTTGATGAATATAAATGATTCAAAACTATTAGATTTATTTGTTTGCTTGGACTCGGCAACTATGCGGTAAATGTGGGCGGATTTCAATAATTGCTGCTATAGGTTATTCCATGCTGTGGCTGTACACTATTATAAATCTAGCCTCATTACTCATATAGCCTAAATTTTTTTTCGAATAGATGGATGTAACTATATAATTTATAATCTTGTACTGCTTATATTTAATAGTATCACTCGCGCGCAATAGCTGTGCTGCATCTACATACTGTTGTGAGCTGTAGGGGCTATAGCAGTTGCTACACGAACATACATAGGTGTTAAGCTGCTGTCATGAAGTTTCTTTTGAGATTTATGCCTGACTTTTTCAGCGATATTTGTGTACTGATCAATTAGAAATGTCAGTAAGCCTGTCATAAAGACCTGTCACAATATTGCCATACTTTGTGCTAACTGATATGCAAGCACCTATGCAGATTGCAATCTCAGCACAAATGCTGGTGAATTTGATAGTCTCATAAGCGAGTCACAGAATCTACTAGCAGGAACTTTACTCAGACAAAGCATGTGAACTTTGGCGCTGATACTAAGACGCAAATCACAAGTGTGATCAAACATCAAAGTTTATAAAGCTTATATTTGATGCGCTTCCATGTTGCCTTTCTTCAGTAACCTTATAACTGGTCTTTAGATGTTCGATTCAAAGTCACAATAGTGAAAGGTGAAACATTAGTATACGCATATGAGCCTACCCTTTTCCCTTAAAGCCGGTAGATAAGCATCACACCCATCACATCACCGTTGGTACAATTTAAATGCTTATCACATCTAATGACTATTGTACGCAAAGTGTGGCGGTTAGCATGGGCTAAAGCTACTTGGCATGTGCTACCATTGATACATTAAAACTTTTCAAAACCCAAGGTACCCGTTCTCATTGATATCCTCTCAAATCTCTTTAAAGTGCTGCTAATGGTGACATGTCGTGGCCATGACCCTCTGTATCGTCCTAAAGAATGCTCTAAATTTGTACATTGGTGGTGCGCGCTTATAACGGAGGGGGCCTGATAGTGCATTGTTTATTATCAGACGTTATATCTCGCAAAATGCTAACACATGAATGTTGTAGCAAGGATAAAGGCATATCATTAAAGATAAAATAGATTACCATATACTATCGATTGACCCTCCTCCTGTTTTAGCGAAAGTAAAGTTAATAGATTGGAAAAGACAGTCCAAGGTACAAATACTACTACATCTTACTGTGCAGAGCTAGGACAGTCATGCTACAGAGACTAGGGCCATTAATAGTTGTCTATAAGCCGTGCGATAGTAATGAATTAAGATAATATCCTATTCCTGCGTATTTTCTAATACTTTTAGCTATTGCTCTGAGGAAAGTAAACTCAACCCCTTTACCCTAGAAGTATGTTTAATAGCGCACACCAATAATAGAGTACTTCTTCAATCTGTCAGCTTGTATGCCAGCAAAACGTATTGTGCCACTAGTTTGAAGGTGCATGTATAGGGGGGGTAGGGGGAGAGAGAAGGGGGAGGTGTGTGCGATAAGAATAGATGTGAAGAAAGGGCGCCGATCTCTCCTAGCTACTTGACCCAGTTGCTTGATTCTACTCCCCTCGGTCTCTGTCTTTTTTAGATCTCCCTCCTCTTGAAAACCATATTTACTCTCTATTTAACCTCTGAATATTCAGAGTGCCCTGACTCCTTCATATGCTCCAATGCCGCCTTTTCGCCCACAAAAGTACCTCCACATTGCCCACACATTATCGTTATTTTCGCCATATCTGTTGCATACCCGTTCTTCTTCATTTTTACCGCCAATTTCTTTGCACACTCCAAGACCTGTGTCCCTATAGTAGACGACTTTTGAAACGCTGTGACATCGCCCTCTCTTCTTTCCAACATCAGAGTGGTCTGAACAGGGTTATAGGCGAGCGAATCAAAATGTATACCACTGTAGAAGACCACAATGAAGGAAGCTGCACTTGGATTGAAGTGATCTACCCGCCCACTTAGCACGTCTATAGAGTATATGGACACATCAAAATGCTCCGCAAAAAGCTCCAACTCGATTGCGCCGCCCCACAGATTTTTATTGAGAATCCATTTGCTGTATTCATGAGGCTTTTTACCGAGGTATGCCTCTGTGTATTTCTCTTTATTTTGCAAGACTGTAGAAGCAACCATCTCTCTGAGAGCGTCTACCTCATTGGCTGTCTGAAATATACAGTATGATACTGCGTGGAACATACACGAGTTATCGTCGTCCATTTTACGAAATACACAGTGACCTGAAGCACACGCCTCTATGTATTCTGGAATATTTACGCTTTTTCCTACAGTTCCTCCTTCAGATACAGTTCCTGTTTTTCCAGAGGGGTCTAGAAGCCATATCTGAGTGTTCTTAACAAAACCAAGAGCTTCAAGGGTGAGAGAGAGGTTTTCCACTATGTTTAGGGTCTTCTTGGGGTAGTCGTGCTGGATGCATATACTCCCGGTGTCCACAAGCAGATCGAGAGTTGGGGAATTGAACTCTTGGCGTATTTGTGATAGGAGATCAAAGAGGGTGGCCAGAGTTTCGAAGGGTATGACCTTGTATGTGTTCTCAAAATTGCATTTTACTCGTGGCATACTTAACAATCTCTAGTTCTTCTGTGTTGAGTTGATTTTTGAACTTTTCCAAGATTTTTAGAGTTCGATTTGAGTGGGTGGCGGGCTGATGTAATTTGTGCAGATTTATATTATAAGCGAGAAATGGGGACATAAACGGTTAATTTGAGGATATCCAAAATAATTTGATCATTTTTTGTACTCTGAAATATGACAATTTTTTCAAATACGATCTATAATCAACCATGCTTTGTACGTTTCCTTATGTCGCCCATTTGTGCTGTTTAATGTCTGTTGTTGATTGAGCACTGGGAAGTAAATTGCAGCTTTTGTGAGCATTTCGTGTCAAAAACTCTATTATGGGGGGGCGAGGGTTTCAAAACATTACTACCGTAGCACCTTTGTACTAGTTGCTGGAATAACTTTGGCTGTATTTCTCATCTCTTGATTTTGACAGCTGGTCGTTACCTTTTACAACATCTTTTAAGAACGAAGCCGTTACAGCATTTTCTTGCGATCTCTTGGGATCTTTTATACTAGTAAATAGGACATATTCTAGTGAAGCGTGTCGAAAACGCTGAGTCATGTGAAAATAGAGATGCCTAAATACAATAATCACTGCCAGATATATATGGACTACTGCTCCTTGAACAAAAATTTAAAAGAAATATAAGTTCTTCTGTTTGAGAAGGCTATCCTAGTAGTAGTGTATTCACTCTGTGTTGCTGAACAGTATAAAATCAACTGAGTGGACTCAAATTTGAAGTAGGAGTTGTTTAGTGGTATTGTGGTGCACATTTTGATTCGAAAAACTGGTTCAATCATACGCCTCATGAAGTGAATGTCTTCATAATCACGTTCTGACCGTCCTGGGCGAATGCATGCGCAATCCTTGAGCATCCACTACTTCTGTTCATTAAACTAATGCAGAAAGAAGTTGGAGCCTCATATAAGCTTTTCCATACACTTGAGCAGATTACACCGGTTTTGAAGTTGGTAAATGCTAAGTAGTCAAAGAATTCATCATCAATACTTCTTCTGCAGCTATCTAAGTAGGCGAAGACAAAGCCTAGAATCAGTGGATTCATTTGACTAAAAGGGCTCTATACAATAAACATATAACTGCCAGCAGACCATCCGAGATTGACTATCAACTCTAATCCAATTCAAAGTGCTCCACAGACTTACAATACGATATCTTGAAATGTGCCCGATCTGGGCCAAATCTATATCACGTAAAAGCCCTGAAATCTAAATGTGTAATTCATTTCCATATATTACCATCCTCTCGTGTAAATAGCGCAAGCCATAATGGATGTATGCCACCTCCACTTGTCAATCTCCACCTTCGGCGAAATTTGACAGAAACGTAATACCGATAAAGCAAATAGGTCATATAATTTGCACCACAATACATGGTCTGATCGATCAACCCTATATAGACTACAATCTTTCGTAGACTACAACTACTTAGACTATAGAAGTATACTTTACATACTAATCTCTCGATTAGTCTCCCTGAAAAAAGATCACTCATCGTCTGCAGGGTGTTTATCGATGTGTTCTTAGAATATAACCATCCAAACAACTCAATAAGTCAAGACCATACTTCATCGAATCCCCAAAACCCATCAGTTGAATATTTTCCTTATTATTCGGAATATCTTCGGAGTAGCCGTTAAATATACTCACGCAAAGCACCCGGTTGTCCGTAACCAAGAGTCAACCTCGGTCATAAATTTCAGTGGAAAAGTGTCCATTCTACAGTCACTCAAAAAATTTCAAGAAAACTTCTCACCACCCTTAGTTCATAAGTGTCTAAGCTGGCACCACATGGTGTCCTGCAGCAATGTAAGGAGTCCTAAGAGGATTGCAATAAGGACATCAGAAGCAAAGAAATATAAATCTAAACGTTTACATTGAGTCTAATATGTGCACATCCATATAAACCATCAAACATTCAGCAATTCGCAAATTCTGTCACAGTGCCGAGGGTATCAACTGATGCACGCATGACTTATAAATATCCCGTCCCCAGAAATTTCATTCAACTTAAAAAAACACGATGTCCACCAACAGACTCCAGTGGCTTACTTCGCTTAATGTGGCCGAGACCCCAGACAAGTTCTATCGTCGTCTGTCGATCATCGGCACCATTGGTCCTAAGACCAACAAAGTGGAGGTGCTTGTGCGGTTGAGAAAAGCAGGCCTCAACATTGTGCGTATGAATTTTTCTCACGGTTCTTACGAATACCACCAGAGTGTTGTTGACAATGCTAGAGAGTCTGAGAAGGTATATCCTGGAAGACCATTGGCAATTGCTTTGGACACCAAAGGTCCTGAGATCAGAACTGGAACCACCATTGGTGACAAGGACTACGATATCCCTGCCAACCACGAGATGATCTTCACTACAGACGACTCGTACAAAGAAACGTGTGACGATAAGGTGTATTACATCGACTATAAGAACATCACCAAGGTGATTGAAGTGGGTCGCATTATCTATGTAGACGATGGTGTTTTGCTGTTCGAGGTTCTTGAGAAAGTTGACGAGAAGACTCTTAAAGTACGTCTGTTGAACGCGGGAAGAATCTCTTCTCACAAAGGAGTGAACCTTCCAGGTACTGATGTAGACCTCCCAGCCTTGTCCGAGAAAGACAAGGCTGATCTTCGTTTTGGTGTCAAAAACGGGGTTCATATGGTGTTTGCCTCGTTTATCCGTACTGCTCAAGATGTTCTTGACATAAGAGAGGTCCTTGGATCTGATGGCAAGGATATTCAGATCATCTCTAAGATTGAAAACCAACAGGGGGTAAACAACTTCGATGAAATTTTGAAGGTTACCGACGGTGTGATGGTTGCCAGAGGTGACTTAGGTATTGAAATTCCAGCCCCTGAGGTGTTTGTAGCCCAAAAGAAGTTGATTGCAAAGTGCAACCTTGCAGGAAAACCATGCATCTGTGCTACCCAGATGTTGGAACTGATGACGTACAACCCTCGTCCTACCAGAGCCGAGGTTTCTGACGTTGGTAATGCCATTTTGGATGGTGCTGATTGTGTTATGTTGAGTGGCGAGACCGCCAAGGGGAACTACCCTATCGAGGCCGTAACCATGATGCATCATACTGCTTTGCTTGCCGAAAAGGCTTTGCCATACGCCTCTTTGTACAATGAGATCAAGGGGCTTACTCCTCGTCCAACCGAGACCGTGGAGACCATTGCCATGGCAGCGGTTTCTGCGTCTTATGAGCAGAATGCCAAGGTAATTATTGTGCTTCTGACGCTGGGTACTTCGGCCAGATTGTGCTCCAAGTACAGACCTGTGTGCCCAATCATCATGATCACAAGAAACTCGCACCTGGCTAGATACTCACACTTGTACAGAGGCGTGTATCCATTGCACTACACCAAGGAGCCATTGAAGGACTGGCAGGCGGACGTGGAGATACGTTTGAAACTGGCTATTGATGAGGCTAAGAAAATGAACATGGTTGCCGATGGCGACTCTGTGATTGCTATTCAGGGGTGGACCAAGGGATTGGGACATACTAATACGATGAGAATCCTTACTGTCTAATTGACAACTTCGAGTAAAGGGAGAAGTTGTTCAAAACTAACTCGAGTAAAGCAACCTAAGTACATTGGGAGTTGGTCAGTACGAATTCAAATCAGTTCAGTCAAGCGTTTCAATTGGCCAATCAATTGAAGATCTCAACCAGCTAAGTGAAACTATGAAATGCGTCATTCTTATCAACTAGTATCGTAGCAATTAATATCTTATATCAGTATACTTGGTTGAGGTCTGGATCGTCATCTTGAATCCATTTTGACTTGCTGTGAATCGTATATACTGTTGATTTAGTATCTGAACTATATGTTGTGTGTTTGATTTTAGCCTTTGAAATCCATTTTTATCTATAACTGTAATCACTTTATTACTTATAGATGTTTCTTACAGCAAATCCTTGTAATGATAAGAGTTCTTGAAAGTGTTTGATTAGAAATCTTGGGAACCTTCAAAAGAATTTGGTATATGATTTCCTTTCATCTTCGTTCTAGCTGAGTGTAGGCTCTGTGGTGCTTGACATTCCTCTTAGAAGGCATTTCGTTGGCATTGTCAATTTAGTTCCTAATTCGTGAATTTCCAAAAAAAAACTCGAAAAAAGAGATGGACTACTAGATTTTTTAAACTGTTTTCCAGCTAGTGGTAGCCGTTCCCATAAGTTATCCCCGCGAGAAAATCTGCAGTACCTTTACCCCCAAAATGTTCTGTCGTCACCCTTAACCTCACAAAAGCTACCTTAGTAATAAAAGCCAGTGTAAAATTTCCGAAACTGACTTCCTTTCAAGGCGCTGGTCTCTCTGCTGACGTTTCTATAGCCGGCAAACTAGCGTCGCTTCCCTTGAACTTCGTAGACAGCAGATTTGTCTCAAACGAGTCACTTTTGAATAATTCATATGCACTCTACGCCCAGATATTGTTCTCTGGTGGCAGCATCCTGAAATTACCGGTAACCCAGACTCGAGAGTCTATAAATAGGGTTTTAGGACTCGGTACTTCTCTGGGATGCCGGCATTTGTCTCTGAGCTCGAGAATGATAACAGGACATATAATAAAACTTTGCTTTCAAAGGGAAGATATCGTCAGATCTGGTTCGGAGCTCCTAAGCCAACAGCATTCTTTCATCACAAATTCTCCTACCAGAACGGCATCATTGATGGGCTCGACTACCCAACTTACATTGACCCACAGGCCCTTACATCGGGGTAGAAAACATGATTGTCTTTGATTCTCTTATTAAAAGACCCAAACAGGGTTCTGAAGGATTGTACCTTACCAGGGAGAACGCTATGATCATGCACTTCTTCATCCTTGGGGGTGTTAAATATTCAGGTAACAAGTTCACACAGTCTTTGTATGAAAAGGGATACAAATATAAGTTCGGAACGTACACATTGAAGACTCAGCAGTTCAAATACACTCCAGACATGAATGTCTTGGGTTCGCCTTTCTAGCTGTCCTTATTTTATGCTTTGTTTATAGATAACACAGAGAAGAGTGTTTCCGTTTTCACAGCTTCGTTATACAACTCCACTTGAATAATAATACATTCTTTTTTCGAAACTGTAGCTGCTTCTTTGAAACATCGAATAAATTAACTACTACCCTCAACTTAAACCAAAAACTCAAACGAGAGTCGCTATATACAGCAGTACCAAATCCCTACCCTACTTACAGTTCTTCTCCAACTCCTTCACTTTCTTGTAGCTTTCAAGTCCTCCGACCATGTCGGCCCACTTCTCCAAGTTTGGGTACATTCCCTTGAAGTCCTGGCCCGTCAACTCCTTAGCCTTCGGTAAGTCGCTGTAAATGCCTTCGTAGATAGGAAAGAACATCATTACATCAGCAGCACTCAAACGGTCTCCGACAAAAAATCCGGTCCCATTCTTAGCGAGTGCACCCTCCAAGAAAGCGAACACTTTGTTGGTCTCTGGGAGATAGTACATGCTAGTCAAGGCTCCAGTAACACCTTTGACAACAGGACGTGCATACCACGGAGTGCCCTTGGCACTCAAGTACAACACATAAAATTGAACCAACAAGCCCATCAATGTACCCTCGGTGAAGTGCAAGAAGAATTTGACTTTTCTCTTCTCGGCTGGAGTTTTTCCAGACAAGACATGCTTTTTGTCAAAAGTATCTAAAATGTACTCTATAACGTGCCCAGACTCCATCAAAACAATCGGATCTTCTCCTTCGGAATAAATCTCTACAGTGGGAACCTTTCCCAAAGGATTAGCAGCATAAAGAGCCTCAGAATCCTCCTTGTAGTTTTTGATCTCATAAGGGACACCAAACTCTTCAAGAAGGAAGAGGACACGCGAAGAGCGAGTCTCGCATTTGCTCGTTAGTATATATATGTGTGGAAAGTTTGACCGGCACGCGAACCTGCGCTTGGACATATGGCCGGCATTAGTCGCTTATGTAAGCAGGCGTATACGCAAAGCAGCAGATTGTCAAAAAAGCGGAAAAAAACTCACCAGTAAACAATGATTTTATCAGCAGACATGGATTAAATGTGATGAATTTCAATTACATTCTGGCCAGTTTATATACAATATCGTATCGAAGAGGGCGCCTTGAATTCAACCCAGTTGTAACGACTTTCGGGCGAATTCGGCCGAAGTATGCGTCAGGAGATGATATCATGGGCAATCTTTGTAAATTAATCATTAATTAACGAGACGTATCAAAGAAGAAGCTCAAAAGACTTAGTTGAGTATCTCCGTTTTTCGAATTTCGGAACATGCGATTCAGTTTGATATATATTTGCATCCGGCCTCTGGACACCAATTCTGATAAAGTTTAACTCTGCATAATCAATGCGTCCGACTAATTTGGCCCTGAATATCTCCAAGCTTGGAGCTACTTTACAAATAAATAAAATGCTCTTCGTTTGACGAACTATCTTATAAGCGGTTATGTTCGAACTGATGGATATGCGCGTCCTTTGAGAGCTCCCTTCCATGGAAGATATGAAATGTTCCTAGCGCTCCAGCAGGAAAGCTTACTCCACTACTAGAATTCAGGCTTCAGTTTCCTATAAAGCATCTTGTATGTAAATTGATAGTATAAAGATGTAGAAACAATAAGTTTAAGACAAGATTACATATATACAGATAGCTGGACTGTTAAGCTCAAGCTTAGAGATTCACGTGTGTGAAGGCACACTTTATAATCTACTTTTCTAATATCCCACTATCCCACTGAATATGAAGAGCATCTACGATACTGGTAATATAATCTGTAGTAACTGAATAAACTATTTGCCAGGTCAGTCTGTGGAAAAGAGAAGAGGTTACTAGAACACTTCAGTAACAGACTTGTGGGTCTTGCTTGAGACAAATCGTTGTTCTGTCCAGTTAAATTGGTACTGTAACTTGAATGGAGAAAACAAAATCTGATCAGACTAATTAAACTTCTCATTTTCCCCCCTCAACCCCCTTTTAATCAACGCCCTCTTCCGTAAAGTCGCTCCATGCTTCACCAATATCAACCCCGCAATCCCGCCCCCAAAAGTCACAAACGCCCCTATCGTACAACACCAGCCTACGCCTATCGAATTTATGGCAGGTAAACAACTCGCAGAGCTTGCAATCGCCAAAATGTACCGTGCAAAATAGTTCCCCCCTATGGCATCACCCCCTATCTCGGGCATCGAGTCTACACAGTAAGTATTGATCGCCGGGAAAGATATGGTTTGGGCAAAGCCATAACAAAATAAGGCGATGATAGGTACTGCGTAACCCCCCTTCTCCTTCTCCAAACACCAGCCGTAGATAATCACAGAAGCAGGCATAACAAACAATAGGCTGGCTAACAAAGCCCGGCATCTGTCCTCTGGAACACGCTTCCCTCTTTTTTTGATCCATTTTTTCACAGTGTAGTCCGAGAACTTCCCCCCAAAATAGGCACCAACCACAAACCCTACGCCTGGGGCTACGTAGAATAGGGCCCCATATATTGGCGTGTTCAAGTTGAAACGGGGATCAACAACATACCGAATTGGTGTGAGAAGATTGTACATACTATATAACATGCAGGACGACACAAGAGCTGCTAGCATGAGATTAGGGTAAGCTATCGACATGAGGATTCTGGAAGGATCAAAGTTCACCCAAACAAACTTTTTCGTCGAACCCGTTTCTCGAAGAACGACTTGCATTTTTGTCTCCTTGGCTGTCTCTGGCATGAGGAAAAACACCCCTATAAAGTTGAACACACCAACACCTGCAAGCACAAAAAATATGATTCTCCAAGTTGCCCAGGTAACAATGATCCCTCCCAACACAGGGCCTATCGCTATACCAAGCTGTGATCCTAGGACGTTGATGCTCACCTTTCTTCCACGCTCAACTGGAGGGTATATATCTCCCACCACCTGAGCTCCTACAGAGAAAAAAGCGGTTCCAAAGATGGCAGTAGTGCTTCTGAAAACAAAGAACATTGCCAAGTTTTGCGAGGCCCCGACCAAGACCGATGAGACGACGTAGCCCACCAAACAAAAAAGAAAGACTGGTCTGCGGCCGTAGATATCCGAAAGGGGAGAGAATATACACGGCAGACTGGCCATGAATACCATATACACCGCGTTTGTGGCGTTAATCATGGTACCGGTGGTGTGGAACGCTTCTGCAATATTTGGGACTGCAGGAAGAAATGCTACATTGGACATGGGCAGAAGAAACCCCAGGAGCGCCAGAAAAGTGAGAATTGCGGACTTGCGGGCCAGCAGAAGGTTCAAATCGGGATTGTAATTCTTGGGGATCGATTTTGTACGCAGAATACCGGTCTTGTGAGTAGCAGCTGTGTTTTGCTTCGAGAGTGAAAGATTAGTGTTCCGAGAGATTTGACGAGAAACAGCATCATCTAAAAGTCCCGATAGGTAAAGAGGAACCTCCTGAGCAGCAGAGTGGGACATTTCTTTTGATAATGCGTCGTCTTCCTCTTCCTCACCCACATGATTTGCGGGATGGTCTGTACCGTCAGTGCCATTTTCAGGACTTGACTTAGCGTGGATTCCACTGGGGCCCTTCTCAAGATCAGCTGCGCTCGATGAGAGCAGAATAGAGTCCAGAGAAACCATGCTGCCACATTGGGGTAGCGCCCTCTTTATATATCAGTGGTTGCATGAAATTTTCGTCTGGCCTACTGCCTGTCATGCGTGGGGGAGCGGAGGGGTAGCGAACGCAAAGTGTAATTTCGGAGTGGACGAATGCATACTTCTCTGATATCATTGTTTAGATGTTTTTTCGTGTTTTCGTTATGGGATTATATCCCCTTATCGCTCTTGAGTAGGTGTGGCTTGTCCATATGCATGCATCCGTGATGAACGCTCAATGGGCCGTTAAGTTGGTGACAAGCGGGCGAGGTGATGTACGAGTAGGTGAGCTATGATACAGTGTACTCCGGGAAAAAAAGTCTTTCAGCTTTGCGCTGTGTATAGGGATCCTTAAAGTACATGTTCACACTTTCTTGACGGATCTTGGCGAACCCTGCAGATTGGAAGCTGATTATACTAATGTGCGCTGTCTGAGTCATGAGGCAGGAAAACATACTAAAAAAAGTGATCTTCAAGTCTAGATGTTTGATCTGTAACTCTTTCTTGCGCTAGATTACTGACTTGATCGTGAACCTCCACAGTTGTAGCTCTTGCCAGCGCATGTGAGCTGTGCTAACATCCTGACTCGTATATACCATACAATAAACCAAAACTTAGGTGACAACACAGAGCGCCGGGGATGAATTTTTGGACCTTGTGAGATGAGACGATCATTCTATGATTCTCCAAGGTTTCTTATTGAAGCTCGTACAAACATTCTTTTGGGATCAATGACAGTTGATCAGCAACAGTGTTGAAACGCCTTCTCTAGCAGTAATACACATCTAGCGCTAGAGCTTGATAGCCTGCGTAACCTCTTAACAGTTAGTCTCCAAAAGGCCAGAGCTATCATTAGATATATATAGTATGACTGGTTTTGGTGCATCTCAGGTGCCTTTGCGATGTTTCAACTACTTATCTCAAATAATGATATCTCTTTATTGAACGTTATTGGATGGTATTTGAATGATTCTGTCAATTTTCCGTTTTATGAGATGGTTTGTTTATTGCTTTTCTGAAGCCCCATATCATTCTTGGTCACACCCATCCGGAAATTTGCAAGACCCATGAGCGAATTAATCAGATATATCTCTATTCGGATATTACCGCGAGGGATTGTCCTTTTGCTTATTTGCCTCCTATCCTTGCCAAGACAAATTTTTCATGTCGCTTTTAGGATGTCTGCTTCCGAAAAATCAACGAAGCGTCTTCCCCGTAGAAACTGAAGAATACGAGGAGCCGCTCAAGTGAAAACAAAGCGCTTTTTACTGCTCTAAGGTTTGTCATGCCAAATTGCCTATCTGGGAGCCTCCAAATGTTTTCAAATAATACAAGACCAGATGAACTAATTATCAAAAGAAGGGTCTCCTAAACTTCTTATCCACCCAAATATTCTTCTAACATTTTCCCAGTCTTGCTATCCTTACGAACAAAACTGCTCAGCTAACATTTCTACAACACAAAATTCAAATCCATTCAGCAGTCCATCCAGAATCCCAAAACTAGAAACTAGCCATGGCCGTTACCAGTTGGTGTAATTGACCAAGTATATGATACGCCCTACTTGTAAGTGTCAACCGGCATTACTAAGCTGTAAAAGTCAATGATAGCAAGAGTGAGGAGCATATGATTAAAAAGACGAGCAACAATAAATCAGTGCTTAGAATTCTTTAAGTGCTGCAGAACCTCTATCGGTTCACTTGTAACCAACCCTTATTCTATTTCAGCAATCAAAGTTATGAAAAAACATAAACTGAACGGTCTACTGTAGAAATCAAAAAAGAAATAACTATTTGTTATTCTAGGCTTTAGAATGTGTCATCAAGCATTTTCCAAAGATAACTCTCCATATTCTGAGGATATTAAAGCACACTATCTTAGTGGGAACAACATCAATCCACAGCACACGGAAAAAACAAGACACACCAGTGAATAAAGCTTAAGGGCTAGATGGAAATTTTTCAAGAATGATTATTCAGGGTCATACACTCTTCAATAAATTACAATAATAACCCTTTTCTTATATCCTCCCTGCCTCAATTTCCGAGACCCTCCTTACCACTGACATCCTCCCAGGCACTCTTCTTGTCTTTAACAACCCCCTCAACAGATCCTCCAAAAACCTGCGTCTCAAAGCCTCTATTTGACTACGGATCATAGAGAACGGCTTCTTGATGATCCCCCGCTCTTCCAACAGCTCCCGGGATGGTCTTCGCACAATCTTACCGCTGAGCTGGTCGCGTATCGCACGTGTGTCCAAGTACTTAATCAATAAAAGATGATCCAGAACGAAGCGATTGAACACCAGGGAAACATAGATAGTGGGAACGTTTGTGAGAAGGAACCTCTGTAATTGTGGGTCCACGGCAAGTGCACAGAGTCTATCTTCTGGCGGAGCTATTTGGCGCGCTAATTTGGGGGCTATCGTCTTGAAGCGTAGATGGCTAAGAAAATTGCGGTTTTCCGATATGAGATCATTGATGGAGGGTGATATGGTACAAACGTGTTCTAGAACATCAAGTTCAAGATGTTTGAGGATTTCTAGCATAATTTCTGGCGGTAGCAGAAGTAGGGGCATGGTTGAATTGAATTGAGCGAGATGAGATGAGATGCATGGCGGGTGCATCTATCAATTCAGCTCACAATGTGACCTAACCTGCAACCAATTGAAACGCTCTGAGCAATTTATATTAAGTAAGAATAAGATATATTTATTATTTGTTTCTATTGATTATTTATGATATGGAGATAAATCTATGGCTATCCATGAAAAGTGGGGTACATCTCACGCGTGTGGATATTTAGGGGGTATTACGTCAGTTCATCTAACACTACTCCTACTAAATAAGTTGAGTTTATACTAAATTACTATTTATGAGATGCATCCTTCCAAAAAGGTTCCGCGTAGACCGTGGCGGAGTTCAAAGCTATTTCTGTTTTTAGGTTTTTTGGTCTCATAGCATTCTCTAATAGTACAGAATCAAAGAGACAGGCTCCCTCCTATTTCCATATGTGAGATGTTTCTAGGGTAAATCTGCATTCTGATTTATCAAAGATCTTGAGGGTATCCAGGAATTGAGGCATTTCGGGGACAACAGTCTTCACTGTGTCAATAAGTAGGGAATTTTAAAGAGCCTTGGAAGGATTGAAAAATTATTAGTTTTAATAGCTCAAAATTCACCCAAGTATTCCATCTCAAGCATCACTTAAAAGTCCTCCTCACACCCGCGTAGGAGAACTTCTTAAAACTCAACATTCTCCAATTTTCTAATCTGTTAAGCACTTCTAAAAACAAAAGCACATATTAGCCCCTCTTCCTCTCCATGGTGTATTCTGATTATTAACTACAGAACCACATCATCTACTCGTTATGTAAATTAAACTAAGCTCTACCTGCCACTTTTCGGGGGCTTGACAAATACCCGTCACTACTTCATAGTTGTATAATAAGCAAAGCCAGAGTGATAAAGGTCTCTCAATTACTCATGAACTATTCACTTTCTGAAACACACACTATTCCTTAACCGGTGCAATTCTCTGGTTTCAGTGCTCTTTCAAATTCTCAGACTAGAAGTAATCGATTCCTCATTTTGCTCGCTTTTGATTTGCCCAGAATTTCTCTACTCCAAATCCTCCTGGAAGCACGCAACCGGGCTGCTTACCTCGATGAAATACTGGCAAACCTCTGGCTCTGTCACCTTCAAAATTTCCACCTTCTCTCCACAGAAAACAGTCACCTTGGCCTGACGTATAGGTCCCGACCAGCACTTGGCACCCCCGTCAAACTCCATCTCCAATCTAGTCTCCCCTTCTCTGCCAGGAGCCAACTCACGAACATTCCCATTGTACCGGCCAATCAACGCACTCTGACCATTACCCGTCTGGCGAATCTCCCCCGCAAAATCAATCTCGTAGTCGTATTCCCCAATAGAAGCAGTGTACTTCTCACCCTCTACAGCCTTTAAAATCTTCTTAGGCCCGTAGCGGTGTCCCAGGTCGGCCAACTCAGAGGAAAGCTCGCTCACGTGCTTGTTCATCTCGGCAATCTCGTCTGATTTGGCTGAAATCTCTGCGTTCAAAGCACGAAGCTTGTCACTGTACTCACCTCCTTCTCCAGAAGAAAGATCGTTTATTTGCTCAATCTTGTTAGAAATGGCGTCATATGCTACAGATTCCATCAATACATCCTTCTTCTCAGGCACATTGTCGTACACTCCCAAAAAGTCTTCCACAGCATACACTATGCCGTCCCACAATTTCAAGTGGATTGGTTTGTAAACGATCTTCTCAGCTTCTACTTGTTTCTCTTCCTTCTTTAATTCCTGGATTTTCTTCAATTCCTCTTCATTGTGCTCGTCATCAATCTCGATTTCCTGTACTCCAACAACCGAGAAACCAACTTCTCTTTGAAGCTGCTCAACAGCCCCCATGAGCTCTTTGACAGCTCCATCGTAGTCCTTCACGTAATCAATCTTACTAAGCACATTTTCCTGCACCGAGTCTTTAAGCTCATTGTACTTGGCGATGCCTTTGAGAGCGTGCTTGACCACATCATTGTTGAAGTTTGGGTTATAGTTCTTCTCGATGTCCTCCATCATGGCCTCCAATTGTTTGGTAACGTCATCTTGAAGTAAGAGAAGTTTGAGGAGAGAATCGTGTAATCTAGCTTTACGAGTCCAAATGAAGTTACGCCAAAGGGACAACTCTTTTTGGTTCTTCTCCAAGAAGATATATGGAGAGTACAAGGCCAAATCTCTCTTCATAATATCAACTTTAGTGGTATACTTTGAGTAAAGATCACCAAAGTCATTATACTTGCCTTCGGACTCAAACTTCTCAAACTCTTCAATGTTCTTTTTGATCACCAAATCGTTGATATTTTGGTCGAAATCCGAAGCCAATCCGCCCAAGATTTCTCTAGCCAAATCGTTTTTCTCAGCGTTTTTGTCAACACCAAGCTTAACAAGGTCAATGGCTGAAACAAGGGCCGCGGCCTTGGACTGGATAATGGTCTCGTTGTGGTCGGTCTTGATTTTCTCAAGAAATTCCATGGCCTCTTTGTTATACTCAGTGTTCAACTCTTTCACTTCCTTCTTGAGCTTATAAACCGCGTCATTCAACTCCAGAATCACAAGAGACTCCTTTTGAATCTCGGCCTCAAGTTCAGAGTCCTTGGACTCAACCTTCTTCATCATCTCAGCCTTAATCTTCAATCCTTTACTGAGCTTGGCAACCTTGGCAGATTTGGCCTTTTCGTACTCTTCAGCCATAGCAACACACCGGTCTTCACACCCGGCTTCCGTGGCCCACTCATCAGAACCATCACAGCAGTACTCATAATCGCACACTCCATCATTCACTTTGAATGAAGGAATATAACTAGCCTTGAAGCCCTTGTTCTCGCAGTAGAACCGGCCTTCGGAGCACGCACTGGTTCCGGGCTCATCGGAGCCGTCTGGACAATCGCAAAAGTCGTCGTTGATCTTTGAAAAATCAATCTTGATCTCAGGGTGACCAAGACAAGCCCACTGGTTGGAGGCGTCGGGCTTGTAGAGCGATTCCTGAGAAGGCGCCAACCCGCGAATTGCGAGCGCAGGCACAAGGAGAAGGAGTGCTGGGAGCATGCTGTTTGGGTGGTAGGTGAAATTTATTAGGTGGCAGGCACGTGAGGAGTCGAGGTAAGCGGGACTTTACAGAAGGTTATTACAATGGTTTTGTTCAAAAGTTTGCTACTAAGTATTTTCTTTCAGATGCTTTAAGTCGTCAGATGTTGTAGCTATGCTTTGATGTAGCTTTTATATATCTACCTCTGAAATATAAGTTCAAGTTTACAAGCATTGAGGGTATAGCGATGGAGTTTCTAGCTCCGAAAATGTTCTCAGTCCTTTCCTTGTACAGTTGATTGCTCGATCGAATGTATGAGGATTTGTTAACAACAAATTGGTGGAAAACTTGGTGCAATTGTGACGCGTCAGTATGATTGCATGGCACATTTTTGTAGCATCAAGTATATGTGATAAAGCTCTAATTATAGAGACTCCGATAATATGTTGAAGCAAAAAATTCAAGGAGTGGAACTGACCAAGGGTTCTCGGATCCACGCCTCGTATGGCTGCATCTAATACCTGTCCTCAGTCAATTGCTTTCCCAGGTTCAAGTTTAAATCAGCTTATTGAAGAGAGCATTTGAGTTTTAAGATGGCATTTTATTTTGTATTTATCTCAAGCTAGCAAGCACTTCTAAACGTGGCCAAAGAGTTTACGGTACATGTCAAGACTATTACCTACTGGGGGCACTAAGTAGACTTTAGAGTATCGCATACCACTTACCACATATTTCTCACTATATAATGCTCACCATACACTACTATATGAAATATTCATTCTGTGATTCTGGCAATGTGTTACTTCTCCAGAGAGCAGCTGATCCCGAAGGGGCTGCAGAACGCACTTCAAAATGATTGATTATGAACTTTGTGACATAATATAGAGTTGGAGAATCTGTAATGAGTCATTTTACCCGGGTTGATCTGGAACTATAAAGCATCTCTTGTCTTGTTCATGCAAAAATGTGACAGATCTGTCAAATATGACATATTTCTGCTCTATGAATTATTTCTTCGATCATATTCTTTGAGTCGAGTGAACTTTTGTTTTTTAGTTTGATTTTAATACGTTGCCACTTTCTGAACGTTCACACAAAGTCTTGGCAGGTATTCTCAGTACTGATAATACTATACTTACGTCTTCGGAACACAACCACTACAAGATCAAGTCTCCATTCATTCACTCGTAATACCCAGCGCTAATCCAAACATCGAGGCAACATCTTTACAGACATGGATACACATTTGCAAGTATACGCAAACTACACTTCTCTTCTCATATATTAAACATACTCAAAGTAAGCTTAGTTCATAGCCTTCACCAACAGGTTAATGAACTCCTCTCTGTTACCGAAAGAACCACCCTGGATAAAGTGCTCAAACTTTCTGTCAACGCCCCAGCCCCCGTTAGGGTTGGACAACTTGAAAGGCCACAAAAAGTTGTTCGCCTGCTTGAAGTTTGGACCAACAGTGTAGATCTCGTGGACAAGGTCCTCAACAGACACAATCCCGTACTGGCCCAAGTTGGCCTCAATGATGGCATTGTCAGAAAGAGCAATTCTCTGCTTGTTAACCTTTCCGTAACCTCTCTTGTACACCAATTTTCTGATGGTGGCCAACGATGGGTAACCGTAAGCAACATATGGCTCAACCAACTTCAACAACTCCTTGGTGGCCTTAGTCACCTTGACGAAAACACCAGCATTGATCTGCAACAATCTCAACAATTGCAAAATCTTTCTTGGCTTTGGAGGAATCTTCATAATACCCTTAATTCTCACCACAAACACCAAGTTTGGCTCACCTGGGACAAAGAAAGAACCCTTGGCAGCAGCCTCTTTCTGGGCAGCAGCAAGCTTGTCAGCAGCAGCCTTGTACTCGGCCTCGTAGGCAGCAGTTCTCTTGGCAATGGCCTCTCTCTTGGCCTTGTTGGTCTGGTTAGTATGTCAAGTTTTGATGCCTATTATTTGATATGTTTCATAGTAAAGAGGCTATCATTGTGGAAGATAATAATATCAGAATATGATACAGAAGATCGGATAATAAGGTGAAAAAGTCAATGATAGAAGAGATCAAAGTTCCGAAGATCGAACCTAGATTCAATCCAAATCAAATGTGGGATATTCTTAAAACTGCCACTTCTCTATTCATATAGAATGAGAAGTTACAAAGAGCACTCACACCAGCATAGCTAGTATTCCCATACATCAAATTTTTATGACCTCTGAAAATCTATCCACCAACACAATCAACACCCCAAAATAACAAACCAGATGAAAAGGTGTGACTAATAAAAACATCCGCCGATAAAACACCTGACACTAATAAGACATATCAAAAACAAATTCTTGAGGCTTATGTTTCAGTCCCGAAAGATGGTATAACTATGACAGCATTGCCGAAGCTAGCCAAAGATGGGTTTTTTTCATCACTATACACAAGCGAAAGCACTTACCTTGCTTCTCTTTTCCTTAGCCTCAGCAACAGCTTTGGAGTTCTTAGCCAAAGCCTTGCTCTTCTTCAAAATGGTTTCCGGAGGGAGGATGGCATCAGCCTTAATGACCGCTCTGTAGTTAGTATATGTTTGTCTCTTTCTTTCGAGTTTCAAGTAAACATACTGTTTTGGAGTAGTCTTAGCCATTGTATCTTTGCTGTGGTAAGAAGGCTAAAAATCTGCTGCTTTACCTATGAAAAAATTACAAATTTCAGTCACGTGCCATGCATATTCAATATTAATTATTTTGCGCCCGGGTTTAGCCCTACAAATAATCACGTGTACTCATTAATTATTTTCATGCAAAAGCTCATCCGGGTTAGTGGTTGTAAATAATGCAACCATGGTACGGGTAACATTTGCATTAGCTAATGGACGACCGTCATCATCACGAACAACCTGTTTTTTATCTGAAACCTGTTTTATCATTCTATATATAGATTTGTAATTCTTAGCCATTTTTTCTGCTTTGTTTTTAGTTACATATTTCATTTGTTGTAGAGCCAATGACACCGTTTCTTCCGAAGTTTTACCCGTCTTGGAACGCACCAAAATTGAAGATGCATCTGACCCCTTAGCAGACACGCTATCATAGAAAGCGCAATTACTACTGTACGCCATACTTCTAAGCCATGATATAAGATCATGTCCTCCCTGCACTGGAAAAAAATGGACACCGTAACCGATCGAGAGGTCTGTCACTCTGGCCTCTATTTGCTCCTCGGTGAGCGTAAGACCAACCTTTCTTTTTTTACGGCTCTGGCTCTGGGGCTGCAGCAACTCCTTCAGAATTTCACTTCTGATTTGCTGTGTATACTCTTGATTGACGCGCCTCCGGGCCTTCTGAAGCAACTCAGGATACCGAAGTGCTGCTACGATAACTTGTTTGAAAATGCCTTTGAAGAGACTTTTCAATCTACGTAATTGCTTTTGAAACGAACCTGATACTAGGCCCTCTACAAGCTCCTGAGATGGAATACAAACAACAGCTACTTCGGATAACGTTACATAAGGCTCATCTAGAGGCAAAAAACACTCTTTTGTAGTACTATAAACCCTAGAAGTTGTCTTCTTAAATACTATGATATGTAGACTCAATTGTACAAGGTATTCGAATCTCGTGAAAGCTTCCGGGAAGGTCACTCCGTGGAGCTTGAGACTTCTAACTCTCTCTACACTGCGCGAGTGTTCCTCTAGCAATTTCTCAAGCAGAGAGACTCGGACTTCTACACCCTCTTCGTTAAGCATTTCGGGAGTTAATCTAAGTAGATCATGTGTCTCTTGGTCTACAACTACAGCCATTTCTTTAGCTTTGTCCTCTTTTTTGAAAGTGGCTCTGTTGGCTTGGGCAAGCTCTTTTTTTGAAAATCTTCTGAGAAGCTCGTCGTTTTGTTCTGTTCCTTTGCACTTTTTTTTCAACTTCACAGTCTCAGGAAGACTTAGACTAAACGGGTCTGTGTCTATTGGATCAGGTTGTGAGCTTGAAACTATTTTTGATCTTTTACTAGGGTTTACGTCTGTTTTGATCCGCCTGAGTCGATTCTTAGAAGGAGAGTAGTCAGGTTCTTTGGAAATGCAAGGAGACGAAGGTGCAGAGTTGACAGGAGATATACTGATTATTTCACTTTTCTTGACAGGCTTTTTGACTGACTTCTTTTTTAGCTTCTCTCCTAATGTTTGTACTTCATGAAATCTTCTAGAAAAATAGTCTTCTGATGGTAGCTCTTTATCACTGCCATCGTTAAGAAGATCCTGTAAAAAATCCTCATTAGCTTTTTCCGCATTGTCTGAAAGTATTAAAGAAGATTTTTTGGGCTCCTGAGGCGAATCGAGAATCACTATGTCATCGACAACTTCTACATTCTTATCGAAGATCTCAATTTCCTCGTCAGAAAATTGGATTTTGTTTCCAAGCGAGCCCAAGTGTTGGTCTACATCTGAATCTGAATCTACGAACGTTCTCTGAAGAGAAGTCTTTTGAGGAGAATCATTGGGAGCATCGATACTTGGACTCTTTTCTATATGATTAGCTTTTATGAGAGATAGGTCTCCAAAATCATCATCGAAACCATCACCATTGTAATCTTCTCTTTCAACACTTTTCGGTGAGTTGAGCTCTGGATCACTAAATGTGGCATTGATTCTATTGCTTTGACTTTGATTTTCTAATCCTGAACTCATACCCAGAGCGTCAAAACTGCTTT
The DNA here is from genome assembly GCA_031124835.1 of Saccharomycopsis synnaedendra. Classification (NCBI taxonomy): domain Eukaryota; kingdom Fungi; phylum Ascomycota; class Saccharomycetes; order Ascoideales; family Saccharomycopsidaceae; genus Saccharomycopsis; species Saccharomycopsis synnaedendra. The sequence goes on from JASTUD010000001.1 coordinate 935,766, forward strand.
TGTCTGAAAAGCCTCTTTTAGCCTCAGGTTCGACGCTTCTGTCCTTTCGTACGATCAATACACTACTTTCCAACCCATCATCTGATGAAAAAAATTCATCAGCTTTCAATTTTTCTGGTTTTTCGAACCGAACTTCCCCGTCAATCACAACCAAGTCGTCGCCCGAAAGTCCCATGGGTTTTGAGTTTTTGAGGGGTTTGGAAAAACTAGAAGTGATCTCAGAGTCTGACAAAAGATCCACCACTTCATGGGACATGTTTTTGGCTTCACCCTCGGAATCAGACAATATTAATAGGTTACCATTGGGCATTTGCCAGTCTTCAGCCAGTTCAGCATTCGTGTTTCGCGTTGTTTATGTTTTTTGCTGTTACCCGGGCTTCAAAAGATGAGTGTGTCATACGGAACTTTCATCTATAATTATGGAAAGAAAAAATTGATATGATGTGGCTACTGATTTTTTGTTGATTTTCATGTTCTCCTGGATAATTTTCAGGATCTTTAACAGTGCTTTGAGCATGATGAAACACGATGATCAAGTTGAAGTACCTCGATCATTGTTTTCTTTTATATAATAGTCACCTGTATACAAATGTGAACAAAAACTATAACAAAGCTCTCTCTTATCGTTCTGTAAGGATGCTTCATGTATTATAAAGGTGCCACTGTATCGCTGCTTGTACAGGAGCGAAGCAATGAAGGGTTTCCTTGTATAAACTAAGAGATGTACGAGAACTGATATTCAAAAATGCATTCCCACTAACTCAAGAGACTGATTTCAAAACCCAAGCACTCGTAGCCGATACCACCCATACCTAAAAATTATGCCTTATACACTGCAAACTATAAGATCAGTCACAGAATAATCTACGGAACCAAATCAAATCTTTAGTGAACAATCCTTGGATGTAACTTTCTATAATATAGTATCACAATACGACCCCTCTTCTCTTAGCCCCCCAACTCCCCTCCACAAACTCCCCCTCTAAACTCTTCACCACTTTCATATCAACTAACCGTGCCCCCATTTGTCTTGCCCTGTCCTTTTTGAGTTTAAAGGCCCCCTTCAACCCACCATTCACCGTTTTCAAGCCGCTCCCCACAACCATCTGGAAAACCTTCATTTTCCCTCCATTTTTCTGTAAATACCGTATTACATCCTTCATCACCATTCGCTGGTCTCCCTTATTTCTAAGGACAATATCCATCAACTCACTTCTGTCCACTACAATTCTGTGCTGCTTCAAAAATATCTCTATTTGGGATGTCATATTCTCTGTAAAATCCTCGTTCATCCCCTCATCCTCGTCCTCTCCCTCTCCCCTTTCCATCCACACAGAGAGCTTAGAAACTGCAGGCGAGTGAAGGGCCACTTTTTCCTCCCAAAGTGTTGAAAAGTCGCTCTTTTGACACCCTATTATGAGCCCAAGATCGATGTCGTACGACAACCTCTGTCCATTAGAATTCTCTGTTTTTAAATCATCAAATCTATATGTTTTTGATACAATCTCGTTCCATATCCTCACGTGCGATCTGCCTATTTCTGTGTCCAAGTTCTCTGTATCGCTTCCTGTTATATACGTCAAAGCTGTAGACATATCTTCAAAAGGATCGCTGGAGCTCAATGTTTCTCCCTTCAAGTCATATACATCAATTTCGTCAGGGTTGCTCACAATCTGCCTCAAGAACGGGAACAAAATCACGTTCTCAAAATCAGATTTCGTCATAGACCTCAACTTTTCATCAAGCAAGCCTATATACCCGTCAATTTCCCTCTCTAGCTCTTCAGGTGTGTAGTCTCCACTCGCAATGGATATATGCACTCCTATAGAACCTCTATAAACTCTCAATCCTGACATAACAGCATACCCTAGCTGCCGCTTAGTTCTAAGCTCAGTCACACACTCCAAGTCTATATAGAAAGCAATAAGCCTTGAAAAAGTCCGGATTCTAGGATTTGATCTTAGTCCAAGTTGGAGAAAGTATACAATGGAATTCAAATCTTGCGACTGGGCCTTGTAGGTCAAATTGTAGCCCAGTTTGATCAATTTTGTTGAGAATAGAGAAGCAGCTGGCATCTCACATCCTAGAAAAGAGTCTAGTTTACTAGCTAATGCTAAAGCATCTTCCTCTTCTACATCTCCCTGGACAAGGCAGTGAGAAAACAAGCCGCGTCTGAAGAGCCGGGAAAAGGTTTTTAGCCTACTAACTGTCACTCTCTTCAAAGCCTCAATTCTTTCCTTCAATCCCACTGCATTTTCCTCCAACAAAACAACTCCCGCCATCGTACCTAACTCGAGAGCAGACTGTTTTGAAAGGTCCGTGTAGAACTCTTCGATGCTTTTGCGTGCATCTTCAAAAGCTTCTTCAGAAATGATAGACTCTATTTTTGAGATCGTTTCCAATATTGCATCTGCTATGATTCCCACCTTTTCAGAGTAGCCCCCTACAGTGAAAGTGAGTCTAGTGTCAGACTTGCTGGAGGTCATGATGTTCCAGCTGTAGCCTAAAAGAGCAGAATCCGTCAAGCTATCCAGGAGTTGATCCTTGAGGCATTCGCAGAGGATCTCGCTCAAGACAGTGTCATCGACTGAAGGTGCAGCCTCCATGTTTGCTAAATCAAAAGAAGCAAGAACTGTTCCCGAAAACTTCATTTCACCCTCTTTTTTAAGCCACACTTGCTTAGAGTTTGTGTCTTCCAAGAGCTCCGGTTTAGACATTAGAAGACTCTTTTTGTTGTTGCAAAATCCAAGCAGCATCCCGTGAGATATGCGAAACGTTTCCTCAAACTTAGAGAAGAGCTTGAGATATTCTCTAGCAAAATTAGGTATGAATTTGTTTTCGCCAAAGATAAACTTGGCATCGGTATCAGTCTTAGCAAGATTGATATCTAGCTTTTCAATGGTGTAGCTGAACAGAAAGTGTGGGTCTCTTTGAAAGTCTTTCATTGACAGTAGCACTTCTCCATCGAGGCTCTCTATGTCACCATAGAACACCAAATTGAAATTGTTGATGTTGATGTGCCGCCAAATAAACTCCAGGAAATCAAACGCCTGGTTCTTCCACCACAAACAAGCTTCTTCAGACTCACCGTAGAACCCATAGAACCCCTCTAAATCGGACCACGATGGTGCCCCGTATAGAATCCATCTCGGGTTTATTACTCTCATGTTCTGCTGAAGCGTCTCTGCGTAGTCGCTGACCTCATCCATGGAGCTGTGTGGGTCTGAATAGAAGAAATTAAGCTGGGAAATTGAAGCAGAGTCCGACAAGAATTGAGCCACTTCTCGAGTGTTTTCTGCGTGTCTGGGCCAAGGAAACGTTCTGCTGAGCACACGGAAGAATACTCCCAAGATGAAGCCAATCTCATAGGCCCCTTTATCAGTGACCCGCATGTGCACAATTAAACAGTTTGAGCTTTGATTGAGCTCAGAGACAAAACTTTCGAACGAGGTTACATGGCCACTGTTTTTGAGGATGCGAGAGACAGTGGAGTGCAGGTTGTCTAAAAGCTCTGCAAGTGCTGCCGTGAAAAGGAGATCTTTCTTTTCATTATCTGTATCAATTTCTATGGGAAACACCATTCTGAGAATTTCCGACTCTTTTTTTTTGGTCCTTTTTATGAAAATGCCCTTGTTGATGTTGGCCCTGTCGAACGGCTTGACCGGTCTGAACCGCTCTCTGAGGTTCATATAAGTTCCCAAAGTTTTTGCTTGTATTTCCAGGCCTTCTAAGTGCCCAAAACTAGAGATCACCAATTTTCGGAGAATGTTGAGAGACTGAGGTCCTTTGACTACCAAGGCAAAGTTCTGTGGTTTGTAGTTCTCGTTGAAGTAATTTGTTAATTTCTTCTTTAGCTCGCTGGTCGAGACGCCAGAAAGGGTTGCAAAATTGCCTGTTGCAAACTTATGAAACTTGTTTTGTGGATCATTCGATGAGAGCAATCTGTTTGCGTGAAATAGAACCTTTGTGAGATTCAGTATATTCCGCATATGCTCGCTATCCACAGCCAATATCTCTTTCTTGAGATACTCTGTGTTAAAGAGCGGCTCAGATACACTGTCAGCGAGTATTTTGAGACTCCTCTCAAAGACCTCGAAGTCGTTATTCGGAAGGCACATCTGGTAGTAGAAACACGTAGTTTCTCCTGTGGTGTAAGCGTTGATCTGTCCATCGTTGCTAGACGTCACTAGCTTCTGGAGAGTGTTGGGCTGGGGGTATTTTTTGGAGCCTAGAAACACAGCATGCTCACAAAGATGGGCCAATCCTTCAATTTCACCATCCAAACATGCCCCAGATGCAACAGAGAGAGCTGCGGCTGAAGAGCTGCTGGATGGGTCTGAAATGAGCATCACGAGCATGCCGTTGGAAATCTGTATAAAATCATACAGCCGCTGGCAGAGCCCTAACGGGATAAAGAGCTCGTGTGGAAGATGCTGATAGAGAGTTTTCATAGAATTAGTGATCTGAGTGCGCGATCGTGTAGTCTTTATGGGTGCGAAGATGCATCCGATGAGTTGCCGTTTTAGGACAAATCAATGGGAGTTGTGGAACCATGTTTAATTTTAGAGGTGAATCCTTTGTTTAAGTATAGTTTATGCTTCATTGGAAATCACTTTAAAGCTTTCGAGTTCATGGCTTGTGTTAGTATGCGAAGAGTTGAGCTTTGATAGTGCTGCAGTGAGAGATTTGATGCTTTCGAGTTATTTGAGACTAGGAGTGTTCTCTTGAAAATTTATGTAATTTTTTGGCATATGAATAGGGTAATATCAATTAATTGATTTCCTCAAAGGTATATCAAAGGTGTATGTGGTACACGTTGCATATACCCAATTGTTGATTCACCTGAACTAAAATTTTAGTTTTATAGTTGTGCCCTAAAAGTCGGTTTCAGTGATCGTCTTTTCTTCTGGAATTTAATTAGTTTTCGCGTGAGTATAGTCACTGTATGGGTCTCGCGTGCGCTTAGAATTAGATTTTTCATCAATGCGAGAGAAGTGAAATTCTAATGAGTTTAAAAGTGTGAGCATTGCCTAATTTTCGAAATTATTTTCAAATAAATCACTAACCGGTCTTGTCCTCAATCCTATACCGGAAAAGCTCGACTCTGTGGTTAAAAAACTGAACCAAATCAATAAATCTAATGGACCCTTCGATGCAGTTTTTCTTATAGGTGACTCCTTCACCCAAAATGCCCCCAAAGAAATCGCCGAAATAGACACTGATACCTACTTTGTTGAAGGGGCAACTCTGCCAAATCTTGAAAATGTATCTACAAAACTGACTTTTTTGAATGAGTCTGTCCAAGAGATCAAAGGATTAAAAGTTGGAGTGATTTCCGATGCGAAGGAAAATAAAGAGATCACCGAAAAGTTCAAGAACACAAGACTTGATGTTTTGCTAACTAGTTCGTGGCCAGAGTCTCTTGCTAGAAAAACATACACACCCAATACAATTGACGAAATTATTAAACAGACCCAACCAAAGTACATCTTCTGTTCTAAGGCTCCATTTATGACCAGTGCTTTCATATGGAAGGGTACAAATCGCCTCACACGCTTCGTGAGCTTAGGTCAGTACAAAAGTAAAGAGAAGTGGTACTACGCATTTAACTTTGTGCATGAAGACAAAGATATTCCAGCAGATATCGTAGGCAATCCGTTTGAAGAAAGCCTTAAAAGACCAACGCAAGAGCTACAACCCACAGAGACCAAAAAGCCAAAAATTGATCTGGGAAACTGTTTCTTTTGTCTTTCGAACCCAAACGTCGAGTCTCATATGGTCATATCTGTAGGGTCATACACGTATCTTACAATTGCAAAGGGGCCACTAACTAAGCCAAATCTGTACTCTAACAAGCCTATCTCAGGACATGCTATAGTGATACCTATTGAGCATGTATCCAATGTAGACCCTCTCGAAAGATTCAACTTGCTCACTGAAAATGACACCTTAAAAGAGATGCTATTATTTTGTGACAGTTTGCGAAAGTTCTATCTCTCAAGCTTCGATATGGGCTTGTGTACTTTTGAGCTCAACACGAACAAATCTGTTCACTACCATAGACAAGTGTTTCCTATCAACCTACATTTTTCGATCTCCAAATTTCAGAGTTTTCTCAGCTCCTTTGGTGGTAGGGCTCAAGGAGACAGACCAAAAACAGAGGTCAATTTCAGACTTCTCAGAAAGGGACAAGGAGGCAATTATGACCGAGATGAGATCAAGTCTATTTTTGGCGAGAAGAAAGAGTATATTCTGATAGAATTGTTAATAAATAACTTGGATGATAACAAGGTCCCAGGAGCATACTTATTCGTATCTCCTGTAAACTCGGATAAGTACTTGGATCTTCAGTTTCCTAGAAGAGTTTTGGCGTTGTACTTGAAGTTGAAGAACAGAATACGGTGGAATAAGTGCGTAGAAAGCACAGAAATGGAAACTGTGGAAACTGAGGGGTTTAGACGGTTGTTTAAGGAATTCGATTTTACTTTGCAGTAGACAGAATTGCTTGAAGATGGTTCTGTGTTTAATATAATGATTAATGTACACTGGGTAGCTCAGTAGACTATGCTATAGCTCAGTTATCTTCAAAGATTTTCGTATAAAATTTTCAAAACTGAAATTCTCCATGAACGGTTTAAGTTGAATAGGTAAAGGCGAGCCTTTCCACCTACAGAGTGTTGAGAGCATGCCCTTTTTCGCATATTTCACGTTTTTTTTATTCGTGTTACGATTGACATGCCAAAAACCATAAATTCGAAAGGAGTACTAAAAATAGTGTCTCTGATAGTTGTACAAGTTCTTTGCAGTAAGCGGACAGTAGAAGAACAAATGTCTCACCTTGATCATCTGTCCTTTTGCTGTGTCAAATAATCACCTTTTCGAAAAGTATGCACCCACCTATCAAATGAGTTACATGACTTTCTTAAAACTCTTAATACATGAAGGTGCTCTGAAGAGTGTCAAAAGAATCCTGATAATACAACTTGACTCATGTTGGCAGCAGCATGTGCCATGGTGTCATTTGGGAGAAGTTATGTGCCACCACACTTGTAAAATGGAGAGATTATCTCACTTAAAGTACATCAAGTTTGGCTACAGCTCATCAGCGTATGGCTCTTGAGTTTTATATTTTTATTTATTGAATTGTTTCGTATTGTAGAGCGAAAGTTATAATACACGTAGTTGATCAACTATTCTTCCTCTTCAAAATTGAAGCTGAACCCCCCACCACCAACTAAAGCATTCCATCCTCTTTTTGTCCCTCTTTTTTCCCCTCTCACCTCCTCCAAAACGTCTCCGAACCCCCCCTCCACCAACAACTCCTCGAAGAATTCCTTAATAGGCATTCTAGAAATCTCCTCATCATCATCAACCTCATCATACACCAAACTCTTTGTTTTCTTGCTTTTGCTAATTTCCCCTTTTTCCAAGTACTTTTCAATCTTTCTCTTGCGCTCTAGGCTGCTGCACCCTCTTTCTAAAAGAGCGCGCATTGCGGCGCGGATTCTGTCCGAGTGAAAGCCCGAGACCTGGTAGCCCTTTTTCTCAAAGAAATCAAGCGCGTTTTTGAGAGTCGAAGGAGGAACAAAATTCTGTGTGAGTGCCACTGTATCTTCTATGTTGATCACCAAGTGCCACCAGCCTTTAGGTACATAGTTTACCTCTCCGGGAAAAGTTACAGATATGTGCACTCGGTTTTTTGGAATTTTAGAGAGCTTAAGAATGTCGTTGAAAAATCCTGAGAGAATAAACTCGGCCAAGGACACGGGGCTCGTCACCTGGCTTTCGTCTGGAGTAGTCTCTACCCCTGGAGGAGTCATGTGAGGAGGCACCATGATCCATAATTTAGCGCCCGACAAGACAGCATTCCATGCACAGGTTGAGTTTGGATCCTTATGAAAAGTCAGGCCTGTTCTTTCCAGCCCAAGAATGAGCCATCTAAAATTTGGTCTACACTTCGCGTTTTTTTCATCAAAAACAGTGAAAAGATCCTTACGAAAGCACTCGGGAATTGCGTACTCCTGGCAAAGCTCAGCCATTGCCGGACTATCACAGTCAAACAAATAAAGCGGACTTTCGTCGCTATTTTCTGCCAAGTATCGCAGATAAGCCTCTAAACTCCAGCACACAGACTCCTGTTGAAAGGGTACTTTAGGGAAGCGCTCCAAAAGAGAGTCTACGGTCCACCGAGGCCATCTTTTTGAGTCTTTGTTGGTTATTATGAAAGGCATATTTATTAGGTGCTCCGAAAAATATTCGGGCGTCACAGTGTCTTCGGATATTCTTTGTATAGTTGTATGCAGCAGTATAGAAGGAACCACTCCTCCGGCCTCATAGATTTTCTCTTGAGCGATAATTTTTTGAAAAATGGTTTTGTAATCAATCTGACAACACTGATAAGGTCTAAAAAGTAAATCACAGCATAAATAGGCACACTGTATCGCGGCCTCCTGATCTTTTTCAAGCTTAAGCACTGTTCTTCTCCAGGAGCCTTTCCATAATATGGAGTCAGTTTTTTCTCTAGTTTCTAGATATAGTGTCTTCCAGAGCTCCTCGGAAAACGAAAAGGCGTAAAGAGTCCGTGATGCCTGGCCTAGGTGCATCAAATCTAGGGGTGAAGAAACAGTCTCTGCAATCTGAAAAATCACCTCATCTGGAAGAATCGCCAATCGACCGAGGTCATAGCTCCAGCGCTCTAAATTTTTTCCCTGTTCTTCCTCCGAGAGAAATAAAGCGTTTCCCAGAGGTTTCACATCAAGCGGATGGGTGGACATGGAAATCTAAAGTTTTAGGGAGTCCCTGCAGCGGAATTTTTCAGCCAAAAATATTTTTGCCGTGCGTTTAGCATCTCATCGCAAAGCCGAAAGTAATATACGCAGGACATTTTTGACGCTGCAGTCATATTTTTGAATGGGAGTGGAAAGAATTTCTTGTATTTTGTTTCCATTACATATATCAAATATTACATTTTTTTGGATATTAAGCCATTGAGTACTGCTAATTGATTTGAAAGGGTAGAATGATATGTTGTCATGATTCAACCTCAGTCACAAAAACCCATAAGCTGGCTGTTATGGTCTGCTTAGCTTTAATGCAAAGTTTCAAATGGGTATTATTTTTGATAGAACACTAGCTATAGGGTTTTCTATATCGAACTACAGAAACGAAAGTGATATGGGAATGGACACCTCTAATTGATTATCATGAAGGATGTACGCTTGAGTATATTGCGACACCAGCTAAATCCCTTTGATCCCACAAGAGCTCCCCCTGCAACTATCTCTCCGTCTCTAATATTCACGACTAGGAAACCAAGAATACATCTACAAATCACCTTTTGATGAACATAAACATCCAATCATCAAAACCAATCTTTCAATGGATTTTCACGTGACCCTGACGATAAATTATCACCACTATCAGCGCACATAATTAAGGCAAATCACATGTCCTACTCCCTTCTCAGGAGTCTCAATGAGGCAGCCTATTTCCAGGAACCCGACTATATCCCTTCGTCCGATTCTGCCTTCAAAAATGGAGTTTCACTCATCAGAAAACTCAAATCTGGAATCTCACGAACCCTTTCAGAACTGTATATCCAAGAGATTGTGCTACTACCTTCGCTGATTCGCGTGAGGGACATCCTCAATGCACTCTCTGTCTCTCTTCCGAAGATTTCCCATAAATCAGATATTTTGGCAGCTATTAGTGTGCTTTCTGCTCTCCATAGAAGATTCCCCAGACTGTTCACGTTTGGCCTTCAAAAACTCTTGTTATCTCAAATTGACTGTGTCAAGCAACCCCATGAGTCTCAATCTTTTGAGACGGCCGTATCTAGTGCTAATTTAGACTCAAATAGAGTAAATCAACAAGCTCTTTTCATGCAGCTTATTATGGACTCATTTCAAGTCGGTCTATTTTTCGAGTATGACGAACAAGATTTGAAAGACTACCCTAAATTCATTCTAGATGCCTATCAAAGCACAACCCACGTGCTTTCTGGCCCTGACTTAGTCTTGGCTGCCGTGGACGCCATGGCTGGATATGAGTACCGGTACGGCGCAAACATTGGGGCAATTCTCGATTTTCTCTCCAGATACGGTAAAGATATAACATCGGAATTTGGAGTATTTGATTATGGTTTTCGTGCAGCGCTCCGGCAAATTTTCGCCCAGAAAAACAAGCTTTTCAAGAAATATACCCTTAGGCTTCATCTGCAAATATGTCTGTATGAGCGCCAGATCTCAGCGTCCACTGGAAGTGCTGAGGCGTTAAAGTTGGCTCTCCACTCTAGAACAGAGCTTCTAAAAAGGTACACTTTGCTTACCAACACTATAGCAGATACACTAGGAGAGGAACATCTTGTGTTCCCTCAGACCTATGGCCCTGGCGAAACAAACGTCTCTCCTAGTGGTGTAGTTATCTGGGCCACTGATGAGGAGAGAGAGTTCTATAATGTGCTTCCTACAATAGACACCAGTAGAAGTGACCTCAGAGAAGGGTTAGGGGATCTGATGACGCTGTTTCTCGAAAGCATGGCAAACGCCCAGTCGGCGGATGACGTGGACAGGCTCTCACTTGACTTTTGGGTGCTCGGGTTGAACAACAAAGCCTCAAGAAACCGGCTCATAAAATTCTTCCTCGATAGTGGAGAAGGTACTCAAACACGTCTATATGCTCGTTTTCTAGCTACCAACAAAAGAGCCTTTTCTGAAGCCATTGAAGAACTAATCCAAAAGCTCGATGAGGCGTTTGAGTACTTGGTTCTGCACAAGTCCACAGATTACATGGTCCCCGAGAACATCAAAAGAACGTTTTTTTACACCGAGCTTGTACGTTTTGGCATGGTGAGCCCCAAAATAGCGGCTGAAAAAGCGAGAATGATGGTTCATGAAGTAGGGGGCAAAAACAGCTGTTTAGACGCGCTCACTTTTTTCTTCGATCACTGTGGTCGGCTTCTATATCATGCGAGCACAGATGAGGCACATGACGTGATTGGTATGTCGTTGGAGCTCTTACGTAAGAAGAAAAATGATCGTAGAATAGATTTGCATGATAAAATGGCCATAGATGGAATTCTTCTAGGAGTTTCCCCTCGGGCTGATGCTAGAAAGGAGAGTATGGAAAAAGAGTTGTCACCAGAACAGGCTTTTGTAAAGCATTTGGTGGAGCAAGAGTTGGCGGAAAACAATATAGATTTGGTTCATGACATTATAATGAGACTAGACTATACTAACTACGATAACTTCTGTTTTATTCTCAAAGTATTTTTGAGTCCCATGGAAGTGGGTTTTGATCGTCTCGAGTACTTGGCAGCACTACTCGAGAAAATGAAAGCTACGAGTTGTTTTCACTCGCTTTATACATATATCCTCGACGACCTCTGTGAGGGGATTGAGCGAGGATTGGAAGTAAACGAGTTCAAGTATAATAGGGCTCGGATGACCACTCTCCGATATTTTGGGTTCATCATCCAAAAGAGGCTTGGAAAAGAAGGCTACGATTTACTACGTCACGAGAAGACCATACGAATCTTTTTTAAGACACTTTTCAAGATCATTGGGCACGGGTACCCGGCTGTGGGACCGGGGCTACCTCGTCTCCCACCGGTTCGAGGCTTCACAAACCATGCAGACTTGAGAGATGACTACTTCCGAGTTGGCCTTTCTGTAGCGTTACTTGAGGCTGTCAGCGGGACAGCTTTTTTTAAGAGTTTGAAAGAGTTTGAAAGTTTTGAGGGAGGTGGGTCAGGTCCTTTCTACTATAAAGTGAACCAATTCGATGAGAAGGAGAGGGTGTCGTTCGGGGAGATGTTGAGTCGATTGAAAAATGCGATTTTGATGGTGAACTACTATATTTTGCTGAAACAGCAACCGATTCCAAAAGACGTGGGGATCAGCGTTTCCATGTATTTTGGGAGAATGAAAGAGGAGGGGTTCTATGTTTTTGAAGAGGACTTGGGAATTGTTGTGAGGAACTTGGGGGTATATTTCCAGAAGCTTAATAGTAGGTTCAGAGTGAGTAATGAGAAAGTGAAAGAGGAACAAGATATTTATGAGGAGCCCGAGGTTTCTGAAGAGGAGAAACGGGCCCAGCAGAACGAGTTTGACAAGAATGTGGAGGTAATGTATAAGCTGATGGTTCAGGCGAGTTATGAAAGCGGGAAGAAGAAGAGCATTCGGAACGTGCGGATAGAGAGGCCTGTAATGAAACATGGGGGCGGGGGAGTGGACTCTGAGGGGCGAATGAAGTTCTCAATGGTGGTAAGGGGGGAGGGGGAAAGGGTGCGGAATTTAAATATTCCGGGAGAGAGTGCAATGGTGCTGGAGAGGATGGAGAGGATGGAGAGGGAGAGGGAGGAAAGGGACAGGTTGAAGAGGATTGTTTTAGCGGGGCAGTATGAGGATTAGCTTTTCTAAACTAAACCGCATCTCGATCTCAGCGGCAGATTCAGTTCTAATATTCTAGCTACAGAATTCTTGACTATCTCGATATCCGAGTTATAAAGTTTTTCTGTATACTTATTCGTCAAGTTTGTGTCTCCAGATGATATTCTATCTAGTTCTGTTTGATTCAAATCTATTTGGTTCCACTCCATTCTATTTGATTTACTTCCTACTAAGGCATTGAGTAATTACACTTGGCGATCAATAAATGCAACTTTTTTTTGTTCCTTTTGAGTCTACTAATCAACACGCCTTTTTCTCTTAGCTCTATCCAATTACACTTGCTTCAAAATTCCACACTCACTACTCAAATCAAAAGCATATGTACATATTGTTTTCTCTTTGAGTGTTGTGAGATCATTAAGATATAAAATAGCTAAAAATGCATTAAATTGACATGCTGTAGTCTGTGCTCCCACCAAAGCACATACTAGTCCGTAAGTTACTCTCTACATCAAGTTTAGATCTAAGCTAGAGTTACAAGTAAACGCTGACAATATCTTAAATAAGGCGATAAATAGTCATAGGATCTTATTCTACATGACGCTGCAAGGGATCTGTTCAAGTGGTATATTCGATGACTCAAAGCATTTCCAGTGAGGGAGTTAGGACACAAGTAATGATGGAGGTACATAATATTGTATACATTTTATGACTCAACTAGTATTAATTATACACTTTCAGTGGTATGATGATCTGACCGCATGCAGACCTGCTCTTACATCAAAAAACCATATCATACATTTTGTACACTATAGTACAAATAACACACCACTATAGTACACACATTATACCACCAAATCAGCCATCCAAACCTATAGTATATTTCGTATCCTACCAACTCAGACACCGTAGGATTGAATTGATCAATAAGGACCAACTTAGGTCATAGTGTCCAGAGTAACAGTAAAGTTTTCTTATCAGAAATAACAAATGGGAATTCCAAAAAGTGAATTAAAGTGAATTGAAATGAAATGAGAACAGAAAGCATGCAATGAATACAACAGAGCTTCATTTCAAGCTACCCGCTTTTTTTCTATTCGCTCAGTTCATAATAAGACTCGCTCAAATCCTCCTCATCAAACATCCCAGCCCCCTCAAAATCACGTATCCAATCAACCCCTCCATACACCCTCTCTTTCACTCCCTCGTTCTCTTCAAACCATCTCAAGAACACTCTTTCCAAGATCTCAGCCTTCCCCCCTCCTCCCACAACCCCCTCTCTGAATTTCTCAAACTCGTCATAAGAAACTCCGCAAATAGTTTTGAAAATAGCTTTGAAATAAATGTCCAAACTGTGTAACCCCCTCAAATAACCCGTGTCCACGCTATGAGGTCTCAGAGGCGGGTAGCGTGCGTTATCTGGCAATTCACCCGAAATGCACTGCGCAAAATCAATGATGCGCACAATCAAATTCGGACGCATACTACACGCCAGAGCGCCGTCATACATTAATAGAAGTGACAGGCCGTACATCCGGTATCCTTTAAGCTCAGAAAAAATACACCTAAGCTCAGTTAGTTTCTCTATAACCACAGGAATATTACGCACTACACTGGCGCCACAAACGCCATCATACATGAACCGAGCCAAGCATCTTGCAAAATCATTCCCTACACCCAAAGTACGTCCAAAGTACTTGTTACGAGCCACGTATTTACTCTCTTTGCAGTCCCAAACCTGCATGCCACACATACGTACTCCAAGTGTGTACGAAGTTGTTCTCGCACACTTGCGGATTTGAGAGAATCTTTTTTCAGGGGTCGCCATCACCCCGTACTGCCGTGTGCCCATCTTGAGATCCAAGACACACGGCTTGGCCATGCCGATGGTGAGGTCCTCCAACAAAAGAAACTTCTCCAAGTGGAAGGGATATGACTTCAGAACCAAATCAAGGTCGTAATCTCTTTCTGTATCCTCAAATACAGGAGCAGAGCTAGCCTTATCAGGAGCCAATTTCACAGAGCGCATAGCACTGATGATCTCATCTCTACTTGGGAAACTTGGTGTTTCTGTGTTCATAGCCGAAAGGTCCAAAAGAGAAACGTGCTTTTTTTCTAGTTTTTCTGGAGGGCTGAGCTCAGGGACGGATGTGATGAGAGAGGCGGGTATGTCTAGTACGTCATCGTCATCATTATTAAAGTCTCGTCTAGCTATATTAGTATTAGTATTAGTATTAGTAGCAATATTAGTATCATCAGTATTAGTATCATTATCATTAGCCACCACCTCAGAACCACTATATCTTCTTTCAAGGCCATGTCTTTTCATGGTACGCACCTTTCTAGCATGTTTTTCTATAGGGGCAAAAACCTCGCTAATGACCAACTCTTGGAGAGCGCTGTTGACACTGGTTGCGCCGGACTTGGTCTTGATCTTGCCCCTCAGAATTGCGTACTGGTCCCACAAAGAGCGAGGTATAATATGGGTATTATCATCTAAAACAACTTCAGGGGTAGAAGGCATATTAGTTGGGAAATCATAGCGTACATTCAAAACACCTATATATTTTGGCATAAACTTCAATAGTTCAGGGTGTTGCGATTCTATGGTTTCATACCACTTGTTTTCCCTATTAACTAGAGCTTTACACACAGCTCTTCTACTGAATCGAAAGATTGCTGTGTGTCCCCCTACTTTGTTGATAAAAGGAGTAAGCTCTACTTTTACTGGGAAATCAACCAGAGGTGATTCGGGAGTTATTTCTGGGTTTTTTTGAGACGAATCTGCAGATTCACCATTTGAATCTTCATTCCCGCCACTATTGCTGCGGAAAAGTCGGAGAGAGTGTGCCGCTTTACGCCCAACAATACTATGATGTCTCAGATCAACCTCGAGCTTAGCATCCGACTTTTTGCGAAAGTTTTGGTTGTGCTGCGAGCTGTTCACAAGCATACCGGCTTCATACACCTTACTGTGCGAACTATATGTGTTTGTGTTGTTTTTACGTGTTCTAATAACGTGAAGGGCTCTTTTGGGGCTCACTCACAAGTATAGAAGTGTAAAAGTACTTGTTGATGCTATCTTTTTCTGAAAAATATATTCAGAGTTACCCGGACGCAAGAGATAAGGTTGAGAACACAACTGTTCAGATTGAATGGATATTATATATATATATATTCCAAGGCTATTGTTTATGCGATTGACTATTTAAGAAACCCGTGGGCTTGTTGGTTTCTCGCTAAAACGTTTGACTCAAAACGTTATGCACGTTTTTCCAAAAAGATGAATGATTCAATACCATTAGGGTGTAAATCTTGTACTATATTTATGAAAGTCTTCAGTATGGTCTTATGATAATCCCTCTTTGTTGCTATTTCTCAGCCCTATTTTTGTTATTTTCCTCAGAGTTCTGACCGTAGAAAAATCGCCTAATCTGTGATTGCTAATAGTGATAGTCTGTGATACAACGTGGGGACTGATTACAGAAGATTTTTTTCTTTTTGGGGTTGCTTTCAAATGTTCACCAGATGTATTCAATAGTAGAAGGGTGTCTAGTGATAGTTGATACTGTCAGGGTCCAAACCCGAATACTTGACATGTCTGTGGCCTAAGATTCGCGTATACACTGTAACTTCCAGTTGATCAAAAATACGGCAGATTACCTTTTTCCTGGCTTGTTACATGTACATATAGGGTCTGATTTATACCAGCGCCGAGTGTTAAGATTCTTTTTGTGTTTGTGTTCGGTATTATTTTCTCTATCGTGGCCTAATATTTCAACTTGTTTTCAACTTTTACATTAGATGACTACATTCAAGTAGTTTTGGGGTTTTCTTTGATATAAACTCCAGTGTATATACACTCCAAGCAAATTTGATGTCAGCTATACCGAAATAATACAGACAAGCTTACACAACTTACATTTATTATCTTTTCTTGGTACTGTGTTGTATTTCTCTGTTGTGAATGATTCTTCGCTATATATACACACATATTCCAAGTTTGAGTGGTATCCAAATCGTCTGATAATGACAGCAGCGCACTCATAAATGTTTCTATATGATCGTAGATAGATACTCCACTCATTCAACGCATATAAACCGAGGCATACAGTCATATGTTCTTATTCTAGCATTTCTGGCTCTTGACTGTGCCTTTCGAGCTATGCCTCTTTGCCACTCAGAGGTTTTTTGAACGCCCCCAAGACCAAGAAAAAAAGCATACTGTATTTCTTTTGAAGTTACAAACAAGAATAATATGAGATTAAGGCACATTTCCTTACTTCTGGCAAAGCAGAAGCTCAAATTACCGATCAAGAGTAAGGCATACAGGTGAATCAATATTAACTACACGGATGTAAAAGACTTGTATTTTGGTATATTGCAAGACACATACTAATAGATACATTCCAAGTGTTTTACGCTACTCATGTTCAGCATAGACACAACAACGCCTCCTTATCGAATAACAACAGCTTTGAAGCCTCTGCTTAGGCTTCTTCTTTAGAACTCCTAGAAACGTACATAACCTAAACAATTTACAAATCACCAACCCAAAATGTATCTATAATATATAAATAAGTGCACATTAGGTATCAATACAAGCACACACATGCTCACGCGAACATTCTAACTATCCTTGAGTACACTGTGGAGACTTCGAATTGTGGAACACTGCATCTAGCAAGCTCTGCCCAGTAACTAGTGTTGCTTTAAAATAATCCTAACAGTATTATCTGATGGGATGATGAGGTATGTTCCAATAAATTGGCGAAGCGAACACTGGACCTAACTAATCAGCAGATTTATTTAGCTCCGGTCAATAGAGTCTCATCATTTCTTCTCCTCTGAATGATTCTACTTTTTTCCAAATCCAACGCAAAAACCCCACCGAATGGATTAGTCTCCTCTTCGTCCTCCTCCTCTACGATCTCAAACGCATTCGCCATCAACAGCTCCCTCAAAGCGCGCTCTTCATTCTGTCTATGGACAGCTGTACTCACATCAAATGCATCCTTCAAGACAATAGCTGCAGGAGAAGCAAGGGCGGGAGAATATGCACTTGGATAGTACAATACTCTCTTTGGACGGACTCTCTCAACATATCCACTATATACTCTTGCTCCCGTCTCGTCCTTAGGAACCTTCTTCAAAAAGTTTTTTATCCAAGGATCCTCAAAGAACTCATTAATATCATATCTTTGAGTTGAACTTACACAAAGTAAATTCAATACACAATTTTTTGCGCCTGGGGTGATTTCGTCCCACCAAGGCTTGAGAAATTCAAACTGCCCTTTCGAGATCTTTTCTGTTAAATCATCAATGTTCTCATCATAAAATGGCGGAAACCCACACAAGAGGGTGTATAAAACGCACCCCAAAGCCCACATATCGACTTTCTTACTATATCTTTCATCTTTTACAATCTCTGGGGCAGTATACCCAACAGTGCCACAAGGAGTTTTAGTTTTGTTTTCCCAAATTTGTTTTGAAAGTCCAAAATCTGCGAGCTTTACTACTCCTATACAACCTCCACCAACTCCGAATTGGTATTCACCCTCATCCTTCTTTACTTTTGGGTCATCGGAGCGACGAAGATGAATCTTCTTCAGCGGTACATGGTCAATTGGTTCAAAGAGTAAATTCTCAGGTTTCAAATCACGATGAACAACACCAATTTCATTGTGAAGATATTTAACAGCTTCAGCTACTTGACATATAACATGCCTAGCCAAATCTTCGCTGAAATATGTCAAACTCACAATTTGATTGAAGATCTCACCTCCAGCACAAAGCTCTTGGTTAATGTAACAATAGTCATCATCTTCGAAGAAACTATCAAAAGATACGATATTTTTGTGATCCAATCTACGAAGAATGGAAACTTCTTTGAAGACCAGTTTCTGTTGAGCTTCATCAAGTCTTTTCTTGCTAAGAATTTTGATTGCCAAATCTTCTGAAGTTTTGGTGTTTTTACCTCTTAAAACTATAGAAAAGGCTCCTTCACCTAACTTCTCGTGATATGTATATCCTTGATCTAAGAGAGTTTGATATTGATCTCTTTTTTCGAGTTTTAAACTGCCAGTGCGAACGTGACCCCGGTCCAAATTGGGAGTATTATGCTCGGATTTCGACATCCCCTTGTTTTTGGGTCCAAGGTTCATAGACGCAAGGTTATCAGAGATATCGGGAGATGGCATACGATCTTTACTATATATTTTTTCTGTGTCAAATCCAACAACAGAATCACTAAAGGGGTTTGTTAGGGTTATCGAGTCGTTGTCGACAACGAGGTCTGGCTTTTTTTTGCGGAAGATGTTTTTTATGTTTTGCTTGGTGAGGGCCTGGTTAGTTATCTCGTATAAATCTGAGCGAAGCGGGGCATGTACATTTGGCAGTGAGATCAAGAGAATGCCTTACTTCCTATGTGCGAACCGTACACCGGACGATAAGACTAAACGAGTGTTGATTAAGAGAATAAGCATCTAAATCGATTAATCGGAGTTAGCATCAAGAGATGATTCTATGAACAGGTCAAGAGAATACTATATTTCAAGTGAGATTTTTTCCATCGGTTGGAAAGTATTGTAGAAGTCAGATCATCAAAACAAGATAAGAATGAAAACAATCCCAATCACAATCTAAAGATCATACATACACACAGACACAAAAAGAATAGAAAAGCACCAAAAATGATATTTGCATCGATTGCTCAACAGCCAGTCACCTGAATTTTCAGATTATCTGCTCACTGCACGGCAAGTGTACAGACATTTGTCAAAAGAGTAATTTACGCATGCTCTAGCTTTCGTAAAAAATAAGAGTATCATCAACAGGCCTTTCAACATATGTGCGCTTGACCTTCTGAGTGTACAAATATCAGCGTCTATAGGATGAAGTATCCACGAGTTTGGGTGACCAGAATCGATAAATATTGAGTAGGGTGATCGGTTGAGTCGGATTCAATAGCCAAAGTGTAAGATTTTTGATCGAGATAATGGCTTTCATATCACAAGAAAGTTTATATCTCCAAATGAGGGAAATTAAAAACCGTAGAATCGTCCAGCAAGAATCACAATATATACACAGCACATCCAGTACTCGCTTGGCTTATACTGACATCGCTGGTTTTCCCCCTGTTTATAACATACCTCAATCATGAAAAAAAGTAGGAACAACGTGGTATTTATAATATTTGATTCATGAAGTCATAACTTGCATGCAGGCTATACAATTTATAAGCCAACCCCGACATATAAAACCCAGCCAAACCGCTCAATTATATAAACATATCTACAATGTATGGTCAATAATCACAACATTACTCCTTGAAAGAAGAGATACTAACTCTTTTCGCCCTATCTTCAAAACCATGTAGAATATTCTCCGGGGCACAGTCTGTTTGAGAGTGCCCCAATTGGATGGTAGGTTGATCCATGATTTGAGTGCATTTGCAAAAGAATTCTAATTTGTATGAACAGACGGCTTGATATGGTTTTGGTAATCGTTTATAAGTTGTAAATAACATTATTTTACGGACACAATGATATCATTGCTTGATGTCATCCTGCAGATCTATCATCACAAGAAATTACACATCGGACTATAGCTGGATCGGGCTCTGGTGCGTACTCGTACTCATAACTCTCCGGATTCAAACTTCTGTTACACGATCGTACCATGTACTGCTCCTATTTTCCTATTCTCCGATAAGCGATGTTTCGCTTATTAAAAAAGAAACGCAGGCTCTGCCCAACCGTCAAATCAGACAGATCTGAGCAATGCACTGTATACAACCTGTACCAAGACGTATCTATCAAAAGAAAAACATTGAGATCGGTAGATCTTCCGCTTTTTGGCCAATCATCGATAATTTAGGCCACTGGATTTTTGTGCTGACAATTTATGCAGGAATGACATGTATGTCACTGTCCCTTTGATGACCGGTTTTCAGTAAAATGTGGCGTATGGTAACATGGAAAATTTGCACTTATCATTTATATTTTCACGGTTAATTTCCTCAAACGAATTTTTTTCGATCTCTTCTCTAACTGTTCTTGAGTCATTCTATCCGAGTTTTTATGGTTATAGAACGATACCTGATCTTAAAAGTTCTTAGTATCGCCTACTTGATACTCTTCAGTTTTCACAGGGGTACTATATAGCAGTCATGTAAGATCAATTCTTTTCACCATCTTGAGAGAGTGAAGAGTTCTTAGTGATGCGCATTAACGACTAAATCAATACAATTTGGCTATTATAATATATCAGAGACTTATGGGTGATGGGTTTGCAGTTCTGAAGGGGGAAATAATCGCTTAAACTGAGGAACTATATAAATATATATATGCATATCTCAGTAGAAGTCAACAAAGAGTAGAATTTGATGATTTTGATGTCACAGCTATGCAACTCTTTCACAAAAGCAAAATTGAGCAAAATCAAACAGATACAACCAAAATATATTGAATTGGATATACGTCATATAAGTGGCTACTCTGTTGAGCTGAATATCAGGTCTTGTTTCAAATTTTCAACTTTTCTAACTCAATCCTACACCAATCTGGAAGCTTAACACTAATGTATATGGAACTGAAGTGCACAAAACCCAACTACTACTACTCTAGTATACACTCTTAATATACTCAGAGCATATGCTAAACACACTGACCTTGTATTTCCTAAATCTCTCCCCCTGCCCAAAAAATAAGTAAACCATTCTCCACCTTCACTCCGTTTTTCAAACACCACTCTCCCAATTTGGCACTAATATCGTTTTGTTCTAACTCCTGCTCCTTGTGATAGTACCTCACTTCTCCCTTGATTCCTTTGGCTTCTTCTCTTTTTTGGAATATCTCCTTCAACCGTACTCCGCTAGTGAAGGTGCCTATATAGTCTTTACCTCTTCTTTTGTTATATCTCCCCTCCAAAATCTTTACTGTTATCTGCTCCCTGAGAAACAGCCTGGGAGAGATCTCAGGCACCCTCCTTGGAATGTGGGTCTCGTACTCCCCGTCACTCACCATAGTGTCTCCTTCATACTCGTGATCAGAAAGCTTTACCCTCACTTCTTGTTTTACTTCTCTCTCTTCCAAATCTTCAATTATCTCCTTTTCTAAAGAAAGCACCTCGGAGAAGTCTACACCTCCTAGCTTCTGTGTGATCTCACGCAAAACAAAAGCAGCATCCTGATACTGCGATCTTAAGCTCTCGTTTATTTCTCTAGCTCTTGAAAATTTGAGTAGAAACCGCATCCTCTCGCTTTCGCTGACTTTAGACCGCTTGTTTGCCTCTGCTAATTGTTGCTCCAGAGTCCGGTATAAAGATCTGAGCAGCTCAAGCTCATCTCTCAAAGATTGTATATGTTTCTGTTGTTTCTTTGACTCTTCTAATAGAACTTGCTTTTCTTCTGTCAACCTTTTATTTTTGGTCACAAGCAGCATCACATAGTGCTGCTGATTGCTAAAATAGCGTGCGGTTTTCTCCAAAACCGAAGGAATATCTTCTGGCACATTTTCAAACTCTTGAAAACTCATTAATCATTTTGTGGGTGAAGATATTTGTGCTTATATGCACCCTTAAGTCAATTAAGGAGTATGACAGATCATACAAGATTTGAGACCTACAAGGGATCATTGATGAAATGCAAAGTACGAATTTTGAATCTCGAAAAGGTTCTCGCCTTCGCCTTACTTTTGTTTTCTGGTTAGAATAGAAAATTAGTTTTATCATGCAAAAAAAAAAGGTCGTACCCGGATTCGAACTGGGGTTGTTCGGATCAAAACCGAAAGTGATAACCTCTACACTATACAACCTTGGTAACTGAAATTTGTGCCTCATCCTCTATAATTTACAGAGACCTCGAATAGAGAACTTCACTCAAAGGATAGATATGAAATTCTAGAGCAAAATCATTCTTTAAAATAAGCTACTTTCATATTTGCAAGATGTGTTTTAAGTAACTCGAGAGATAATAGTACTTTCCGTTTTGCAATACAAATGTAATTATCACTCTTTCTCACTGAAAGGCGCTCATAAGTAGATAAGAAAAAAGAATGGAAGATGAATCTAACGTTACATATGATTCTTAATCTTCGTATCTCACTAGATCTTCCAATTGTCAAATTTGCATACTTCGTTTAAGAAATTCCATTTTTCTTAAATACTTTGTTCAAAAGTAAAAAAAATAGCACAGTTATATGTAGTCACGTTCAGAAACTTTATAAAAGGTATAGAAATTTGTAGTTGTTTGTAGGAACAAATGGTTTTTTTGACGGATAGACTCTATTCGTAGGGTTTGAAATCTGTAGAGCCAGGAAATCTTTCTGTTTTTCTAGATATATGAGAGTACTCTAGTTGAAAGGAGAAAATAGCGAAGTACTTTTATTACATAATTCACGCCTCTCTGAGATCATTTAAATAGCCTAAGATGGGTGGATAATGTTGATTAAATATTAGAAACCTGTATTTTAAGCGACGCAGGTGTGAAAAGTTCATGATATTACGAAAAAGTAAAGTTTTGTCACCTTTTATATGTAAATCAAGAGTTTTACTCCACTAACAGCAGCATCGTGGACACATCATTCTATAATAATCTATACACCCAACCAGTTTCCCATCTCATCCTTGGTTTCGTGGTCTAGTCGGTTATGGCATCTGCTTAACACGCAGAACGTCCCCAGTTCGATCCTGGGCGAAATCATTTTTTGCAATTTTTTTTTATCTCATGTTGGCATTTTCTTACATAAGCTCCACTCCGGGTAACCTCATAAATTCAAGCATCAATTTGTATCAAAGGTCAGCCCTTTAACGCCCTATTAAGGTTAACAACCGGGTGAGAAATCGAGCGACAACTCACACGAACACAAAAATGAATTTTCAGAAAGCCCTCGTGCTTTTCTCAACTTTTCTTAGCACTGCTTCTGCGTTTTCCAATAGTGCACCTGTGTATGCATCTGGGTTGGAAGGCAAGCTCACACACTACATGACATCACAGGAAGTTGGTGCCAAATTAAGGCAAATGGGGGGACGGACTGTTGTTTTTCGTGTTCCGAAAGAGTTTCACGAGACTCTTGTTCAGAATGCTCTTTTGGAAGGCTTTGAGCACAGCGAAAAAGTGTTTTATGAAAATGGGTCATTTTCTAAAGATTTTAAGAGTATTTCTTTAGCCGAGGTTAATAAGGATGGTGAAAAAGGCTTTTTTGTGGCCAGTGTGGAAAAGTCCTCTGTTGATGACTTCGTACAGGCTCTTAGTAAAATTCAAGGAAATGCAGTTGTGGAGTTTGTTCCATCTGAAGACGAGAATGCTTCCCGGTTGCAATTCAGAGAATTATCCACTGAGGCTATGGACGCTGATAACGTAAAGTTGGAAGACCTTGATAAAACCTTCGATAAGCTTATTGAGGATGCCAAAAAAGAAGGTGGGGTTGTTTCTATAACAGATAGTGACGTAGACTACGACAAGGCTAAGAAGCCAGACGTGAGTGACGATGACACCTATGAAAAGACTCCTGAGGTTGGTCAGTACAAGGAAATCAAGATAACAGGCGGGAGCTTGTTCGACACATATCAAATTTTCAGCAGTGGTATTTTGAGTGCTACCTTGGTCAGTCTTTTCTTGGTGTACGTGTTGATCCAGGGCTTATCTTGGGTGTCGAGCATGCAGATTAGCTACAGAGCATTGGAGAAACCAGTGGACAGCAGAAAGAAGACTAAGTAGTCTCTTGATTGATGGGTATGATGGAATCGTGTAGTTATTTGTTTTAGAGGATTCATTAGTAATTATGAGTGAACCATTGTACACTACCAGTTGATGATACTGATATATCACAACCAACAGTCTATACATACAGGCTTTTTGATTTTACAAGGTCTCAGGTCTTCCAGTTTCGTGTTACATGTGTAGAATTGGTTTAAGTGAAGGCTTTTTAAGTATTTGATCTGGTGTAATTCTAAGCTGTGATCGCCCAATCAATTCAACTACTTACATTCAGAAAGACCTCTGACGACCGAATATGCATGGCTCCATGAAATCCGCTATGAAGAAAACGTACTAATTTTTTCAGGACACCTTTTGTGAACGTCTTTTGTGAACGTCTTTTGTGAATGTCTCACAAAAGTTCCCAATTTTCAGACAAACTGTCCTCAGAAAAATAATCCTGCTCTTCAGCAATAGCCCACAGTTCGGTAGAAAAATCTTCGATGTAATTTGTAGACGGATCTCCAATGTCATAGAAAGGTAATTGGTGGAACAAATACTCAGGCTGCGTTCTAACATGGGATGTGGTAGACAGACTTCTAGAGGACTCTTGCAAGGAATCCATACAAAAGCTCAGAGCATGAGACCCTGACGACTGCAAATAAGGACTGCTACATATACTGGTTGTAAAATTTTCGAGCGGCACGTCATTAGGAACAGTTTGGAGAGAGAAGAATTCTTTTAAGTCACTCATGTAAGAAAAAAGGCAGAACACGAGAACTACAAGTATAAGTGAAATTAAAACAACGTATAGTAATATACGGAAGGAAAGAGAATGTACGGCACTGTGGAGACCAGCGTTTGTCGTGTTTTTTTCAAAAGCTTTAGAAACTACATTCTTGGCTAGAGAGGTGTGTGCGACGGACTTAGACAGGATAATCTCCGTACTTCCAACTGTTTTAGTTATAATCAGACGAGGTGTCATGTCTGGAGATCTTTCGACGAGAGTACCAATGAAAATCGAGGCAAAATTTAACAGAGTTGCCCCCCAGGATTGCCTCTGAAGCTGAAATGAACTGGAAGATACAGCCAGTTTTGCGACCACACACAGTGACACTGGAACAAGGGTCAGTGGGTCTGTAAATTGTTTCGTTAGGGTTGTCATTTTCGAAGGTATTAGGAGAATATATGTGTCTATGTAACTTATATATGAAGCAAGAACAAGTAAGGAATATCATTCAGTTGCTGGCGAAAAAAGCCTGACTAAAAATATAATGAAGAATCACTCTATTTGCAGGGTGAGTTTATACTTTTCAGATTGGTGTGATTCTGTGTTTTTAAGGCATGTTGTATAGAGATGGAATCATAATACCTGGGGGGCAACAAAACCTAGATATTGATAAAGGAACCGTAATAATTGAGTACATGTTGATGATCGCAATTTTTGCGATTTTATCTTGACTTCTTCGAAGTATTTTATTGGTGGAGAATTTGAAAAGTACATCAATTAAGAGCATAAAAAGAATGAGGAATAGCGTAACGAGTGAGTTTATAATAAAACAGAGCTTAAAATATTGAAAAGCTGAAATTTTATCGTGTATAAACCTGTATACGGGCACACTCTAATCTTATAGAACACTCAACCTCAAGCCATGCAAGTGAAAATTAACACCAAACAAAAAAGGGCGAAAACACAGGTAAAAATTCTAACCAAAAGTTGAAAACAAAAAGCCGAACAGCTGAAAAATCACCCTAAAATTAAAGACAAAATCGGAATCCGAACGCTAAAGATCAATCTTCACATAACTACCTATAATGGCCCCTAGAAGAGGAGCAGCTCAAAAGAGAAAGGCTGCTGTGAAGCGCAAAGTCGTCAAACTCAAGTTTTCAGACCCAGAAAATCTCCAGAAACTCCAGAGTATAGTAGGACTGTATTTTGAGTCTTCTGTGACGAGCTCAGCGACCAGTCCTGGTAGAGAGTCTAAAAAAGGTAAAGAAGAAAGACCAGCAAATGCTAATCCTAACACTTTACCTCCGGTTGTTGACAGAACAGGCAGAAGTACACGAAAATGGACCAAACAGCCCAAGGAAATCAAGTCTTTTACTGGTTTTAAGACTGTTTTCAAAACTTGGGTTGGGGGAGCAGAAAGTGACTACAATAAAAAACCAACCGTCGAGAAGATGGCAGCAAAAGTGGATACTAAATAGATTTCATATGGTGTTGTGTATTATAATGTTATGGATGATTGGGTTGGTGTAGGCCTATATAAATCTAAAATGGGACAAACAATATCTTAACCATTAATTTTCACCAGCTGATGTTTGAATTGAAGTAAGCAACGCGCTCAGTGACGTAAATAAAAGCAAATTCTGATGTCTCCTTCTCAACTTCATGTTCACAGTGCTTGAAGGAAGAAAAAGGCCTCAGTAAACAGAAATCTTCAATAACGAACCGTAGAAGAGAAGGGTGAACCAAGACAGCAACAAGCTGATAGTACTGTATCTACATCTAATGCCTCATAAGCTTTTCATCGAAACTTTTGGTTGGATTTTTTAATCCAACGGAGGATCAGCCACATTGCTCAGAAAAAAGTGTATAGAAGTCACAAAAATGGACATGACTGAGCTTTATATAGCAACGTATACAAGTTTGATATAATAAAGCACGTATATGTTTATACAAAATATCTACAGTTGATGGGATCGCCTATATACGTATGCATCGCGTACTACGCGTTTTGTATACTACAAAACGCGAATCTCGATCAACTCTCGAATGAATCTTGTCCCCATTGTAAAGATCATTAAAATGTTCACGCACATTCTATTGTGGCAGTTGCTAAGCATTCCCATATAAAAATTTCAGCTGCGTTAATCCTTGTCGCTTCTACAACAGCCAATATTATCCTCATCCATTTGAAATGTGATTGGATGTCTTCATGGATTGGATGACATTGTAAGACTCTGTTCTTGAGTGATCTTAGAATTACATAAGCCGCAATTAAGGTGACTTAGCAGAACTAGGAAGTTATAGTACATTGATGAGTAATATTCTCACACATTTTCTATCCAAGTGAGTAGAACTATAAGCAAGTAGATAAAAATAAAAGTTAGACTATGGCACGTAGTATATATTTCACTTGTGATTTGCGACATACCTTCTAGAAACCTATGACGACTGATCTGCAGTGTATCAGGACTCGAAATCAACAATAGGAGGAGAATGTGTGACAGACATAATGTTTTACATATACGTAAGAGAAAGAGAAAAAAGTGGATCTGTCTCAGCCGGCAAGTTAAGGTCATAAGAAACGATCTAAGATAAAGTCCATGGACATTCGAATTACAGTACACGTTTATGAGAATGGAAACAAAAATGTACAGACTGTCAAAAATAGCAAACTGTGAAAATTCTAATAATAACTATGAACTCCCAAAGATATTAAAAATATTTCAAGAGGGATTTTTATCAGACCTTAGGTTTTAGATTTGAACCATTCGTATCCGTTTTAAAATAGGGATACCAGGGTGTTTGAAATTGGTTTGAGCGATTCAAGAACGCCTGAAAAGAGGGAAAGCGTTGGCCACGTATACTAAGCAACTCAAATCGTATGTGTATGGAATAGACCCAACGCTCTGTAATGGGAACAAAACTATTCAAAGTTTGTAGTATTTGGGTTGTTATTGGCTATTTTTAGTCGCGAACGTTTTTTTATTAATAACCACACCACATATTTTCCTTAATTACAAAACCCATATACGAATGTGATGTGTAAGACAAACTAGTTGAAAATTACCAAAGATCTTGTTGGACCCTCAAGTTAATGTGAATGTAGCTAGGGCTCTGTGAAATGCCCGATACGGTAAAACGTAAATACTCCTGCAGAGGCGATGAGGCGCTGTACAGGTTTTTAACAGCCCGTCAAAAATCCAAAACACCGGCCAAACATCAAACAACAAACAAAAAATTATAATCATTGAGGTTTTGAAGAAATAGTCAACTCTACATCATGGATATGACACCTGAGAAATGACGAGTTTTAACACGAGTCTCTCGTTTTCAAAATTAGCCTGGTTACGCGTGCTGACACCCCTTCGGAGATGTAGCGGAAAATCTCAACCTGTCTTAGAAAAAAAGGCATGCATAAGATGGAACAGGCAAAATTTGGGATTTTTCCATCCAATTCAAATTATCCGTTATTACTTCGAACGCTCCTAACGACTTTCAAAGTTTCCCCAAAACTCATATCAAACCCAAAACAATATCTCTTACAAGAGCTTGGCTTACCCTATAGTTTGTACTTCACACCTTATCCACCTCTCTTCTCTACCCTGCGTGGGTGCATGCGGCTGCATGCGTGTGCAGTGGATCGCAGCGCAGTGCGACTTTGTGTATAAAAGCATGGTTTCCCCCCCCACCCATCACCAATGCTCTTCTCGCTCTTTTACATTCTCAGTCTTGCACTGGCGGCGCTGATATACAACAAGCGGTTGGACTACCTGCAAACAGGCCAAATCAAAGGTGTCAATCTCGGGGGTTGGTTTGTACTTGAGCCTTTCATCACCCCTTCTCTTTTTGAGGCGTTTGGTGACAATGTACCAAATGATGAGTACCACTACACACAAGCTCTTGGTAAAGATGAAGCCCTGCTGCGTCTCGAGGCTCACTGGTCTTCTTGGATTGTTGAGGACGACATCAAACAGCTTTCGGACCTCGGTCTCAACTTTGTGCGTATTCCAATTGGATACTGGGCCTTTTTGGCACTCGACGGCGACCCATACGTTCAGGGCCAAGTGAAATACCTCGACCAATGCTTGGAGTGGTGCAAAAACCACAATGTTCAGGCTTGGATTGACCTTCATGGTGTTCCCGGCTCCCAAAATGGTTTCGACAACTCTGGATTCAGAGAAGATGCCCAGTACTTGGCTTGGAACCAGGGTGACAATGACAATGTTGAAAAGACTTATAAGGTTATTGCCTCGATTGCTGCTAAGTACGGTCAACTGAATTACCTGGACGTTGTTGCAGGCATCCAGCTTGTGAACGAGCCACTTGGAACTTATCTCGACATCGGCAAAATTCAGACCTACTATGAGACTGCATACAAGAGCATCAGAAATGACTACAATTCTGTAAGTAATGTCATCATTCACGATGCTTTCAGAGACCAAAACTATTGGGATGACAAGCTTCAACTCACTGACTACTGGGGAGTTGTTGTTGACCACCACCGTTATCAAGTTTTCTCAACCGGTGAACTTTCCAGATCAATTGACGATCACATTTCCTTCACTTGTGACCAGGGTAATGTGACCAAGAGCGAGTACCACTGGACCGTGACCGGTGAATGGTCTGCTGCTTTGACCGACTGTACTAAATGGTTGAACGGAGCAGGAAGAGGAGCCAGATGGGACATGCTGTACGACTCTCTGCAGTACTTCGGTTCTTGCGACGGCATTAACGACATCTCGACTTGGTCTGACGAGAAAAAGGAGGACACTCGTAAGTACATTGAGGCCCAGATGGATGCATACGAACAGGGTGCTGGATGGATTTTCTGGACCTGGAAAACTGAGGGGGCTTTGGAGTGGGACTTTCAGAAATTGACGTATGAAGGGTTGGTACCACAGCCATTAAGCGATAGAAAGTACGCGCACCAGTGTGGGTATTAAATGAAAAAGTTTGCTTGTTTTGATAATCTAATCACACTTGATTGTTTAGGCAGCTTGCGGAAATGATACTTGCTGTCATGTTTACGATATCGAGTTGGCGAGAGCCTTATATGTTTGACTTCTTACGAATTTTTTTTCGACAGCCTTGGTGGCACGTTATTATATGATAGAGATATATTGTAGATTGGTTTTAGTGAATGACCTATTAAGTGATTTGAGCTTTACAACTACAAGTATAATTTATAACTGAGTTTTCACTCCGAAGTATATGATTATTACTCATTAAATCAGGACCCGTGTGTTTCATTGATTACACCAAATGAAAACTGAGAATCAGTTGATCTCGCTTGTTTCTTTTGTGGTCTTGCAAGTGTACCACCAAGGTTTTTACAAGCTATAGCAAAGGCAAAGGGGGTCTGTCTTGGCCACGTGAGATATTAAATATGGCTTGCCCGTGTTTGCCAGTTTTATAGACGAATACTTTCAAATGGTTTTTCAGGGTGAGTGAATAGCCTTGGTTTAGTTGGTTCAATGCAATCAGATGAGGGCATTCAAGAAAGTTTTGGTTTTTGAATCAAATGATTATTTCTCTGGGGAATGACAGTGGACAGGGAGTTCCAGAAAAGGTAAATATATTCATCAGACTCTCTAAGAACATGTTGTGATCTAAGTGTATCAGGAAAACCGGTGCGCATACCGAGAATGTTCATGCCAGTCGGTGAGAATATGTATTGGAGAATATTACAGACAACATATTATTTTGGTTGTTCTACATCTATTGTTTGCTGTGTCTTAAAAATTGCGGAATGGAGATTTCTTGAGCATTCCATGGTTCGGTGATAGCATATTTGGACATCTAGAAAAATTCCTATATGATTTAAAACCAATTTAACCGCTGTTCAATTATTCAAGTTTTGACTTGGTCATCTGATATCAAATAACGATCTCGACCCTAAATATCATCTCTATAGTTAGCAAAACATCTGATTTGTGGATCCTTTTGATCCACGGATATACATGGTAGTATCTTATAAACTGTCTTAATAGCTTTCTCACGTCAATTATGATCTCAGTCGGTTTGTAAATTTTGGATCTTTCTCAGCCTGTGAAGACTTCCCAAATTGGACTTTAGAAAAACGAATATTATATTTTAAGAGAGAAGAGTATTTAACAAAGAACGCCTTATCTTGCTATTGACAAATTTGAGTAGGAACTAAGCTATGTTGGTTTTTCTATTTCTGCACGATTATGCATCAGGGGATATTAAGATTGAAATTTCTAAAACTCCTATTTCACACAGTCCGAAAAGGGTATACTAATTAGTCACAGCAAAGCTCCAAGCCTTCAATAATTAGGATTAGGTAAAAAACGGATTACTAAATTCCGTTAGTGGCACGTGTAGGAGCTAAAATTTCCAATCCCAGTATATACAATTTTTATATTAATTGATTGACCGTTTCAATGTGGTTTGGCTCGTATATCTGCCAAAATTTAGTTTTTGACATCTCGGAGGCTGTGTGCACAAACTAGTTTAAAATGGCAAAAAAGGACAGATCTCGGTACCCCCTATTCCGTTTTCGTATCCTATATATAGAACCATGGAAAGTACTTTCTTCAAGTGTAGATAGGGGTGCTCGAATTAGATAAAGCTTGAAATCGAAAACAGGTGATAACAATCTATTTATACAACTATTTGTCTTACACCTTTCTTTTGGTGCCTGTTAAGTAACTTGAATTGCAGGCTTGTAATGTTCGGATTGACTTTTAGTGGACCTAAAAGGACTTTATCAGTTGGCAGATGTCTATGAGTGTACAAAGTTCTTCTGTACACTACTCATAGCTGTAGCAATGTACAGAAGTACCGTTATAACAAACAGCTGAGAAGAATTATTCGCGCAACGTAGTGAACTGAAGAGTCGTTCTACCCCGAAAATCTGGATCTTTCCAAGTACATGGCTTTTGACAGGCAGCTGCATAAGCGAGGATCTTGATCTTCATTATTACTAGGCCATGACTGAAGAGAATTTGAGTCTTTAAACTAACTCGTTGCCTGATCTTGAAATTATAAGCCTAATTTGAGATGTGTGCAAGCAGTATTAGAAACACGTGTCTAAGTAAGTTAGGACATTAGCTATGTATCTATATACTTGACTGCACTTTCATGGAGCACACATTTACACTTGCGAGAGGAATGTGTATGTATAGTTGCGAATACTTACATATTACTTAGATAGACTGTGTCAGACAGAAACTCACTCACTGAGGTGACTATAATTTAACGTAATAGACCTTTTTTCATTGAAATTTAGCTCGAGAGCTGAAGTTAGAAACGCATTGTCACAGATTGAAGCCAATAATTTGAGGTATCTGTTTGAACGAAAACCCATCATGTTTAAGAATGGCTTCGGCTACTCTGTAGACAACTACAAGACTGACCCTTCATGCAAGGCAAATATGGTAGAAGAACTAATGTTGATTCTTAGATGATCTCAATGAAAAATTTGGGATCGAGCCATAACATTCCTTGTTACTTATTTATGTATCATATTACTAATGAACAAATCGGTTACATAGACTCTATAGAAAAGTGTTATCCTAAGAAAATATGTAACCCACTCTTTTGTGATGATTTGATAAATTGGAAATTTCACGCATCAATAAAAAAGCATCCGGATGTTCAGATTCAGATCGCTCAAGCCTGTATTTTGGCTTAAAAGGAGACACTACTCGGCCTATCGCACATTTAAAGGCACCTATGAACCATCAAAATACCCCAGAAATGCTATCTTAATAGGAGGATCTGCATTTGTCTTATTCATGCTAAGCTCTATAAAAGAGGTGCCAGTTTCCCACAGAAAGCAGTTCAATTGCTGTCCGAAATGGGTTGAAAAAAGGTTGGGAAAACTGACCTTCAACGAGTTTTATTCCGAGTATAAGGGATCGATTTTACCCAAAAATCACCCAGTTCAGCATAGGGTTGAACTGATAGTAGCCAAGCTTTTGCAGTCAAGCAAGAAGCTTCTCAAAACCTCAGAATTGGAAGCCAGTTCTTTTGATTTCAATAGTGAAGGCGACTTGGATTGTGAAGTGTTTGTGATCAACGATCCGAATCTACCCCCCAATGCTGTAGCGATACCAGGAGGTAAGATTTTTGTGTTTTCTAGTATATTTGCAATTGCCAGAAACAATGATGAGTTGGCTACGATTTTGGCGCACGAAATTTCTCACCAATTGGCCCGACATCCTGCTGAACACATCTCATTATCACCATTTCTTATTGCAAGTCTGTTAATTCTGATAATTTTTGACGCAAGATTTATCAATCAGCTTTCTACTCTTGCCTTCTTTCAAAACCTGAGAACAGAAGAGACTGAAGCTGATTATATAGGCATGAAACTTATGGCCAATGCCTGCTATCATCCGCTGGCTGGAGTACATGTTTGGACCAGATTTCTCGAATTGGAAAAAGGAACACAAAGCTTTGGTGAGAGATTCATTTCAACACACCCACCAAGTAAGCAGAGATTGCAAAACATGAAGAATTGGTTACCGGAGTTGGAGGCAGATAGGGGGATGGCGGGGTGTAGGGATGTGATCGCTTTTTGGGGGGCTCAATGAGAATTAAATGGGTTGCCAGGCATTTGTACTCAATTAAATCACTTATATCTAGACGCTGCAAATGACCAAAATCTTAAAACTTTGTAGAGAATCTATAGTGTTTTAATGGATACATTTGCTTGAAATGAATAAGAGATATAGATAACAAAGCTAGAAGCTTACAGCTACAGAAAAACATGCAATATGAATTTAGCGAAACCCCAGCGACCATTAGACCATCGAATGACCGTAGAGTCAACGTCAAAACACAGCAAGCAGAAATATGGTCAACGGATAACTAATTTACTAGTTCATTCCCGGAAGAAAACCTCCAGCAACCACGTTTCCTGCAACGCCGTTACTCACTCCACCATTCCCCACCCAGCCGGGTGCCCCACAATACTTGTCGAAATACGAGCTCAAAATGAAGCAAATTGAAGCTCGCAACACTACAGGGATCCAGGCAAAGTTGCCTGTGTAAAACAACACCATCAATATGATCAACGTGACCAGCAAAATGCCAAATAAAAAATACCATCTGTTCTTAGACAAGAAGTCCTGCGCTGGTCTTGGAAGGTAGCCCCACCATATCGGTGCCTGAGTCACGGGATCACGGTCAGTGATAGGACGCGGCAAGAGATGCTGGTCCTCAGACAGGTCCCCCCCTAGACACCGACGTACCCGCTTGTAGAGATTCGGCTCGACGGTGTTCTCAGATGGGGTTTGGTTGATCGCGTTGTAATTGGTGTTTGTTTGGTTGGACATGACTGTGAGGTTAATATGTGTTTCTGTGTTGTTAATGTAACGGGGGTGAATTGTGATGTGTAAGTGATGACTTTAGGATAATACTTATAGTGATATTATTGTACTTTTATATGAAAAAGGACATTAAGTATTTATATCTGGGCATCTGGGAAGACATGCTGCCTGTTACCCGGCACGCAAAGGGATGAGCCGGAGTGGGAAGGGGGAGGTTGTGCACTATTTCATAGTTTTCATGTTTATTATAAGATACTGGCTATTCGGTCGTGGACAATTGATATTGAACGCATCGCGGACTAGGTTTGATAAAGGGTTTCCTCTAATGAGCAGTGACTAACTATAAATCTAACAAAGTCTTTACGTTGAGCCATATATATTTCGCCATATAAAACCTTTAAGTATACGTTTTCAGTCGAAAGATCAGACATTAACCGATGTTATTACATGCATTGCTTCTCATCAGCTACTGCACCTAACATACGCGTTAATCAACAAAACGAAAACGATAAACAGAACAAGAAGAAAAAAACTTGAATAAAGAACTTTTATATCTATACTGTATACACTCACAACATAGAAAAATTAGAGCGGATCTGCTCTTCCTACAAATGCTCGATGACGCGCACGCGAAATTCAAAATAAATTTCAAATCAAGTCAACAAATAAACATACATCAAATAACCGAGCATGCGCATTGAAGAACTCATTATTGACGGATTCAAGTCATATGCAGCACGTACTGTCATCGACGGCTGGGATCCGCAATTCAATGCCATTACCGGCCTCAATGGATCTGGTAAATCCAATATTTTAGACGCCATCTGTTTTGTTCTTGGTATTTCTGCCATGTCTGCTGTTCGTGCGTCGAACCTTCAAGATCTTATCTACAAAAGAGGTCAGGCAGGAGTCACCAAGGCAAGCGTGACCATAGTTTTTGATAACTCCGACAAAGCCAAAAGTCCCATTGGTTTCAACGACCAAGATAAAATATCTGTAACCAGACAAATCGTTCTTGGAGGAACCTCAAAATATCTTATTAATGGTCACAGAGCTCAGCAACAAACGGTGCTTCAACTCTTTCAATCTGTGCAGTTGAACATCAACAACCCCAACTTCCTCATCATGCAAGGTAAAATCACAAAAGTCCTCAATATGCCTCCCTCTCAGATTCTCTCTCTTGTGGCCGAGGCTGCTGGAACTAAACTCTTTGAGGACCGCAGAGAGAAGGCCGTTAAAACGATGGCGAAAAAGGACACAAAATTGACGGAGATAAAAACCCTTCTTTTGGAAGAGATTGAGCCAAAGTTGGAGAAACTTAGACGTGAAAAGAAGACTTTTCTTGAGTTCCAGCAGACTCAAACAGAGTTAGACAGACTTGTGAGGGTCGTAGCAGCTCACGAATATGTTTCTGCTATTAAACAACACTCGAATCATGAAGTTCATGTCACAGAGAAGCGCTCCAAAAAAGTGCAGCTTGACGCAGAGCTCAAGACTCTTACTACGGAAATAAGTGCATTGGAGGAAGATCTTGCTCGTGCCAAAGCCACTCGCGAGCGCGAAATGGCCAAATCTGGAGCGTTAGATGAGTGGGAAGGACGAGAAAATGAGCTTTCTGATGAACTTTTACGATTGAAAACTTCTTTGAAGATGAAAAATGATGCTTTAAAGTCAGAGAAAAAAAGGATTGCAACTCTCACGAGCAAAGTGACAACATTAGAGAAAGACCATGTCGAAAGAGAGGCCGTGGTTGCGCTGTTGGATGCACAGCAGAAGAAAGACCAGGCCGAGCTCGAAAGGGCCAAGGAAGCCTCTGCACGTCGTAGCGAGCTTTTGGCTCTGCTTCAAACGGGGGTTCTGGCTCTGGGGCTGGCGGGAGGCTATTTGGGCCAGTTGCAAGAGTTGAAGCAGAAGATTGCAGAATTCGATGTAGAGGTCCAAAAGAAAGTTCTCAGACAAGAACGGCTTCGTTCTGAGGCTTCTCAGGGGGCACAGGAAGTGGAAAATGCTAAGAAAGCGGTTCAGAATCATGAAAAAGAGCTTGAAGAACTCAATATTCAGTTAGAAAAAGCACAAAATGAGCTTAAGAAGGTCGGATTCGACCCAACTTTACTCAAATCTCTCAGAGATAAAGAAAAGGAGCTCGTCAGAAAAGTCGACTCACTCCAAAAACAAATAGATAACCTAAGGATGGGTCTGTTTGATTTCCAATATCAAAAACCATACCCTGATTTTGACCCCAAGAAAGTAAAAGGTGTTGCTGCTAGATTGGTCCACTTAGACTCAAAAAACTACTCTCTGGCCATGGCTCTTGAAGTATGTGCTGGCGGTAAATTATACAATGTAGTTGTAGACTCTGAGGTCACAGGATCTCAGCTTTTGGAAAAGGGACAACTTAGAAAAAGAGTCACCCTCATTCCTCTCAATAAAATCTCTGCCCGAGTACTTCGGCCAGATGCTGTTGAGAAGGCAAAGACACTATGCCCGGGTAACGTCGAACTTGCGTTGGACTTAGTTGGTTGCGACTCGCTGGTCGAGAAAGCTATGCAGTACATCTTCGGTAACTGCCTAGTCACAAAAGACCCCGAAACCTCGAAAAAAGTTACTTTCGACCCTCAAGTAAGAGCTCGCAGTGTTACACTCGAAGGTGATGTATATGATCCTGCGGGAACTCTATCCGGGGGAAGTCGTCGTCAAAAAAGTTCCACTCTTGTTATGGTACAACGCTATAATAATATGAGATCGGAAATTGATGAATTAAAGTCTCAGCTAAAACAGCTCCGTTCCGATGTGCAGACACAGGAACAGCTCAGTCAGCAGACGATGGCTAAGCAAAAGGAAGCCGCATTGGCTCGGCATGCAGTAGAGCTTTGTGAGAAGCGGTTCAAAGGGAGTGCGGCTCATTCTGCGCTTGAAGCACAGCGGGTGCGGAGTGCAGAGTTGGAGCGGTTGGAGGGGGAGATTGAGAGGGGGGGCGAAAAGAAACGGAGCATGGGGGAAGAGCTTTTGCAAATGGAGCAAGATATGCAAGAGTTTGAGACTAACAAAGGACTGAAACTTCGTGAGTTGGAGGCTCAGCTCAAGGCGGGAGAAAAAGAGTTGAAGGAGTTAGAGAAGAGAGCTGAGAAGAGCTTTGGAGAGTTTCAAGACCAACAGTTTGAATTGGAGAATATGGGGGGTGATTTAGAGGCAATGAGACGGGAGCTCAGCGAGCTAAGTGGGGTTGTTAATGATTTGGAGGGGGAGGTGGGGGAAATGGGATTACAGAGTGAGACATTAGAGAGCGAGCGCGCAGAAGCTGCGGCGCGTCTTGAAGATGAGCGTGCAACGATGCGAGGAATTTCTGCGGAGATAGCGGAGGTGGAACGGGTTTTAGGAGCAAAAAAGGGTTTCCAGAGTGAAAAAAGATTAGG
Organism: Saccharomycopsis synnaedendra; assembly: GCA_031124835.1. Taxonomy (NCBI): domain Eukaryota; kingdom Fungi; phylum Ascomycota; class Saccharomycetes; order Ascoideales; family Saccharomycopsidaceae; genus Saccharomycopsis; species Saccharomycopsis synnaedendra. The sequence goes on from JASTUD010000001.1 coordinate 973,295, forward strand.
AAGCCAGCGGTTAGCTCAGGAGCTTGGGAAGATGGAGGAGGGCTCTGAAAAGGCCAAAAGACGTATAGACCATTTGTTGGAGGAGTTCTCCTGGGTAAGCGATGAGAAGGTTGTAGAGAGCATCATCCAACAGAGTCCTAATATAAATGTAGAGGAGTGCCGCTCGCGGATCGGGTTTTTGGAGAGCAAGTTCGAAGAGATGCGGCGGAAGGTGAATGCGAATATCATGAGCATGATTGACAACGTGGAAAAGAAGGAGAGTGCTTTGAAGACGATGATCCGGACTTTGGGGAAGGACAAGGCCAAGATCGAGGAGACCATCGAGACCTTGGACGAATATAAGCGTGAGACGTTGGTGAAGACATGGGAGAAGGTTTCAAAGGATTTTGGAACGATATTTGCTGATCTTTTACCTGGTGCATTTGCCAAGTTGGTAATTCCTGAGGGGAAGGATATCACTGAAGGATTGGAGGTGAAGGTGATGTTGGGGAAAGTGTGGAAAGAGAGTTTGGTAGAGCTTTCGGGAGGGCAACGTTCTTTGGTTGCTCTCTCTTTGATCATGGCTTTATTACAGTTTAAGCCTGCTCCGATGTACATTTTAGATGAGGTGGACGCCGCTTTGGACTTGAGTCATACTCAGAACATTGGTCATTTGATTAAGACGCGGTTTAAGGGCTCTCAGTTTATTGTGGTTTCGTTGAAGGAGGGTATGTTTACCAACGCTAACAGGGTGTTCCGTACGAGATTCCAGGATGGGACGAGTGTGGTGAGCATGATGTGAAGTGAATTAGTTATTTGTGCTAGTCATCGTCTTTGGCCATCATCTCAAAGTTTTCCTACATCTTAGCTTTAGTCGACATTTTAAGTCGAAAAAACGTCTCCAGGTCATATACTTATCTGAAGATACATAATGCATTTAACTTACCAAGAGATTTTGTAGTGCATTTTCTTGATTCACGTGTGGATATGTCAACATGATAGCCTTTTCTCTTTGTACTAGAGTACGTTTCTCATCTAATGTTCACAACATCTATACAAATTGGCTTATGCTAGACTTTGTTGAGGTTCGGAAAGAAGAAGTTGATTGGTGATCATTTAGATTAATGCGTTTCTATGGTAAATGCTCACTTTTTGGAGAAGTTGTGATGAGCTAAGGTGAGAAGCCTATATGCTATATGGTTGACTTTTAAACACAACGGGGCAGCATCCCTAATAAGGCACCATAAAAATTTGGTTCGCAAATATAGTTTTCATGATACTTGAGAGAGATAGGGCCAGTTGATTCCCAGTTCTGGTAGAGAAGCGAGATACCATATTTTTTCGGTGTTCCGATATAAGTGGCTCGTCCAGGGATGAATGTTTCAAATCATTCAAGTTCTGAAACTTATTAAGTGTATCGAGTTTATACAACGCTCGTAATATATCATTTTTCAGTTGCATTGTACAATATAAGACGCCTAGCATATGCTGTGCGGAGGGAAAAACGTTAAGTGGTTATGGAAATAAAACTTCTTCGTTTTCACATTTCCCCTCTCACCGAGTGATTCAGAGTGACTTGAGAAAAAAGTTAAGCTTTTGATCTCTGATTATGATGTATATTGGGGTAATTTGAATGGATCATGATGATTTAGAGCGGTTGACAACACTTTGAAACTTTTGAGAAGCTGGACCCTCGAAAATTTCCGCAAAAAAGAGGACGCTTGAGAAAAAAATGAAATTCAGCCGTGTTGAGGGAAACAAGATGCGATTTTAGAGTCGACAGATCTTGGCATCTGGCCAACATAGAGACAATTCTTCCTGTACGATACAAAATTGTACAATTACATATATGAAACATAAAGCCGCGATGTTTAGAAAGGCTAAGGAACTCTCGTCACATCATGATTCAGTTTCCTAGACATGTGAACCTCTCCACAATCTAATCGCACTCACAGATCTTTTACTGCAAGACAGCTGCAGGATCCCACATGGAATCGCATCCGACTAACAAGCCCCCCCAGCTCCCTTTGGAGGTCTGGAACCACATTCTAAGATTCTTGACCATTGGAGATCTAATAAATTGTGCGCAGGCTGCGCCATGCTGGTTGATTTACCCTCATCTTTTCCGCAGCATATGCTTAATCTCTGATGGGGAATCTAAGGAGTTCATTCCCACAACCACCCTTGTTGGTGGACCTTACCGCCTCCAAAATGTTTGGATAAGTACTCTGAAAGACAGCAGCGTTGTATATCACGATATCCAGCGTCATGGTATCAAAAAGTACATCAAGAAGATCTCAGTCCCTGGAGAATTGGATGGCCATATGAGAAGATTCATCAACTCGTTTGAGCAGTTGGACTTACTCCATATCGACCGAGCTGACAAACAGACTCCTCTCACTAGACTCCTCAGCATGTCTAAATATGATGGTAAGGAGTTCAATGCTAACATCCTTGAAATCCTAGCAATTTTTGGAGGAACTCATCCTTTAATAATCAAAGAATCTGCTTTTCCTTGTCTTCGGTGGTTGAAACTTTGTGGGGTACATCTCAGTATCGAAGATAGTTATATACCATTGGAGACCTTGAGATTGGAGAACGCAGAGAGCACTGACATCAAATATCTCAGAATGCTCCCGCTGTTGAAAGAGATGTACTTGCTATTGAAAAACACCAACTACTTCAGATTTGAAATCCCAATGCGAAACTTGACAAAAGTGTGGTTGAGTGTAGCCAAAGAGACCCGCTTTTCGTTCGCAAATGCTCCAAACCTCAAGCATTTGACCTTGTCAAGTGACTTTTTGACCTCCTGCGATTTGAATAGAAACCTTTGTCTCGAATCCTTGAATGTTCACAGTAAAATGTCCTCCATGCCTGTGATTGGTTCAAAGAGGTTGAGGTCTGTAGCTCTTTGTCTGTTTGTAGAGCTTGCCACCTTAGATTTTGATCTGTTTGCCACCATGCCGAGCTTAATCTCTTTGAAAGTGGGCTTCAAAGGGTTTATGCAAATAGAGAGTCTCGCCTTACCAGCTGTCAAGGAGCTATCTATATACGGAAATCAGATGGAGGTTTTGTCTCTAAATCTTCCTGTTGCAACCAACTTGGACCTTGTGGGCCTCACAGCAATTCCTTCCTTATTTGATTGTCCTGAGATCCAGACAATCCAACTAGGAGGCCTGTTTAGAGGGAAAATCAATCTTGTTGGATTGAAGAATGTCACTTATATGCGCATCATTTCAGAGACCCTGATCTCAGACGACCCGCTAGTGATGGTCCTTCCTGTGATGCCTCAGTTGGAGTCCTTCTACATCTTTCCTCTGAACGGGTTGGTTGTGGAATGTGAGGCGCCATTTTTGAATTTGAAAGAGTTTGATTTGATCCTGGGACCGGCTGTGAGAAAATATGATTCTCATGTTGACTTTTTGGCAAGTCTGATCGAAATTAAAGCTGTGAAAGTGAAGAATGGACGGTTGGAGTCTTTGAACGTTTTTCAAAACTTGGTTAACTTGAAATCTTTAGTTTTGAAAAACAACCTTATACGGAAAATCGAATACCTTGATGGCTTCAGTTGTTTGGAGGAACTTGATCTTTCCAGAAACCCTATAAGTGAGCTAAAGAATTTGAAAAATTTGAAAAAGCTTCAGGTTCTTAAACTTGACAAGACTCTTATCAAAGTTCTTGATGGCGCCCAGCTCATGGGTTTAACAGAACTAAACACCTTGTCCATGCGAGGCGGCAAGTTGAAGAAAATTATCAGAACTAGAAAACTTTCTATCAAGAACGTGTTTTTAACATCCAAGAATTCTGCTCATTGGAACACGACGGGCCCACTAATCTTAGATGAATCCTCCTTACAATCTTAGATGACTTATGAATACTTACGTGCGTGTTTAAAATACTGTAATGAATTGAAATAGTGACAGTCAACATAGATAGCTTTAGGCTAGTATTAGGAACTCACTCTTGTCCTGTGATGATGACAGATACCTCCTGCTCCGAGGTGTCATTTCCCTTCTCTTTTTCCTTCTCAGCAGGCTTTTCCTCTATGGTCTGCTCCTCCACACCGTCCTTCTTGGCGTCTTTCGCTGCTTTCGTAGACGTCTCAAGATTCAGTTTCTCCTCTTGCTCCTTCAACTTCAATTTCACCTCTTCAAGCTTGTAAGCAAAGGCTGGCCGCAACACAACACCCTTCCCGTTTAACTTCTTGCTTGACAAGTTCTTGATGGACTCCTCCTGGCCGTTGTCTGCAAGCAAGCTCACCAAGGCCGACACCCTGCGCTGACTGATTCTAAATCTGCGGGCGAGGCGACCATTGAGGATGTAGATATCCGATGGATCGTACTCGGCAAAGAATGCTCTCAACTGGTGTTAGTATAGATATAAATAGAATTGTTAAATAAACAGTGTATACTTACGTCGGCATCCGTGGTTCTAGGATGGAGATTGCCGACAAAAACCGTGTCCTTTGCAAGCTCAGGCTTTGGTCTCTCAAGGGCCAGCTTTTCTTTCTCCTCATCACCAGCTTTCTCCAAACCGTCAGCAGAGTTGAGGTTCACTTCCACTAAAGCAGCTTCGAGAGTGGTCTTTGGAGATTTCGACCCACTCTTAGGCCCCCTTCTGCGTCTTCCAGAGTTCTTTTTGGTCTCCTTGTTCTCCTCTAGAGGAGACTCAAGATCAACTTTCTCGATAGTGTCCTTCTTCTCGACTTCAGATAATTTCGCTTGGTTTGGAACCTTCACAGGAAGAGACTGTTTGTTAGTGATCATTATATAACGTCAAGATTAAGATTATACATACTTTAACGCTTTTTTTGAACTCCGTGGTTGGCTTGTAAGCAACAAAGATTTTCACCTTCAACTCGCGTCCATTAAAAGTCTTCCCGTCAAACTCTTCCACCGCTTTGAGAGCAGCTTCATGGCTTTCAAACACAGCATACGCAATCCCCATAGATTTTACATACGATGATTTCAAGCCACGATGAGTGCGACAAGGGATGAGAACTGACTCACTAATGTTAGTATGGTAAAAATAGTTCGACTGAAGTTATATACTTACACGTCGTAGCCACTAAGAAACAGGAGAAGGTCTTCCTCAGAGGTGGCCCACGGTAAGTTTCTGATGTAAATTCTTTTAGAGGTCTCCAGATCACTAGGTACAAACAGCCCTTCTTGGGCGCTTGCCTCATTCAGTGCTTTAAGAGGCTCAATAGTGGTAGGGGCAGAAACTGCAGTCATTTTGAACAATAGTTATCTAAAGAAGATAAAATACAGGGTGGCAAAAGCTCTATTTATACTTTGTGTAGTGCAACATTTGGTGTTGTTGGAGTGCATGCGATGAGGTCAAGTGTAAATAAACAAACAGAGTTGGAAAATATTGATCAAAGCCAAGCAACATGAATACAAAAAGCTAAAAATGCGTTTTATACAGTCGTATAAAGAGGCCTGTAAACTGAATTCTGATCTTCAAAGGAAGAAAAAGGCCTTTGAAGATATCGAAATAGCCAGAGAGAAGGGAGCCCACATATCATTATTTTCGTTAGATAGATTTAAACTGAGGGAGCTTACAGTTTCACTGTTTTCAAGAGTTCGTTATATAGTATTCGGAGCTTATGCATCAGTATAGAATCGTTCAGTCTGTAGAGAACCACTGAGAAGAGCTTTCAAGCCAGTAAGCAAAGGCTAGTTATGCATCCACTATTGAATTCAATTTATAGTATAGTTTGCATCAATTCGCGAATAGTAAAGAAACAAAACTAATGAACTACACCAGAAATAACACCGTTTCATTTATGAATACACACATATATATACATGTATATACAGCTTCTATAATCAAAGGCAAGAGGCAGAAAAGAATAACGAACCCTGTTACTGAGCACCTCACCAAAGAGTATGCAAGGATACGAAACAACCCTTTGACACATATAAAAGCGAAATCTGACGAGAACAATATCTACGAATGATACTATGTAATCGAAGATCTTCCTGAAAGTGGCTTTGATGGCGACTGGGACTTTGGAACGTTAATTCTTTCTCCGTTATCTAAAGACAGATTCCCTGATATCAGAATGACTCCTGATGGCCGATTCAAAACAAACATGCGTTGTGCCTTCTGGCACAAACTGTTAGAGCCCTTCGTTAAAGAGACTGGCACACACGTTTTATAAATTCTTACAGGTCTAGTAGGATTCATGACACTTACAAAGAGAGCTGATAGCAACTTACTCAGCTTCAATTTTGCCTGAAAAGTGCTCTCTGAGACTAGAAAGTCATGAAATAGTGAATTTAAATTTCAGAAGGTTTCCCAGAATTCGTTAAGGACAATAAAAAGTGGTGGTGGCGAGAAATGAAAGAATGCTTCGGCATTTGATGGAGGCGGGAAGGAAGGTGCTAAAAGGCGCGGAAACCATTCTTACTCTAGAATTAGAAAAACTCATGAAGAGCCTTTTTGTAAAGAATTTCATCCTCAAGACTTTAGAAGTCTCTTGAGGTTTTGTTTATAATTGAATAGCTTAACTATTTTATCGGATAACGGTAGCCAAATACATCTTAGTTTCTTTTAAGTGATGTCAGTAATTCCTAGTTCTTGGACCAGAATTGATATTAGCATAGGTGCGTTTTGTAAGTAGACGCTTACCAACCCAGCATTGCAAGTAAGGAAAGCGATCACAAACAGGGGAAGTGAAGCAAATTTGTTATGACAAAACTCTAAAGAAAGTATTTCATAATCAATTAACATGCTTCCCGTAACCGAGAATATTTTGGCGAAGGAGTACAAGAAGCTACAAGAAAAACCACCACTGCACATCACGGCCAAGCCAATTGAAAGCAATATCTTCCAATGGTATTTCGTGATAACTGGACCACAAGAAACAGAATTTGAAGAAGGTCAATACTTTGGGAAATTGGAGTTTTCTACTCACAGAAACTTTCCCTCTATCAAAATGATAACTCCAAGTGGTCGATTTGAGCCTCATGTACCGCTATGCCTTCTGTCTATGCATGATGGTACTTCTAAAGAAGGTAGTGATATCTCGAACGTGGGCTTGATTTTGGCGGGGCTCTTGGGATTCATGTTGCTGGACGAAGAAGCCGTAGGCACTCTTCATAGTAAGTACCATAAAAATAGTCGTAAACAATTGGCATTAATGAGCAAGAGGTGGAACAATGATGACGATGTTTTCTGTTATTTATTTCCAGAGTTGGCGGTTGAGAATGAAAAGTACTTTGATAGAGTATCTCGAAATGTCGAATACGAGACGCCAGCAATAGAGGAGTTTAAGATTACAGAAGCGGTCATTACTAACGATTCCGCTGTTTGGTGGAGTCTGGACGACAAAGAAACAGAGTCTGAGAACTCAAATGAGGAGCTAGATGTGAGGGCATCAGTTAGTGCAAGAGTAATACGAGAGCGACTAAGGTTATTTAAAAGGTCCTTTTTTTTGAAATTCACCAAGATGGGAATAGTCGATAGAGAAAGGAATAGGTAGCAGTCGCTAATAATATTGGACAACTATCAAAGACACTTAGACAGGCATCAGAATGCACAGCTTACATGGCCTGGAACCAGTTGCAACCGATAAGTTTTGTGGACAAATTAGGCTTTAATGTTGTACTACAGCGAAACGGGCTTTTTCACCTCAACAAAACAAAAACTCTTATATCAATTGATGAAATAAAAACATAATTGTAGATAAGACAAAGTACGGTGAGGATATAGGTCTATAATCTAACAAGCTTTATAGAGGACAATGCCCCCTCCCAGAAAACAAATAAGACAACTACACTTCTCACATAACATATATTAATCAGTGGCACACCATGATACACATTATTAGGCAGTCATCGATCGATCAGGCAGCAACACGCTTGGCGGCAAGAGCCTTGGCGGTTCCGTGCAAAGCGTGCTTGTGGTTTCTCTTGAATTTAGGGTCCACACCTTTCAAAGATGGGTATCTGTAAGTCTTAGGCTTCTTGATCCCGTTCTTGTGGGCCTTCTTGGTCTGGTTGTGAGCCGTGTGGTTCTTAGATTTGGCCATTTCTAGTTAGTCTTGTTCATACACCACTAAGTCTTTCCTCTCTAATATTATATGATTCTTCTTTTTATCCCATGAAATTTCTTCATCTTGTGAGGATTCCCTTACTCCCATTAAATCTTCAAATCATAGTAATATACACGTCATGCAATTCAATAAAGTAATAGAATCCGTCATGGTAAGTGTGGTATGTTAATTATTCCCCCATAAGATAATTGTAAACACTCATAGTGTGCTGGTACACTATGCAAACTCAAATATTCATAAATCACCCAATATCCACCTTGAAACAACCATAACTCCACATTCCCATATCATGAATCCTCATTCATAGCCAATAATTAACCCAGACTTCTTCGTTATCCATTTCTTGTACGTACCGTTGGTTGAAGTGTTGAGCCATTGAAAATTATTAGAGAAAATACAGGAGGCACGTGAGTACACGTGAAAATAATTAGGGCAGGTATGCAATCTCATGCACGTATCACACCAAAGGAATCTACTAATACATAGCCGATGACCTCCTCGGGCAAAATGTTTGAAACCGTTCGCATGTTTTCAGAGGTAGCACCGCCTTCTGAACTCAGAGTCACCTTATCGGGGATAGTGGGCTCCATCAGGTGAGTTGATTTGAAGTTCAGAACTGATTTATAAGCTTCTACATTTTACGTGTTGCATCTCTGTTTTCCTATGATGAAGTACTCAAAAATCTGCCATGATACTATATACTTATAACACCCATGTCACTTTGATTGATATATTTGTTTAGTATACTCTTGAGTCTTTTTCTTTGTGGAGCTGTTAGCCATTAGCGTGTCTATTGACAGTATGCCAAGTTATAGCTACCGGAATCTACATTTCATACTACCGAATGTCTCAGTGATGCTTAAATTATTTCTATATCTCATTCTCTTTTTTTTGGATTTCTTGTCAAACCATTTTAATAGTTACATTTGGTGTTGCTGCTTGATGGGTGGACAGGCTACGCTTACCCTTTGTTTTGAGGAAATGATTTTGATTAAATGACTTATTATGAACTACTCATCCAGTCGCTCTGTGCTCCAATGTGTATCGGATCCTTGGTGCTCGCTATGGTGACTCATTTAAATGCACTGCTGCATGAAAACCAGTATCACTTTTCACTGCTGCTAGTATCTCTTTGACTTTTTTTATGAGCTACAATATCCACTTGGTGCGGGCTATGAGGCTCCCTGAGTTCTAGACGCTCCAAGATTATCTAGCATTGTAAATTGAGTATTTGAATGTCTAAACGAGTGGGTCCTTGTTCTTGTCTTTGTTCTCAGTTTTTCTTGGGTTCAGTCTCCGCTACTTGTTACCAGTTATCAGCATAAGCTCATTTCTGTTTCGCTTCGTTTCGTTATCGCTTGTGCCGTTTAATTGAGTATTTCAAGTCTTTCTAAATTTGTGTTTACATCAATATTTAAAAGACTAAGACCCATTGTGACATCATAACTAACCAGTTTTGCTTGTTGGATCGTCCTTCTCATTCCCCAGCTTATTGAACAATGGAAACTCAAATCCGCTGACGGGATCTCCCTCGGTACCGTTCTCATTTGGGTGGCTGGTGATTTTGCTAATCTCATTGGTGCCATCTGGGCAAAACTCCTTCCTCCAGTAATTCTTCTTGCTGTGTGGTTTTGCATCATTGATGGCTCTCTTCTTGCTCTGTATATATACTACACTCATATCTTCCCAAAACGTCACAAGGTGGTGCACGTGAGCATTGACGAGGAAACAAGTCTTCTAAGTCGTAGAAAATCGTCAAGATCCCGCCGTGATTCATTGACGTCTTTGGTAGTTGCGTCATCACATTGGTCAGTCTTCCAAAAGTATGTATTACCAGTTATTTTCGTGAGTTTTGCTGGTGTTTTAGGCTTTTTCATATCTAAAGATGATGCTCCAGAAGTCACAGAACCCGAAAAATCTTTCGGAGCTCAATTCTTTGGGTATATCTCTGCTGCTTGCTATTTGGGGGCTAGAATTCCCCAAATTATTTACAACCACAAGAGAAAGTCTGTTCATGGGTTGAGTCTTCTTTTCATTTTGTTTTCCACATTCGGAAATTTGACTTACTCTTTACAGATTTTGATATACCGGACAGACCAAAACTATATTGTTTTGAACATTCCTTGGTTATTGGGGTCTTTGGGGGCCATTTTGGAGGACGCTGTGATTTTCGCCCAGTTTGTAATTTATAATGATGGGAGAGAAGAGGGCTTGGTGGAGGTGGATGATGTGATTGAGGAGGAAAACTGAGCGAGACAAGCGTTCTCCTATGATTCTTAGCAAATGAACTTTTCACTCGTTCATAAGCCTTCAAACCTATCAAGCTAATTGGTTAAAAACACCTTTTTGTCTCCTTTGCATTGCTTTGTCTTTTAGATGTAGCGTAATTTTTGTGTTATGAATAATTTATATAAGATAATTGACGGAGGTACACCAACGAAAGCTGGTAAGTCGACCATTTCGATGGGGTCGTATATTTGATTAATTTTTGTTTGTTGTATTTATAAAAGTGCTTTTGGGTGCCAAATCATCACAGAAAAGGTGCTCTCCAAGAATTGAAGTATCACAGAAACTCTTGAAAATCATCCTGAAATGAGAAATATCATTAACAAACTTTTGTAAAGCAGCACAACTTGGGTAGGTAGTGGATAAATCAGGTGATGTACGAAGCGTCACTTGAAGATAGCGATGCCATAGAAAGTTGAATAGCAGTTGATGGGGCTAGCTTAGGTGCCGCTACAAACGCTAACACATTTGATTGGTGCAAATCTGTGATCTTGGTCTAATTGAAAAATAAGTTATTTAGTAGATACAAAGCAGTTCAAAGCATATAATATACAGTTCCAGTCATATGTAAGTAAGCCCGCTCGCCCACAAAAAAGTCCATTTAGCAAACAGCCAACACGACCATGACACCTAGACTATAAAGCTGATTTTTCTAAAAAAGCGTATTCGATTGGTATTCGGTTCAATCTCATGCATTCCGTTATATAGACAGCAGATTTACCTGTGCAGTTTGAACGAAACTTACTTCATCTATTTATTCTATTTTAAAGAAAGCAATCTGATCAAAAGCCTTTCTCGGTTCGTTCAATTGACATTTATCACTTCTTTCTCACCACCTTTTTCCCCTTCCCCTTCCCCTTCCCTCCCTTTTTTGCCACCAACCGACTCCCCTCCTCCACCAACGGCCCCCAATAGACAAAAAACCCATCTCTCGTAACAGCTCGCGTCTCCTCCCAATACGTCTCTGCGTCATCTATGAACGGATCCTCGTAGTCGTACTTGCCTATCTTTCGGTTATTCTTAGTAATCATCTCTCGTATTTTCTTCAGGGCCTCTTCATCATCTTTCTCTGCCTGCTGAAGCTCCAACTGTTGCTGCATTTTCTGCTCCTGCTCCTTCTGGAGCTTAAGTTGGTTTTTCTTGTGCTCCTTCAACAATTCATTACTCTCTGTAGGAGTAGTAGGCTTATCTACATCATCATCAAATAAATCATCTCGAAGACCTTCCAACGCAAATTTAGCATTTGGATGTACAGTCTTGTAGCCGTACTTCTCCTCGGCCATTTTCATTACATTGATTATCACTTGTCCCTCCTTTTTCCCCAGAGCATCTGCTCTCTGAAGCTCCACATCGAAAACTAGTGGGATCTCCTTTTTTGGAGCACTTTCATACTGCTCATCTTCCTCATCGTCTACGTCGACTTCAGCATCTTCATCTTCATCCTCTTCATCCTCTTCATCATCCAACACCTCAATGACTTTATCATCATCACTATTAAGTAGTTTACTGAGATTAGATTTTTTCGACTCTTTTCCAGTTTTGGATACGGTCGCTTTGGAGGTGGTTTCTTTAACGGGGAGCGGTTTGTCAATGGCAGTGTATGGGTTATCATTCTTCTCCTTCTCTTCTTTTTTTTCTACTTTTTCCTCCTCTTTCACCTTTTTGGTGATTTTAGGCTTGGCCTTGGGTTTGACAGGTTTAGCGGTTTTCAGTAGGGCTTTAGCTTTTGGTTTTGTGGTAGCTTTGGTAGGGGTATCAGTAGAAGCAGGGGCAGTAGAAGCAGGGGCACCTGGAGCACCAGAAGAAACAGAGGATGCAGAGGACGCAGAATTATCGGTAGAAGATGAAGCTGAAGCAGCGGTCACAGCTTCTGTAGCTTGTGCCGCAGCAGCAGCTTCCTTCTCTTCCTTCTCTTTCTGAGCCTTTGTTTTTCTCTTCTTCTTCGGCTTGTCAGCAGCTACAGTTCTTTTTCTTGCTTTTGGCTTTGCAGTTTCTGTCTCTCCACCAGGTCCTTGATTGAGGATGTCAGCAAAAGAGATCGGCTTGAGATGAAGAGGGGTTGTAGGCGACAGGGTGTTTTTGTCGTCTGCGTTTATCATTGCCAGGAGAGACACTTTGGTGCTTTTTTGGGGGGTCGCCTCAAGAACACCTGAGTCCAGATCAACTTCGAGAGTTGGTTGGTTCTCGGAATTGGCGAGAAGAGAGGATATGCTGACCATTTCTAGTTAGTTAGGAAACACAATCGAGCGAAGCGAGGCTGAAATTGTTCTTTGTGGAGCGCGTTTTCCCAAATATTGAGAGCAATATTAATGGGAACAATATGAGAAGTTTAGTGAAAGAATGTTAAATGGTCAAAGTGTAAGAGTTAGTTCTACGAAAACATTAATGAACCAACCGCTCTTGGATAAGTTCTTGAAATTGATTCAAGGATCAGGGTGGACAACAAATAGTGTAGGCAATGAAAAGCTAGAGTTAAAAATGAAGACTGTAGGTAGAAAACACTCTAGAAAATTGATACAAACACATCAGTGTAAAGTGAAAGACTATGGAAGTAAAGATAGATGTTTTGTAAGCTCACCAGACCATTCAATAACATAATCTATGCTGATCATCAAACCTCCATCAAAATAAACCCAAAAAACCTTCTGAAATCTTCAGCACCCATGAATATTGGACCACCTTTATAATTTGTCACTCATTAATCTATCGGCGTTTATATTCATTCATATTTCACCCAAATTCACAACTTTTAAACTCGCGGAACAATCGAAATATAAGATTCTCATTATCTCTCAGCACGGAAAACGCTGCACAAGGTGCACATCACTATACTCACTTGAATTGGACATTCTGGCAGCGTGTATACTGGGAAATTGTCTCTCGAAATAAATGCGGTGCAGTTGATTAAATAAGCAGCTGTAACGAGGCAGGAGATTGTTTATGTACTTTTGTGAGGTGCCTTATTTACTGGAAATCTGGTGGTAAGATCTAACGAACTTAATATATATAGTTGATTAATTCCTATGTTTTTGAAGATTTCTAGAGTGCGATGGAGTGAATATTGTTTCTGCTGTGTAAGTAGCAAAGAAGGCGCGACGTTTAGAAATGGGCGTGCGTGAATTTAATTTTCATGAGTGCGCAATGGCATAAAAATAATCAGAATCAGAAATGTTTGTCATATAATAGCACTTTTCGTTTCACACTTTTCAGCGTTGGTGCTTCAAAGATGTTTCTTAGCACCTGCAGCATACACTCTATGACAAGGACTCGCTATGTAGTTGAGAATAGAGGTCGATGATATAGTTTATACAGTTCTTAGGCTTGGCAGACAGATTGAGAGTGTCGTCTTCATTAGAAGAAGCTTTTTGTGGTGCTAGGTAGCATACAATTGTATCTTAAGACGGTTGTTCAGTTTCAACCCAATGAATTGATATCTTTGAGCAGGAAAAAGCAAAACCTCATCACTAAGAATTTGTTCTTTATACCAATAATAAATATAGGTTTTATGGTATACTTGAACTACAGAAACAAACGTAACATGAATATAATACAACTTAAAGTCGTGAAAACTGTCAATCGGTTTGATTGGTAATACCATGGTTGATCTTGAGCCAGAAAACAACAAAACAGAACTCTTGTTTTCAATGAGTGCCCCAGTACTTTACCAATCAGCAAGAAACACTCAAATGTACCTTCGAAGCAGAGGCAGAGTGTACTTCTTTTGCTTGCTTATCGAACCTAATTGATTTTCAAAAAGAGTCATTTCGCTCATTTATTAGGGTAACATGAAAACGCCCCCCCCTCTCTCTTCAAATAAATCTACCAACTGCCCCACGCTTTCCCCTTTCTCATTCCACCCTACTCTATTTGAAACCTGTAGACACTCCAAAAAGGGTATTCGTTTCTCTGCCAACGCTATGATCAAGTCATCAGGGTGTATCTTATTGGCCTGTCCCAAGGTTCCCAGAGACCCCAAATAAAGAGTCTTCAAAGGCCGCAAACTCTCCAAACCCCTATCCTCATAATTCACCACAACACTCTCCTCCTTATCGCTTTCTGGCTCTTGAAAATAGTTGGTAGACGTCCCTATAATATAATCTTGTAAAGACAAGTCAAAATCCTCAGGCTCCACCAAATAGGCTCGCTTTTTAGGTGCATGGATAACGGTGTCACGAGCCTTGTTAAACTTATATTTCGGAATATACTTCGCATTCACAATCCAAGGAAAGTTCACTTCACTAAATGTCCATTGGCTTATATAGTCCACAAACGTCTCGAGAGTCTCCAAAAAGGGACAATATTTAAAAACCAAGTCCAAAGAGTTTTCCTTGAGTCCTGGCATTGGGTATACTATGGAGAGCCGTTTAAGACTGGTTCCTATTTTACCAAGAAGATAGTATATAGCATAGTCGTTTACAAGTGGGCAGTGCTGGAGCTCTAGGCTTCTAAGGGTTTCAGGAAACTTCAAATCCATGAGAAATTCGTTCGTGACGCCCCCACTTAGCCTAAGATTCTCTAAATTTACAGGCCACAGAAACTGGACAGAATCACCCAAATCGCAGTTTATGGAGCTTCTTGGGAATTTCAAAGTTTTAAGAAGTTTAAGTTCTTTGATACTGTTGAACAAATCCAACAAATTTACAGTTTCAGAGACCAATGAAAGGTCTAAAACCACCAAATTATGGCACATTTTAAGTATACTGAGCGATGTGATGCCAAAACTGGTTTGAGGAGCTACAAGGTAAGTAAGATTCATCAGGCACCGCCTCAAGAGTTTTGTGATATTTGAGTTTTTGCCTGCCTGAACGATATTACTCAAATCGAGTTCACGAACCAAGGGCGTTTTTGCATATTTCATAAGCCGTTTCCCACTAGCGTCTGGTAAAGACCCCCCGTTTTGGCGCTCAAAAAATTTGCGCGTCATCAGGAGAGTGAGACCACTGATGCAAGTGCTGGTGGTCATCAGCGTCACAAATTTATTGAAATTTATAGAGTTCATAACGGGATTCTCATACAACAAAGGTAAACAAAGCCGATAAAATTGTTTGGACACAAGAAAAAACTTGAGGTTGATGCCGTTGGGGTATGACAAGAACATGAGAATTTGAGCTAAAATCTCTTCTGGGTAGTATTTGAAAGAGGCTGTTGTTTCTACTGTGCTTGAAGAAGAAGACTCATAGTAATTTTTGTTTGATTTTCCGGTTGCGCCATACGTGTATGTGTAAAAGACATCCTCTTCTGCTTGAGAGTAGTATACATCCATATCCTTCTCTGCAGCTTTTTCGGCAGCATTTTTTTTGAAATCATTTGAAGAGATCTTTGTAGATATGATCCCGTTAGGGCCATACTTCCGAAAAGGAACTTTGAATTTTTTTGGTCTTCTTTTGTTGGCCATGCTGATCTACGTACAGGCTCAATATTTAACAGTGGCGTGCGGTTAGTTATTAGTCAGCATAAACATTAAACATTAGTCTAATGCACAAGTATTATATATATATGATTGTAGATTGTCTTCACTATATTCTAGAACTTGAATTCGTATTACCAATCAACTAAAAACGTTCAAACGATGAACATTATTAAAGATTTTTCTTCGTGTTTTCGTTCAGACCTGTTAAACTAGTGATGATAAGTGATGATATTATACATCTACAAACTATACGTAGAAGTCCTTCAATTGCTTTCAATCAACGGTGAAACACTGTTATGATTTTGTCAGAGATGGGAAGCAGTGCTATTCATAACGAAATAAAGTCTATATCTCGTTTTAAGTTGGCTAAGTCATCTTTTGAATATCACGGCCGTGCACAAATTGCATTTTCTTCCCATCACAGAAGTTTCTAGTTGGGAAACTGTTGCGAAGTATTGAAGTGACATTGATATTCTTTTTACAAAAGCGAATCAGAACTTAGACTTAAAGTGACTTGGATGTTATACAAAAGGCAGATTAATACACGAAAACTAGTAAAAAGTATAACGATAGGGATACTCCTGGGATAAGAAGCAGACAATATAGAAACCTGTCTGCGAAGTCGTGGAACGTATGAATCGTGTGCTTTAACGGAGAGGAGCCCTTCCTTATACATATTCCCTAGATTAGATTGCAAAAAAAGACAGAAACTTACAACTTCTTAGTAGAAGCGTGCGTCGTTAGAGCTTGGTCAGGAATGAATAAAAAAATCGATCCGAATCAAATACACACTGTGTTCTACACCTGCAATTCACGCATACAAATGATTACGCTATTTACGCCTCGTCTTATAGATCATTCAAGCGCAATATAGATGCATATTCTCTTCATTGTTTCATCTTCATATATTGAAAGAGAATTGGTTGAATCTTTCAGAGTAGATGTGTACTCAGAAGTGCTTTTAGAGAGTCCTCATTTTTGGCCAACACTATGAACGAGAAAGATCACTTGCTCCATTTCATATAAAGATCTCAGAAGCTAATTAAAATGCAGATATCAGCTCACTCCATGTAAAAGCTGGCTTCGCTCGTTTTCTAGTGGAACTCACATAAAAATCTCATTTTGAATCCAACCCAAATACTCCCCATAACTAGCTGCCCCATTCATGGATTTGTCTTCCAAAAACAACTCCAAAAAATCCTTTGGATGGTCAACATTGAATCGCAAAATCCGAATAGGAACATAGACAGTTTGCAGTACTTCTTCTGTGAAATACTTGATCAAAACATGTGCCCGTTTACTTATAAGAGTGTCTAGATCAGGCAACTCTGCATATGGGTCGATATCTTTAAACGCAGAAACCCCAAATAAGTCCTTGATTAACTCATTATTCACCTCAGAATGTACCCATAAAAGGATAGAATTCCCATTATATGCGAAATAACACCCTCCAATTTCAATCAGCAGCAAAAGCGCATTCTCTCCTTTAGGTATCACATACTTCTGGTACACCTCATTGTACTCGCACTCCGTCTCCATGTTATGAAGACTCACAATATAAGGGTACAAAATATACAGCAACACACGCATTGGTGTGCTGCGAAGCTGGTATATGTTATATACTCTGGCATTGGTCTTTGAAGGCGAGCCTAGAGCTCTCATACACTTTTGCTTCCCAAACCCAAGCATATAAGCTGCTAAAGTACTGATTGAGTGGGGCACTATAAGCTGGCCTGCAGGAGCATCAGGAGCCACTTTTTTACGGTATTGCGTATAGAATTTAACCACTTTCAAGTCCAACAGCTCCTTGATCAGTGAGACCGTTTGGCGACCAATATGTGCCACACAGTCGCGTACCATCAAGCTCACCAACGTGTCCTGGTTCGTAAACGCAAATACCTCCAGGAGCCGCTCTGTGACCGCGGTCACCAAATTGATTACCCGGACTCTGCGCGCCCCAGAAACAGTAGTATACAAAACCGCAATCTGAAAATGGCAATCCAAAGAAGTATTAAGTTTCCCAGTGTATTTGAAGAGCACATCGAGGCACGTGTCCTTGTTGAGTACACATAAACTAGGAGCATCAGACTGCTCAAAGTTACCATAGTATTTCTGAACCACCAAGCCCTTAGAGCACCTAACTTTTACGTGCGCCAGATAACCGATTGTGCTAGCCACAGAACTCATGTAATCGCTCATATATACTCTCTCATCCTTCTCTACATTGAATTGGCTATACACCTTCAAAAGGCCACCTGTTTGTAGAACAACATTCGCACAGTTTATTAGGTCCATTTCAAATCCAGATGCTACAAAAAGATCCAATCCAACCCCCTTTTCCACATATTTCTTAGCCAACTCTATATAGAACGGATTGTTCACCTGCAACACCCCTCTTTCCTTTTTAGCTTCAGGGCTATCTTTGAGATCGTTATACTTTTTGACAGAAAGTGCGCCTGGCTCAAAATTGGGTATCATGTTCAACGAGCACGTGACCTTACCTCCTCCCTCGAGCATCTCCAAGCAAGCGCGCAAAGCACCCCCATATGAAGCCTCGAGACACCGGTTTGCTGGGTCTGTATTCTCGATCACATGGAGCGCCTGTTCGATACACACTCTATTTTCAACAACGTCAACAAAAAGACCACTATCGAAAGGAATGACCGGGTTTTCAATGTCCAGATCAACTACCGTGACCGGCATCTCCCCCAGCAACCGATAATAGTGCACGTGCCGGTCAAAGGTAAGAATGGCTATGCGCACACCGGCAGGTAAAGTATCAAGCAGAGCACGTAAAGCGTCACAAGTGCTTGACACGAGGCCAGACTTGACCAGAGCATTGCTGACGTCAATGGCAAACACCCAGTGCATTGGTTTCTCCTCTTCGGGGAAATTGAATTCAACAGAGCCCAACCGCACCTCCGGCGCAGAGTCCGGGTATTCCTGGATCGGCGTTTTGCCTTGACAAAGAGCACATCTCAAATAACCGTTCATTCTTTGTCCTGTTGCTGAGATGTATGCTCCACATGTTTTGCATCTTGCAGCATCAAAATGGGCATTTTCTACTGGCTCTGCAAACGGGGTGACGTGGAGCGCAAGGGGTAACCCTGATTCCGCACGGAGCCGTTCTGATGCCGGCGCATTGTAGAGCGTGCTCGTGACCAACTTGCTTGAAGCTGTTCCCTGGTCCACACAAGTGTGCTGTGTTGTCACATGGGGAGGGCACGTATTCTGGAAGGTGAGGAACAGTTTCTCGAAGAAGAGTTCTTGGTCAGCGGCCCGTACAGCTGGTACCAGGAGAGCGTCTGTGGGTATGAAGGGGTGCTTTGATGTTCTTGGGATTGAGGCCGAGACCAGTCTAGAGGCAGGTAAACCCTGGCTAAACTGGGAGTGCTGCGATGGGGAAAGGGGAGAAAAAGGAGGAGGTGAGAGGGGAGAGAGGGGGTTGGTGGGGGTAAAATTGAGGGGCGGAGAACCGTAGTTTTTTAGGTTTGGAGAGTTGATCAGATTGAGGGTGGGAGAGAAAGGGGCAGAGATGGGGGACGTGGGGTTTGCGAAATTATTTTGGGGGGACGGGGATGTTGGGGAGAGGGGATGGTAAGCACGGATCGCGCGCTTTTTTTTTATAGAGAGAGGGGGGGAAGTAGGGGGTGGTGAGAGGGGAGGCGATTGGGGAGGAGATTGGGTTGGGGATTGCCCGAATTGGGAGGAGTAGGGGGGGTGATATGATCTTATAGAGTTTTGGGATTGAAGGGAGTCATTGAGGGGGGAATTGAGGGGGTTGTTGATAGCGGTACTTGAAGGTGATGTTGAGAGGGGAGCATTAGGGTCAGAGAGGGGAGCGTTTGGATCATCTGGGGTCGAGAGGTCGAGCCTGGCGAGTTTATCGTCTATCGATTCATAGTTCATGGTGAATTAGATAAGTTGATATTATATACACTATGGAGTATCTTTTCAACCACTGTGATATATATTCAATTTTCCTTACTTATCAGACTTAGAATTAACAGTCTTAGAGCAAACCTTTGCCTTATTGAATCAAAGAATCGTATCTTTTGTCTGCAGAGGATTTCCAGTTGGATCTATAGGGGTATCAATGCCAGTAAATTTACCAGTTGACCGATTCCTTACCTTGGTTTCAAAAATGGGATACAGCGCTGCTAAGGCTCAAGACACAAGGCGATCTATCAGTGCAACTGCTAAAGCTAGGTCTAGGATTATAGTTGGCCTGATTTGGCTAATTAAATTGATTTCTCGGTGCACTTAGTAAGTACGCTAAGAAAGGGAGGGATATCGTAAACTTGGGTAGAGTTTTCGATTGTATCTAGAGGTTTTAAATACAGGGGATTTTGCATGTTTGATGTTGTAGTTATCTGCTTTTTAGTATGGTGGGCGCGCTTTAATGCATCAGATTGATGTGAATAGTTATCTATACAAACCTTTAATTTTAAGCCTCGAGCCTTGTTACGATCTCAAAGACTGGTTTGTTTGTTTTTATGATTTAACGTTCATTAACTCATTGTAAGATCGAGGTGTAATCGACGTATGTGGTGCTCATAGCTGAATACTAACTGGTATGGACGAGGAAAAGATGGAATGCGAGGACGGACAAGTGTTTCAAGAGGTGGTGCAACGAGTTCGGATGATAAAAAGGAAGAGCCTTCGCTGTGCTGTGGACCAACCGGCAAAAGTGCTTGCCATTAGTTTCTACTATTGCCCGTTGTGACCCGATATTTCAATTCTCTTGTCACTTAACAGGTTTGTACTTATTAGCCAAAGAAAGATATAAACCACTTAATGATCATGTTTCATGTTCAGAACGCCTAATACTATATAACTGTAGCTCAGCCACTCTTTGCGTATTCTATTAGACTATCCTACAACTGAACCGTACAAAAGCAGCAAATAACATTGGGCTACAAAATTTTACCTCTATAGAGATTAATGTTCCCCCTCAACTACCAAAAAGTGACCTCCAACTTCAAATCCATTCATATTCTCGTGAGCCTCGATCGCATCTTCTGATTCTTCAAAAATAATGTGTATTTTTCCCTTTTTTTCCCGCTCCACAGATTTAACGCTCCCAAAAGGTACAAAAAGACCAGTTATCTCAGAGTCAGATATGCCCTCGGGGTAGTTTGTGATGTATAGTGACATAGTGATTGCTAAAGGCACCAGACAATTTTTTTATTCAGCGTGCTTTTAGACCAAACCAGATCTAGAAAAGGTGCTATATGCTAAATACTAAGAGGCCTCTCTTGAGTTTTTCACCAGGTTTCAAGCCCATTAAATGTTGTACTTTTGTTCATACAACCGGCTAGCATGGAGTTTAATCTTTCAAGTCATCCATAAATCCAATATCGGTTTTCAGTTCCTCTCTTTGTCAGATACAGATTACTATTTATCCAACTACATGTTTATTTCTCACAAAATATATATCGGTGGAAGAATTAAGAGTGTAGTTCAAAAGTGTGTTACTCTGAGACACTCCTGATATGCCATTTCAGCCCATTTTCGGGTCTCCCACTGAGGGGAGGAATCTAAACCACTTACGTGGACTAGAAAACATTTCTCAATAAAAAGGATGTGTCAGATATCATGACTTTTAATGGATTGCAGAATCTCAGGCTTTTAGCTTTGGAAGCCAACAAAGTCTCATAGGTTCTCACAATCTTAAAGTGTATGTCTCTGGAAGTATTGCAGGTTGACGGAAACAAAGTGTCTATGAGAGAAAAACAATCCGAGATGAAACAAAATGCTAGAGTAACAGCTGATCAGATTCCTTTTCTGGATGAAGAATCAACCTGGCGCTTAGGTAGATGGAGTTTTGACTCGAAAAGTTGAGAAACGTCACTAGGTATTAGAAGGCGATGCCATTCGCGGGGCCAAGTGATATTGATCTGGTTTTTTTGTGTTTGCCATATGCGAGAGTTTTTACTGTATGCAGACTCCTCTCTTCTTGCGATATTTGAGTATGCTCGAGAAACAGGCCTTTGCATAAATGTAAAAAGTTATACTTGATCTAGTCTTTGAGAAGCCTTCGAGCTGTGAACTGCTAACTCTGCTCAAAAGGTGAATTCCAACCCAACCCAGAATCTTTGATTGGACTTTAAAAATCAAAATAAAGAATTGCGACATAAAACAGACCAAATCATGTAGAAAACCTATATAGAACTATTCCAGTAACATCGCCACGTTCTTTATCGTTCCTATTACTGCGTGCGCTTAGACTATATCGGATCATATTAACTGCATAAGTCTGAATCTCACGCCTTTAAACCCCCCGACTCTCCCAAAAAAAAATCGCAATTGACCAAAATGGAACAAAAAATACTCGCCCACATGAACAAGGACCACAAGCTAGCCCTCGAAGACTACCTTGTAGTGTATGGGGATGTGAAGATCGATGGATCTGTCCTGGATATTAAGTTGAAGTCTCTTGAGAAGGACAATATGCTTATTTCGTTTAAAAGAGCGGGTATTGACTTCGAGATTGAGAAGCCAATTCCAATTGAGCCTCCGATGGAGAATGTGGTCTCTGAGGCTAGAACAAAGCTCGTGGCAATGGCTAGAGAGGCTGCAGCAAAGAGAGGGTATCTGCACATCCAAGTTAAGCAGATGTTGTACCCGAACAAGCCGGCGAACTACGTTCTCTTGTTTGTATGCTACTGTTTGATTTTTGCCTTCTTCAAGCCACTGGTATTTTTCGGTACCATTTTGGAGCAATATTTGGGGGTGTCCAGTAAAAACGCTGCGCTTGTGTTCTTCAAAAAGTACACACCAAAAATTTTCTATACCATTTTCCTGATTCACTTCGCAGAAGCGGCTCTCATTATGATGCCAAGATTGCGGAAGTACAGAGTGCCTACAGATGTGAGAATTGAGTGGTTGGTGGCTACTTTTTTTGAAGGAGTGGGGGCGCTTAGAAGATTCACAGAGTTGTTGCCAAAATGACTGTCATGAGCGGGTGAAACGCAGGCAATTGCCGATTAATCTGACTAATTGGCTTATCTATATCCATCTTCGTTTCCACTTATGTAGGTAGAAGTGCGTTTACACTGCTATTAGCCTCGGTATATACACTATTAACTATCGTTATTATAGACCATTTATTGACTACAGAACTGTGTTGATGCTTACTGACCTTTAGATTAAGGGTTTAGTTTGCTCAATGGATCAATTTTATGATATAAAAATTGTTGATTCAATCGATTAAAATTATTGTATTTAGTTTTCTTTCAAAACACTGAGATTTGCCCGTTGCTTTTGGTGCATATACTAGAAGAAATAGTCGAGAGTGATTGTACTTATTTTTCAAGGAAGCGGTCTCCTTTTAGGTAGCTTTATTGAATGAAATTCTCTCACTCGGCTTGAAAGAGTGCATACTGATCTCACAATTGGAGGCTTCGATCACTGTATTACCAGCTTACCAGAACATCACCTCAATACGCAAATCAAAGTCTGGTTCACTGATATACATAGGGCCCCGGTAAAAGTATAAATAAAAGATCAAGCTTGAACCTCACGTCTTCCTGTACCCCCATTCCCATTTGTGTGTCTTCAGCTGTATCAGCTTTCCTTATCAAGTTGAGATTGAACCCAAAATCGCTTTTTTGCGAATCAGAGACTCAAAAATGTGGATATTCAGAATCTAACCAAACTAGACCCAACAGGCCTCTCGGAATGTGGGCTTCACATATGGAACCAGCCATCCAAATAAGAACCCGCAACTCTCGAACGATTTACAGCTTCTCTCTCTTAACGGATAGTGGTGTATCTTCCTTTTTCATCGGTTGGAAGGAACTGGCTCAAGCTCCTGGAAGAAGGATTCAAGCTTGGTTTATCATAAACTGAAGACACATCTTCATTTTTTGATCAAAATGACTTCAAAAGTTAGCTATATAAATGCTTGATTGCGTATGAACTTAGATGCAGGCATTAAGAGCTTAGGAGGGAGTTGGAGCAGCGCAGATGGTTGGAGCAGTCAAAGGTCAAAAACATAACTAAATATCAGAATCAGACCAAGTAATAAACGTTGAAGATAAGATTCGCATGCACTTCGACTGTGGAGCGAAAACTCACGTCTAAAACAATCGGTTAGTGAACCGATTCAAGTGAGCTTAAGTTGGTTGTTTTATGGCTGTTTTTTGTATGAGTATTGCTTAATAGTTTTCAAATGGTTTTTGTTTAGAATAAGTATTGATCTGTTGCTTTGTAAGTTTAAAATTGACGATTTTAAGATATTACGTTAGCGCAAAGATTTTGAACAAATAGAGATGCAGGGTCTTCGCCAGAAGTTGGTCTTCATACTGACCATAAGAACTAAAGGCCCCGCTCTCAAGATAGGAAGATCCCCTAGCTGACGAAGTAGCATGCCTGCGCGACTCTTCATATCTCCAAGAGCCCAATGTGAATGCTTTTGCGCCAACGTGTCTACTCAATTAAACCTGTATTGAACCACGATGTGTGTAAAAATGGGTTGGCAAGCGCGCCAGTCTACATGATTGCAGATCATGGGGAGCTCATCGTCGAAACACAGAGGCGCTTGACCGCTACGTTAATGCCATGGCCGAACTAATTAACTTGATTAATTTCCTTGTGGGAAACGAAGTTGCAAACGACAAGAGTAATACTGATTTTTTGTCATTACACCAAGGTGCACATAAAGAAAAGAAAGCTCATAGAGATCCAAGTGACTAATGGTGAAATGCGAGCCAGCTTGACCAACTACTTCGTATGCGGTGACTATGAGCTAACTGTTCTACAAAACTACAGTTCTATATACTAACAAACCACACACTGCAAAACTTACAATCAGTAAATATGACCTTTGATTATGAACCACTTTTCATCAAGTCAGACTATCTGAGATCCCACTATGCCCTCAAACATCAGGATGGATATTTTACCTCATGCAAGATACTATGGAATAAGCAAGCAGAACATTACCTCCATGAACGATTACCGAATGCAAAAGCAGGAACAACTGGCGCACGCCTTTAAACGCACAACCGAACGTCACAGTTGAACTCTTGAGAAGCTACTAGAGCAAAGAAAATATATCTATATTATCACAGAAAGAAATGTATGACCGTAAAGCAATTGACTGACTCACCTCTCAAAGAGCGCTAAGAAAACAAGCAAATCCGAGTGAATTAACCTTGCTTTGCTCGCCTAATTGCCTACGCCATTCTCCAAAATATAATCCCCTCCCATTTCATCCCACTCCCTCTTACTGACCCCCCCCTCAGCTCCCCTCATTCCTCTCCACCCATCCCCAACCGGGTCACGTGCCACACTTACCCCTACCCCCCACTCCTGAGGAAGAAATTGAGTAAACTCTCGCACAATCCGCTCTTTCAACCCCCCCACCAAACTACAGCCCCCCGTCAAAAACACATTACGTACAATTTCGGGCCCTCTCTCCGCCCTCATATTATAGAAACTTTCACCCGGAAGCCGGCGCAAAAGTAAGTCTTCAGAGAGCTCAACCACCCCAACTTGGTCTAGGCCTACTATGGAAGGCTGTATGAACACCTCAGGCACTTTGATACGCTCCACGTTCAAATGCATCTGGTGCATTTGATGCTGGTCTTCTGGATCATAAGGATGGGCTCCTCTCAAGAACTTGTGCATTTTCAGTTTCTTCCAGTTCAATTCAGAACCAAAAACGTCCTCTGGTTTGAACTCAGGGTCATATTTCAATAATACACCTTCCAATTCTTGTAATTCAGCGTCTTCATTCTCAAGTTCTTCTTCATTGTCCAATCGAGAGATGTCTCTATAGATCAGCCAATCGTCATCATTGGCTCCAAATGTATCATTTGGATCGTTGTCTATAGTCACTTTCTTAGGTCTCTTGGGCTTGGCGTCCTTTAGCGCTCCACTTTTCACCCCCTCTCCAGCCAAGCTCGTAATGTTCTTCATACGTATCTGAGCAGCATGCGATTTTCTATCGCTAAGCTCATCACGCATTTTTTGGCGCTTCTTCTTGCGATCCACTATAACCTTAAGCTGAGCTCTCTTCTCATTCACCCATCCTGAAAGATCAGTTTGTCTCCTTTGTTCTTCCTTGGCTTCTCTGGCTTCTCTTTTTTTCTTCTCGAGCTCCTTCTCTGCACGTGCGCGTTTTCTAGCCTCATAGTTGGCCTTTTGCATTTTTTGCTGGCGTTTTTTCTTGATCTCTTCTTCTGTAAGGTCCTCATCCCGGATGTTGAGCAAATCAAATACGGGGACAACCCCGTCATCCTCTCCCAAGTCTTGATTGCGTGCTCTGCGCACCAGCTTCTCGAGCCCCGATAAGTACTTTTTGAAATCCTGCTCATCGTCGAAGCCCGCAGAACGCAAAGTCTGTACCATCTGTTTTTTGGACGTCTTCTTATCAAATAAACGCTCTTTGATCTCTGTGTAGTACTGTAGGTCAGTCTCCTTCTGGACTAACTTTTCAAGTCTCGTCTTTTGAGCTTGCTCCTGTAAACGCTTACCCTGCTCCACACGTCTTGCATGCTGTTTTTCCAACTCTTCGGCTGTTTTTTGGGTCTGTACGACCTCGGTGAATGGTGCTTCCACTATAATATCATGTGTATTCAAGTAATCCAATTCCATATACTGCTCAAGCTCGCTCATATAATCCTTACTAAAGTAGGAGAAGTGTTCAAACATGTATTTGTGCTGGTGGTGCGAGAGTCTTGAGGGAAAGAAAGGATACTTTAAAGCTAAAGACTTTCCTAGATATTCTGCACACTGCTCACCTCCCCAACTGATTCTCTTGCTGAGGCTTAGTAAAGGCTTGTTGTTCATTACGGGGATTACGTTCGTGCTCTGGTTGCCCATACCAATCACCAAGCCTGAGCTGGCCTTAGAATTGTGCTTGAAACTATACACGTCTGGCAAGCAAAAAGTGACTTTTGGCACATTGTAGGCTTCAAAAAGAAGCTGGTATGTGTTTTCTTTCTGCAGTTTTGGGGCACCAAGAGGTTCATTCATCACTATAGGGTTATCCACTCTAGATCCACTGACACCGAGATGCAGGAACAGATAGTCGAGAATGTTCTCCACACAGTCCCAGTTTGCTAATAGGGGGCCATCGTAGGGTCTACGGAATCCACTACGAAGAGAGGGGTCAAGATAACAATCGTTACCTACAAAGGTGAGCATCTGGTAATTATTGCGGGGTTTGACACGCAGAACAATTGGGGGAAACACAAGCTGAGGATCGGAAAGGTGTGTGAGCCCAACACGTACATTTGCCAGACCGAAATCGATCGCTATGGGAGTCTTTTCTGTGTAGTTAGAAAAGTAGGGGGTAGGGGCACTCAGCACATGGCCCTCGGAAAGAATGTGGGGAGGCATCACTGTATCTGTCTGTAATTTTTTTTAGAAAAATTTAGGAAGTACGGACACGTTTTGTAGGTTACTCTCATGGTTGTAGGGCGGTTGGTTTGAATAATTTAAGGAGGGTAACCTGTTACAAGGAGCGCGCAGGCAGTGCTCATGAGGAGTTTTGAGGGGTGGCTTGGAAAGCATAATTGAATTTTATATGTGGTAGTTTATTTTCAGCTCTCCTTCTCCAGGTTCTCAGGGTTTTTTTGATCATGATTTGGTGTGCTGTTGGTATTCTGTGCGGTGTCGAATTTGATCTTTTTGAGAAGTTTGATACGGTTTTGATATATGCTTCAAGAGCTTAGCTGCCTTTTTGAAGCCCTTTGTTTTAACCAGTGGTGTGGCGGTGTGTATCTGTTCTGGTCATGTACAGCATAACATGCAAAGGACCTGTCAAACACAGCTTTGTGATAAGATGAATGGACTCCTTTCAGAGAAGCCCAAAAAGAGCTTCAAAATCCCTGTTTAAGCACTGGAAAATACACTTTTACATATAAGCACAGTTTGATATATCGGAAGCGTATTGGATTCGCAGCATTGTGCTTAGATTAACAGGTGCACAACAGTGTCATTTCTAAGATTTTGAAAAAGCAGTGGACAGAATACCTGAATGCTATTGGGCGCGTGATGGCTATGTTGAACAAACCCACCGCCATCCACACATTTTGAACAACTCCAGCTATTCAAAGTCCCGCTCAAATGGCTACCAGGGCCCACCAGAAAACCTACCCACAAATCAATAAAGCCCTGAGAAACAAATCCAAAGCACATTAATCACCCCCATCTACTATTCCGACCCCTCTGCTTCTTGCTTAACGTAATTTCCTCTGAGACTTTCTTGAACCATTACGGCAGATACGAATTTCAGCCAAAATAGTACTGCAAAACACTATCTTTGTAAACTTATCAAAGAGATTGACTAATATAAATGATATTTTTACCCGTCTCTCGAAGTAAATGCATTGCCCAAAATAGCGGCAGAACCGCTCATTTTGGAAGTGGAAGTGTCAAATTTTCAACCCCACAATTCGCGTGTCAAGGTGCTTAAGAACTCAAAATAACCCATTCACCTCAGGAACGGAGATTGTAAAATTTATAGATATATAGAAATCCAATTACGTTCACCGAGGAATAGCGCTGGTGCTTCTCTATTGTTGCCCACGTGCCCATTTATGTACTCTGTCATCTGCGGTGTAAAGAATACATACACGCCATGAAAACCATCACCCTTGACTTTCATAACCCTGCGCAGCTAGCAACCTTCATTGGCGGGATCATGGCTCTTGTCGTTCCCATGACTCTTTTTTTTTATGCAGCCTTCCACGCCATTCTAGGCCAGGCTTACAGTATTGTTGACCTCCAGAAAGTGTACGCTGTGCCGGCAAAAGTCACTTCAAAGCCTCAAAATTTTCGGAACTCATATTCCATCTTCTACTCACACCTCTTTCTGAATCTCAAAAGTGGTGTCTGCAATCCAGACAACTCGACGGTCTCGCTTTTGACCAGAGACACAGAACTCATACCTGTGCACTCACACAACGACTACTGGCGCTCGAAGCCGGTTTTCGATGCATTCATGCACGGTTGTACCTCCATAGAGGCCGATATCTGGCTTGATAACGGCGAACTTTTGGTCGGTCACAACGACTTGTTTTTGGACAAGCAGTACACTGTGGAAAAACTTTACTTGGACGTCCTCAGAGACTTGCTTGATGAGGTGAATTGTAGAGTTAGTAGAGATGGAAGATTGGGTGGTTTTTTCTATGATGACCCTCACTCGCCTGTTTTCTTATATATAGATATAAAAACTGAGGGTGTGGCAACGTACAAAAATTTTATCAAAAAGGTGATTAAGTCTGGTCTTCTCAACAAGGGCTATCTAACTACTTATGACTTTTCTAAACAGGAGCTTGTTTGGGGGCCGTTGACTTTGGTGATCACAGGTAACTCCCCGGTGGAGTTTATGCAAAGAGAGCCAATGGACGACCCTTTTAACGTCAATAAACGGTTTGCTTTTGTGGATGCACAGCTTGATGACATTGACGCTTTCAATACAAAGAACTTAGCAGTGGTCGCGTCGGGAAGCTTGCGCAGGATCATCCAAACTGCAAAGCCTGTTTCTTTTGGAGGGTTGAACGAGACGCAGCGCGCTCAATTAGTTCTGGCTTTGGACCGAGCCCATGACTTGGGCCTCAAGACTAGAGTTTGGGACACTCCTAACTGGCCTAAGAAGGTGAGAAATGTGGTTTGGGAACAGGTTTTGGAGGCTGGAGTGGATTATTTAAATGCAGATGCGTTGGGAGAAGTGATGGATTTCTAATTGAAAGAGGAGCTGAATGGGGGGAGTAATATGCAAAGCACGAGGTGTGCTGGGTAGCCATAATCATTTGTGACCAGCATAATATGCTTATATTCTCTATAAAGTTCGTGAAGAGTACCAAATTGTTAAACCGTGAAGTTTAGGGGATGATAACATTGATTTTTAAAGATTTATAGATTTTTATATGTTGTCAGCGCAAGACCTTATTTAATTGAGGTTAGTCTCAACAGAATATACGGAAAATTGATCTTCGGATCTTGAGTGGCCTACAAAAGATTGTAAAATTGTTATACATTTAACTGGATAAATGCACCTTTCCGCAGTTAGCTAGAATAACCAGTACCCAGCTTCAACTTGCGGTTGTACCAACATCAATTAGTTAGGTTAACAGCACTACGTATAACAAGCAATAAATCCAAAACTTTATAGTATATAGAAATAAGTATCATTAACATCATTAAGACCATTCACTTCACTAAGGGCTAGAAATGGTACGCTGCCTCGTTGTCCACCGCATTCAAAATACTCACTCCCCCTTCTATCAACTGAGCCCATACCTTCTCTCTTGCTGCTCTTGGATATTCTGGCAAAAAGTACACTCTTGACAAGAGCCCAAGTTTTTGTGCGGCTTCAGTCTTGCACTTGATTGCATCTAATTGATCCTCGCTCAAGCCGTGCTCCACGCTCTCGAATGTGTCGGATCCGGTGATCGCGTCCAAGGATGCGCTGCTTGTCACACTCAACTTGGTGAAGTCAAAGAAGACATCACCTGTGAGCTGCTCCAAAGGCGCGTCCACAAATACGTAACGCTTGTTGTCTCCGTAGAAACTCTTCTCCTCCTCTGCCACAATCTCCTCGTATGGAATCTGTGGTCCAGTCAAGATGATGGTCACCGGGCCTTTGACCACCTCGCCCTTCTCAAAGTCGTAGTAGGTCAAGTATTCCGACGTGATAAGCAGGCGCAACTGGTTCATCAACACGGAATAAGTACTTGAAGGCTCAGAGTGCATTTCAAGGTACACAAAAAAGGTTTCTTCAGGTGAGTCGTAAAACAAGCCGTTGAAGTCGCAGGCAGATTCATTCAATGGGTGGTCTCTACAGTTGACTTCGTCGACAAGCCGCATGAGTGGCTCGAGGTACTCTGAGTCAAGTGTTGCCTCTGGTGAGAGATAGAGATTATTGCGTCCAAGGTACAAAGGTGAGTCTGCTCCATAGTCCTGTGTATCCAACAACCACACTCCAGCCTCAACTGCACGGAAACCTTTTGAAAGAGCGCCAAGCAACGGCCACGGATTCACGTCATCATTTACCGAGTTAATGTTGAGAAGCGGCTTTCCCCGGTTGAGGTGTGAAACCGTCGCGTTGCGGGGGTTGCAGATCCCGTTGTCAATATTATGAAACACAGCATCGCAACAGTGGTCCTTATCAGGCTCCATGGAGTGACTGTCGACAAAGTGGGCCGGCTCTTGCACCCTCAGCACAGAAACGCGGGTTCTCTCAGGGTCCATGTGCCGAACAGGCTCGATGAAGCTCGCATGAGTGATACTGAGAAGAAGAGTAGTGATGACGCTAGGTTTTAGCATGGTGTAGACAAGCGTGGTACAGGTTTGTATATATGTCTATATGGTTTGTGTATGTTTATTGGCGGCTGCAGGGGGTGGGATGTAGAGGGGGTAACTTCACAGATGCGCATATTAAGGTGGGGTGGGAACCAAGGAAAAACTAAGTCAAGCTTGTTTAGATGAGAGGTTAACTCAGGTAAGCCTTGGGGGCAATTTTGGGTGGCTGATTTGCAGAGGGTGAGGGGTTGGAGCTAAATAGGAAGGGAAGTGGCTGGTGACAAAACAGGAACCAAGTGGTGATTAGAATGTGTTTACAGCTATGTCTACAAAATTGGGGACAAAAAATTTTATTCAATAGTATTTACGGTCATTGTCTGTACTTGTGACAGTATGCCTCAAAGCAGTACATGGCAAAAGCAGCTTAATTTAATCTTGACGCTATACTAAAAGTTAGTGCTGAAGCGTTTTTAATGACTTTCTTCTCAAATGTATTGGAGCGACTGCATTTTTTTTGATATCCTCAGAATACTGCCTTCTTTTAAGAACAGCACGAAGGCATAATGTATATGGTGCATTCTAAATGGAATAAAATTACCACTTTCCAAGCTCAAGCTAGCTCACAGTCACAAACAGTCTATGTGGAATGCATTCAATACAATTCACAGGTAACCACTTTCCAAACTGTCCGTACTCATCAAAATCTATATAAACATATTCAAAAGAAACATACCGGAAAAGTACAACATATTATTCAGAATAGCTACAAACAAAAAGCATCTGGCTAGCCAGACTGCAAAAGGCACTGAGTACCTTGGCATACAGTTCACAGTCGGTGACAAACTAGCTGTATTTTGAGCATAGCGAGCATCTCTTACTCAAGAGCCTTTGACTGATTCGGGTATCACAAAATTTAATTCGTTTTTACTATGACTTCTTAAATGAAAACTTCATCAATTTGTCATCGTTGGATATGCCTTGGCGAATGAGCATGTATATGCTCATTTGAAAATGACCGCTCGGCTGAGCTCAATTATCATTATTATTGTTTGACATAATCCGCAAAATATGAAGAAACAAGTTAATGATATCCAAGTATAACGCAATAGTTGCTGGAACTTCCTCCTCTGGGTGGTACTTGTTCATGATCAACTGGGTATCCACCAAGATAAACACAGAAAACACAATAGCACCAATCACACTGTAGATGTACTCCACAGTAGACCCAAAGTCCAAGAACATGGAAAACACACTAAATGTCACCATGCTCATCAACACGTAGAAGAGAATGCCCTGCAAACCTGTGAAATCGTACTTTGTCTGGAAAGCGAACAATGTAAGTCCCACAAAAATCGCTGCAGTAAGAACGACCGCATTCAAAACGGTGTGGGAGTCGTAGAATGTGGTCACAACACCAACTGAATACGCCTCACACAACGTGAAACCAGCAAGAAGAAGAAGGTTGTACGGGTAACTTCTGCTCATCACATAAGAGCCAATCATAAAGCCCAAGGCACCAACAAAAGAGAGAATGAGAAGCCACATGCTGTTCTGAACGAACTCTTTGGTTGGCTCCACTGAGTTGAAAATAAGGCCCAATGCCATGGTTCCCAATAACTGGAGAGTCAATAAAGTGTACACTTTACGGATGAACACTTGCCGAATCGAGAGCTCACAACTTGCTACGTTGGTCCCATACTTGAAGTCATCTGGAAGAAGAGCCTCCTCTGTGGAGACTCCCTCATCGCTGTACGCAGGGGGGTTGTTGTAGGGGGTAGACATGATGGTGGTAGGATGATCAGTCGGAATTTATATGAGATGAGGTCACGTGGTTTCTGTGAGATTTAGAAAATCGGTATGAGAGTATTCCCTGAGTGTGTTGTGAGGTCGAATAAATAGTTTGGACTGAGCTTGATGCTTTTTATAAAATTTTAAGGCATTGATAGGGTTTTTTAGTGCCGTTCTTTACGTCTGACATATACTATGCGCACGCAGAGAAGGTTCCAGAGGGGCCTGGAGTAAGAGCGAAGGAGGAGTATATAATTGCTTGTTGAGTGTTTTATACCTATTTCATAACTTGTTTGAATGGCTGGGTATTTATGAGAACACTTGGGAGTGTTTTTTTTATGGATTAGTGATTCGTAGGTCAACACGTAAATACGTTCAAACACGGTTGGTGAGCAGTTATATCAATAAGGCCAGGGCTGCCCTTTATTTGGAGCATTTTGACGGATTCAGTTGTGATTTTTTTCTATGGCTACGGTGATTCGCATCGAGCTTGAATGTTAGATAATTGATTATAATGGGGGTAGATTTAAGTAATAACTGTTCAGAATAACTCTAAAATACTTTTTGAGACTATAATTTGTTACTGCTTCAAGCCTTTAAGTATCCCCTTTTTCCTTTTTCACACCTTTCGATAGTATATTTAAATGGCAAAGATGCCTTGGAAACAATAAAGCCGTTCTGAAAACCCTCAAGTAATTAATACTGTCACTGGTTATAATAAACAAGCATCTTAATATACAAGCTCTGATCTTCATCTGTCATGGACAGTTTATCCCACACAGGGAGTAGAGAGGGTGAATTCTACACAAAATCAATTATGGTTTATGAATAAACTCAATTATGTACAGGCTACTTCCCGCCAATCTTTTTCTGGTCCTTCCCTTTAACTGCGTTCACCAACTTACGGATATCACTATTCACATATTTCCCCTTCTCCTTCAATTGCCACCCCAACCCCTGCTCCTTTCTCATGCGTCTCTTTTCTAATCTAATTTTCTCGTTGATCGCTCCTACTTTATCATCATACGAGATACCCTTGTCGGCTTCCTCTATGGACTCCTTTCCAAAAAGATGGTCAAACACACGCCCATCACCCCAGAAAAATCCCAGACGGTCCACAATCCATGGAATCCTTTTAGTACCCTCCTGGAGCAAGAACAAAAACGAGCCTTTGTCATTCGTGAGATATAAACCCTCGTTTGTGAAAACCTTAGTTCTGTAACTACGGTTAAGACTAGCTAAAGGTATGGTTCGCACCGGTGTAGGCCGGCCGGGAAAAAAGGGATGTGATGTGAAGCGCACAAGCTCTTCCTTATTCGAGCTTGTTTCGTTGGAACGTACAGGTATATACCACATTCTGCGAATCAATTTTGTAGGAATTGTCAAAAAGAAAACCGCCAAGGCCGCAGGAATCGCAAAAACTGTTAGTGTCACAACATTTCGAGCGGCGAAAAGAAGCGTATTTTGAAGTTCAGGTAATTTTTCCTCATTCTTGTTGTAAAGTGTGTATGCAGAATCAAAGGCCCACTCTAAGAAAATAAGACCGTAAGTGATAGCTACAAACGCAAAAGCACCGCAAAAAAGAAAGTAAAGTCGGTGAGACTCAGCCTCATAGATCAACTCGGGGCCTTCTTTGTGCTTGAGGATCTGCATCATTTTTGTGAGGTTGGATCCTGCTTTGGGTACGTCTGGTCTTGGGATCAATGCAGGAATCGCTTCTCTTTTGAGTGGAAATTTGGGGATTCGATCCAGAATCGTATTGGTTTGAGGTGTTCTACCGGGGACATGCTGGTTTATGTGGGATTGTGCTATGCTCTTGGAGATTTCTCGGTCAAGCTTCTGGAGGTCTTTCTTCAGATCTTTGACATTTTTCACCTCATTGACTTTTTTGAGGGCGCGAAATAGGGAGGTTTTCTTGAGAAGCAGAGGATGAAATGTGGAAAAGTGAGACGCTCCAAAAGGACGTAGAAGGCTTAAGGCTCGGAGGGGCACCATAATGCTCTTTGGTTAGTTTTCACTCTATGTAATTTTCAGTCACGTGGGAGGCATCACATTAACAATATTTAGGTATAGCAGAAATGTGAACAGAGTGAAAACATTGAGTTGATGGCAGCTTAAAAGGTGTCCTTGTCTCTAGGTTCTTGCCTGTTTACTTTTGCAATTCAATCTTTCGCGTTTATTTGTTTGGCTGATTGGGCATTTACGTGAGTTGTTTTGGAGTCAATGGGTGATCCTTAGTAATTAAGGTTATAACAAGCCTCCCAGAAAGTTGTATGTGTTTCTGGTCCGCTTTTTACGTATCCTCAGGGCAAAATATGTTCTATAATGGTTGCATCCAAGAGACGCACTTGTAGTGAAAACTGAGTTAAATAATATGAAAATATAAAGAAATTTCTTCACTTAGGCATAATGACATACATTTTATTGGACTGACACCAATGCACATGCTTTATCTATTACAAGTGATGAAAGACAGCCAAGAACCGTTCTACAACGAAAAAAAAAACACTGAAACAACTACACACCACTCAAAACTAATCTCTCACTTACGAAATACATCCAAATAGAAGATTGTCTACAGACCGAAGTATAAACAACTGAATCTAGATCTGTAGTGCGAAACGAAAAAAGCCAATCGAAAATTCTTATTGGCTACTTAAAAATACCTCAAACTGGCCCTATCTTAGAAGCAATTCCCGCTCAGGACAACTACGTACACACTTTGGATAAGACATAGCAACTGTGTCAATTTGACGTGAAAAATCAGCTGCATGAAATTTAAAATTTAATTCATGCTTCTAGAGAACATTATCGAATTTTGCCCAAATCAGTTATAGATCGAACCAAATAACCCCTTAGTTCGACTCCTGAAGACTCGCTAATAAACGTTACGCTCAGAAATACACACAAACATTTCCGTACACAGAGACACGTGAGCGTTACGAGCCCGCAGAAGTAAGATTTGCCACCCGATAACAAATTAAACACAGCTAGCTGGCTATATAACTGAGGTAGAAGATCTGGGTTTAGGGATACTTGATTGATAGTCGTTAGTAAATTTGACTGCAATTTGGATTTCGGAAAATTGAAATTTCAATTTTCAGGGGTCATCTTGACTAGTATCCGCAAGAAATATTGGCAACAGGTATTGCAAACCCCGAGGATCATATCAAAAAACAACACAGCAAAATGACGGCTGTCCAAGTTCTAGACCAGAAACGACTTCCTCGTGAGCTCAAAATAAAGACAATAAATCGCACTTATTACACGCGAAAACTGCAACGTTCAGACTCTGTACCTACGGCAAACTACAGTAGTCCTCCCTCCTCAGCCTGGGAAACATCCGAGACTTTCTCAGAGTTCTCAGACCTGTTTGACAAAGAAGGATACATGTATGATCAGTCTGTAGTTACTCCTGATAATAGCGTGAGTCCTCCTGCAATTACCGAGAATAATCTTAAAGAAGACAGTCTTGAGCTGAATCCAGACTATATAGTACTTTGTTCGACGCTCAATCTTTTGTATGCTCAGAGAGAGAAAGTGAAGAGAGACATGGTTCAGCTTCGGCTGCTCAGGAAAAGGCTCAGAGAGGACCCTAGTAAATTAGGTGGAATGATCAAGAAGGGAGCCTTCCCCACAAGAAACCGGATATTGAAGTGCCCAGTAATCGATATGACCAAGTATGGAGCAGGTAAGAGCGAGCAGGGGCAAATTGAACACGAACTTGCTGAGATACAGGAGTCGTGCTTATGGCGAGTGTCTGGTGTTTTTCGTTGATGTTATGATTTAGCTGTGTATATATATGCTTTATATGATGTATGATATATGACGTGCGTGTAGTAATACGCAGTTGACACGGAAAAATCGTGCACACGAAATAGTAGTATCGAACGAGGTTTAGCCTGTACCAGAGTTTGTTAGGATTGTGTTGAGAAGAAACTTAGGTGCGTGTTCTTTTTACCAACAAAGAATACAAAGAGTTTTGAAGGGAAGGATATTATATTATTCCGAAAGGAAATATCTGCCTCAAGTGCATCAATAGATCATCAGCCAACATAACAAAAATCACAAGACCTTCAAAAATACCAAAGCAAAAAAGTTTATATTCAAAAACAAAGAATTGCAACGATGGAGCTCACGACAGACATCACCAAACTTTGGTATTTTCCTCCGGACTCAGACGATGACGTGCCGCGCTACGCGATCGCATACGCGCTCCCAGATAAGACCTTTCCC
This sequence comes from Saccharomycopsis synnaedendra, assembly GCA_031124835.1. Lineage (NCBI taxonomy): Eukaryota > Fungi > Ascomycota > Saccharomycetes > Ascoideales > Saccharomycopsidaceae > Saccharomycopsis > Saccharomycopsis synnaedendra. The sequence goes on from JASTUD010000001.1 coordinate 1,010,317, forward strand.
CGGTATGACAGCATCACTGAGATGACGGTTCAAGACGTGCTTAAAATTCAACCTCTAAGAGTGAACAGCGACATGATGCAGGTTAGTTTCCGTGGTGACAACGCTGGTGTAGTAGATTTTAGTGACGATAGCGTAGAGAGTGCGTTTGCATCATTTGTGGCGCAGTGGAAGAGCGGTCTAAAGTTTGTAGAGACCACTACTGCAGAGCGCAAGCTCAGTGGGTCACAGATCCGCCAAATACGTCATAAAGAGGAAAAGAGAAGGCAGAAAATCGAACTTTGTAAGTTCTTATGTGCAAACTTATCGCTGTACGTGAGCACTGCTGATGTAGGTGTGCGCGTGGTCACGTGGAACCTCCAGGGCCGGTCCCGGGCGTTCGAAAGCGAGAAAGAAGGGTGTAAAAAGCTTTTGGGTATAGGAGAGACGGAAGCAGACATGTATGTGGTGTATCTTCAAGAGACTGTTGCGTTGAACGCAATGTCTTTCTATTCATCTCCTGTCTTAGTGAGCGAATGGGGTGGTTTTGTGGTAGACCTACTAAATGAGTCCGTTCGTCCGCCAAGTACGGGAAGCACGTTGGAGACTCTGGACCAGGTTTTGACCGGGGACCCTGATAGTCAAAAGTATGAGTACCTTACAGATAACCGACTTCTTGGTCTTCTGACCATTGTGATTGTGCGCCGAAGCCTCAAGAAGCAAATTCTGAACATTGAAGTGGCCACTACCGGTACCGGCATCTTGAATGTATTTGGCAACAAAGGTGCTATTTTGGTCAAATTCACTCTTAGTTACGATAAAGACATTCTTCCTTTTGTAAAAGACGAAGCAAACGAACTCACAGAAGATGAAAGACAGGCTGTAGTACACGGTTACAAAATTGTGCTTGTGAATACACACCTCACTGATGGAGCTGGGGGCCTAGCTAAAAGAAAGAAGGAACTTCAGGCAATCGAAAAGAACTTGAATTTACGAGAATACTTTCCAGACGATAGTTTTTTCTTGGTCAATCCAATGGAAGACTACTCGGAAATAGAAGCCTTCAAGTTCACAGACCAGGAAACCATCAGAGACAATAGACTTCTTAGCTTGGAAGACTTAACACGTAAAGGGCCTAATAGCCCGAGCATCAGAAGTCCTGTGGCTAGTCCTTCTATTGAGAGTACTGTTCAAAGTCCTATAAAGAGTCCTATAGTTACGGGCCCCCCTATCAGAAGCCCTACGGTTACAAGTCCTACAACTATCAGTCCTACAGTCGATGCTCCTCCCAGAAATTCATCTTTTGATGACGTATCTCTCAAAATCAACACTGTACTTTCCCCTGTTCTGGATAAGCTTTCTGTCCTGCCGTCTTTCTCGGATGCTATGACTTTCCGAACTTTCACTCAGAAAAGTTCAGAGTTGGGCTTGTTCAACGACAGCTTTATGTTCTTAGGAGGAGACATGAACTTTAGACTTGTGCCTTTGGAACCTACTGAAGAACCGGAGTTTTTAGAGGAGGTAAAGACTCTTTTGACTCTGAAACGCATAGACTCGCTCGTGGAACGTGACTCCTTAAGTATAGAGAAAACTAACATGCGTATTCTCTCTGGGTTCACTGAGGCAGGGATCGACTTCATGCCTACTTACAAGTATAAAGTGGATGCACCTGCAGAGGACATAAACCTTGAGGATGAGACCCCTTCTCTTCCATACGACTTTTCACGTGTCCCTTCGTATACTGACCGTATTTTCTTCTCGGAGGGGGGAATTTTTGAAGGGGGAAATATCCGGGTGAATAGTTATAATCTGGTCGACATTTCCGCGAGCGATCATCGGCCTGTGTATCTTGATGCGACGCTCAAGGGTATCCAAATGATTGATTTTGATGCGCGATACCGCTTGATGAAGGGCTTTTTGAAGAGCATTGATTTGCAGGAGAATGCCAGTAAACCGGATGCCGAGGTGAGTCCGCTCGATTTGAAGACCGAAGTGCTGGTCTTGAGAGAGGGCGTGGAGCACGAGATTACCATAGCCAACCAGGGTAGCAAACGCTTCACGTGGGAAATTGTGAACTACGACAAAAACAACACGTTTATTCTGGTAGAAGGTGGAGAGGAAGGCATTTATACAAACTATCTAAATGAACCTGTGGTGGAGATTTCTCCTGTCAAAGGAGTTCTTCCATCAACAGGTGTAGCACGTATCAAGATTAAGGTGAACTCTGTATCTGTGGGAGTTCGTCGGATCGTGTGCCTGCTTATATTGCGCATTGTAGGAGCCAAAGATTTTTTTGTTACTTGTGAATTCACCACTGCTCCTTCTGTCTTTGGTGAGTCTTTGGACATGCTTAATAATGCCAAAAGCTTTGGGCTGCTGCTGGGCATTCCACCAGCGGTCTATGAGTTGGTGAACTATCTAAGTAACAATTTATATGAGGGGATGTTTAATGGGGTATTTGCAACTTCCAAACTAGAGCTTCGAAAGCAGATTCTTAGTGAGGTTGACATTTCTATAAGACAGCAGTTGGAGGGGGGGGCTTTGGATCAGGAGTACATTGCACAGGCAGAAAAGTTTGCCGATCAGCATGAGACACTGCAGGCGGTGCTCCGGACGTTGGTGTTGCTACTCCTGCACTTGGATGGGGGAATCATTCCCCAAGAGTTTGCTGCATTTATATTGGACGAAATAACGTTGCCTTCGATCTTCAGTATGGGAGCAGACAAACTGGAGCTCCAGTCTGACATCGTGACTAAGATCTTGGAATACTTACCGGGATTGCGGGCAAACGTATTCATGTACTTGTTGTCTTTCTTGACTTTATACTGTGCTCAGTATAAAAATGTAGATAAGAATGCGATTGTGGCGGTGTTCGAGGATGCGTTGATGAGCTTGCCGGGGGATGCAACCAGGGGGGTGAAGGGGAAGCGGAGGGAGGTTATCAAGTTGTTGATATGATACCCTCTAGGCGGTCCTTGAACAAGATGAGAGGGCTAGCACCGAGTTTTTTTTCTTTGACGGTCAGCATCTCAAGCTGATCAGTTTAATCTTATAATCTCATCATTCATGATCAATGTACATATACAAATACTGACCCTGATTATGTGTTGTACTAATTGATAAAATGCTCTTATCTGTACTTAAAGTAGGTAGTTGATATAATTAATAGTTTTAGACTTCAGTTCCTTTCTATAAGATCGAAGACCAGAGACTAGAAAGAAAAGTCTGCAGTTCATGAACTGGTTTTAATGAATTGCGGGCTTCCTGTGTATTATCTTCTCCTTTGTATTGAGAGGTGGTGTTGATGAATGAAGATAGAAGTTTAGTGAATGAAAAATACGTCTCAAGCTAGGATTTGGGAAAACAGTTCGTTGCAACACCTTAATGAGTCAAAAATTACGGAAAAATTCTCAAAAGTTTATTTTTAAAGATTAATAGTAGCCTTATGTTCGATTAACGACTCAATAGTCTCACGAAATGTGAGCTTACACGTTATAGTCTATTCGGAATTTCCTGAACAATAGGGCTTGATGTCTTCAACTTATTGAAATCTAAATTCATTGTCAAGAGCAGTTTAATTAAGTAGCATGTGATAAAACGTTTCGATTTTAGATAAGTATCATGGCGATGCCGGCAATACCAACGTAAGCTCCAGCCTTGATAACAGCTGCACCGGCAGAGGAGGTAGAGGGAGAAGAGGAAGAGGAAGGGGAAGAAGAAAAGTCGGAGGACGATGAAGACGAAGACGTGGAGTCAGAGTCAGAAGAGTTGGAGCTAGAACTCAAGCCAGAGCTAGTAGAATTGTAGCCAGAGCTAACAAAAGTAGTAGCAGCAGCGGAGGAGCCAGTAGAAGATGCAGCTATAGAAGAGCTGTTAGCGCTTAGGACAGATCCATCAGAGTTCAAAGGAGCAACGCCCTCAGAAGCGCTTGTCCCCCAGATAGTCTTCGTGTAGTAGCCATTTCCGTGGTTCCCAGTAATGACCGTGTTTGTAATGTAGTAACCAGATGGTGCTGGAGTGAGGTCTGAAAGTTGAGTGACAATCTCTACAATGGACTGACCATCAATAGGAACAGTCACAGTCGAGAAGGCCACAGCAGTTGTGAAGAGAACAGCTGAAAAAAGAGCGGATTTCATTTTCGGATGGGGAAGTAGAGGATATCCGCACCTATAAGTATGCGGCTATAAGCAGACCCCATATATATAGTCTGTTCAAAAGCTTTCCAATAAGAACGACTGAGAAGCACTGACGTTAATAAGTGTTGCCTTTATAATGGATTGTTTTGTGTGATTACTGAATTTGTTGATTAGCTGTTGATTGAGCCAAAATACTCACCGTTCGACTAGATACTAGACCTATTGACATATGCATGGCTGCATTTGGCAGGTGAGTAATAGAATATAATCGAAACTACATTAAACAAGAAGAACGGATTCGAGTATTACCTTTCTGTTGCCACACTGTATCTGGGATATAGTATTTTAATTGCCTCGAGACATCTGACAGCTGTCAGCGGCTTTGTCAACTGAGCAGGGTTCAATTTCAGATTTTTGCGAAGACCGAATGGGAAAATCCGTATGTGGCTCCTAATGTTGTTCATATAGAGAGTATAAATGGCACATTTCGGTGAAATAGATGGGCGCTTCGTCTGTTATTGATCTATGTGATAGTTGGACATTTATGTGAAGACAGTGTTTGGCAATTGGGACAACTTGACTTAATCTGAAATTCTTATTTTAGAGTAACTAGTGCACTGGGTAGCAGGTTAAATGGAATATAGTACTTCAAAATCTGTCAAATGATCACTGTCAAGTAGAATCTGAAACCTCAAAAAAGGCGACATGTAAACCTCACTTGAAATAGGTCAGTCTCGAGGTCTCGGTTATGTGAAAACCTACAGCATCTGTCATACTTATCAATATCAACAATAGTGAATACAATAAAACCCCACAAAAACTAATTGTACTTCGAAAGATATTCCTGAAGTTGTCTATAAAGCCGGCGTGTTAGCTGTTGGCTCATAAAGGGCAAAGTATTGAGATACAACGTAAACAAGTTTTTGAGTAAGCTCACTTACTCATGACGTCAAGGTTACAATACTCAGAGTTCATGAATGACGATTGTTGAGAAAACTCTTTTTTAGATATTTTGAGCTTTATAGAGAGATCTCACTATACATCAGTCTTTCAGTATTTTTTCTGGTGTCTGTGGCAAATGTGCTTTTCCTTACATCAAGATTCGGCAGTGCTGTGACAAAGACTCAAGAAATTAAGACAAGACACTTTCGAGAGCAAGGATTAGACATTTCAAAAGCCGTAGCGTTGACGATAACCGTCGATGCTTTTTATATGGAATAGAAAAAAAAGGGCAACATCTGCCTACTTGCTTAAGGGAACGCAGTAAAGGCTGGCAAATAACATAGAGGCATAACGCAAATATTGAAAATATATACGATGCAGATTATCCGAAAGCAGTTCCCGATAACTGTATTTTCAGTAGTGAGGCAGATCTCATAAAAATGGCGTCACACGACTCAGGAAAATGCAGGGCTATGAATCGTTCTATCTATATACTCATCTCACTTGATTCACGATAAGAAAAGCGCATTCGTGTGAGGCCTGATTCGTCCAAATGATTCTTTTGTTCGTACCTGTTGTTGCTATCGGCTCTGTGACTGTTCAAAGAACTTCGTCTATATAATCGTTTACGTTCCATTCGAATGTTCTAAGGTTCATGCTACGCAGTATGTTTCTGCTCTAGGGGTGCAAGGAAACTCGCAACGAATGTCATTTCAGCCAGACTTACAAGCCTGAATCTAAGGAACACAATTTGTTGAGAAAGTGGGGAAATCATTTGACAGTATGACGGCATACCCCGCAGAAATTCAGGTTTGTTAAAAGCACGCCAAATTTAGTAGAAAATAGGTACATTAGCTGGAAAGTACGTCGATCTTCAGAAGGTATATGAAAAATTATACAATATATAAAAATTTAAGCTAATAGTATGCCCTCGGTAAAAACCCCGGCAGCTCATTTATGCAGAATAAGGCTAGAGAATAAAGTATCTTAGTTGCTACGAAAACGGTTTTATTACGTAAATCTATCTTCAGTTTTGTTGTAAGCGGGAAAAGAAACGTTAAACTTCGATACATCTCAACTCCGAGATCCACCTGCATGCAGGTCGTGCTTGTCTAACCTTCTTAAAGGGTGTTCTTGATTGGCTTTGAAGGTCGAATAACTCATAATACGTAAGTAGAAAGCATAACTCACACCTTTTGGCGGAGCGATCATGTGTAATTCATGCAGTCCCCATGGGGCAGATAAAGGATACATCTATGACGCATGAAGTCTTGGGGTGGATAATCTGCTTCGCCGGAGTATATTACGTATGGTCATCAAACTGAGGAAATATTTTTTAGGAGGAGAAATCAAACCCAATATAAATGCCCTTGTATTCTATTCCCGTACCATTTTAGGTTGTCCCTCATAGGATTCTGTGGAACTCCTTCTCCGGAAAAACATGCCGGAAAATGTGCATACATGCATATCGCGATTTCAAACGCGAAGTCCGGGTTTAGGGTAGGCGAGGGGCTGGTATTAAAAACACAGTTATATAATCAATTGGGAAGACCCCAGAGGAGTTAGGTCATATTGATTTGGATTAATAAGGACCTTAATATCTTATGGGCCGAGCCAGACCGCTGACGTCTTCAGTTTCAACTTCCCCCACACTTTTCTGATCGTCTGATTGAAGTCTGGGGAAAACTTCTGTTTTTGGCGATGTCTTGCTTTTTTCATATAAAGAGGAGTGTCCCCACTAAGAAAGCAGTGCTGAAATGGATACTTTATCAGAGAAAAGTCTTAAGCCTACAGCTACCGATGAAGAGTCTGTCCGTGTTGAGGATGAGACTCGTAAGATCGAAATGGCGGAGAAGCTCCAGGGTGTCAACATGGATCAGGAGCTCGCACGTCTTGAGGAGCTCAGCGTTACAGAAACTGCCTCGAGAAGCATGTGGGATCGCATAGTGTTTGGAACATGTCGCGAAATTCACTTCAAGGAAAAGCGCCATATGACATACATGCTTGGCTTCTTCGCCAGTATGGGTGGTTTGCTTTCTGGTGTTGACCAGTCTTTGATCCTGGGTGCCAACGTCAGCCTTGTGCCAGACTTGCATTTGTCTTCCCACGAGCAGTCTCTCGTGAGTTCTCTTGTGCCAGTTGGTGGTATCTTAGGTTCTATTTTGGTTTCGCCCTTGAACCAGTACATCGGCCGTCGTATTTCGATCATGGTTGCTTGTATCATGTACACTGTGGGTGGTTTGCTTTGTGCGTTTACTCCAAATGTCAACGGTATGTACGCGGGACGTATTTTCATAGGTGTGGGTATTGGTTTGGAGTCGGTGATTCCAGCTTATGTCAGTGAGTGTGCGCCTGCTGATGTTCGAGGAAGCTTGGTTTCGCTTTATCAGTTCAACATTGCTCTTGGTGAAGTATTTGGATATGCTATTGCCGCCATCTTCTATGAAGTGCACGAGGCGTGGCGTTTTATTTTGGGTAGTTCTTTGGTGTTCAGTACGATTCTCTTCTGTGGTATGGTGTTCCTTCCCGAGTCGCCACGTTACTTAGTCGTGACGCAAAACAAGGTTGGTCACGCCTGGCGCATCTGGAAGCTCCTTAGAAACGTAGATGAGGTTGAGAATCAAATGGAGTTTTTGGACATGATACAAAGTGCAGAGCAAGCCAATATTGAAGATGGAGAACGTAAGAAGTGGGAGATCTTTGACTTTATCACCATCCCTCGTGCCCGCAGATCTATCATTTACGCGAACATTATCATTTTCCTTGGTCAGATGACCGGTATCAATGGGCTACTTTACTACCTTTCCGAGGTGATGAAGGCCATCGGGTTCGACGAGAAGCGCAGTGTCTTCATGTCTTTGGTGGGCGGAGGAGCCCTTCTTATCGGTACCATTCCAGCTATCTTGTGGATGGACAAGTGTGGTCGTCGTTTCTGGGCCAATTTCTGTTTGCCATTATTCTTTGTAGGTCTTATCTTGGTCGGTATTGCATACTTGCTTCCGATCACTACCTCTGCCGCTAAGGGTATGTACTTGAGCGGCATTATCTTGTATATGGGCTTCTTTGGTTCTTACGCAACATTGACATGGATCACACCAGCCGAAGTTTACCCTACGTACCTCAGAAGCTATGGTATGACCATCACATCCATGATGATGTACTTGTGGAGTTTCATCATTACTTACAACTTCAGTGCAATGTTCAAGGCTTTGACCAAGACCGGTTTGACTTTGGGTTTCTACGGTGGAATTGCGGTACTTGGTTTCATTTACCAGATTCTATTCGTTGTTGAAACTAAGGGAAAGTCTTTGGAAGAAATCGACGATGTCTTCAGTCAGCCGACTCTGACGATTGTGTACCAGAACTTGAGAAGCACAAAGGACGATGTCAAAGATCTCTTGCGTGGAAGAGTGAGCAACGTTGTGTTTGGACGCAATGTGCACTACTGATTGATATCAGGAACTATATACCTTTATAGCTAACCAAATTTTGTACCTTGTTTTCTGTAGAAATTGTAGCTCTTCTTTTTACTAGTGCACTGGTAGTGTTGTAACACGCGCGGCCACTTTGTTTTCCTTCTTGGCTGAACATGTGCCTCGATTTAGAAGTCAACTAAAATTGCTTGGGTTCATTGTTGATATTCAAAGATATTCAGGGTTTGGATTTTGCTCGATTCTAATTGTGCACTACACGAGGCGCGATCTCGCGCTTAATGATCTCTTGAAAGCAGTCGCTGGACTCCTTTGGATCATAAACAAAGGGAGTACCTTCTTAACACACAATACGTGTAATTTAACTATTCAAGGAGATTCATGAAAGAAAAAATACAATTCATCATCCCTTACCCCGGAAGATCTAGATCTTGCTCAGGCAGGTGTGCAGACCAATCACCTAGCCTCTCAGGTAACATGCAGCCAGTAAGTACTTGTCAATCTAGTAGAACCCAACCTCCTGAAGATCTTCTTCAGGAAAGAAGAGTAGTCAGTTCTCCTTTTGCAATTTTGCGAATGGGAAGGCTACTCGCTATTAAGAAGTTAAGGATTTGATTCGAATATGCAATTGTAGCAAAAGTAAAGGAAAACTCTCCACCATGGAGATCACACCGACATCAATCACCAAGGCCATTAAAGCCATTAACGTGAAATATGAAAACCATCCCTGAACTTATTATCGTCGTAGCTGCAGTCGCCTTGGGGCTTGAGATCGGGGCTTCAAATTTTTGACTCGGGCCCCCCGAGTCAATTTTTCACCACTCAGGCTCACCTTCACCATTTACCACCTTGACTGCCATGTTTCGTTTTACCCGTGTTGCACCTAGAATCATTAGAAGCCTGTACGCTGTTCGGTTCAACCTGAGCCTTGCTGGGAACGAGCTCAAGAAGTCAGCCCTTCCCCACACTTTCAGCAATGAGCCCATCGTGAAGTATACTTCCGAGCACGAGTGGATTGCTTTGCACCCAGATGGAACTGCTTTTGTGGGCATCACGAAGTACGCTGCCGATGCCTTGGGTGACGCTACTTTTGTGGAATTGCCAGAGGTTGGAGATGCTGTTGAGAAAGGTGACTCCATTGGTGCAGTTGAGTCTGTAAAATCTGCATCTGAAGTGTATGCTCCTGTCAGTGGAGAGGTCACTGCTGTGAACACAGCTGTGGCCGAATCTCCAGGTTTGTTGAACCTGGATCCAATGGGTGAGGGTTGGTTGTCGCAATTGAAGGTGGCTGATGTGGAGGGTGACTTCTCCGGAAACGGGGAGCTAATGTTATTGGAAGAGTATTTGAAGTCTTTGGAAGGAGAGGACCACTAATTTTGAGAATGAACCTCAAGAACGAACGGAATAAGTGGTGGATAAGTATGTGTGATGAAGTGAATCAAATTGCGACAAAAAAATGGAAATGATTGGGTTTTTTACTTGAAAAATCTATTGGAATTCAACTTTGCATGTCAATTGTTCCCTTTTTAGGAGCTCCAAGTTAACTTGGAGTCTCTCGAATGCAATACCAAGAACCTATGTGAGGATCAAATAAATAAGTTGAGCAGTCTATTGATTGTCTTCGAATAAAAATATTACCTGTCTCGTAAACCTAAGGGCCCAAGGGCCCTGGAACCGAGTAACATTTTTACGCTCACAAATTGATCATTAATAGAGCTTAACTCTGACTGCACTTAATCTATTTTGACTTGAACACGCGTCTTTCCACAAGGATATCTGTTTGAAAGAGAGCAGTGGCTCGTTTTCATTCTTGTGACTGACCTTGAGTGTTTGTAATTAGCCAATTGCCTAATTTTGGCTTCGAAATTAAGTGTGTCGATCAGAACCAATGAAAGCTTTTCGGGGCTTTCCGAACTTTTAGTATTACGCCCTAGCCTTGGGTGACTTAATTCCCAAAGATAGGAGCTTAAAAACTGAATTCAGTTTGTGTGTTTTTTGTATGGTACCTACTAAACACCTCTATAATGAGTATACTCAATTCAATTCTTGATTTGTAACGAATATATTAAATTAAACTTCTCAATGTGCCATCGCATTTCCTGCTTTGTTTTGTGTTCTTAGGGGGAAGTAAAGTTTTCGATCTTGATGTGATGGCGATGATACGCGTCATGACCAAGTGTGGAATCAGATGTCCTTCCTACTAACACCGGGAAATATTAACACATAGAAAAGATGCGTGCTAAGTCAACAATCACACATGACCTCAAACCAGTGTATTTATAAGCTTGATTACTCAACAAGTGACTCACCTTGCACGTGTCCATCACAACGCCAGCTTGATTGTGGATTGGTGTGTGATTCCAGTATTTACTCTTTGACTCTAAAAATGCTTTCGGAAATTGAAGAACTCAAAAGCCAGATTAGTGAAATAAGAGCACTGCAGCTCACCAGCGCCCAACTAGATTTAAGATTTTTAGAGTTAAACAGCAAATTGGATGAGCTCATGTCATCAGTAGCGCGAGTAGAAACTAAACTCGAGGACTCAGAGCCAGAGCCACTTCCCAGAAAGAACCTGATGCTCTCTTTTGATGAAACAGAGTCCCAAAGCGAAATACAGCTTACTTTTGGCAAATTTGAAGATTTCGAGTAAGTTTTTCTGATTTGGATCTATCTCTTCGAGACGAAATCTAATTTTTGAGTCAATTCTATGTTATTCTTGTTCTAGATTTAGATTGTCGTTGATTTATAGAGGCCCTTTCATTTTTAAAGATTATAACTGTATTGTAAGATTTATACTAAAATAGTATTTGAAGAATGGTGTCACAAATCGTATAACACAGAATTTTGTAGATGTTTGATATTTTTATTGTCTGTTTAACCATTTCGAGTTCAAGTGCATTGCTTATGAAGGTAAGTGGACTAAAAAACGTGGCAATCAGCTATCAATCGTATAAAATAATCGCGACTCATTTGGGTAAGCTTTAATACACATTTTTTGAACTTCGTATCATCCCTATCTAAGTTCTGCGTACATAACAATGCACGTCAAATAACCTGAGCGTTGAATTCGAATGATCTCTTTGCTAACATGGCAGGGAAGCGTACCAGTCAAGAGTAAAGTTGAAAACCTAGAGAGCTAATATTCGAAAGAAAAACCTCACGGTAGTCCATCCCTATTTCCCAATTACTAAGATGTGATACACCACGATACATAAAACTTTGAAAGTTTAAGCTTTATTTTAAGCTACAGCTTGAAGCTTATATGAATCTAAAAACCTCAGGCATTAAGGTCTCAAAAACTATCGGAGGAAACATGATTTTAGGGCTGGCTAAAAGACCCATCCCCGGCATAACTGACGAATAGAACAACACGATGGAGATCCTCTACAAATATAGCAAGTTAAGACTCTGAGCCTTTGATACGGCTAATGTTTACTTTGGTGGCCGGTTTGAAAGTCTCATCAGAAAGTTTATGAGAAAGTTCAATATCCCAAGAGAGAGCGTTTGAATCATGACCGAGTGCTGATTTCCAGTAGACGAACAAGACCTCTTCTTTACAAAAAAAAGTTTATCATCGTCTTTTGGGCTCCGAAATGCCCAACCTGGTAAACAGAGTAGAATTAGTAAGAAAAAACAGTTTGTTGTCAAGCCGTTAAAAGGCTTGAAGCTTGTATTAGCGAGCTTAAAATGCATAGATAGGATCTAGATTCACCTAATAATGGGTTAGAAGTGCGAATTTTGTTATAAAGTCTGGACACGCAAAGTATTAGGTGCAAGCTCCATGAAAGCGAAAGAGTTGGATGGCACAAGTTTGTGGTTACGCAGAGCTGCCATCGCCTTCTTTACAGAAAGGAAGAGCGCGAAATGGTTCCCTTCTGCTAATACAATTTTATTGAAAAGGTTTCGTGCATCCCCTGGTCACCCTTTGCTCACTGTATCCTTGCAAGGGACCGCAGAGCTTGAACAAGATATGTGTGGGCCTATGGGTGTGTCACGCTTTAACAAAAACGACCATGCAATTTCGAGAAGATCAGAGAAGTTGCCTAAAAAGCACGTCGTGAGTATCGCAGCTATAGTTACAGCCAGGCACATTGCAAAGGGCTCTGATGGTGTTTATTGATTCTGGGGTCAAAGTGGATGATATTGTTTTTGTTTTAAAAGTTAACTTGTTCGAGGAAGAGGTGAAGTATTTGGAGGAGCTTTGCAAGGTGATGGCTTTGTATCAAATATTCTGATATGACGAAAAGTGGATTCGTGAAGCAGCAAGTATGAAGTGTGATTCTTATCAACAATTTCTCACTCGTCAGTACAACACCAATGCAGCTTGTAGATCTTAGACTAGCCTTTGAGATTAACCTCAAAAGTGTACCTGAGCTATTCATTGCAGCGCAGTGCAAAGCGAATTGGTAGCCTGACATATTTTCTACGAGATACTATACAATAAATGGAATCTACACCAAACTGAAAAATCAAATCAAGAATGTTAATCAGATACTATACAAAATTTCCAGAAACCTGGCTATTGAACCCATACATATGTGCTTTATTTTCGAGAAAAAGATAAATCTTGAAGATTGTAAATATCTCAATGTATAAAAAAACTATGGGTATCATCTTGTAAAGATATTATCCCCTCAAAAAAAATTAAGGACCATCAACACATTTCACCCCCGATAGCTAGACTTCGTCTGGCGCCCTCGTCTTCAACTGCAACGCATGAACCCCCCTATCCTTCATCTCCTCCTTGAGCGCCCCATAAACCAACCGATGTCTGTTTGGCTGGCCCTTGATGCCGCCAAATTTGTCACTCACAATTTCAATTCGGAAGTGGGACTCTGTAGTGTTTGTAGCCCCCCTGAGGCCGTGGTGCCCCGCATGCTTATGCGAGTCGTTAAATATCACCAAACTTTGGGGCAGAAACTCGTGCTGCAACTTCTGGGCTATAGAAACCTCGATGGGACCTGGAGCGCTTGAGGAGTACGTAACCATCGCGCGCACTCCGTTGTACACACGTCGTTGGAGCATTGGCAGGGATGAAAAAACGCGTGTGGGGGGTAACTCGCCTGCGTGTCCAAAAAACATGGAATTAATTAAATTTATCAGAAGCAAAACAACCCCTGGCTTGTCTATATTCTACTTTTGTTCGAGAAATATATAACTGATCTTATATAATTGTCTTTTAATTTGATCTTGCCTTTTATTAATCTTCTTATATACTCCCTTTAAATCTCCATTGATCTGCCCTTCTATTTGATCTGAATCTCATGTCTTACGAGCCCGGAACCAGGTGTTGGCTCCCCGATAAAGACCAGGGCTTTGTGCCGGCCCAGGTCTCGGCTAACGAGCGCCTCAGCAACGGTAAGATCCGGTTGGCCTTACTGTTAGAAAACGGGGATTCTAAAGAGCTTCTTCTTGCCTCCCTCGACGAGGAAAAAGAAAAACTCCTCCCACCCCTCCGGAACCCCCCTATTCTTGAGGCCGCCGAGGACTTGACCTCTCTTTCGTATCTCAACGAGCCAGCGGTCCTTCACGCTATCAAAGTGCGTTATGCCCAGTTGAACATCTACACCTACTCCGGAATCGTGCTTATTGCGGCGAACCCATTCCAGCGAATTGATCTGTTGTATCTGCCTGACATCATTCGTGCATATGCCGGGAAAAACCGTGGTGAGCTCGATCCCCATCTTTTTGCCATTGCCGAGGACGCGTATCGCTGTATGAAGCGCGATTGCAAGAACCAGACTATTGTGGTCTCAGGCGAGTCTGGGGCTGGTAAAACTGTGTCTGCAAAGTTCATCATGCGGTATTTTGCCTCGGTGGAAGCTGCTGATGATTCTGTTCAACGTGAACAGGATATGCTGGATGTGGAAAAACAGATTCTCGCCACCAACCCTATCATGGAGTCCTTTGGCAATGCCAAAACCACACGTAACGATAACTCCTCGCGTTTTGGTAAGTATCTCGAGATTCTTTTTGACACGAAAACTGCCATTATTGGTGCTCGTATTCGCACCTATCTTTTGGAGCGTCTGCGTTTGGTGTTCCAGCCCACCAGGGAGCGTAACTATCACATTTTTTACCAGATCATAGCAGGCCTTCCTGAAGATGAGAAGTCTGAGCTTGGCCTCTCGGCTGTAGAGGACTTTTTCTACCTTAATCAAGGCGGAGAAGCGCAGATTTCGGGTGTAGACGACGCCAAGGAGTTTAAAGACACATCTGATGCTCTTACATTAGTCGGCGCCACCCCTGAGGTGCAGAAGGACCTCTGGGCCATTTTGGCTGCGTTGCTTCACTTGGGTAACATCAAAATCACGGCTCTGCGTTCTGACGCGCATTGCTCTCTGGACGAGCCAAGTTTGGTGCGTGCTTGTGAGTTGCTTGGTCTTGACGCGTCTGACTTTGCTAAATGGGTAGTCAAGAAACAAATCACCACTCGTTCTGAGAAAATCACAACAAGTTTGAACGCTGGTCAAGCTACTGTGGCTCGTGACTCGGTTGCCAAGTTTGTGTATGCTTACTTGTTCGACTGGTTGGTGAGTTTTGTGAACCGCGACCTCTGCGCGCCTGACATTCTTACCCAGGTTCTGACTTTTATCGGTGTACTCGATATCTATGGTTTTGAGCACTTCAAGGTCAATCTGTTTGAGCAGTTTTGCATCAACTACGCCAATGAGAAGCTTCAGCAGGAGTTCAACCAGCATGTGTTCAAGTTGGAGCAGGAGGAGTATGTGCGTGAGAAGATTGAGTGGAGTTTTATTGAATTCTCCGACAATCGCCCTTGCATCAACCTCATTGAGCTGAAACTTGGTGTTTTGGCTCTTTTGGATGAAGAGTCGCGTCTTCCTGCTGGTTCTGATGAAAGTTGGGTCCAGAAGATGTACACTCAGTTGGACAAACCTCCTAGCAACTCTGTCTTCAAGAAGCCTCGTTTTGGCGGGTCCAAGTTTGTGGTGGCTCACTATGCTGTGGACGTGGAGTATGATGCTGCTGGCTTCATTGAGAAGAACAGAGACACAGTTTCTGACGGCCATCTTGAGACTTTGAAGCAGACAACAAATGCGCGCTTGAAGGAGATCATGGAGACTGTGGACAAGCAAAATGAGGCCGCTCAAAAGCAGAAGGAAGAGGCTGCTCCTAAACCAAAATTTGGGCGTGCCAAGGCTGCTACCAGAAAGCCCACTCTTGGGCTGATCTTCAAGCGCTCTTTGATCGATCTTATGGCCACCATCAACCTGACCAATGTGCACTACATTCGGTGTATCAAGCCCAACGAGCAGAAGAAGGCTTGGGAGTTTGACTCTTTGATGGTTCTCTCTCAGTTGAGGGCTTGTGGTGTGTTGGAGACTATCCGTATCTCGTGTGCGGGTTTCCCTACTCGTTGGACTTACGAGGAGTTCGCACAGCGTTACCACATTCTCATTCCTTCTAAAGACTATATCCACGTGCTTGACGGGCTGAGAGCAGGTCCTGCTGACGTCAGAGCTCTCTGTGACAAGATTCTTCAAGCTACTGTGGAGGATAAGCAAAAGTACCAGATGGGTGAGACCAAGATTTTCTTTAAGGCGGGCATGTTGGGTCACCTTGAGAAGCTTCGTCTGGCGCGTCTTCACAGTGCTGCCGTGATGATCCAGAAGAATGTGCGCGCCAAGGTGTACCGCAAGCGCTTCCTTGCGATCAAAGCGCTGGTGGTTCTGTTCCAGGCCCTCGCTAAGGGTGTGATGCGTAGAAGAAGCATCCGTGAGGAGATCGAGGCGCACAGTGCCGTGGTGTTGCAGACGCTTTTCCGTCGTTACCTCGTAAGACGGCGTGTAGCGCTTGCCCAGCGCGCCATTCTTGGTGTACAGAGCGCATACAGAGCACGCAAAGCGCAGGCGCTGCTGGTGAACTTGCGCAGAACAAAGGCTGCGGTTACAATCCAGAACGCGTGGAGAGCTTATGCTGGCAAGAAGGAGTTCCGTACCTATGTAAAGGCGGCAGTATTTGTGCAGAGTTGCTTGAGACGTCGTTTGGCGCAGCGCGAGCTCCAGCGTCGTAAGGAGGACGCAAAGCTGGTTAACCATCTTCAGGAGGTTTCGTACCGTTTGGAAAACAAGGTAATTGAGTTGACGCAGCTGTTGGCTGCCAAGATTGGTGACAACAAGAAGTTAACCAGTGAGATTGAGCAACTTCGTCGTAAGGTACAGGAGGGGGCTCTGCTGAGACAGCAGATGGGGGCGCAGGAGCGTGAGATGAACGCTCTTTTAAGTGCCACAAAGAGTGAGCATGCTACCCAGATTGAGCAGCTCAATCTGGAGTTAACCCAGACCAAGTTAGACTTTAAGGAGCTGGAGGCCAAGTTGCAGCGTCTTACTGCTGAGCAGACAGAGCTCAAGAAGACAGTGGAGCTTAATATTGCTGAGTTGAACCAGGCCAGAGACCAGTTGATGAAGTACGATACCAACGAGCAGGACTTGAAGAAGACCATCACCCAGTTGAAACAGGAGATTATTGCTTTGACCGGCCAGGGAGTTGAGCCTCGCCAACCACAATACCCAAGAAGCGAGCCAGGCCAAGTTGCTGTTCTTCCTTTGGGAGGTCATGATGAGGATGGTGGTAATTTGCCGGCCATCAATGAAGAGTTGTGGAAGTTGCTTAGAGACGGTAAGCTGTTACACAAGGAGATTATCGACAGCCTTTTGAAGGGCTTGAAAATTCCTCCTGCTGGCGTTGCCGCAGACTTGACACGTAAGGAGGTGTTGTTCCCTGCGCGTATCATCATCATTATTTTGCTGGACATGTGGCGTTTAGGCTTGACCAAAGAGCTGGAGGACTTTTTGGGTGAAGTTTTACTGGTTGTGCAGGACATCGTGACTAATTTGAAGGACGAGGATGTGATTTCTCACGGTGCTTTCTGGTTGTCCAACACTCACGAGCTTTTCTCGTTTGTTTCCTATGCCCAGCTGACTATTATTGCTAATGACAACATTCTGAATGAATTAAGTGAACCAGAGTACGATGAGTACTTGAATTTGGTGGCTGTGGTGAAAGAAGACTTTGAGCTGCTTAGCTTCAACATCTTCAACTTGTGGATGAAGAAGATGGAAAAGGACTTGGAAAAGAAGGCTGTTCTGGCGGTGGTTTTGCTGCAGCTGTTGCCAGGGTTCATGGCACCAGAGCTGGCAGCCTTTTTGACCAAGGTATTCCTGCAGGGGACTCAGTACAAAATGGACGACATTATTCTGTTCTTCAATAATGTGTACTGGCTGGTGAAGACGTACTTTATTGAGCCCGAGGTTCAAAGTGCGGTGATCACTGAGCTTCTTCGTTTTGTTGATGCCATTTGTTTTAATGATCTCATTATGCGCAAGAACTTCCTCAGTTGGAAGAGAGGGCTTCAGTTAAGTTACAATGTGACCCGGCTTCAGGAGTGGTGCAACCTGCACGAGGTTGCAGATGGTGCAGCTCACTTGGCACATCTTTTGCAGGCTGCTAAGTTGTTACAGTTGAGAAAGACAAGCAACGAAGATATCGAGATTATTTACGAGATTTGCTATGCTTTGAAGCCTTCTCAGATCCAAAAGTTGATTTCTCAGTACTATGTCGCGGACTACGAGGCACCAATTGCCCCTGAAGTGTTGCAGGCTGTTGCTGATAAGGTGAAGAGCAATGCGGGTGGTGCGAATGACGATTTCTTTGAGACTGTGAATAACGAGAGTGGTCATTTCGAAGATCCATTTAGACACGTGCCGTTGCGCCCATTTGTTCGTTTGGAGGCGTATGTGCCTGCGTGGTTGAATTTGCCTATTGTGCGTCGTATTATCGAGTTGGTGGCGAAGAACGCTGCGGGGCAGGATAACTACTTGGTGGATGAGGGAGGAGAAAGCGAGTATTACCATGTGCCGGAGGAAGGCGGGATTGAGGAATATGGAGTTGAGGTGTAGTTTATAGTGGGTGAATATTAGATTACTAGATGTTTGTAGATTTGCAAGTAGGGCGAGCGACGTATGTCTAAATCTGCCATTACAGAGTTTGAATATATCACTATAATTAGGTATCTCCAAGGATATCTTTATATCTTTATCTTTGAATAAGTATGCTTACGTAATAGCAATTACTCTAAAGTGTTCACTTTGGCCTTTTTGGTGAGCGCAAACTGTGGCTTAGGTCATTAAGGAGGCTCTAACTTTTAGCCTTTGAGTCTTGAGCTCAGACAGTCTGGAAGAGTGTATTATACGCGTAGTTGGTGTAAGTATTCCAGAATACCAGTGTATTGAGGAGGGCTGCGAGTGTCTTATCATAGGGATAGGTGAGTGGAGTAGTGCACTCAGGCAATTAGCTTACTATTCAAGGAGTTTTAGTAGTTCGATTAAGTGTAGAGAAGCTTTTGGACACGATCATGAGAGATGTAAAATAGGGCGAACTATTCAACGGGGGTGGTGTTTGTTCAAGGTTCTAGTTACGTGAGGCTGATAACAGAGTGTCTTTCTTGTATCGATAATCGTGCGCCCCTTTCGGAGTTTGAGGGGTATAAATTGCCTCTAAATAATACAACTTGAGCCTTTATATTCAGTTTAATGGAAACTACATATGGAATAACGTGCGATAAGACATGCGCCCCATACAAATATAGTTATTCCTTCCTCATAATCGCTAGCAGTCAAATATTCAGAACCCAAGTGGAACACAAGGCGGCGGAGAACACATGATTTACAAGCGTACTAGATGCATTAGAATGTGTGGTCTTGAACTGTCTGCCAAGGCTTAATATCTGCAAATACATGCGAATCAAAGTTCCAAAGCATTGTAGCAAGATTTCTAATATAATAGAAACGTAACCTTATGTAACATACGCAATGGTTCAGTGCTCGATAGCCGAATTGACGGATATGATAACCAGCCCCACTTTCTAATTACTGATTGCTAACATGTTTTAGCTTAAAGAAGTGCGCTCTATTGCGGTATTGATTAAGTAAATCCGGAATAAGACATTCAATTACGCCTACCGAGTCAGAAGTCAAAAATGCTGTAAAACAACCGCTTTCAACTTTTTACAGCCGAGGTTGATAGGTAGTTTGTATAGTCTACCTCCACTTTTCTCCTGTTAAATACAAGTCATCCCTTATGTTCTATAAGCGTATATTGTTGGTACATCCGCTGTAGCGGACAAGCGGTGCTACTGTACCTCTATCGGAGGTTTTTCGGAGTTCCGTACGGTGCGGAGAATTAGATCGTTACTTGAGCAAGTGGTTCTGAGTAGGAGATGATTGAGTAGGGGTTCTCATTATAGAATTCTGGAGTAGCATTTGAAGCCAATTGCATATACATATGAGAGAGTGTACTTTCTACACAAAAAGTCTGATATCTATTGGTATTTGGTGCATTTTGACGGTCACGTCAATATGCACTCCATCGGGAACTCTTGAGCGCTTACCGAGAATGCGGGAAAACCTGGGGTGCATACACCTCCCCGCATCTAGCTAATGAGGGTTAACTACATAAACGCTCGTAAAGACCGTTCTTTAGAATGGGAATTTTCGAGCTGCGCTACTTTCTCAAAGGCCGAGCTCTCCGGTATTCTGTCATTTTCTGCTCATGCACCGGTTTTCTCCTTCTTGGTTATGACCAAGGTGTCATGGGCAGCCTCATTGGTGCTGACAACAAGTTTGGTCGTGATTTTGGCCATCCGAATGCAAACACTCAAGGTCTTCTCACCTCCGTGTACGATCTAGGCTGTGTGCTCGGCTCCATCATTGCGTATTTCATCGGTGAGCCTCTTGGTCGTAGAAAAATGATGTTCTGGGGTGCATTCACCATGATTATTGGCACCATTCTCTTGGGATCGTCTTACTCCAGAGGTCAATTCTACGCAGGCCGTGTCATCACCGGTATTGGCAACGGTTTCAACTCCCTGACAATTCCTGTGTACCAGTCTGAGTGTTCCTTGGGTGAGGTCAGAGGCCGAAATCTTACATGGCAGGCCGTCGTCACTATCGCTGGTGTGGTCATTGCGTACTGGATTGGTTTTGGGTGCAGTTACACTGACGGCCCAGCTCAATGGCGTTTCCCTATTTCGTTCCAGGCTGTATTTGCTGTTCTGTTGCTCATTGAGTCCTTTTTCCTTCCAGAGACGCCAAGATGGTTGATACAGAACGGGAAAAGTGACCAAGCCGCCCAGGTCTTGGCTGACTTGGAAGGGGCTGATTCTGGTGTGGAGCACCCAGTGGTCGTTAAGCGCAGACTTGAAATTGAGACTGCTGTCGAGTTGGAGTCACAAGGTGGGCCTTTCAGATTCAAAGAACTCTTTGGAGGGGGAAGCCTTCAGAACTTCAGAAGATTGATACTTCTGGCGGCCATCATGATTATGCAGCAGTTTACTGGAAGTAACTTCATCAACTACTATGCTCCAAACATTTTTACCAATATCATCGGTATGTCGAGAACAACAAGTTTAATTTTGGCAGGCACTACTGAGATTGTTTACCTCATCGGATCCTTCATTCCTATCTGGACTATTGAGAAGTACGGTAGACGTAATCTTCTTTTTGTGTCGTCTGCAGGTCTTTCTATGTGTTTCATCATGGTAAGCATTCTTCTCTCTATCGGTACTTACAAATGTGCTTGTGCTGCTGTGGCTTTCGTTTATTTGTACCAACTTTTCATGGGCGTCGGCTGGTTGCCTGTGCCATGGTTCTGGCCCTCCGAATTGAATACTACCCGTGTGAGATCGCGGGCTATGGCAATCTCCTCTGGCTTCAACTGGATGCTGGTCTTCGCCGTGGTGCAAATTACGCCAATAGGGATTCAGAACATTGGGTGGAAATGCTTCGTGATCTTTGCAGTTTTGTGTGCGGCATGGATCCCTGTGATCTACTGTTTCTATCCAGAGACTGCTGGTTTGGAGTTGGAGGATATCGATCACATTTTTGAAAGACCGGGATTCACGAGAGGGGTTTTTAGCACCAGAGGAAGAACGGCAGAAAGATATGCCCACGCAAGAGCGATGCATTTGGAAGATGGCCCAGAAGAGAAGATGGCAGTAGTTTCCGAGGTGGAGCACGCAAACACAGTAAGAAGTGGTGACTTGTAAAACAGATAGAACTTGATCTTAGGATGAAAAACAATTCATTTTAGCTGACAACTCTAATATTTTCGATTTGAGCGTCGTTAGCATATCATTTTTACTTTTTGCAGTGTTCTTCTGTCCATTCAGAATTGATTATCTAGTTTACGGTACACTTGGTTATAAGACAATAGCTAGTCGTTAATCAAGCATAGATGATGACGGTCTTTGTAATACATCAGCTATGAGATTTCACGCATAGGAGCTGCAGTAAGTTGATATACAAATTCTTTAATCAGACAATGTAACTTTTCCTCGAGTAAGCCACAAAAACTGCAAAGCAGCCTTACGAGCAGCATAATCCTCAAGACTATACGAATCTCTTTAATAGTTGAGTCCTATTTACGCGTGACAAGATCGCGTCGTACACAGCAAACTTTAAATACTCCAACAGCCACCTCAAGAAAACAACAACTCATGTAGACTGGAACATCAGACCGAATCAGTAGAGAATAAGCTTAAGGATTGGCTTTCAAAGGGCCCTGGTTCTGGCAAATATACCAGCATAATGTCGTGGCGCAGAAAAAACCTATGGAAGGAGATGCTGCAAATGTGAGAGCCAAATTATGAGCAAAAGCGTGAGCAAAAGCGTGAGCAAAAGCGTGAGCAAAAGCGTCTGTGAGAATCGTGTGAAGTTCGATGATCACTCTTAATGCCTTTGGTGTCTCGAACCATCCGACAGATAAGCAGCAGATCACCTCAGAGTGGTCGGATGGTTTGGTAATACTATTCAGAACTACGAAAAAGTTGAGGAATGGCGTATCCTCGTTAGTGATTTCGTTCCTCCGTAGGTTTGAACAATCGGACAACACCGGTGAAGTTTTTAGCGCAACTGTAACAGGAGCCGCTGGAGGTGTTGCAAATGTATCACGCTCAACCCTGGTATCGGCATTTGTCCAAGAGGCCTTAGAAGTACTAGTGAACGTGGTCATTTACCAATGTATTCGTTGTCAAATCGGTTCGAAAACTAAAATGGTCTGCTTTAGCCGCTAGAGAGGAGGCCTTTGTGAGACAGCTCAGTGGTTGACCACGATTGACATAATTATACTCTTTAACGATTTCTCATGAGAATATTTGAATATACTGTCTTCAAGTTCGTAAGGTAGACACACCGTCATGACTTACCAGAAACACAGTTCGTACAATACAACTTTGATAATAAACAGTGTCGCCGACTCAAAGACTCTATAAACCTACTCATTTTCCAAAAACCTCTCTGTTAAATCCTGCCCACACCAACCAATCACAGGCGCACAAAAAATAGCGTGCTACCCGGCCTGGGTAAATAAAACTGAAAATCACACCCACAGAACTAACAAGTCAACCACACCAAGATGTTGTGCCAAATAGTCAGAAGAGCAAGCGTATGTGATTCATTGTGTTGCTTATTGTTATGAAAAGATAGGTCGAAGATGTCTTGGGGAAATACGTGCGTTATTGATGGACCTTTGAAAAATTGTGATTGAAATTGGGGATTGTGAAAAGGCTCGACTAGAAGTAATTGATATAGTGATGATGGATTTCTTGAATTGAAGTTTTCTTGGTGATTGAGTGAAGAACACAAAGTCCGATATGGGGTGCGATATGGAGTAATTACAGGTACCAAAAGGAAGCATGAAAGGTTATAAAAGAGTCAAGCATCAAAAGAGTAGTCAAGAAACAGGTTTAAATGATGCGCGCTAATGCGGCACAGTTGTATTATATTGCTTCACTAATGGATAGTTTCAATTCACTGCATCACACCAAAGTTAATAGAGTCGAAAATGAGATCTGAATATAGAAATACAAGCTGATGATTCGTGAGAATAGTGCCAAGTTCCAGTGATATCAAGATATATCAAATTGGCGATACTAACCAGATTAAACCACTTGCGAGAGCCTTCTCTGTCTCTCCAGTGAGAGCCAACTTGATTAGTGACCTCTACATCTCGGAGTTAAAGGCGTTTAAGCCTGTGGCCACAAGCGCTGCCGATGCCGAAGCCGCCACCAAGGCTTGGAAATTGCCTGTTGCCCCAAAAGCCCCGGAAATCGAGGGTGACATCACCACTGAGATTGCTGCTTACGAGGCTGCTGATGTTGAGACCGAGAGTGCGGCTCCTGTGGACGCTGCCGAGGCCGTGAGTGAGGACTGGTTTGTTGTGGAGGAGGTGAAGCCAACCCACCATTAACTGAATAATGATATTTATATTCGAGGGGTGTAGTTGACGTAGTTTGAGAATTGACGGATACTGCAAATCTTACTATTTATCAAAACCCAATGTCAGAGGGGGTTATTTCAAAAGTGCACTCTTGTCATCGCAAGCCTAGCTTGAGTCTTAGTGGGTATAAGAAAATAGATCAATATTATATACTGTTTTGTGGTTTTGTACTTTATTGGCGATGCTGGACCTCGAATGTCTGTTAGTGGATTTTGCACTGGCTCAACTAATATCAGACATAGTTCCGATGTATGTGTAAAAATACATGTAAATACAGGTGTTTTCTCAAAGTTATATGGTAGCTCTAATATAAAAGATTATTGGAACAGGCATATAGAGATCCAAATAAAATTACGAGAATCAGCGATAAGACGTTATATAAACCATGAACTACAGTGATAGTAGTTCCATGTTGAATGTGACAATCAATGTCCGTGAGTGACATATTGAAATGCGTTAAAGAATATCTCTGAACCCTCTTCCCTGATCTGTCTTGTTAAAATCCAAATACTTGTTATCCCCAATCTTTCGAGGACTCACAATCTGCTTCACCAAGAATATTATCCCGAAAAGCACACACAACGCCGCAACCACAAGATACGACACTCCCAAGCCCAAGTTACGTCCCCCAATAATACTGTTTGTGGTCAACACTAAGTATTTCTTACCCCCGTAACTGCTTGTAGGGTAATTCATCTCAATGTCCACTCTGTAGTTCCCATCAGCAAGCTTATCTTTTGTGTTCTTCGCCACCAACTTCATAAAACTCGGCAAACCTGCTGTTCTCATCCAATTCTGAAAGATCTCGTCGGTTGAAATGTCAGGAAGGTTCAGGCTATTGTAGCCATCAGGATATCTCTTACGCCAGTTAGGAGGAGGCACAATATCCTTTGCATCATACTTGGTCTTCTTGAATCGCTTCACATCCGAGGACCACAGGATCCCGGTCAGGCTCATATTGTATGTCTGCTCGGAGCTTGAACCTTTGGGGTTCAACAACACAGGGTTGCTGAACGTGTCATTGAAATACAGGTTTGCAATTAAGCCACAAGGATAGTAAACTTTCCCATCAGAGTCTGTTTCGAGAGGAGAGCACTTGCTGTTGAGATCGTCCTTCGCTACCGCAGAGCCCTCAAGCTGAGATAAATCGTAGCTGTCCACATACTCTCTGTGATTTTGGTAAAAGTTGGTCATTTTATAGTACATATACACAGGACCTTCGATTGTGTTGGGGATCGTGAACTGGATACTGCAAACTTGCGTGTCGTACAGACTCTTGATTCCCGCGCTCACAGTCTTGTTTTTCACCACCCACGTGGGTGACGTGTCCGAACTCTTCTTGAAATGTTGAGTGTAGTATTTCTTGGCAATTGTCGAGTACAGACTCGTGGCTAGTGTACCACAGTCAGAGTAGTCAATCACTATTTGTTGCACATTGTAAGAAGTAAGGAGCATCACAATCCCGAGGGGAGCGAAAACCACCGCAATCACAAGAAGGAGGGGTAGGACCGATTTGGGGGTTAAAATAGGTCAGGTTAGTATTGTGTTTGAATGTTTGATATGTCACATTTACTGAATTTGAAAGAATCTAGAGCTAATTTTATACCCTTGGAAGTAGATTCAAGTGTTTGACTCGAAATTTGCATTTGAATAATACACATTTTCTATATGTAAGAGCTCCAGCTTGACAAGCTAAACTGATAGTATACTTACTGCCACGATTTCAACCGCTGCTGTTTGAACGCAGTATTAGCAGGCTTGCGCGACTTGAGTCGAGCATTTTCGTCAACCAACTCTGAGTTCTCATCGCCGCGCCGCTTTCTGAGAAAGTTCATGGTGTTGGTGATCTGTTTTTAAATTTGCATAAAAATTACACTGCCTCATCTGGCACAGTTTAACTCGCGTTCTAAACACAACACTTTTTATGAAAGATTTGACGTTTGAACATACACTGGTTCTAGAGAATGATTCTCAAGGCTTGAATGAGTCTGGTGTGGTGCGTATATTAACCTCATGCAATGCAGGAACGTCAAAATGAAAGGTTATTGCGATTGCTTTGATTGTAAATGCATGAATTCTCTCCAGACTGTCGAATATAGGATTTTCTAGGGCTTTTAGTTTTCAGGCAGTGCAAAGTATTTTGGTGATCATAGTAGCTATGCTGATGTTCTAATCCATTACCTCGAAATCTTATACACATAGATTAGACTCTCTCATGTAATGTTAAGTCGATTGAATAATAATTCGTCAACCTTGTAAGCATTACTTTAAGTAAAACTCCTCGATAAATCGATAGATCGAAACATGCATCAAAGGTAAAGGTACGGTATATCAAACAAACAAGGTCGTGAATAATCATAGACACAGCACACCCTATAAAAGCAGGATAATATGGGAAACTAGCTATCCGCACTTTTTCGAGCAGATCTCTTGTGCCTCCTTAATCTTTTTGCCTTGTGTCACTAAACCAACTATCAGCCGATGTAAGCCAGTTCACATCTTACAAACTCTTAGGTGTACAAATTTCTTGTTGGCTCTTTCTGGTATAGCTTCGGAGGTAACTTTAAGCAGGTAAAAGTTGTAATGTGTCCAGAAATCCTTAAGAGAAGCTAATCATTTTTATGCTCGCCAGTTTAGAGCTGGAGCTCTCTATATGAGAATAACTGGCTTGAAAAATAGTATAGCATCGATAAAAGGTGAGATGGGAGCGCGGGGATCACATCCGTGTTTTTTACGCAATTTAGCGCACATCTTTTTCTCATCTTGAACTGTGAGTACAAGCATTACAACACGAAAAACTACAAATCAATCATATACATCTGCATTAAGCAATCTATGAACATTATCATCAACCCCTCATTCAGCCGCCTCACTATTTATGCAATCATAACTACTACACCTTTGCAACGTGTCTTTGCAATGCACCAAACACACGCTCCAACTCTGGCACGTCTCTTGTGAACGGAAGTTCGAAAAATCCATACTCCTCATCTCTGAGTAACTCCAAGAACGTGACCACCACTCCCCAAGGATGCGGTCTGTGCAGCACGAGGCGCTCCATAAGCACCCTGGTTATGAGCTGCTGAACCACAGCGATCTTAGCCCCAAACACCAGATTAGCACAGAAAAAGTATGTAAGCACGCTTCCCACCCACGCTGTGTGTGCGTTTGGGTACCGAAGCTGGGCAGCCATTCCAGAGAGAACGTGGTACTGCATCTCCACAGACTCATCCTGTAGTAGAGCAGCAAGAAACAGCACATATGCCAGCTTCGAGTTGAACTCAACAGAGCTAGAGTCACGCTCTTCCACAGCACCCATCGTAGTGTACAAGACCAAAGCATGAATCAACTTCACATCCACACTTGTAGTCTCATATCCAATGCCTCCCTCTTCCACCGGGTTGCTGAGTCTCAAGCCCGTCAAAACAGTTTTAAGAGACAGATGCCCTGGAATGCGCAAGTAGCTGTCAACAGCCTTCTTAATACCCCCCTTCAAAAGATCGTTTCCCGGAGAAACACACACTTCGGGGCTCTCTGAACTCTCCATTTCTCCAATTTTTGTGGTTACAGCATAAGGGTCAGGAAGCTCACTCTTCTGAGGGAAAGCGGCCTGGATTGTGTTGCGGAGCTGTACAAACTGTGCAGGAACACTACACACAAGTGGGTAATTGTATCCGATGAGAAACTCCGGACAGTCATTCAGAATGGCCTGGAAAATCCGCACCAAACCCTGTTGTACAACCCCCCGCATCTCCCCGACATGCTTGCCCTCCGCTCTCGCACCTATAAAGCGCAAAGCAGTAGAAAAAAGCGCTCCAGCCCGCTTCCATCCGGAACGATCCTCCAAAACCCGTGGAAGAAACATCCGATGTGCAAGCAATGTCACCCACGCAAAACTGAATCCCGGGTATGCCAACGGTTGGAGAACGCCTAATGTGTCCAGCACCGCAGCAAAGAATCCCTTGTCGGTGTTCTCGATGCACACCTTCTCGCTGACATCTTCTATAGCATTGAAGCGAGCTCTGGCGTCCAGCCACTCACACAACATCGTCAGGAAGATTCTGTAATAAGGCCGTTCATTAAACGTGTCTGGAGAAGTCTCATGATCCTTAGTGAGAACCAATGTTATCACCGTCAAAACCTGTTTCAAGAAAACCACTCTTTGTCCGCCTTTATCAGCCTGGGCACAGAGTGTAGCCACCACAAGCCTCGCCAAAGCGTCAGCTCCCACAAACATGTCTTCTGAGCTGTAAGGAGCCCCTCCTGCAGCAAAAGAAGCAACGACAGCTTCTGTAGCTGTTCTGAAGAAAAGAGCCATGTTGTCAGCGGTCCCCAAGATGCCACGCTGAGCCATCTGGTATACAAACGCCTGGGCCAACCGATCGTCGGCACTCAGTCTCTGTACAAGTCTGACCCATTCTGCAAAGACGTAGCCCATCTGAGCACTCTTCAGAGCACCGGCCATAGGCACGCCACTTCGGAGCTCCGCCAACACACGCGAAACGCGCTCGTCCAAATCACCCGTGAGCTCCGCCAAAGCTGCAAGTGTAGCTGCGAAGTCAGCTCTCAAGCAGAATGGTTCAGGACCAAGCACGGTCTCCTGGACTAACTCGGCCGCAAAAGGCGCGGCTGAAGCAGCGCCCTCGCTCACAGCCTTTGCAAGAGCCAGGTCCAAGTCCGCAGCCTCAATCATGCCCACACGAAGCAAAACACCCATAATCCGGGCATTATACTTACGATCGTCCTCCGCATACACCAACCACCAGCTTGCGTCCTTAGCAGTCAGTGGCAGAAGAGTACAGAGCTTATTGAGCAAGAACACAAGTGTCTCACAAGCTATAGCACTTTCGGCCAGAGTAAAAAGAGCATTGACCGTGAACTGTGCCACTTTGACGTATATCTCATCGCCAGAGGCCGCAAGACTCTCCAGACAGATGGTCAAGATCTTCAGAAGAACAGTCTTGACAGGATGCTCTTGTGGAAGATCTGCCAAATGAAGTGGCTGGCTTTCTTCTAAAGCCTTGAGAAGAGCCTCCAAAAGCTGCTGGAGCACCACCACCAGTCTTGAAAGCGTGCTGTCTGGCTCTTCCACACGTGTAGCGTATTCTGGGGGGGCACGTCTCGCACCGCCAAAAGTCTCATATACCTTCATTTGCTCCGCACTCACCCCCCCTGTGACCAAGCCTAAAGGAGGAGGATACGCTACCAGCCAACGCAGTATGCCAGGCAGCACAAACGCAGCCCCGGGATTGTCTCTAGCATGTTGTCTACGAGCAAAAAGCGCGGTCCTAAGCAGCTCCTCCATGTCGATACAGGCTTTTTCAGTGGCAACGGCTTCAATCACACTACACGCACCATCAAGGTTATCGTTAATCACCTGGAGAACCATCGTCTTGAGAGGCTCTGGGTCTTGTCCCCCAGCTTGGAGTGCAGTAAGGACATTTTCAAAAACCTTCCCAAGAACCAAATCTCTCAGGAAAACTGCGCCCAACAGAGAGGCTATCCCTCTCACTAAAGAGGCAGCCGCAGCTCTAAGCTTGTTCTCATCGCCTTCGAGAGCAAAATCCTTGAGCACCAAAGTATGGGCTGTGTTGACCAGGATATTAGCAGCTCTATCCACGGCAGCTGGGATGACCTCTCTGATAGCCTTAGCGAAAGCCAACAGAAAGAGGTTACGAACACTTGGATGAAGCAGAGAGAAGGTGTTACCCCCCAACAGGGACACAAACGTTTCGAGGAGAGCAGGAAGCCCGTCTGGAGCCGAAGCGGCTGCTGCTACTGCTGTTGCTGCAGGCATCTCTGCAGGCGCGGCAACACGTGGTGCAGGTCTTCGGGGAGGCTCCTCGGCTGAAGCCATGACCTCCGGTACAGCACGCGCCCTGGAGCGTATTCTCTCCACCAATTGGGCCTTTGGAGCATCCAAAACAGGTCTAGGCACTTCAATATCTGGTTCTTTGAGGCCCAAGGCATTGAGAAGAACCTCAATCTCGAAGGACAATTGAAGAGGAAGCCCAGTTCTATACAACTCCACAAGCACTTCGACCACAGAGAGAGTCCATGGGTTAGGAGAACGGAACACCTCGCTGCTCGCAGCTTGGTCTAGAACTTTACACACAAATGGAATGGTCAAGGCCATGTGATCAAGGCCATAACCTTCCACCAAAAGATCAGAAATAGCCAAGCAATCTCTAAGAATTGGGCGATCTCTCGCAAGCGTGATTCTGCCCAACCAGCTTCCGAGATTCTTCAAATGCGATCTCTCAGTGGCCCCTTCACTTCCTGCATTGAGAATACGCGCAATTTGGGCATAAGTCACACGCATCACGTGCGTCTCAAGGACAGAAGACCCGAGGGACGCAACCATATCGGCGTAGAGAGGTTGGTAGTTGGGCTCGGCACGTGCACGCAGGGCCACAATGTACTGAGCAAACCAATCGAAGTAGCGTTCCAGAAGCGCAGATTTTAGGGCTCCTATACGCTCCGAGAGGTTCTCACGTGTCGAGTTGTTTACCACAAAAAGCACACGTTGGGACAACTCGTCAGATGGAGTTTCTTGGATCGACCCATCTTTAGTAGGGGGTCTGATAGAGCGGAAAAGACTACGCTCAACCTCGTCTCTAGCAGCAGCTGCTGCCTCAGCGGCAGCTTTTTCAGCAGCTGCCACAGCCTCAATGGCCTCATATACTTTGGGCTGAAGTCTCAAGCCTGGAATCTCATGAAGAGCCGCACAGTACTTAGGGAACTCTGCCAAACGAGGCTTGGCTGCTAGTAGCGCCTGTACTGCGAACTTAAACATGTTCAGTTCAGGGCTCTCTCTAGCCGAATCAAGAATATAGCTGAAAGCCAAGTCGAGCGTTACCCCCTCCACGAGTCTGTAGTTGATGAGTTGACCAAAAAGAATCAGCGTTTTCTGAAGCGCATCTACGGGGTACTCTCTAAAGAACCGGTACTCGTCCAAAAGAGAATTCACCATACAAGCAAACACATCCTGTTGGTAAGGCACATTCAGCTCTTTCAAGCCCTGGAGCATACGAACCACATCCGAGATTTCAAGAGTTCCGCTGTACATTCTCTGGTAGTGGCTTTTCATTTCCTGTTCCACGCCCACAGAAAATGCGTTGGGAGCGCCTCCAGCGGCCACGTTGGCCAAGATGGCCTCATCATGACCACACCCAAGGTTGATGAGTCTTGGGTACGTCAGAAGACACTGCTTTTGAGCACCTTGAATCTCGGGCATGTGTGCAGGCTTCTTGTGTTTATATCCATGTACAAATTGGAGAATCTCAAACATAGAGGCCAAGCCGGCCAGACTGTGAGCCGGGTCAAATACACCTGCCAGCCCGTAATCGGCCTCCTGCTTTGCCTCCCGCAGCAACGCCACAAGAAGCTGCAGGAAGCACACGTCACGGGTTTCAGGGTGCGTCTCCAAGTATGCAGCTGCACAAGCCACAAGACCCTTCCACCCACGTGCCATGGCACGGAAGGCGTACACGAGCCATGCCTCGAAGACGTCTTCCGAAGATGTAAGTACGCCTTCCATCAAGCCCATTCTCACAAGTAAAGCTGCAAGCTCGTCTACTTGAGGGCTGGCAGATGAGCGACCTAAGAAGGTCACAAGCTCTGGTATGCTGCGTTCTCCTAGCCTCTGAAGTGCAGGCGGAAGGAAGGGCAGCATATCCTGGAGCCAGGCTTTGAGGAGGTTCTGCAAAAGCTCTTTGGCAGCAGCAGAACGTTCTTGGGCCAACAACGCAAATACAACACACTCTGTGTGGTTCTTGACGTCATTGTTGAACACCTCTGTCATTTTGGGAGACATTTCTTGGCCTGCAGAAAGCACAACGTCCACAAAAAGGCCTGTAACTGCCATGAACCGCATGATGCTTCCAGCCAGCGAAGCTGCATAACCAGGAACAAGCTGTGCATCGGCAAAAACCAGAACCATATTGTTGAACTGAAATGCTCTTGGTTCCTTCTCAAACTCGTGAAGGAGAAAAAAAAGCAGAGAACCTAGTGGGGGGGCGTGTGCAACTCTAAGAAAGCTGTCTATGGCTTCCTCTGAGGGTAGTGCAAAAAGAAACTGGTTAAGACTTGTTGCGGTCACCTTGAGATCTTTAGATTTGGCAAGTGCTGTAGTGGCTTTGTGTGCTACATTACGCAATATCACAGGCCAATCTGGGGGTGCGCCCAGTGCTGCAAATGCCCCACGGAGGGGCGATCCCATAGCAGCGGTCTCTGAAAGATCTGAGGCCAAAAAGGCGCTGTTTTTATGAGCAGAATCGGCTGCGCCAGGAACAAGTGTTTCTGTGAGAATTTCTACTATAAACGCACTTGCGGCGTCGTCTTTTTTCTCAGCAAGAATGCTTTTGAGGAGAGGTAGGGTAACGCTCAGAGGGTTGGTCACAAGACCAGCCATCAGAACGTCCAGCATCTGCAGAGCCAAGTTCAGCGCAAAAAAAGCGGCCTTAGGGTGTTTGTTGTGCTTGAGGTGCGCAACGGCGCGTGTTTTGATGTTGTGAGGAAGCCTCGAGTCTATGATAGAGGCTAAAGCGCCAGCAGTGGCAACCAGGTATGGATTTTTCTCTGCGTAGGCTAGAGCCTTCGATATGCTAGTAGTGAGAGTCGCTAGATCGTGGATTCCTGGTTTGACTTGCTCAAGAGTGGCGTCAATATAGAATCGTTCGGTAGGGCTAAGGATAAGCAGGTCTAAAACAGCAACTGGAGGAATGTATAGCCCGAATGTAGTGAATAAAGCTGAATTTGAAGTGGTGGATGATTCACAAAGTCTTATTTCAGCACTAGCAAATTGGAGCGCGGGATATGTCTCCAGAGATTGGAGATCAGATGCAGCTAAAAGACGGAAGAGTCTGGCTAAAAATTGAGGATACAATGACTCGGGGGAACGAGCTAGAAGATTATGAGCTCTGCAAAAGTTTTTAGTGAAGGAACTGGGAGAAGCTGTGGCGAATAGTAGGGTTAGCTCGTCGAGTGTGTCTAAGAGAAAGGTGGCCGATTGGGATTTATCTGTGTGTAGCAGGCCGGGGCGCGGGGTAGAGCAAAGTGTATTGGGATCAATTTTTGAAGGGGTGCAGTCCATAAGCCGGGTGTGTGCGGTTCTCCTTTGATAGGAGGGCTTATGTCCTTTATTGGTGAAGGAGAGGGTGGTTTTTCTGGTGGGTGGTTTGAAGAGCGGGTAACTCTTTTTCTGTTTTGAAGGGGGTGACGAGAAAGGGGTCCTATTACCGTGAAATTGCTTGTGTTTTGAATGATATGATTGTATCTTTGCACTTTTATATTTTTTGAATGTTTTTTATGTGTTTGCTGTTTCTAGCACGTTATACCTACGGGTGGCAACGTCGAACACAGACACTTGATAGTGCAGTAAGGTTTTGGGGAATGAAGCGATGCCCCCGCACCCTCTCTTGGCCTTGAGTGATCTAGGCTGTCTGGTGTTTTTTTGATTTTTTTGGTTTATGATCGACATCTTATTTGAAGCTACATTGAGAGGCCAACTAATGAGAACTTTGTCCCATGCCTTCATTGTTCTTTATGTTCTCAGGCTATAGTGTCTATCAATTTCATGTTTAATCCTTGAGCTTGTAGTAACTATTCGTCCAACTTCATATGTTTCTGTGTGTGGTCAGATTCGGTGATTTAATCAAAAAATCTTAAAATTAGTCAAATTTGAAAATATGAGGTTAAGCTTGGCTTTTTGAATTTTTGAGTCTAGTAGTTTTATCTCTTTTTGTATTGAAGCAATTGCAGGAATTGTTTATTCTATGCCCAAAGGATATGGCCAGCGTTAAAGCATTTTGTTCGTGTTCTTGAATATAATGTTAATAAAAGATAGTAAGAAATTCAGATTCAATCTGTTAAACGTGTGAACTGTTGCGATACTTCAGATCCAATTAATTTGGTTTAGTGATTCACAGACCTGTCGAAGAAGGACCCCTGAGAAGTGTTGAGTTTTCAATTGATGCTCTAAATAGAACATATAACTTGTCACACCACAAACTTTTGACGAATTTTGTTTTTCAATTATCTAATTGAGCAAATTTGATTTTATGTCAAAATACTGATTTTTCAAAAACTCAATTGTTTCTGTGAAAAGTCTACGAACTAGATCTAAAGCATGAAATCAATTAAGGCCCTTTCTCTGTAAGTACCAGAAAGATAAATTGTGGCTCAAAGTTTTACAGGTCCAACTCAGCTCAGAACAGTTAGTAGGCGTCGAACAGTTTGCATAACAATAACAAAGCAACACAAAGTGAGTCGAACGCTCTGGTAAAACAGATAGAAACGAGACAAACAACTCACTTTCACGATATCGTAATATATCCAGCTATTTCCACATATATCCTAGCCAAATAAAATTACAACTAAAACCAACTCCAGATTACTGAAAATACTCTAAAAATTACCTGAAGCTATCGACATTCAAGAAAAGTAAATTGAAAACCAGCAAACCAACAATTAGACATTGATATCTCTTGCGGACTACATCACTATCACGTGACACACTAGCCTTTGCCTTAATAAGTTCTTGCCCCTCAAATCCTGAAATGGCGTTATTCAGCTCTGTGACGCTCTCGTACTTGCGATGTGCGTTTCTTCTTCTGGCCGCGTTCTTTCTTTTGAAGAGCCCAGAAGTTATTGTGGAGAACACGTATATGATTCTTTTTGCACACATTTTCAACTGTGTGGCGGTGGATACACTTACATTGCCAGACAATAAGCCTGTGGTGGGCATACTTGCCATATTGATGATTGTGAACGCATTGAGTGACTTGGTGGCAATTTTTCTGATCCTGACACTATTTGTGAAGCCTCCAATTTTGGACCTGTCCAACATGCAGGATGTGAAGGAGAACGAAAACGCAAAGCCAAGAGTAGATAACAAAGAATTGTATTTTGTATACTTTGAGAACCTAGTTCCATTAAGGTTGGTTTTGTTCTTTACTCTTACTGGTCTCTGCTACTACTCGGATAATGAGTTGATCTCTAACAATTTGGTGTGCACTTTTGGTTTTGTAGAGGTGTGGTTCAACTTTGTTATCTTCAACAGCTTGAGAGATGAAAAGGTACAGAGATATAAAAATGGGTACTTCGCCCTGGAAGAGGTGGAAGAGGAGTACGATTACGAGGAGGAAGATTTGGAGGAGGAAGACGAGGAGGGGGAGGAAGAGGAATAATTATATAGGCAATATACAAAATGCCTTAGTGTCTTTATGTCATGTCTACTATATAATGGATCTACGAATGGCTAAGGCTGGGCATGACATTTGTATTGTACAATATGAAAGGGTGTAGAAGGCCTATTTAAGCTAGTAAACAGAACCACTATATTTACAAACACAACGATAATCAATTGAAATCAGGGAAAACTATACTTAAGCTCCGACCGGAATTTATCCGAAATACATCTGTTGAGGTCTAAACTAGTCGTATACAAGCTTCACTGTTACGAGTGCTATATACCTTAAAATGGGGAAAAAGACACCAGATTTGGGCTTTAACTTTAACATACTGAGAAATGAACAAGTATTCGAATAAAGATAAGAATCTCAGAAAAACTTGAAAATGTTTTTTTGGAACGGTTATGCGCATAGAGAAATGCATAAATTTCATTTATAAAGACACTCAAGTTATCACCCAGTGATTTTCCACTATGAACTTCAAATATGTTTCGCCCAACAGCTCCATCAGGGAGAAGATGGAAGCTCTTATTCGTGAAAAGCAGCAAAAAATTATCTCTAAACTTGAGTCCATAGATTCTGGTTTCCAGTTCAAATTTGATAAATGGGATCGTGCCAACAACGGCGGGGGTGGACTTTCTTCGGTCATGGAAAATGGAAAAGTCATAGAAAAAGGAGGTGTTAACATCTCTGTGGTGTATGGGAACCTTCCCCCTCAGGCTGTGGATAAAATGCGTGCGGACCATAAGAACTTGGGCACTCCCGGTCCAGACGGTGTAAAGTTTTTTGCATGTGGTTTGTCTTTGGTGATCCACCCACTCAACCCAATGGCTCCAACGACACACTTGAACTACAGATACTTCGAGACGTGGAACTCAGATGGCACTCCTCAGACCTGGTGGTTTGGAGGAGGTGCGGACTTGACGCCTTACTATCTTTTTGAGGAAGACGCAACGCTTTTTCATGAGAGTCACAAGAAGGTGTTGGACGAGTTCGACCCGAAATTGTACCCAGAATGGAAAAAATGGTGTGACAAGTATTTCTGGATTCCACACAGAAATGAGAATAGAGGTGTGGGGGGAATCTTTTTCGACGATTTTGACACAATGGAACCAGAAAAGATTCTTCTGATGGTGGATAAATTGTTTGATGGGTGGTTGGATGGGTACTCTCAAATCTTGGAGAGAAGAAAGGACATGGAGTTTACAGAAGAACACAAGAAATGGCAGTTGGTGAGAAGGGGAAGATACGTAGAGTTTAACTTAGTTTACGACAGAGGAACAAAATTTGGGTTACAGACTCCGGGGTCACGGATCGAGTCCATTTTGATGTCTTTGCCTGCAAATGTGAGCTGGGTGTATAACCAGGAGCCTGAGGCGGGATCAGAGGAGGACAGATTGGTGGCAATATTGAAGAAGCCAAAGGGCTGGGCGTAATCGGGTGCGATCTTCACTGAATACATTGATTAGTTTTTTATGCTATCTATTATCACTCTATCATCTATGACAATTGTATATATATATCGAAAGTAACGAAAACTGGTATTCAAATTGCGTAATGGCCTTTGAGAAATATTTGTTCTTTAGCTCAAATTTGCTAGACGAGCTACGTAAACAAAAAGCTTAGAGGAAACAGTTTTAATAAGAGTGCATAATGATCTTAGCGGATCTTACGGAAAGTCAAAAATGAAAGCCTCAGTTGCTTCAGTATAAATAGGACGAGTGCTCTCAAGTGTACGCAACCGTTCACAACTGAGCCCAAGCTCAATCAATTTTCCTCAATGAAGATCGCCAGCTCTCTAAATACTCGCAACATAGACAACTACAAGTTTTCGTTATGTGTTAATATTTACAATTCCAACTTCTGTCTCAAAACGCTCCGCACTGGGCCCACCCAGTTTCCCTTGATTACAATCTTCTTGCTTTCTTGCAACACTTTGAAAGCCTTTGGATCTATCTGGGGCAAAGCTTCCTGCAAGTCCTTCTTTAACTGTACCACATCCCCCTCGACTCTTCTCACTACAGTCTCATGTGCTGTTCCTCTGCGAATTTCCGAGTATACAGGAATGCGACCAGTAGTGGTCTTTGACACATAGTAAAAACCTAATCTTGTGTTGTGGAAATCACGGCTCTGGAGATCAGATTTTGGGTCTATGGTTTCGAGGGCTGGAAATATTTTGGTGGCCGGGCTTGTGGACTTCGGGAAAATGTACTTTGCGCCACTCTCTTTCATGTAGCGTACTTTGGCAACCACTTTGAGTTCATCCTCCAAGCTCCAAGAAGAGTTCCGCCGTCTGGCGATGGTTTGTAGTGATCTTCTCAACATGGTGGATTTGAAAATTTGAAAAATAATTAAAGTGGATTGCATGGACCGCTGCCGGGAGCTTCGAGCGAAGAGAGAGGGTAGGCGTGATGGTGATTATCGTAGAGTGATTATGTTGTACTTTTTGTACTTTTAAATTTCTAATGCAAGTGCTAAAGTTTCAAATTGTTATAAGGTGGTAGGGCTGTCATCGACAAAATTACATAGAATGAGCAGTCGTCTATACCATGAAACTTCAAGAATCCGTTTATATAAACTCGTAAGAGCATCAAAACCTACTTGAGGCCCAAAAAAAGTCTCATGAATGCCTAATGGATCTAACAATCAAGCACCAATATGGCTGCATCCTTGCTTTCCTGACCAGCGTAGTAATCCTTAAGTACACCCTCATTCTTGAATCCGCGCTTCTCGTACCATTCAACAGACAAACTCCATCCATGGCATTTCACTTTGTGAAGATAAATCTTCTTGGTCTCTTGTACTAGCCACTCAAGAAGCATTGATCCGATTCCAAAACCTCTGTACGCATCTAAAACAGCAATAGAGTCTATATAAACGAAGGAGGGTGCAGTATGCCCTTTTTCTGTGATTACTCTGGCTTTTATGGCCCCCACTGGCAACTCTCTAAAGTATGCATATTTCACCAAGTGACCCGAGTTTTTCTCAAGGGCCTCCTTGTACCAGTCATGGCTAAACTTTATCGGGAGAGTGACTTCGTTAATCTTCTCGAGAACCCCGAGGTTGTTGGACGTGAGGTTGTCTAACTCGATCTTTGGCATTGCGATCAATTTATTTGGTCCCTCAGTTAATTGAAAAATTATTGATTTGGGAGAGCAAAAAATAGTGCTAATTCGTTCTTTCTTTGGATCCGGGGATTTTTTGGCCTCAAGTAATTGCAACGAGCCTTTCAAAATCAATTGTTAGCATTTAGCACTGAAGATTTAGTGCATTGCAATTACTTCAGACAAGACTTGCAACCTATAGATTGATATCAAAATAATGATTACTGAAAAAGATCCCCCAAATGCGCAAAAGAAAGAGTAAACAGCGTAAATAGTGAATATTGGAGAAGGATTATATAGTTCCAACCAGACATTTGAAGATACGATGCAGACCGTATGCTCATACTATACAACAGATTAAAAAGACACGAGTCTCAGTTTCATTTAAGTGGCAAAAGATGTATTTAGTAGCAATTCTGAATGCTTTATACCCAATATAGACCATCCGCTAGCCGATGCAGAAATTAATAATCGACACACCAAATAGTACTACATGGCAGGCCCATGATACACCCCAGAATGATACACTCCGCAACTATTCTTTCTCTTTTCCTACTACTTGTTCCTTCGCTTTGTCTCCCTCATGCACCCCCAAAGGCGGGTATCAACAGATACACTGTACACGACCTCCCAGGCTTACTGGACATACCGAAAGTCCTCCGCCCCACTATGCACGCAGGCCATATAAACATACACGAGCTGAACCATACAAACTACTTTTTCTGGCGTTTTGATCAACCTGATGCGTCTTCCGAAAAGCTTGTGATTTGGCTCAATGGTGGTCCTGGATGTCTGTCTATGGATGGAGCACTTATGGAGATTGGTCCCTTGAGACTCACGCCTGAAAATAAGGTGTACTTCAACAACGGCACGTGGCTTGAGCTGTCTACGCTTGTGTTCTTGGACCAACCAATAGGCACAGGCTTCAGTTATGGTGATTTATACCACTCAGAGCTTACAGCTGTGTCGTACGACTTTATGATTTTCCTTGATAAATACTACTCACTCTTCCCCCACGACCGTCAAAAAGATTTGTACATCGCCGGTGAATCCTATGCTGGTCAATACATGCCTTACTTTGCACGCTACATCTTGGATCACAACAAAGGGGGCGATGTATACCCCCTAAAAGGCATAATCATCGGAAACGGGTGGATCTCTGCTACTTACACAGGGCTCCTGTACATCCCTTTCGCCATGGAGTCGGGGCTTATAACAGGAAAAGAGGACTTTATGCAGCCGGTCTTCAAGCAGCAGGAACAGTGTCAAAACGGTGTTAATAACTTAAATAAAGATTCGACACAAGACAAGAAAAATGCGGTCTCTAGCGACTGCGACC
Organism: Saccharomycopsis synnaedendra; assembly: GCA_031124835.1. Lineage (NCBI taxonomy): Eukaryota > Fungi > Ascomycota > Saccharomycetes > Ascoideales > Saccharomycopsidaceae > Saccharomycopsis > Saccharomycopsis synnaedendra. The sequence goes on from JASTUD010000001.1 coordinate 1,049,734, forward strand.
ATATTTTAACAAGACTTTTGGACGTTCTCCAGCATCAGGATGACCAACTGCGGTGTATCAACATGTATGACGTGCGTTTGACCGACACTTATCCTTCATGTGGCATGAATTGGCCTCCTGATCTTCCTTACTTGTACTCTTTCTTAGGAGATGAGTCTATCCAAAGTAAGCTCAATCTCAATAAGGCCTTCTTCGAAAAGGAGAAGGGGGACCCTGCAAATCCACATAGAGGCGAAACTTACTGGAAAGAGTGCAATAACCGCGTTGGCCTGACCTTAGTCAACGAGCACTCTGTGAGTTCTGACGAGCTTCTTCTGGGCGTGCTTTCTGAGATACCTGTAGTGTTGTTTAATGGTGATAAAGATATCATTTGCAACTACATTGGAGCGGAAAATTTCATTAAGGACCTTACTTGGAATGGCAATAAAGGCTTTACTGAGAATGTTCAGGTCAGAAGTTGGTTCTACAATGGCACTAGTGTTGGTAAGATACACAGTGAACGTAATTTGACTTACGTAAGAGTTTATAATACTAGCCATATGGTACCATTCGATATGCCTGACGTGTCACGTGGAGTGCTTGACTACGCAACAGGCAACTACGAAACGGAGAATAATGTGATTGTGACCCCGATGTATAATGTTCTGTCATCTACATACTACTATATGCATATATGGGGGAAGTCGAAGGCTCGTATCAAAGAGATTTTCCAGTTCCGGTATTTGGTGTATATGGTCATTCTTGGGGTGATTTTGTATGGGCTTTTCTATTTCAACGCGAAGCGGCCAAATGGGCGGCGGTCCATCTTGGCTAATAAACCAGATGACCTGATAACTGCGGCAGGAGCAGCAGTTTTGAATGGGATTGGTTTGCAGAGGCGGGCAACGAAAAAAAAGTCTGTACAATGGGCGGATCAACAGAGCCCGGATTCTCTTCTGCCAGACTCTATGGACTTGGACCGGTACCGGGATGAAGAGGATTTGGGGGGCAGAAGTGGAGGGATTTCGGGGCTTTTAAGTAAGGTGGGATTGGTGAGAGATGGAGTGAAGTACCACAAGGCGAGTAATTTTGATGTGGAGGAGGAAATTGAGTTGGTAGATCAGTTGGATCGGTTGCCCGAAGAACGGTTCACAATCGATGAGGAAGATTAAACGTCTACGAGCGAAGTGTGTGATAGTGCTCCGATTGTTCAAACTGGCGTAAGCTACCGTTGAATTTACACAAAAAGCAACTCTCTCAAGAACTAAAACCGGGTATTTGCGAAAGGCTGAGTGACCTAATGTTTATCCAAATACTGGATATATTCTTCAGAACAATACCGATGAATCATTTTGTAAAGGTCATTCTGTTGTTTATATTTTAGCCAGTCCCTGTGTTGTGTGTGCAATACGTAATTCATTAAGATTCATGCAGAATTTCGTTGTGGTGTAGTCATAGTCATTGACGTATCGGATATCAAAAGTTGAACAAATAAAAGACTATTTATTATGAAGTAGTGTGAAGGTCCATTGACTAGTGATGCAAGTAACTACTAAAAGGTGCCCTTGAGTGTAACACAATTGCAGCAGTAAATGGATGAAGCAATGTGTTCATGAAGTTGAAAGTCGATCGGACCTCATACGACTACTTCACAATTGTTTCCCACTTACATAGATTTCATAGCCTGGGAATTTATAATACCAAACTAGACCAAGAAAAATGAACTAACTTAACACACATAAAAATTCATGAACACACCTACTGATGTTCCAAACTTTCAATCGAAAGGTTCCCAAAGCATGTTTCAGTTTATTTATGTAAGTCCACTGTTGCAAAAAAAAATTCAAATAAACCACACTCACGCACCATGGTCAACTTGGCGACGCTGCACCGCAGCGCATCGTGGCTCATAAAAAATGGCTACACTGCTCTGATATACGTGTTCCGTAACTTACAGACTGGCCAGGTTATATATTCTCAGCTCCCCTACTTTTCAGAACGTCAAATCAAAAAGCAGTTCCAGCGTCCGAACTGGCAAAACCGGCTTCCAAATCTCAGACCAGACATATGGCGCATCATGGCCGTGGTGCGTACGAAGGACCACGAGAGTGCTGTAGCGGCATACGAGAGTTTGGTTCAGCTCCGGCATCTTCGTGAGGTTGCTCAGAAAAAACTTGCAAATTCATTCAGAAAGAAAGCCAAGGATGGAAACATCTGGAACGAGCATCGCTACCGTCCTACGTGGGTTCAGGAGTCCGTGGCCGACATCCTGACGGTGGTGGATGAGCTCAAGCTTCAGACTAAGATTTTCTGGGAAGAGTTATGGAGAAAGGGCGATGACAAGTACTGGAACAATGATTTAGTGGCTCATGAAGAGATGGAGCGCTTCAATGCGAGAGAGCAGTCTGTGATTTTGAAAAAATTGTCTGAGTTGGAATTTACAGGGAATGAGGTTGAAAGTTTGGAGGCAAAGGAGACTGTGTAAATAGTGCATAAATCAAAACCGTAGTTTGGGTGTAGGTTTTTTATGTATTTTCGAAGGATTTCGGTAGTGTGTGGTTGAAAATCGCTTAGATTTATTTTCATGATACTTTAGCAGCCATAGCTTCTGACCAATACTTTCCCATCAGTAGCAGGATTCTTATACAGAAGAGTTTTCTTTCTTGAGGTACACACAGGTTAACTTCTCAAAGGGGTAATGGAATCTGCCATGCTTTTAGTGTTTGAATCACATTTGCCTTCAAAATATAAGACGAATTGATTTGTAAAATACAAAGGGACATGGAATGTTGGACAAAAAGTAAAGTGCAACATATAGGGTTCAGAGCGAATTATGGCCAGTTTCAAAACAAGCGAGCAGAAAAAACTTGTACGGTCTATAGTTTTTAGAGCGTTTTGCGAGACTAGCTAAAGACCCACTAATCTGAGGATGTAGCCGTAGTTGATACATACTATTCCTATACGTAAAAGTACACTTTTTTCATAGCACTGTTTGGCAGCTCTATTTGACAGCTAAATGCCGGCAAGTTTACCAAATCACCCTACTCTTCTAACTAACTATGATATATCCGGAGGTTATAATTCCTTTTAATAGTTTTAATAGTAAAGCAAGTATTCTTATACATGTACAACCTCAATTGAAGTAGCGCTGGAGCGGAAGCAGCAACACCATTGGATTCATACGAGACAATCTACTAATCTACGAAATAACAACACCGTCATGTTGGTGTCCTGCAGCCCATAGGTAATGCAGCGAACTCAAGCACACTCTGTTCAGCGTTTCATACAACCCCTCAATTGACTTGAACACCTTTTAAGGATCTCTCGACAGATATGACGTAGAAGCACACTTCAGTATCTACGTAACCGTCGGTTAACGTTAACAAGACACCTATCCTTTCTTATACATAAGATTCTCCACTTTAAGTTCAACAGTAAATGGAATAATCTGAAGAGTGATTTGATGTCTCTCGTACATCGTTTATCCCAACATTTCTCGATCGAAAATATATAAAGCTGCATATCCCACAAAATCTTCATCGAACACAAAAATGGTTGAGCCAGTCTACATCGTCTCTGCGGCACGTACACCTATCGGGTCCTTTCTCAGCTCGCTTGCGAGTCTCGGCTACGTCGACCTTGGAGCTCACGCCGTGAAAGGTGCGCTTGAAAAAGTTCCCCAGATCAAGCCTGAGGACGTAGAGGAGATTGTGTTTGGTAACGTTCTTTCTGCGAACGTGGGCCAGAACCCAGCGCGTCAGGTTGGTCTCAAGGCCGGCCTCCCAAAGTCCGTTGTTGCTACCACCGTCAACAAGGTGTGTGCCTCTGGGTCCAAAGCTATCATCATCGGTGCTCAGACCATCTTGTGTGGTAGCGCAGACATTGTTATTGCGGGCGGTGCCGAGTCCATGACCAATGTTCCACATTACCAGTCGCTGCTGCGTACAGGGACCAAGTTTGGCGACGTGACCTTGGTGGATGGTATTCAAAAGGATGGGCTTTTTGACGCTTACAACGGCGAGCCCATGGGAAGTGCTGCTGACAAGTGTGCTTCTGATTACGGTTTCTCGAGAGAGGCCCAGGACGACTATGCTGTTGGCTCCTACAAAAAGGCAAAGGCTGCTCACGACTCTGGCAAGTTCAAAGACGAGATTGTTCCTGTGACCATCAAGGGAACCAGAGGAAAACCTGATGTTGTTGTTCTGGTCGACGAGGAGGCCACCCGGTTGAACGAGGCCAAATTACGTCTGGCAAGAGCGGTATTTACCAAAGATGGTACTGTTACCGCCCCTAACGCTTCTCCTATCAACGATGGTGGTGCTGCCGTTGTCTTGGTGAGCGAGCGCAAGCTCAAGGAGCTTGGAATTAAGCCAATCGCAAAAATTTTAGGATGGGGGGAGGCCGAAAGAGAGCCAGTTGACTTCACAGTTGCGCCTTCTTTGGCTGTGCCTAAGGCTTTGAAACATGCGGGTGTTTCTATTGGTGACGTTGACTACTTCGAGTTGAACGAGGCCTTCTCTGTGGTGGGCTTGGCTAATACTAAACTTTTGAAAATCAGTCCAGAAAAGGTGAATGTGTATGGTGGTGCTGTGGCCATCGGTCACCCATTGGGATGCTCGGGTGCTAGAATTGTGGTTACCTTGTTGAGCGTTTTGCAGCAGGAGGGGGGAAAGGTGGGGGCCACAGGTATTTGCAATGGTGGTGGCGGTGCTAGTTCGATTGTTGTGGAGTTGGTTTAGATGCTCATCTACCTTCTTCTAGGTGCACTTGTATTGATTTATTAGGCTCAAAAGCTTGATTGACATGTATTCCTCGTTTGTGTAGCAGTGTACCTAAAGAGATGCGTTTATTACGTAGACTCAGTCCTCATCGAGAATTCCTTTGAGCTAAACTAATATTTTCCTCTTATGTTTGCCGCGGCCACATGTTTGGGAGTGCCTACACATGAGTAAATCAGCCAATGATATGGGTCAAATTCACATATTTTCAGTGCACAACTAAAAGATAACATCTTGTTGATTTTTTTGATCAACAAGTGATGAATCTGAGATGCATTTCTTTGCCTGAAAGGGTTTCCCCACTTTTGCCCCACCGGCCTGATCAACCCCTTCAGCCGAGCAATCAAAGGGCACCCATAAGTTCTTGTTAGATATAGCAACAGTTCTTGGCTTATGTGAATCCAGTCCTTTATTCTTTTTGTGCATGATCTTATTCATGCGCACGAAAATATTAAGAGGAGTTCTTCAAGACCATGGGGTTGTTTAGCTTGAATAGTAAAACTGTATTGGTTTGGAGAGTGGGCTCTCAAGTTTTCATAAAAGTAATCTCGACATGAGCTGTAGTCATTCTGATAAACGCTTTTACATTTGTTCTCCTTTAGATAAACAACATCATCTACTTTTCAGAGAGATTTTATACTGAGAAATATTCAAAACCATCGATTTGATGATGAAGAATGTTAAAAACTTACTACATAACAGCAATACCATGCTTTGAACATTTCATATTTAGAAAGAACCCCTCCAACTAGGGGAGATTTTTGGCCACACATCGAGTTATATACACGCTCATTTAATCTTCTTTTCCTTAAGCTTGATGGTCTCATCATCCACAAATATACCCTTACCCTTGTAAGGTTCAGGAGGTCTGAAGTTTCTGAGCTTTCCCGCAAATAATTTCACTTGCTGCTTGTCGATACCTTCTATCACCACTCTGGTTGGTACTGGACTGCTGACAGAAAGACCATCAGGCACATCTAAACCTCTGTTGTCTGCATAACCAACCTTGAGAGACACGTGCTTTCTCTTTGGGTCGCTCTTACTGTCGATAATTGAAGCTCTATAACCAGTCCCTACCAATTTCACAATGCTCAAGTAGCCCTCTGTTACCCCAGTGGCATTATTACGCAATATAGAGGAAACTGTTCCCCACATGGCCTTTTGGATCTTGTCTTCTGGATCATTTACAGAGACCTGTATTTTACCAATGTTGTTATTTTCTGGCTTTGGGGTGTCCAAGCACAAGCTCACAAAGCTTGGGACAGCAAAATTAAGCTCACCCTTTGGTCCCTTGAAGTTCACATTCTGCGAGAGACGAATCTCTTTGCGGCCTTTAGTCACAACCTTAGGAAATGGAATCTGAGAAATTGTGCACCGGATGTCTGGCGTAAGCAAGACGGGCGCCTTGCCTATGTGAGAAAGCAACCGTGCGGAGGTTGAGAATTGCCTAGATAGCATGGTTAGCGGTTGGTGTGGTCGACAATTTTACAATTTTTCACCTAGTGCGCCCGGCGCACTGGCTCCAAATATAAATTTTTCACTCATCCCAAACACTCCTAAACTTCGAAATGGTCCGCAAACTCAAGCACCATGAACAAAAGCTTCTCAAGAAGGTTGATTTTTTCGACTGGAAACAAGACCAAGGACACCGCGATGCGGAGGTCATGCGCCGGTACCACGTGCAGAACCGAGAAGACTACCACAAATACAATAAGATATGCGGTGAGATAAGAAAGCTAGCACGACAGCTATCATTGCTATCAGCAGATGACCCTATCCGGATAAAACATGAGCAACTCCTCTTAGAAAAGCTTTATGGCATGGGCGTCATAAACAACAAACTGAAGGTTTCTCAGTTGGAGAAAAACGTGACTGTGGCTGCCCTCTGTAGAAGACGCATAGGTGTGGTGATGCAGAGACTAAAGATGGCAGAGACCATAAGCGATGCAGTGAAGTTTCTAGAACAGGGCCACGTGAGAGTGGGCCCAGACATCATAACCGACCCAGCATTCTTGGTGACTAGAGATATGGAGGACTACTTGACATGGGCTAACGGCAGTAAGATTAGACGTAATATCGCGAAGTTCAAGAATAGAGTGGACGATTTTGATTTGGATGATTAGTTGTGGGTATATTATAGCGCGGATGTAAGGAGGAGTATCAACACATAAAGTTTGTAGGAAGCATAATTATTGAGTTAGCAACGTATTTGTAGATTTTCTGTAGTAGTTTGTATTTAGTGCTATTATTCAATTGGTGTGAGCTAGTCTGAGCCCGGTCTCAAATGACTTGACAGAGCGTTTAGATTCTTGTGAAGATACACAACTGGAGCAAACTTCACATAATGCGGATACTCTTTACATTCTACGAACAGACATACGCTTTTTAAAATAAATGGTATATACCAACTATTGCACACTGGACAGACGCTGGTGAGCAGATGACACAGAATGAGTATTTCGTGAATCACATTCAATCTCATAAGCCCTGTGCCAAAATGGTAAAATGAATATAATCGAACGGTGACAGAGATATACGAATGACATCACTTGACCACAGTGTATTTTTTTAGTTCATGTAATCGAGCACAGATTCTCTTTAAGTTCATTTAACCATAAAAACTTTTTCACCATTCACAATGTCCGAGGCTCGTTCATTCCTGCGACTGCCCCACCAACTTTGTTTCCACCTTCAAAACTTCCTCCGGATGTTCCTTGATATACTGCTCTGCAATCTTTGGGTCAATCTTGTTCCCATTTTCATCCTGGTACTCTCTCACAACATCCCCTATTGGCGCAGCCTGCTTGAATTCCACCTTTGGGGTCTCCAAAAGAGGCTCAGCCACAGGGCTAGGCACGTAATCCGACATCAGCTCCGGAAATGCGTTACAGTCAAAATCCCATGTATCCAAAATACGCGACTTAGTGCACTCGCTCTTGGTCCAGTCCCCGCCCCAAATCAACGCAGAGTACTGGTAGAAGAAGGCTGCCGAGGCTAACGCAAAGAGAGTGAAAACAGCATACGAAATAGTTGGCTTTTTGGCGGAAAAGAACGTGTAGACCAAGTCAAACGTCTGTCCCAAAGCAAGGATCTGGAAGTAGAGTGCTGGAACGTAGTGATGCAAAAACAACTGTCTTCCCATCAAAAACGAAGGGAAGTAATGCAAAGCCCATCCACCAACGAAAATCAAAGTCTGGATGTTGAAGTTCACAAAGTGGGCGTCAGTAATCAAAGGCTTACCTCTCTGCCAGTTGATGGCCAAGGCAGCCAAGTTACATACGTACACAAACACAACCGCACTCAGAGCCCACCAAGAAACAGCATTACCGAGAAGATACACCTGGTGCTTGTCCTTGACCCAGTAGTTGATTCCACGCTGCAAAATTGGCCACAGAGGTGGACGCAGCTCCCAGTTGTGCGAAGCTGTGAGGCCGTTGTTGATATGCCACATGCGCTTGTGGCTCTCGATAATCTTGTCCAAGAAAGTGAGCTTTTTGTAGCTAACCTTCTCGGCAGTGTCGTTCAAGAACCGGTTCTCGTTCACCTCAATGTACCAGTAAGACAATGGCTTGATACCTTGGGTGGCACAGGTAACTTCTTGTTGTTCAAATGCATACTTTGGCAATTTCACTTCGTGAGAGAAGAGGTAGCATCCTGTCATGGCATGACGGAGTCTGAACACCGAGTCAATGGCTCTGAGCTCTTTACGAGCTGGACCTTTTTTAGACAATGGTTTACTAATTTCCACAGTGAAGTCATCATTAGCGTCTCCATCAAACCCATCGAAACCGTAGCAACTTGCCTCATTCTGCCAATCCTGCTCCAGCATAGGAGGTCTGTGGTTGTGCAGGTGGAGTCTGCGCTGAGTGACCTTGTGCTTGAGACGGATCTTGGTTCCGTCCAAAATCTGACGGAAGTGAGTGGGTTTATCAGTCTCGTTGTACAATTCAATCTCCCACTCGTTGTTCTCATCCAAGTGTGGGTACAAGGTGATCTGCTGCTGCTTGGACCCGGTCTCGTACAAGTGGTCGTGCAGGTGGAGGTAACCCCCCTGGGTGTTCACGTGACGCAAGGTGACAATTGAACCAACACCAACCTGTGCGTTGGTTACCCGTGGGATTGTGTTTCCTCTGAGAGTGGATCTGAATGCCAGAGACATGAATGCGCCACCGTCGCCTTCGTTAGGAAGCATCTGGAAGTGGATCGCAAAAAACAAGCAATAAAGGAAAATTGGAACACCGAGAAGGAATCCTGCTCTGGCCACAGCATGCGCAAGAACTTTCTGAGGAGGAACTGTCAAGTCGCCCCACACAAACCACATCTGCCATGCCATGTAGCACCCAGCCCAAGCAATGGTGAAGAGGCCCACCCACTTCGAGCTCACGGCACATCCGAGTCCAACGCCACCAATGAGAAGTGCTTTGTACCACTTGACAGAGAAGGGGATCTCGTTTTCGAAGCGTTTCAACAGGTAAACCAGGGCAGCTATGAAGAAGACAAGGGGGGAGTCAAGAAGAATGTAGCGGGAAAGAGTAGCGTTGGCGTTTTCCAATGTCAAGAGAACAGCAGTGAGAAGAGAAGGAATAATTCTGCACCCACTGGCACGAAGGGTGAGGTAACTAAATACTACCGTGCCCACCCCAAGGGCTGCGGGAAAGGCACGCATGCCAATGTAAGGGACAGAAGATGGGTAGATATCGCCAATGGACTTGAACTCAAAGGAGCCATTGAAGCCAAAGAGATAGCCCACCCCGGCGTATAACATTTTGGCTAAAGGGGGGTGCACGTCCATAAAGAAGTTTCCGAGGATATATTTTCTGGCAAAACCACCAAAGTGAACCTCATCAAACACCACCAGGTTAGGGTAGCCGAGCTGGTGGAAGCGGACAACCACAGAGAAAAGCACAAGTCCTGCTAAGAGGATTTTCTCATTTTTCAGATGGCCCGCTCTTGCATCAGACACGTACGCAGGGGGGGTTGACACAACAAAAGGACGCACAGGACCTTTCTCGAGTTTATACTCGAAGACAGGATCCTGCGAGACTGGCGCGGGAGGCGCGGCCTTGGGTGTTTTTTTGGCGGTCTTCTTGGCCATGGTGTAGAAACTGAATTTTATTTAAGGACAGGTAAATAAATATTTCGACCGCAGCAGAAGTCGCTTGTTGCAATACAAAGTTTTCGTGCGACTATTTCCATTTGTGATCTAGTTGGGTGTATGTAGATGTTGATAATATGTTTTCTTCCGTTTTGCGATTTTTGTGCTTATTTTTGTTGATTTTACAACACAAGTTTTCCTGGCTGAAATTTCATGCTAACAGCTAGCTGTGTTGAGGTGGTGTGCCTACTTGCCATGTATTGAAGTGTTTTTGATGTGGCTGGTGGAGTATGAAAAGCACGCGAGGTCGAACCGCTGGTAAGGGCTGAATCACATTCCTATGATCGTCAATGCTTGTATGTCAAAGTGCAAACAGTTTCATGGCCTGCATCCGTTTGCCAAATTACTGGTAATTGGAAAATCTACCACCTTTTTGAAGCGTGTTATCAGACATCAAGATAGGGCATCATATACATTCTTGGATGGCGGTCAAGGCGTACCACAGAAGATGTTTTTTAAGCCTTGCGTTTTATTATATACACAGACATTCATTTGATACCAAAAGAACTGCATTGAAGCGACCTGTGTCTCTGCTCGAGACCAAGTAACTCGGTTTGGTTTTACGTTGTTCTTATATAGTTATGATACCCGCATAGAATATTGGCACCTCATGTTTTACCTTACTTGTAGGTTATCACGTATTTGATAAGTTTAGAATTAATAGACCTCAAGTGCTGTAATTATCGTGATTTCTTATAGAGACCGTTTTTGCCTATAATACAGTTTTAGCAGAAGATCCACTTCGAAAAAATGGCCAATACGGGCCTTGATAGCGAAGTGATTCTATAAACAGAGCACCTATTATGTTGAGCAAGTTATAGGGCCTTATCACTTTTTCTTTCCCAAGATATTTCGAAATTCTTTCCTTCGCTTAGTCTCTTTTGGTTAAATTCTTTGTCCAGGTTGTGTCGATACATCATATGTTTACATAGAGAGAGTATCCCTTCATTAGTGCGAAATGAAGGCTCTCGCCTCATCTCTTAAACATTAAGAGCATAATAACTCACTCATACCTGAGGGGATCCTCTGATCATACGAGTCACCTATCCGCCTAGGACTTCTCCTGAGTTATCTTTACAAGATTTACAAGCTCCCGCAATTGATTTCTCTTTCAGAATTGTTAACTTTTCTCCCCTCAGTATGATATATTACAATCTGCATAATTTACTAACTCTTTGACTAATTCATCTACGATTATGTTCACTGGAATCGTTGAGCACATCGCAGGTGAGTGTGGATACAATTCAACCTCTTATCCGTTTTGAATGCTCTGCAAGCTCTTGGTGTAACATTTCGATGTTGATGTTCCTTTAGGCTGTGATGAGCTTAGTTGCAGAATAGAACATGCCGAGAAATGTTGTTCAGCACTGAAAATTTTCATCAAAATTCGAAGAACAGAGATTATTCGCTAACTCTTGAATTGAGTTACTACATCTGAAGATTTATATGCTTTTTAGAGCCTGTTTAACTCAATTTTTCATTTAATATGTCACCTTTATTTACTTGAAAACGCTTACTAACTAGAAATTGTCTCGGTAACTCCCCGCAATGGAAATACCGCCTATAAAATCACAAATGCTGCTCCTGTACTCTCAGACTGCCACATTGGAGATCTGATAGCAGTGAACGGAGTGTGTTTGACTGTCCTAGAGTTCTCGAAAGATACATTCACTGTTGGTGTGAGTGAAGAAACTCTTGACAGAACAAACTTCAGAGACCTCAAGACCGGTCTGCCGGTGAACCTCGAGAGAGCAATGAGTATGACTACAAGATTTGGGGGGCACTACGTACAAGGTCACGTAGATGGCACAGCAACCATTTCCAAGCTCACCGAGGACAAGGATAAATCTTTGAGATTCACGTTTACTTTGAGTGATGACAGCGTTAAGCACAGCTTGATAACGTATATAGTAGAAAAAGGCTTTGTGACGGTAGATGGGACTCTGCTTACAGTTACGGGAGTAGTGAACAGTGCTAACAGCTTCAGTGTCATGATGATAGAACACACGCAGGAGCATTCTGTTGTAGGGATGAAAAAAGTGGGGGATTTAGTGAATATAGAGGTTGATGTGAGTGCAAAATCGTTAGAGAAGCAAGTAATGGCTCAGATGAGTGATCCAGAGTCAGCCGTTTCGAAAGTGGTTCGGGAAATGGTAGCAAAGGAGGTAGCTAAGTTGTTGAAATGATGTTAGAGTTAAAGGATACCGAGTTCTTGAAAATGAAAACGGCAATACCTTATTTGTTGCTTTAATCTAGTTGCAATCTTTATCTTAAATCGTTTTTTGTTGTACCTGTATCCAGTGAACTCGTTCAATATCATGTAGTTTATACAATAATATATATGCAAGAAAAAGTAGCATTTAGATCTTCAAGAATTGACTTGGATTTTTGAACATTTAAAGCGTGCAACTGTATTAGTTACGGGAGACAGTTATTGAGCACAATGGTAGCAACTTCAAAATGTGCCAACCCTATCCAAATTCTAGTAACGTCCTTATTGGTGACGTGATCAAAATTGCACAGTGGGACTGAAAACCTTTACAGTATGGTTGAAAATGAGAAGCTCATTTTATAAAAAAACATCTTCTTATAATAAAGTATGTTTTGTGAAACCGTCAGTGTTCACGACAGAATTCAGGAAGTGCAGGCTAAAATTAAGGAAAATCTAAGTGAATCGTATAGAATCTTTTGGAACATTGAGCGTATGATCAGCCTCTGGGGTTTTGGTGCCTAAAGACGCACCACAAAGTAATAATTAACAGGCCGCTTTCAGTTAAACAAGTCATTAAGTGATTTATTGATCTACTCATCTTATCATCTGCAGTATATAATAAGTTCTAAACGAACCGTAAGCTGGCTAGCACACTATATTGGTATATCGAACAATCCGGCTACTAAGTTAAGGCTACTCCTTTCCTCATTACTGCCATGTGTGTGTGCTTTTGTTTCCTGTATTTTCTGCGAATATATATATTTGGCTAGAATGCACCTGAAAATTATCCATTCGAGCAGAAAAAAATACCAATGGTCAAAAAGAGCATCACAACTTTCGACAGGGCTCAAGCGGCCAACAAGGAGAGGAACTATGATGAAGCACTCCATCTCTTGGGACAGGTGCTTAGCGAAAACTCCAAGCATCTCAATGCGCACTTGGAGTGTGCCATCTCTCATGCTAAGTTGAAAGACCTTGATAAAGCTCTCTACTTGGACTGTTATACTGCGTTGGAAATTGCTGGAGAGAGAAAGAACAAGGCTGCGTTCTCCCATGTGTACTTTCGTATCGCGGTGATCTCTCACCAGGCCAAGGAGTACTACAGTGCCTACCGTTTTTTCAAGTTGGCAGAGCAGTTTGGTTACGAAGGCAAGGCTGAAATTGAGATTTGGTTGTCCAAGGTTTTCACTAAGCTCGACTTGCCTCGGCAGACGGAAGATTTCCTCAAAGGCTTGGAGTTGGGCGACCACACTATTTTGGAGCAGTTCAAGACAAAGCACGACGAGCTCTACCCAGAGGTGAAGGAGCCTGAGATTCATGCTGCAAAGCCAAAGATTAGCGAGACCAAGGAGCCTAAAATCAGTGAGATTAAGGAGCCCAAGTTGACAGAGATCAAGGAGCCCAAGTTGACAGAGATCAAGGAGCCAAAGGTGGAGAAGCCAGTGCTGTACCCACTCGTGGACAAGGTAAGAAAGGAATTTTTCGAGAGTGAGACCACTGTGACTGTGGCAATCTACATCAAGAAGGTACCTAAGGATCTGTTCAAGATTGACTTTTTGCCACATTCTGTGGAGTTTGAATTTAAGACTCCGCTGGGGTCCGACTACATGTACGAGGTGGACAACCTCGTGGGGGAGATTGCGCCAAAGAACTGTAGTTACACCATATTTGGGACAAAAATCGAACTCAATTTGGAGAAGAAAAAGCCTGGTCTTTGGAAGTCGTTGCAAGGCGCGGAGCAAGACGAGAAGGATGTGGCTGCAAAGGTATTAAGTTACCCTTCGAGCGCAACCAAGAAGATTGACTGGGCCGTGGTGAATGAGGAGTACAAGAATATTGACGAGGATGACCAGGATGACATGAAGTTGTTCAAGGACATTTATAAGGGGGCAGACGACGACACAAGACGTGCGATGATGAAGTCTTACGTGGAGAGTAACGGGACGGCCTTGAGCACAAACTGGGACGAGGTGGGAAAGAAGACTTACGAGATTGATCCTCCTGACACGATGGTGGCAAGAAAGTGGGGAGAATAAACGGTAAAGTACACTCGCTTAGCTTTCTTAGTACCACTAAATGTAAATAATGATGAAGACTGTGTGTTGATGTGCGATTGCTGCAGTGGTTGAGTTAGCTATATTATTGATGGTCATCGATGAAGCGTATGCTTTTTCAAAATATTTCATTTGTAATACTGAAGTTTGAGTTATTTTCTGTAGGGGGTTCCTTGATTCTTGGTTGATCTGCATAACAGATTGAACAATGTTCTGACGCGAAATGTATGAGAGTTTTCCAAATTTTCTTTCAGTGGTGATATTTTTTTAGTACTCGATTGATTTCTGATTGATGCAGTTCAAAAGTACTGACATTTACAAAACAACACCTATCACCAATTTCACAACACAACGACTCAACGAAACATGTAAGCTTGGTTCTAGTATACCCACAGGAGACGCTAATGAAATAGTTAGTATATCATAAAGTACATTACACCCAATCAGCCACCGCCTCTTTCTTTTCAAACTCCTTCTCTTTTTGCTCCGTCTCTGTTTTATCACTTTCCCCAACCTCTAAAACACCTTTTTCATTCTCCTGGATCCCATTCTCATCAATGCTCTGATAATTCTTCTCGCTTTCTTCCTTATCTCGCTCACCAGCAATACTCGTATCATCCCCACTCACTACCTCCTTCACCTCTCCATCAGGCCCCACAAGACAGCAATCTACATCAACCCCCACCTCCTTCAACCGCCCGCAAACGGCTCTTATATCCTTTTCATCCCCCTGAGTCTCTACCAAGAAGTAGCCCCCCATCCCCCTGCAAGTGGCACTCCAGTCACTCAAAAGAGCCACCATACCGGCAGCTTCAGAGACGATGCTTTCTACTTCTGAGACCGTAGCACCAACCAGCAGAGGGCGCATTTTGAGCGCATTCACTAAGTTTTGTGTCATTGATTTCCCCTCCACCTTCTTCTCCACTCTGCGCTCCTTAGCTAACGCGACCTCCCACATCATCACTCCAGGAATGCGACTTTCATCTGTTATCTTGACCATGACGCTGCGGCGTGGCTCACGGTCTTGCGACTGCGAAAAAAGACCGTATACATCACTCAAGTGGTGAATAAACGTGCGCTGCGCACGATTCATCGGTGGAAAGCTGAATGCTTTGTCGGAAATAGCAGGGTAGTCTCTCCAGTCGCTCACGAGCTTGCGGAATGTCTTTTCCACACGCTCACACCATGTTCTCTGGCGGATGAAAATACTCATAATATAGTTCAGATATGGCCCGGAATTCTCTTGGTCCAAACTGAGGGCCTCAAGAAGCTGTTGGTTGCGTAATAATCGCAGGCACTCGTCATCGCACGCCAACTTGCGGTTCTTCTGCAGCTCCACCCCACTACACGCCCCACAAGCTACAGCCTCCATACGCCGGCGGCAGTCACAGTAAATCTTGAGCTTAGATGTACATGGCTTCGACTCGTCACACGCCTGAGTTGGCCAGTGGCACCGCGCGGTATCCGGGTGTCCACACAGGCGGTCCTTGAGACACACTGCATTACACTCGATGACCAGATGGTCTATACTATTATCACAACATACTTTGTTACACTCATGGATGCCACACTGAAGCTTTTTGCCGCATTTTTGCCCACAGCTGACCTCTTTCTGGAAGCAATACACGCCCTTGAGCGTGCGATTGCCACAGCGGCACACTCTGTTAATTAACTGAGTACACTTTGCACAGGCTACATCGTCTCCATGGCACGGATGCGGCGCTGTGTGTCCGCACGGGCGGGGGCGGTGGCAGGGGTATTTACATGTGACGGCGGGGACTGTACCACAGCGCACAGGCGCTTCTATGAGCATGGTCTTGCCACACGCGCACATGAGGTCATCAGACAGCGACTCAAGGCATGGCTCGCACTTGCCTGCGTGGTCCTGCCACCGGCAGCGGTGAATGCCGCAATTGAGAATCCTGTTGCACGGTTCAGTGCAGATATGGGCGGCCTCGATAGTCATGATCTGATCCTGCCTGTGAGTTTGAGTGTGTGCATGCGCCAAAGCCTCTTCCACAGACTTGTACTGGTTTCTGCGGCGATCCTGGTCGCGCTTCATGGCGACCGGCTCATACGGACAACACACTGCCAAGCATCTATGGCGGCGACAGTTCTTCAATATTTGACACTTACGGGTGCATTTAGGCGTGTCTCCGGATTTTTTGAAAGAGCAGGGCACCTCAAAAGTGTGGAAAGAGCATCTGCATTTCATCTCTACAAAGCGATGGCAAGGCGAGCATGGACCCTCGTGACATACCCAGAGGCATTGGTGACCACAATCTAGTGGCTTTCCACAAATTTTACTACACGTTGGCACGGGATCCGTGCATTTTTCGCGCTTTTTATCCAAAAGCTCTGTCACTGAAGACTTACCACAGGGACACGTTTTCACAGCGTCCGGTGCTAAAGGACACTTATGTGAGTATTTTGAAGATTCTGGGTGACAAAACTCGAGATTGCAATTGTGTATTCCACAGTCTAGTGGAGCATTACATGCTTCTTTACATGAATACAAACCATCCCCTATAGGCACTTTCAGGCCGCATAAAATGGTTGAATGCTCTTTTCCACAATAACATGAAGTCTTGATTGGCTCTTCGCAGGGGCCACAAAGCCCTGCGTGGCACGTTGCCTTGTGAGTGTGCTCTCCACATGGCATGAGCAGCCCACAGACAGTATCACAGCGCCAATTTTCTTCATAGGGGGCAACAGAGCAAGCAAACTGTTTTGTGCATGCTCCACAGTCACAACGGAGTCTGGGTAGTGCCTGGCACACCTCACTGTGAGGACCCGGATGGCACGCCAAAGAACACCCATGGGGGCACAGTTTGAGGGGTGCCAGACACGTCTGACCGCAACTGTGAGGTGAGAAGAGATTTTCTGGGGGATTCGTGACTTTTCCACACCAACAGGTGTATTTGGATGGCATCTCTGTGCTTTCAGCTTTACACAGAGGGCAACGCCAGGAAAGCGAGTCCGGTCTAGAGTCCGAATCACGTTCAGCCCATCCCTTTATGCAGTCAAGATCGTACACTCTGGAGCATGACTTACACAGCCAAACAACTGAGCATTCATCTAGCTCGTCGGTGCACACTAAGCACACATAAAGACCTTGCTTGATTTCGTTGAGAATCGAGAGCCCGAGGTCGGACTCGATCGACAGCACAGAATCTGTATCTGAAAAATCCATATGACGCTTTTGGCGGATGTGCCTTAGCTTATATAACAATTTTTGGATCTATTATACTGACTTGATATACTAATCTTCCAGGGGTGCCACACCCCCTATACGGGCTATATAATTTGAAAAAATTTCACTTTGGCTTAACGCTAAAACACAGCTGGCCCCGGTCCATTAAGCGTCTGCACGAGGTTGGACCCTTACGGCGTTCTTGACCCAGGACATGCCTGACACACGGGCCGGGACATGCTGGCTGGAGAGCAATGGACGGATCTTGGGTGCAACGCTCCATCTGAAGCTTTGCTTCTAAGGGCTACCTTCGTGTACCCGTATGGGGAGGGTTGCAATGATTTGTACAACATTTTTTTGTAAGCAAGTTATCAAGCATTTCTAGTAACCTTGCAAGCAAGATAGTTATCTTTGTAGGTTTTCAATAGTTTTCTATATAGTACTTAGATGTATACACCTTAGTATTCATGTCTTCAAGTGCCTGCTTTGCTCTGCTCGCTGTTTACTTAGCTACAATTTCTAATTGCTCTGATGATGAAGGTCAAAGCCTCAAAGCTTTGGTTTCGTTCGTTAAAGCACCGCTAATCTCATGCCATTTTGCAATACTTACATTGTTTCAAAATGAAAAACGTTTATGCATACGTTAAATTAGTTAGTGGTTCAGCTATTGTGCAAAATTTTACTTGACGGTGTTGACGAGTAAGCTTTAGCCAACCCATGTCATAAGCCCTAAAAACAAATTTATTACATTCTGTACTTCATGAATTCATCCAATTTGCTCTTTACTGTAAAATTTGAATTAAAGGCGTACAATGACTAAGCTATCTCTACACGGACATTTTCCTGAAAGACAAGACAGGAACTGGTCCCAAACTAAACTATTGTCAAACTCTACAACAATACCCAGCAATAAAACAATCTAGAACTATAATATCTACTCCATCTCAATGTCCCCTGAAAAGCTTGTCTCAAAATTGAACCGATCTATAGGGTCCACCCGAACAGCCCCACTTTTATTAGGAATCTGAAGCCGCGTTGGACTTCTTGGTCCCTTAGGGCCCGCAGGCTTTTGCGGAGTTCCATAAGGAAATTTAGGCTCTGTGTTGAGCAGACCATTCGGGTTGGGAAACTCAATATTCTCCTTATCAATCATCAACGAATTATCAATAGAAAGACGCGAAAAATCAGAATCTTCACCAGTCCGAAGCGACTCAAAGCTACCCAATCTATCAGCTTCCGCAGGACCTTCATTTATACTCTCTGGTTCAATAACCTGTTTATCCTTCTCCCCCAATGTAACATTTTCCAGCACCTCAACTATATCAACAGTCTCTTTATCTGTGTCACTCTTAGTGACCCCAAAATCATCCCAGTCTACTTGCACGTCTTCTAGCTCTTGTGGCCCTCCGCTAAACCCATTTATACCGCTCAAAACGTCTTTGCTGATTCCCCCATCCAACCGTATCTCTTTCTGGCGAATCTCCCTCTGCTCAAATTCGCCTTTCTCAGCCTCTTTTTCCGCACCCAAGTCCCATCGTACCTTTTTGGTTCTGCTTGGCTTACGAACAGGCGAGAGCCGGCCACTTCTTTTGGTGGGAGAAAGTTTCTGCCCCATTCGAAGAAGCTCGTCAACCGCATGAACATCTAAGCTTGCAACCATCTCGTAGCATTCGTTGAGCATGCTGTTTGTCAACGCAAGGATATCGCTTCGTACAACGTCCACATCTCTGGAAGTGTTGATGAATGTGAGTTTCTTGAATACTTTGAAAAAGGATCCTGACAAGAAAGAGAACGCCGGCGCCGGCGCCGAGCCCCTCTCCCGTATAATGACGTCCCAAATTTGGTCTGCTCTCTCCAGCACCTCTCGGCGAGCACTCTCCTTGAGCAGCTCCGTCACCATCTCAAAAACAACGGTGCTATACTCAGTCCAACCAGGAAGCTTCTTCAAAGCCGCTAGACTCATCTTGATACTCAAGTCTGCGCTCAATCCTACATCTACATTATACTGTCCAATCTCTTTTTCCAAAAGTTCTACTATGCGCGCCATTCCATTCTTCACATCCGTCAAATCCTGCGGCACATCTGCAAAACGAGCACCATAGTGCTCTCTGAACAGACGCATGAGCATGAGCATCTCCAGCCTTTGTGATAGAAGAATGCGTCTACGGACAACATACTTGGCCAGTTGAGTCACATCCTCAGCCTCAAGGACCCCTCGTACTTTCTCTACAGCAGCTAATAATCGACTCTCAGCTTGTTCCTTTTGGCTTTGTACTGCTCTTACTCTCTGTTCCACGACCCGGTCTTCACGGGCTCTCAATGCCTCAATCTCCTGCTTCTGCTCCGTGATCATCTTAAGGTACAGCCCCACATGGCGGTCCAAATTATGTGTGTTGCGAAGCACTTTGGTCTTGATGGCCTTGGCTCTGTCAGCATATTTCAAAGCGTTGAACGTCTCGTCATAGTGTTGGCTGGAAGGACTGATACAAACTATCATTACTGTCTTGCAGTTTCCTCCCAATGAAAACTTGAGCAATCTTGTAAGCTTCAGGTCTCTGTATGGCACATGTCCTCTCTTCTTTGGATCACATAATGCATTGATACAGTTCCCCAAAGCCAATAAAGACCGGTTAATGTTCGCCCCCTCATGAAGCCGTTTACCAGAGTTTCTAGTGGCTGCTGCTCTCTCACTTCCTGCCAAATCGATCACACTAAGTGTGCCCATCACATGCTCCTCTTGTACACCTCCACTGCGGTCGCGTTGCGTGACGGTGATTTGGAGCACTGCGTGAGCACGCAGCGATGTTGCATTGGCCTGTGTGGCATTCACACTGCGCGCACGGTTACCCTGAGCAACCAAGTCGGCGGCCTCTTCCGCACTCGAAACAGCATGCTGTGTCAAATTGCGTACACAGACACGCTGCAGAGCATCTTCCCTAATGGTTAGTAGCCGAGGATCGGTGTCGGGTTCGAGAAGATCACGGATTGTCTCGTTATATATCTCAAGATAGGAGACAGAAACATCCACAGCTTTCAGATCTTTTATGAACTCAATCCTGTCAAAGAGCTCTGAAAGGGTTGTAAAAATGAGACCTGGGTCATCTTCGGTGCCGCTCACAGTGTATGTCTTACCACAGCCTGTGGCCCCGTAAGCAAACACGGTAGCATTATAACCAGCTAGTACACTTTCTAGAAGCGGCTGGGTGGTGCCTCTGTATACGTCATCCTGATTCGCATCTTCATCGAAAAGCCTGTCGAAAGAGAAGCGGTGTTCACGGGCTCGAGAGTTCAGTCTGGGGAAAAGATTCTGCTGAATTACTTGTAGTGGGTTACCGTCTGCCGGATCAAACACAAGCATTCGGTCATCCACAACAGTCACAATCTTTCTAAGCCCTTTCGGGCTGTTCACAGACACTCGTGCAAGCTCGGAAGATGTGAAAGGCCGCACTCTAACCGCCACGGTGATCGAGGACGTGGTCGGTGTAGACATGCTCTTGTAACTTGCGGGCTGGCCAGTGTGTTCTTTGGATATGCTTCGATAGTTAGGGAAATTTTTAATGATACAGAACCGCTGTAGCTCAAGGGATCGAAAGCTGTAAAGAGTGTATTTGTTCTGTTTGGGTGCCTGAAAATATTTGGTGTAAACAATAGGTTAGGAGCGAGGGCGATGGTGTGAAGGGGGAACAATCCAGCAGCTTTTTTTCAAGTTTAGGTATTTAATAGAGTATGTGAATATTCTTGATTTAGTATTTTCGGATCTAATTAGAAAGAAAGGGGGCGCGGTACGGTTTTACTACCTCTGAATGGATCAATTAAGGAAGTGCAGCTGTACAAAGGATTTTTAGAGAACAATATGCTTTGATTCAGTGATTTTAATGATGATTTTCCGTGATTTGAACTTCCGCGTGTTAGAGGTCCCCGTGTAGATCCCTGTGTTCAAGATAAAACTTTGAGAATACACATTGCGGTGTGTCTATACTCAGATCTATCAGATAAGAATAGAATGACAACATGTCAATAGATCGCAGCACTCAAATTCAAAAACTGGGATCTGAACATAATGTCGGAGACTCAAGAAATTGGTAGCTTTGCAGGTTATTAAGAAGTGATCGCACCGCTTACACAGTATGAAGCAGTGAAGAGCAGTAGAGTTCACAGTTTTCATAAAACAGTTCAAAACATCAGAAAAGGTACAGCTGCATTTGACGTGCTTTGCCAAGGCATACCGAGAGATCGCCGTTGTGTAACTTTGACTATTTTTCGCATGTTCGAGAGCAGAATTTCCCTTATAAGGCGAGATGAAAATATAAGGACAATTTCTTGCTATGAAGTTAAAGCTGTAAGCTTGTGTACATACATGTCCTTTATAGGTGCTCATCGAGCAAGTAGATACGCAGCACACTTTGCTACATGCCGTGCAAGTTAAAAATACCCCATAAAGAAATCGAGGCAGAGAGTGTAACTGTAATACCGTTACTTTGAGCTCACGAAACCTAGAACTTACTAATGTCCTCGAAAGTGTTGCTCTCAAACTCGAATCATACACTAATCTGCTATCACTTAGAGCAGAAGACATAGGCTGGCTGACTGAGCTACAACTCTATGACATACCCTTCTTCAACTATGGATACTCAAATACGTATTTAAACCAGAACCTCTACTCGCACAAATTTTCTTAAGGCTCATTCCTGATTGTTATGCATAATGCCATGGCATGTTTTCAGTCAAACAAATTTACGTTTATGCGCTCGTATAAATACCTCACAAATCCTGTTTTCTACAATCAGCAATAATGAACATTTCTATTCTTTCACTTTTTCTTGTGGCCGTGTCCGCGCTTCTCGTGGAGACCACGGTTGAGAACGGGGTCACCAGAGTGTTGGACCACAGAATTCGCGCTCCTAGAGTTAGAGGCCCGTCTCCGTTTATGCAGTCTCAGCTGGCTGAGTATGAAAAAGAGATTGCGAGTCAACGTGAAGCTGCTGCTAAGGCTGAAGCCACCGCGACGCTGGCCGATGTTAGAATAACGGCTAAACCTTTATTTTAATATCGTTATACTAACAAACTCATTACTGTGTATAAATTGATTTAGTTGTTGTAGAGATTATATGGATTCGAAATATTATGCTTGCAAAAACATCATGTACTTCGACACCTGCGATTCTGCAAGGCTCGTTCATCTTTATTCAATGTGCCTATAATCCATATATCAAAATTTATGCTTCGGGCTCTCGTACCTCTTATCTACTTCAAACCCCAACTGAAGGCCGATGTTTTATTGGGTTCTTCGTCACTAACAGCAACTGCTCAATATGATCATCAGATCTCTGCTAGCTTAGCTTTAATAATATATTATTTTTCATTATTTATCAAATTAAATAGGGTACAGTGTTCTCAAAGGCATACTTTGCTGCCTAAGATCGCAATAATGCTTTTTCAAACACGCTTACAACACAAAATGTCCATGGCCTAGCCATTAAATATCAATCAAACCCAATCTGTCAAAGATGGTTTTGCCTCTCACATATTTGTCCAATCTCAAATAGTTCTCGTTCAACTCCTTTCCTATTTTAATCTTCTCAGTTAAGAACTTTGCGCTCTCTGCAGCGTCCTCAGTCTCTATCCAACTGATGGTGGCCTGGATAAACCGTTCAATGATCTCGCTACGCTCCTCAAGAGTTTTGGTCTTCTCCTCGCTGGTGCCCAAAACAAGATCGTTCTCGTGTTCTTCAGGCTCAATGTACTTCGGCTCGAACGTGTCTTTTCCACCAAGACTTTCTGGAATGTTCTCTGAAATAATGAATTCCTCCAAATCCTTCTCGTTTTTTGTGAAGTTCACCTTGGAAGCCACAACTGGGTCCAACCAGTTTTTGATGATGTTCCAGATTCCACTAAACACCCACGGCGCTTTGTGGATTAAGAGGACTCCCAAAGACTCGGGATAATGCGCCTCAAATGCACTGATCATGAACTTTACAGGGGAGTAGTCCATGTTTGACAAAGAGAAGCCAGTCATGTCGAATATAATACTTGCACTATCCACAGGCTCGCGCAAGAAAACACGGGCTGTCTCGATAACAATAAGCGTATACATTTGCATGTCTTCTACGGTTTGGTCGTGAGAGTGGTGCAACCGAGGGCGCACGATCACAATAGGTCTACCCTTCTTGTCACGTCCTCTAATGTACGACTTGTTTAACTCCAAGTTCTTAAACACACCAGAGTAACTTTTTTTATCACTCTCTTGATACGCTTGCCAAAGTTTTAACTCTCCTCCACGAAGAACATCGTCAATGTGCGACTCTGTAAGACGCCAGTGGAGAGTGTTACTTATCATGGCCAATGCCTTGTCAACGTCCCATTTACGTGCTCTGAGGAATCGAAGAACCAAATTGTCAGGAGAGTCGAGCCGAAGGAAATTCCAGAAATTATCAAACATGTCATCTTTATTCATTCCTTGCAATGCACTATGTACCATTTCGTTGGTGTAGCGTCCCTCGATCTCCACGCGCGAGGGAATTTGTTTGATGGAATCACTCAAAGAATTGATTCTCTTGTGACCATTCTGCTCTGGCTCTTCTTTCTTCTTCTTACGGCCCAACTTAAGTTTTGAGAGCTTCCCTTTCTTTTCTTTGGACTCGACGACAGGCTCTTCGTAGTTGTTGCTGAGCGTGGAGGACGCTTTGAGAAGTTTTTTACCATTCTCGGCTGACGGTATCTTGGCGGGACGCCCCCAAAAGTTGAGAATATAAGCCCAAAACTCTTTGAGTCTGAGCTCTTCTTCGGCTGTGATTGTCTCGATTCTTCCCGCAGCAATCCCGCTCATTTTCACGGATTTTCAGTGTGTAGTACGAGGCTGAGAATGGGTGCGGGTTGAAAAATAAATTACGTTGCGTGAAAAATGATGTGAGAATTGCGTAAACAAATGTTGGGAATTTCCTAAAAGTCAGAAAACTTTTAGAATTGTTTTTCGTTGAAAATTTGTCTCTATCAATACATATTTGAGAACCAGGTTTGTGGGTTCGCGGGTATATCGTGTGATGTGGCGATGCAGGCATATGCCAGTAATTGCAGACCAACAGAAGACCAACGACCAATTAGGTTCCAGGAATACGGTTAATGATAATGCAAATTGTAATTAGAAGTGTCTGCTTAGAACGTTTCTCCGTAGGCATGAGTCTGCCCTGTTTTAGATTATAAAGTATCTAACAAATTCTGAGAGCTTATTGTCAAAGATGTATCGTTTACTTGAAATTAAGCATTTACTTGATTAATAAGGGGCCCGCAAACAAATTTACAGCGGTTTCCCTAATTGCTTTGAGAACTATACGATAGAAATCCAACCACTTCGGAAAGAAAGCTAAATAATGAGTGTAACTTACTGCTCTAGAAATAGTATGCATTTAATTGCAGTTTCTTAACTTGTATTTCGGCTCTCCTGAACCCGAACCGAGAACTTTTGAGTTCCACACTAAAATTGAAACCTTTTATACAAAGTACACTTGAGTACCAATATCTGAACACGAAATGAATCCGAAATATATTATAAGCATCTGAGAATCGTAGGACTCAAAATTGCTACTACTTTCACCACTTAACACCAACCGCTACTTAACCAACGGAAGTTGACAATCATTTTACTCCCTGCAATTACGTACTTCCATATCGACACACAATCAATAAAAGCTCTCCGTATTTCCTCCACTTTCAAAAAACTCAATAAAAGGCTTTTATAAGACTGCTAAAAACTTTCCGAGCTTCACAAACTATCCATTGATCTGACTGGTCTTCCTACTAGCATACTTAACCTTCGAGCCTGTCTTGTCCACCGCCCTATCTAGATCCTCCAACAATGCATTCTGGTATTCCAATTCCTCATTGATTGTCACACCAATCATGCGTTGTTTTCTGATCATCTCCGTCAAATAGTCCAACTCGCCATCCTGCTGCTTGAGCTTCAATTTCTGCTGCTGCATGAGCTCGGCGTCATCAAGCGCACGTGTTTGATCGGTCTCTTCAAGAGGAACGCCCAAGACCCGCCTTGATCTGCCAAAAAGATCATTGGTATCAGCAGAAACAAACGCCCCAGGCAAACTTTTCTCTCCCGAGAAGAGCGCCTCCACTCTAGAGTGTTCTTGTTTGATCGAATTGAGAAGGTCTCTTCTGCGTCTAAGCTCTCCAGCACCCAAAACACCCTTGGACTCTTGGTTGTCTAAACCTTTGGACAAAGCGTCAAACCGCGAACGTACATAAACTAAGCATTTGCGGCTCTGTGAGCTACTGTGTGCATTCTGAAGGAGCTTACGGCATTCGCGGACGGTGTCTAACCATACACCTTGGTCCAAAATTGGTTCTGAAGCATTGGTTCCCCCAAGTTTAGGAGTAGAAGAGTATCCATAAGAGCCCTTTTCTCTGAATAGACCTTGTGGAAGCTCTAAAAAGTCCAAAAACGGTTTTGAGCTACGCCAAGGTCCATCTTCATCATTCACAATCTTGTGCAAAATCAGCTCAAACTTCTCACGTCTCTCTTCGACAATCACAGGATCGTTGCTTTTGTGAAAGAGTCCCGTTTTTTGCGGAAGCTCATACGGAAATTTTTGAGGGGTTTCGGCCTCCATCTTTGCTACTAAAGATATAAAATCAGAGTAACGTTTGGTAAGCACATATTTTCGGAGAGGTAGCTTTATGAGCACATGGTATACCATGTAGGAGCCGTCCACGGATGACGTCTTGGGAATCGATATTTGAAGGTCCATGGCGTATTCTTGTTGATGTGTGTTCTTAGGTTACGATGAAGTGCATGCATGCTGCACGTGAGAAAGTGCGTTTAGCGGTAGTCAAAAGACAAGACAAGCTATCTATATATTGAGCTGGCAAGTTTCTTTAATAGCACTGCGGAGTTTGTTATTCAGTGAATTTGAATCTGGATTGCATTTTTCGGTCCTTTGTATTTTCACCTTAGGAGTGTACTACGGTAATAAACTTCGAAAAAGATCTATCTCTCGCATGAATATCAAAACAAGCGAATCCCTAGTAACAATTGGAATGGCTTCGTTGCATGGTATGTGTCATATGGCGGCATACTCTCACATGCTCGATCACGAAATTGCAGAAGTGCGTAATAATTACATTCATTATTTTAAGAAATTAGTGGTCTCCTATTAGGTATTAGATACATATACTAGCATTACAATCAAACAGAACACATTACATTCAAAACCTCAATCATCGCAATTTATAAGATTACAGTCTTAAACTTGATTCAAATTAGTACGATCCACCCTATCATTCAGGCTTCGACTCGGAAACAGAACTTGGCTTTGCATCAGTGTTCGCGGCTTCAGGGGCGGCATCTATAGGTTCAGCCTTTGATTCAAGCGTTGGCTCAACATTTGACTTAGAAAATATATCAGAACTAGATTCAGATGATTCAAAGCTTGTAGCCTCAGAGCCCAACTCAACTTCACGCATTATCGCCTCAGCCTCCTTACTTTCAGACTCCATCAAGAGCCTTATAGGAGCTGGGAAAATGGAGTTGAGAACCTCTTCGGCCTTCAATTCATCCTTTTCCAATTTCAAACGATAGAGATTTGACTTTGAGTTGTAGAACAAATTCCACACACGCATTTTGCTATCATAGCCTTGCAACGCTCTTTTGATAAACTGCAAGGTGCGAGTCAAGTTTACTCTGGCCTTTCTCAATCTATAGCCCTCATAAGCTAAGCCCGCAAGGGTGGTGTCTGGTTTATATGTCTCTACAGACATTAAGTCACCATCATTTGTTAAAGTTCCAGTAATAATATCTTCCGCCCCCGTGATATCGCTCAAACAGCACAATCCAAACAAGTATCTGTTGTACTGCTCTGCAGTCAAAGCCAACGGGTATGACACACTTGTCACGGGATACTTGCCGTTGTGAGAGGCGTTAACTGGCTGTGAACACAAAACCAGAATTTTATCGGCACCCAACACAAATCGGTTGAGGACAAGATGCGTGTCTCTGTTTGAGATGCTGGTGCTGTTCAAAACAGCCTCTTGTTCCAGCTTTTCGGCAGTTAGAAGCCGATTAAGTCTAGAGATCGCTACATCGTGTTTAGAAGCTGTCACCAGCTTCCCCTTTTTAGGCGCACAAGTTAGCACAATTCTATTGCCAAGTCTTGTTACATGTATTCCACCGAGCGTGTGATTAGCGAACTTCAAAGAGTCGTCAACATACGATGCCATAATACGCTTGAGCGCCGACGCCAGGGCGATGAAATCGACATCAATTTTCTCATTTTTATGGGTTTCATGGTGTAAAATCGAGTAAAGTGTAGCAGGCATCGAACTGAATGATACCAGAGGGACTTTATCTGCATTTGTATGTAGATTATACTTGAACTTATTCTCTGAGTCCTTCAACTGCAAAGTCTTCATTTCCTTAATAGGCACATCAGAGTCGAACTCAAGCTGCTCTGAGGGTTTATAGTACGTTGTGGTGATCTTCTGCCGGTCTAGGAACTTCGGCCGCACCATCTGTAGCGTCTCCCATGTTGGTGCTCTTAGTCTGTGGTAGGCACTTTTCCGTTTTTTTGCTACTACTGTTTCGAGAGAGGTTTTACCTAGAGCTTCCGTAGAGTAGAACGTCCGGAGCAGCCTCTGGGGGAGAGTTCGTGTGCACTGACTAAGTCTCATCATGGTTAATTTTTCAGATGAATTTTGCAGCACTATGAAATTGAAAAACAGATCGAGAAAAAAGCAGGTAAAATGATTCCTGCGAAGAAACTGCCCTTTCGGGATGGGGACTCTACCAAATTATGTTTATGGTTTTTCGTGTGGGTGAAATCACTTTTGGCCATTACAATTGGCTTGAGTATGAGCAAACAGTCAAGTAAATTATCTTTTAACCACATTATCAAAAACTTCAAAAGTTCTCGTTCATTTCATACGTGCTTATGAAAAAAGTGCTATCCTTCACTATGCTAATCATATCAAAAGCGTATTAGATGAACTGCTTTATGTCTCATGCAGGACTACATAAATAGGAAATGACCAACGTTTAATGGAAGCTTTATCAACCTGGATATTCTTCTCAGTGGCGCATCAGCTTATGATGTGAGTGTATTGAATCGATGAAGTGCCCCCTCATATATAAAACTTAAGAGAACTAATTATCACTACAAGACAAATATATATATATATAGGATTTATCTATATCGCAGTAACTGCTACAGACCTATACACGACTTCGAAATCATCTTCAGAAATCAGATCTCCATTAGTAATCGAACAAATAGCAATATAGTACACTCTAGCTCTAGTAAACACCCCCCGTCACTCCTGTGCTTGCCCCATTACTGAAGAAGTATGATGAAGACCGCTCCAGGGTAGGCGCCGCGTAGTGCCCTTGCGAGTAGTAGGGGTAATACCCCTGATACGAGGAGCTCCGGTAATTGAACGAGCTTCTCGATGGAGCGCTTAAAGGCGCATCCAGAGGAGCAAACGCGTTATAAGGAACACTCTGAGTATAAGGCTGGTTAGTGAATGGCTGAGGCTGACTCAGCGGGTAAGGGTAAGGCTGATACGACTTGTAGCCGTATGCAGAGTAACTGAGGCTTGAGCTTGGCTCAAAAGTGTGGAAAAACGCACTTTTAGGAGATTGGTAAGCTCCAGCATCCTCATAATTACGGTACAGGTCTTGTACGCAATAATAGCTGCCCAAGCCGTTGCCAAAAGGCTTTACATCTCCCAGTCCATAGACCTCATCAATCGGCAAGTTAAGATAAGGCTGGAAAGGCCGAGAAGCCGTGGCCAACGTCAAAATCCAAGGACGAGTCTCGGGTATGCCTCGGGCACGTGGCTGCTGTGCTTGGCTGCTGCTGAGGTGCAAATCAAAAGAGCACGACAATAACCACTCGCTTTCGGCTCTATTCAACAAAACAATGTCGATGCCGGTCGCGTTCAGCCACAGTCTGTTGGTAAACGTATTATCATCGTTGTACTTGTTTGCCACCACAAGGGCAACCACAATGTACAAAAATATGTTATCTTCAGCCACACGTGCTAAAGCACCCCCAGAGAGCATGTCAGAGCGTCTGCGGCGCGCTAAGTAGGTCATGCCCAAGAGGACTGACAGCTTTGCAAGACGAGTGGCGTCTAACACAGATGTCACCCGGGTCACAAGCAGATCCGTCGCTCTAGGTACATACCCAACCAAACAGTCACAAGCAAACTCGGCCACAAATTTGGCCATAGTAGCGCTTCTGTAACCTTTTGAGTAAGATGGTTGCTGCTGTGAATAGGGTTGGTAATTCTGGTGCAGACCCACCAAGCCAGGGTAGGGAGGGTTGTACGCCGCATACAGCGGGTACTGCGTGTAGGACGCGTCGTAGTACGGGTTGGAAGACGCGTACATGACCGTTAGTTAAGAATAAGGCGAACACTTAGTTAAAAGGTCGCACTGTATCCTATCGCTTGAACTATTCTTATAGCTCGTGTGTTCTTGTCTAATTAACAGGAACAAGTGGGTGATCTTATGGATAACCGTGAGAGAAAAACGCGGGTCGGCTGCATTTTTATAGTCTCACGTGGGCCGAGCAAGAAAATTTTTCAGCCCCCGCGCGGTGTATATTGCCGTGTAGGGATGGCGTCAAATTCCTATTACTCACCTAAAAAATGGTTTGAACAGATGGATTTGTAACGGATTGTAAACTGGCGTATTTGTTGATTACATATTGCCGCTTGTCTTGTGTATATATGCATTCCCTGTCTTATGCGTAATAGTCACGATAGATCGGCTGTGGGGGAACATGTGAGGTAACTGGTGGCAAGATTTGTAATACTAAAAAGTGAGTGATCTAGGTCTCGATTGCTAAGATTCTATGGGAAACTCATATTTACAGTTTTGATATGTACAAGGTACATGTAGCGTCTGGTGACGTGATTGCTTTTGACGACTCCCTGTATTAGACTAATGAATTGCAAAGCAAGCACTTGAGCAATGCTCAAATAGTAACTTTTTCAAGCGCATGCCTAAACACTTTCACCTTGTATAATGTACACTACTTAATTGTAAGATGGATGTTTCAATTTCGAAAAGGAGTTTTTCACTTACTTCAGCTACTTCTTACATAGTTGGGACCTCGGATGCAGTAGTACGTAGCATTATATATAAGAGATCACTAATATACGTTTAATACAGGCCAGTTTTTTCTGAGTCATTCGAACTTCTAGGTAAACCTTTTTACGTTTTCTTCCTCTTTGAGCCACTATTGACACCTCCGAGAGATGTTTGATAGTCGGGCTCGTCAAAATATCCTGTAAATAATGTTACACAGATCCTCATGAGGAGTGCAACAATCAAGATCTTGTACACAGAGCACTAAAAACTCAAGCGGAATAAAAGCGGTAAACGAAATTCAGAGTGCCACTTTTAAGGGTGGCGGAAGTGTATAACATGCATTGATAGCGCTAAATTTGAATAAAACACTCAGAAATTGAACAAAATCGTTTGAAAGCTCATCGACGGCAATCTTGATCCTTTATCGGTGCAAGCTGAAGCTTTTCAGATCACCTGACTGACACGACAAAATTTCGCGCTCCTTCCCTTTTTAGAAATTATTTTCAGATCCAATCAACCCACCATGTCTTTCGACAGAAACGATGTCTACGCCGCGCGTGTGCTTCCGGGTGAGGAGGCGCCCGACGACTCGAACTTTGAGATAATAAGGGCTTTCAGAACCTTCATATTGGAGTACAGAGAAGGAACACAGTTCATATACAGAGACCAACTTCGAGAGAATATCTTGGTCAATGAATTCTCCCTTACTGTCCAGACAGACCACCTTATCCACTACAATGCCGAGTTGAATCAAAAACTCGCAGACAACCCCACAGATATGGTGTCGCTCTTTGAGCAGGCAATCACTGACGTAGCTGAGCGGATCGTATATCTTTCTCTGGAGGTACCTTCGCACTTCCCTGGGTGCCAATTGATCCTCAAGTCTCGCGACAACGAGATTTTGATCCGCGACCTCGATCTGAGTAATATCCTGCGGATTGTGCGTGTATCGGGGATCATTATAAGTGCCTCTGTGCTCAGCAGTAAAGCAGAAGCCGTGCAATTGGTGTGTAGCGGGTGTAAGCACACTCTCAATATGAAAGTCACTTCTTCAATGGGCGGCCTTGTCTTGCCTACGAGATGCGAGGCTCCCCCTCAGCCTGGTGGAGAAACATCAAACTGTCCTCCAGACCCATACAGAATCGTGCATAACAAGTCTTCGTATATTGACCATCAGATCTTAAAGCTCCAAGAGAACCACGACATGGTGCCGATTGGCGAGATGCCTAGACACATCATGGTGTCTGTGGATCGGTACTTAACCAACAAAGTGGTTCCCGGTAACAGAGTGACCATTACAGGAATCTATCTGATCTATCAGCTGAAAAAAGCTAAGAGCTCGGCGGTGGCTATCAGAAACCCGTATGTTAGGGTGTTGGGTATTGATGCAGATGTGGACCACAGCTCTCTTGGTAACCCGCATTTTTCTGAGGAAGAAGAGGAGAAATTCCTAAAAATGCTGCGCAATCCTGAAATATATGAAGAGTTTGCACGCTCCATCGCCCCATCTATTTACGGTAACGATGACATCAAAAAGGCCATTGTGTGTCTTCTTATGGGAGGCTCACGTAAGATTCTTCCCGACGGACTTAAGCTTCGTGGAGACATCAATGTGTTGCTTTTGGGTGACCCAGGTACTGCCAAATCTCAGCTTCTTAAGTTTGTAGAAAAGGTTGCACCCATCTCGGTATACACCTCTGGTAAGGGTTCCTCTGCTGCTGGTCTCACAGCCTCTGTCCAGAGAGACCCAAACACAAGAGAGTTCTACTTAGAGGGTGGTGCAATGGTGCTTGCAGATGGAGGTGTAGTGTGTATTGATGAATTTGACAAGATGCGGGATGAGGACCGTGTGGCTATCCACGAAGCCATGGAACAGCAAACCATTTCGATTGCCAAGGCTGGTATCACTACTATTCTCAATTCGAGAACCTCGGTGCTTGCTGCCGCAAACCCTATTTTTGGTCGCTACGATGACATGAAACTGCCTGGTGAAAATATTGATTTTCAGACCACCATTCTTTCCCGTTTTGATATGATCTTCATCGTGAAAGATGAGCACAACGAGCGCAGAGACATGGAGATTGCAGCACATGTGATGGGAATCCATACTGGGAGAGCACAACAGTCTGTGGATGGAGACTACGACATGACCACGATGAAGCGGTACATTCTCTACTGCAGATCGCGCTGTCTGCCGCGTCTAGCGCCCGAGGCCGCCGAAAAACTTCTGTCGTATTTTGTAGAAATCCGTAAGCAAGTACACTTGGGGGAGGAGCAGAGAAATGAGCGTTCTTCGATCCCAATCACAGTGCGTCAGTTAGAAGCCATTGTCCGGATAACCGAGGCGTTGGCGAAGCTACATTTGAATCCGGTGGCCACAGAGGAGCACGTAGACGAGGCTATCCGGTTGTTCCGTGCGTCGACCATGAACGCCGTGAACGAGGGGAACGGTGTAAGAGCTGACTTGGTTAAGGAGGTAAAGCAGATCGAGGAAGAGTTGAAGCGCAGATTGCCAATCGGTTGGTCTACCAGTGTACAGACCTTGAGACGGGAGTTTGTGGAAGGAAAGAATTTTTCTTCGGAGGGTTTAGACCATGCTTTATATGTTTTGGAGAAGCATGAT
The DNA here is from genome assembly GCA_031124835.1 of Saccharomycopsis synnaedendra. Lineage (NCBI taxonomy): Eukaryota > Fungi > Ascomycota > Saccharomycetes > Ascoideales > Saccharomycopsidaceae > Saccharomycopsis > Saccharomycopsis synnaedendra. The sequence continues at coordinate 1,082,827 of JASTUD010000001.1, forward strand.
ACAATCCAGATGCGGAACCAGGGCAAGAGTGTTTTTCGGTCGGGAGCGTAATTCACTGTCATTGATAATCAATAGCTCCAGTGAATAAGGAAGAAATGGGCGCATGGCGTTTTGAGTATAATAGGCATCTACAGTTTTTTGACCTTGTATTTGATATATTAGACTCACACCCTTGTCGGGAATGTGACCATAGCATGAACCCAGAATTAGCCATAGACTAGATTAGTACTTCATAGTGCACGATCAGGAGTAGTCCCTGTACCATACTTTACATTCGTTAACATTACGTGCACTATACTATGATTGATGTTCCTGTAGTTCTTCCATGTAACTCACTCACGGTTTTACGCTGGCTCGACTGAGTCTTTGTAGTAATCTTTTTGTGTTAGAAGCATTGATTTAACTAGCAGCACACACACCACCAATTGTTTACTGTGAAAATACCGCCGTTCAGCATTTTTTTGCTATCTCCTTCTTCGACATCTTTTGCACAAAATGTAATGCGAGAGAGTCACATAAGTCAAAAATCACACTTCGAAAACATAAACTTTGTTACTCGTCAACATTTAATGAAGACCTATAGAACACACTGTGCGGTTCAAATGTATATATTTTATGGTCTCTTGTAGAAGCTATCCATTTTTTCTCTACACCTAAGAAATTCCGCAATCGGTTCATTGGGATACTTTACAAAAGCATCGTTATCCTCAGGTAATGTCACTTCCATTATGTTCTTCTGAGTGCAGATCTCTTGAGTCTTCTTATCTCTATAGCGGAACTCGCACTCCTTGAATATGCGGACAAATGGGTGGCACAAGTATTCTTTCTTCACCTCGCGGTCATACGGAACACATTGGTACTGCGTAAGCTCCTTCAAACGGCAGTTCTCGGGATTATTGGCATAGAAGGTTCTGCGTGCTTCCTCATCAGTCCAGAGGGATATTGGAGGTGACATGATTTTCTTAATTTACCCTCATAGCCAAATGTAAACATGAGTCTGTGATTACTCAAAATATCTACACCCATACAAAACAAATGCTCTTGATATTGATTAACACTACTTAATACTTCGACCCCTCAGGTGGTTGTGGCAACTTTCTGTTCTGGGCAACAGACATAGATCTGATGTTAGTACAATGACATAAAATTTTCACAATCGCCAATAAATCAACGAATACTCACTTTCTCAAGTCCAATAAAACTGCCTCCATGGAGTATGTACGTCTCCAAGTGCTCAAAATTTGAAGCTTCTTAGCATCCACGATACCATTAGACTGGTCAACACAAGGCAAATTTATTTTGGAAAGGAACTTTACAGTTGGGGGACTGTCCGGATATGACTCCCCACACTCAATCAGAAGACTGTATATTCTGTTCTCGTGCACGGACTGGTTAGCACTAAGATTATCATTAGCTATAAAAGCTTGTAACTGAAAAAGATTCATTTCTGTCTTATAAATCAATCAAAATATACAGTGAGGCACTCTTCCATCCTCAAAATCTGCTAATCAAATATGTATACTCCAGCCTCGAAACCGTCTAATTCTCATCACTATCGGAATAACAAAATATAACCACTAAACAATCAAGATCACTAATCTGAACAAATTTATACTCACGTGAGGTGGACCGATGATGGTCGCATTCCAGTTGGTCATTGAGATATCGTCGCTGTCAGCCAATCCGTAGGAGCACGATTCAGAGCCCAAGCCCTTCTCGCCTTTCTCCAACTCCTCCAACAACTTGAAACTTCTAGGGCTGATGTTAGTTGCGTGTTTCCAAAAGGTCATTATTGTATTTATACGTACATCGCCGCCATCGGATGTGTTTGTAACTTAATTAAACCTCATCACAAGATAGATTTCGTCTCGCATGGAGTGCGCTTAGAAGACACCAAGATCTCAAAAGGTAATAGCTGTTTTTGTTCCAGAGGCATCATTCGTCTAGATGCGAATTCTTACACTTGATATGCTAGTAATGAGTGAAACGTAACAAGCAGCATCAACGCCTGCGAGAACACTTAGAGGCAATATGCCAGAGTCACACAAACTACACAATTACTTGGCGACTTAGCCGAGTTCAATCAAGTGTTGTTCTCTCTTTTTCCAAGCTACAGTATTTTTCAAAAAGTTGAAGTATATGAAAAAAAGGGCTCTTCGTTGGCTAGAGGGTAGAATCAAGTAAGACATGGAAGAGCGACACGGAAGAGCACGATTGAGCACTGGAAACCCTTGACCCTCAAAATCAACGAAACAAATAATGCCTCGCTTACAGAGGGAATCGGCAACGTTAAATATCGAGAATATAGAAATATGAAGAATTTGTAGACCATTACTTCTGGGATACACTATTTAAGTGCCAAGGAATCCTTGCCACAAATTGAGCTTCCTGTAACTACTAGTGGCCTACTCTCCTACCTTCGGCTCCTGGCCACTCACTGCTTAAATACATAATCGTCATCCTTCTTCTCCAACTGTCCTGTTCCCAACAACTGCTCGAAGGTATTTTGAGGCACCCAGTTCTGTGTTGCAGCGAAAGGCGAAGATATAAGCTCTTTCTGATACTCGGTGAAGTGGTGTTCAAAGTACTTCAAGTCGTCTTCAGACCACGAGAGCGGGTATTTTGTGTTCTCAGAGTCCACAATCTTGCTGTCCACATATGGTTCCCAGTTGTGTTTGATTTTGAGCAAAGACTCCTCGACAAAGAGAACGTCCTTATCGTTTCTCATCAAGAGCAAGTTTGTATAAGGCGACTTCAACTCCTTGATGTATGGTGAGACAGAAGCAATCATCTCTTTGTTGCGCTGGTTCAACGCCAACTCCCACAAATGCTGGTTTCTTGTTCTCTTCATCATCAATGTGAACTCGTACTTCTCTTGCTCGCTGAGCTTTTCAAAATCCAGGATGTCCTCCAAACTATACACCTTGAAACCGGCATAGTTCACAAAGTTCGGCAGCGTGGTGTAGATGAATGGTTTTATTACCGTATTTTCGAAATCGAAAAACACCATCTCACCCTCTGAGCTCACAATGGTGTTCATTGGGTCAATGTCTGGGTTAATCAATCTAGGAGCAAAAAGCTTGTCAGCGTTTGGAATCGCACCAGATTTTCTGTTCAAAAGTCTCTTGGAAATCATGGCGCTTCCCTCCAACACAGAAATCAGGTGTTTCAAAAATGAGGCATCCACAATCTCGCTGGAAGCATCAGCATCACTCAATCCCAATCTTGTGCGCAAACTCTCAACCTCCATATAAGCAGCGTTCTCAAGAACCTTCTCCGGGTTATCTTTCTCAATTGGGTGCAAAAATTGGTTGAACTGTTCCGGCTTAAGGTGTCCCTTACCTCTCCAGAGGTTTCTGTCTGTAGACAATCCTATGCGCCAACGATTTTTTAGTTTCTCGTCAGTCTCGCCCTCATATGGCTCGCCCTTGAGTTGGAGCTGTGGGCTAACGTCATCGTTGAAATACAAAGATCCCGAAGCATTGAACTCAATCAGCAACAACTTGCTCTGGAAATCCGCAAGTGGATGAATCACCTTGTTGAGCTCTTCGGTGTGATTAGGGTCGGTGCTCTCGACAGCAGGATTCCACTGTTTCATTAAAAGATCACCAGGAATGTACTCCATGAGAGTGTATGCATTACGCACAGGATTGAGCGAGTGCATACCGTAGCTCAATATCTTTGGCACTCGGATCCCAAGCTTATGACGCGCAAAGTCCATGGTCGCAATCTCACTTTGAATCTGGCGCGAGGTGCCGTACTCTGTAAGCAACTTGTATGGCACTCTCAAAGCCAAAGACTTTCCGTTACTAAGATCAATCTTATACAATCTGTTATGCTTTCCTTCATGAATGCTAGCCATTGTCTTAACGTAAATTTTCTCGCTCGAGGTACCTACAAGGTCTAGCACATTTTCTGTAAAAGTGACGGTATTATCATTATTCTTCTGAGGTTTAGGAAGAGTAGATGTAGGTTTGACAGAAACCATTTCCTGAATAACTTTATTCAAACCCTCAATGGAAAAACTCGTGAATCGTTTTTCCTTCTCGGCTTTGTCATTTTTCAACCATGTACCCCAGGTGTACTTGAAAAAAAGGTTTCTCTCAGGGTCATTCTCGTCAGAAAGCTTAGTAAATACCGGCTTGACTTCGCTTTCTTTCCTGAGTGTACTCTGAAAGCGGGCTACCGCGGGAACAGGGCCTGTCCTGATCCGAAGCGCAAGAGGACGAAACTTGAGCATGATGAGTGAATTTTCAATAAAATTTTAATCTTTGAAATAAAAGTAAATAGGGAAAAACCATACAAAATTCGACCTGTTGGTAAAATTGTAAGCGTTTTCGAAAACGATTCAAAATGTGAACTACCTAAGTAGTGCTGTCTTGTTTGGTTCAATGCATTAGTTATTGCACCGACTGTACTATAAACTAAGCTTTATACAGCACAAGGAAAAGAAACCTTTTATTTACATAACGCTCATGATGGTTTAGCATTTCAAAAAACCTATAACTAGTTTTGCATGTTATAGCAACCAACGTGTTCACTCTTTAACTTATATTACAATTTAACATGCCTAATATACACAATAGTCATAATCATATCAACTCACTCTTTCTCTCCACATCTGCCTTAATATATACAAGACTCTTCTCAACCAGATCCCTAATAGCCTGCTCACTGCCCCCACTATTAACGCTCTTTATGGCCTCATTCATCTTCTTAACACTCAAATTTAATGAATCCACTATACTATTGTACTGGTTGAAAAGCTCATCACCATTGCTATAGAGCGCCTTGCTTTGTCCGTTATAATGTCTACCCATGGACACGAACACCAGCGATAACTCTATACACGCTCTCACTACAGTTTTTCTTGGCCCCACATAACTGTCAAAATCAAAGGCTTTCAAGAAACGTTCGAATTGAGTCGTCAACTCATCTCTTTCCTCTTTCAGTGTTGGGATCTTAGACACAGCCATAAGATATCGTTTATACACAGATAGGTCCACCGAGGGATCAAAAACCTTAGAGTACACTGGATTTTTGTGTAGCTGCAGAATCTCCGTGAAAAGCCGTCTGTACTCCTCCAGCTTACCATTCCATCCCAACTTTGAAACTTGCACATAGTACGATGAATATAAATACTTGAGAAGTACAGTGGAATTTGAGATATCAAAATTGGCCTTCTCAATCACATTCTGCATCTTCAAGACCTTTTCTTTCATGAGATCCCCGGCCTTCTCTGGGGGCAATTCTTTCATGACGAATCCGTACCAACTGTAGAGAAACACATCATCTACGAGCTTTGGACTATTTTCAACAAAGTTCTTCAAAATCTCAGTATGATCAGCTCCTGGTAATTTACAAAGGAGCGGAAAAAGCGCACCCAAAATTTTGATGTTCAAAAGTACTCTTTTCCCGGAGATTTCCAACACCTTCCCCAAAATCCCACTCGGCTTAAGAGTCCCTGTGTAGAGGCTCTTTTCTTTATACAGTGGAGAACGCACGTTATGGCTCACAAAAAGAGCTGCGTCAGAAATAAGCCCTTTGTTATTTGTGAGAAGCGCAACTCCAGCTATATCAGCTAACAACGTCAGATCTAACTGGAACTTCGCCCCTTTATATGCAGGATTCGAATCTATAAGAATTCTATTATACAATTTGGTAATGAGGATATTATACTTCTCATTGATGAAATCAACCTTCTCCTTAAACTTGAGTTTTTTAAGGGCCTCAAAAAGCGTACTGAAGGTCGCAGCATCCGCTGAATGAGGTCCTTTGTCTGGAAGAGATTCGAAAATTTTCCAGGCATAACCTTGATTTTCTGGAGCAGTATTTACAAGAGCAGATATAGCTGCATTTGTGTGAGCTCTCGATAAAGCAACGCCATTTTTCAAGACCCCCATTTTGTTACCTTTCACCAAATCTTCGTATAACGGATACAACTTTTTTATATGCGAAGCCTCCATTTCTTCAATCTCTGAAAACCCGTGGAAAAGAATTGTATATGTCTGATTATTTGGCGGAATGCCCCATTTCTTGCGGTTGATCAACGACCGGAACGCCAAGTTGAAATTCTTGTTTTCTAAATAGTATTTGAGGATAAAATTCATCCCCACTATGCCGCTGTGCTTGGCTAATTTGCATAGCAAAAGCGCTTTTGTATCGTGACCTTTCCTTAAAAACTTGAGAACATCATTACCCACAACGTGGGGGTCTTTAAGCTGCTGGCCACTGGTTCCCAAGTAGGCATAGAGCATCTGGGTGTCTGCGTTCTGAAGCAGCGAGACTACATCTACTGACAAGTCAGTCTCTTTGACACTCTTGGGATCCATCCCAAGGTCTACGGCTTTCTGGCTGAATTTCGACCGATTGTAAGGCTTGAGTTTCTGAAGTCGAATTTTTTCATTTTTCTTGGCTATAAGCCGTGATTTTTCACGAGCCGTGAGAATATCCACAGCTCCAGTTTTTCTGAGGCGTTCCACTTTCGTTCGTACGACACCCAGCGCCATGCTAGAGGTATGGAACCCTCGGATGGGGAGCCTCATTGTTTGGTTATAAGGTCTGGAAAAAAATTTTGGCTCATCAAATCACGTGAAGAAGTGATGGTGTAAGTGTAGTTGAGGCGAAAGATTAAAGAAACGATTTTAAATAATCATAAGTCTCTTGTGTCGTTTTCTTATGCTTCTCTAGATGACTGGCTGAATGGTGTGCCATGTGGGCAGCATTGAATTGTTACTAAATATTCAATGAAGCTTGGGAGGGCTAGACCCTTTAGGTTTGAGTGCGCTACATAAGAGCTTCTAAGGTATAGCGAAGCAGCACATCTGTTAATGAGTGGTTTATTTCCGGTCGGTAAACATGAGGGTGAAACCAGAAGTACTTATGAACTGCAACTTGCTATTGATCCAAATAAAGAGATGAGAAGGGACGACAAAAGCACTAAGATCAACACTTATGGTATTTCAGTCGTCATATATGATAGATCAACCGTCTTGAGCCTTTGTCAGCCTGGAACCCCAAGGTACCGAACATGTTTTAAGCAAGCACATACGCACAAAAGGCATATTTGAAACAAAGAATGAGATATAACAAAATATCAGCGAGCTATAGTAATCATCTTAATCAGCCTTTACTTTATAACACAGGACTGTAATGAAACCTCCTCTGCACCCTTCAACTTACCCATCGCACATAACCAACAAATCAGCAAACAGACCTTCTTCAAAACTGAATCAATTGAATCAGAACCATGGAGGAAATACTTCAGAGGTATGATGGTATGTTTCGTGAACATTTAAAGAAGCTGTTCTCAACTTGAAACGAGTATTGATGCTACTACTATCAACGTATTCCAGTGTCTCCTCTATCTAGTGACACCGATAGGAAGAAATGCATTTACGAGCAGGACTCAAGATTGTCATCATGTTGATGTAAGCGACTGTTAGTGCCTAGGCTAAGCTTCATCCTGCCTTCCTTCGCTGTTCTGAAGTTACACATTCACTCACGATTTACCTACTTTACTACTTTTTTTGTGTTAACACAACACATAATAGTTTTCTCCATTTGTTCAAGAGCCTCTTTTTTACTTCCTTCTTGCTTCCACTAACCAGCCATTGCCCAAATAGAGACACTTGTGCACGCATCCAAAGTTGCCTCCATCACCCAGTCGCAGCGCTCGACCCTCGCCTCTCTCATAAAGGAGACCCACTACAGGGTCGCTTACTCAGAATATACAAATTTATCCCAGAGTCTTGCGAACGAGCTTGAGAGTGAGGTTTCGGACATACAAGATAAGGTGGACTCTATTGTGGATCTGATTCTGAGATATGCTGATGAAAATGACCTGACATTCAGAATATCGGTCCTAGTAGGTCGGTTGCGCCCTCTTCTTTTGCGCTTGGCAATTGACCACATTTCCTTGGGTCACAAGTCTTCAGCTATATACTGTTTGCGCACCTTTGTGCAGGGGTATCCCACTAGAGATTACTATTTCCAGGATATGGAGAGGCTCAGCTACGCTTCGTACTTGAGTGGTCATTTTGAGCCTATTGAGAAGCACGCATCCTCTGAGGAAAAATCGCTGATGTCTCGGGAAGAAACGATCAGTTATGGCAAAACCCTGTGGACTATTTTGATGGCACAATTCCGTCTTCGGCAATATGAGCGTGTTTGTGAAACATATAAAAGGCTCTCCCAAGACCCAAAAATGCTCAGCGTGCTCAACCTAGAGTTTGTGAAGAAAGAAGATTCTAATTCGCATATATTTTTTACCAAGGAAGACATATACACTGCCTTGATGTTATCTGCTCTTATATCCCAGAAAGACGCACAAATAGAAGAGTTGCGTGAGTTGACGGGAGTAGAGGAGTTTTGCCAAACATATCCTCTTTTAGGAGGCCTATTGGAAGCTCATCTCGAAAAAGATTTTCAGCGGTACCGTTCTTTGGAGCGTCAGGTATATGAGAGCTACATCAAGTTCAACTATCACGTGAAGAGCGCATTATGGGATGAGTTTGTTTCATTTGTTAAGGCAAAACAGATTTTGTTCTATTTGCTGTTTGTGGAGAGAATCACTTTGGAAGAGCTTGGTCAGTACTTGTGTCTTGAGAAGGGTGAACTTCTTTGTTTGGTGATTCTGCTTCTGAAACTCTTGAAACTTAACGTGGTATACTCTCCTATAGATTGTACCATCCACAGAGGCCTGGTTGGGGAGCAGGCCAATTATTATGAGATTGTGGAAGAATTCACTGTGGATTTACGGAGTGTTTTGTTCCAAAACAAGGTTTTGCGGATTTTGAGCTAGTTAATTGAGTAGCATGTATATTTTGTAGATTTCACAGTGTTCATATGTTTTTAAAACCATAAGAATTGACCTATCAAGAACGAGTGAGAAGAATACTTTTGATATATTTTCATGGCCTACAAATGAATCATTCAATATATATATATATATTTACACGCAGTCTAATATTTCAAAATGTCCATAACGTCTTCCTCATATGGCGTTGTCACCCCGCTCTGGGCTATATTTTCAATGTCAACAATCTCCTTAGCAGCCTCAGATGTAAGAACAGTGTACGTATCCTTCCCCACCGCCACATTATCTTCTATTCTGATGCCTATGCCTCTATAGTGCTTCGGGTATTTTGTGTCGTTTTGTGGAAAGTACACGCCAGGCTCTATGGTGATCACCTGATTAGGAATCAAAGCAGCGCTACGCGAGGCGCTTGGCACATCATGCACGTCTAAACCCAAGTTGTGACCAATGTAATGTGGATATAACTTGGTCACGTCCCAATGCTTCAAGTCCTGAAGCCCCGGAAGCTGGCGAAGCCCTTGATGAAGCAAACTCACACTTTCCAAGTGTATGTCATGAAGTGATTTGGCTTCGTTGGTCTTGCACATGGTAATGCATTTTTTGTTCACATCAAGCACTGCCTGGTAAACATCTTTCTGTGCATCTGTGAATTTCCCTTCCACGGGCCATGTACGCGAAATATCTGCTCTATAGTTTCCCAACTTTCCACCCGCATCCACTAACACCATTTCGCCATCATACAACACATCATCATTACGTGTGTAGTGTATAGACAATGAATTTGGCCCACCAGCCACAACGGGAACGTATGCGTGTCCGGAGCAGCCGCCCGACACAAACTTATACTCCAAAAAAGATGCTAAAGTCCGCTCGTTCTTGAACCGCTTGGAATAGGCCTGGTTGTAAGCCCTGCCAGAAATACGGCCTGCATGTCGAATGAGGTCGATTTCCGCATTAGATTTCTTGAGTCTCAAATCTCTTACAAGGTGGCTTAACGGCCGTGTGTTGAGCGAGGGTCTAGACTTGATGATCTCTGAAATGGTGGTTGCATGGCCCACTGGCGTAGCCGAGAAGAAAGAAGAGAAGATCGACGAAGCAGTGTCTTTTTCTCCATAATTGCTGTCGTAATAGAGAGTATCGTACTTCTTAAGAACCTTGTCTATGTATTTTTGCACCTCTTTTATCAGTCCTCCAGAGTCAGCATTGAAAATCTCCATGGACCCTTCGACGCCGGTACGGAAGCCTTCCCACTGTTCGGCATAAGCGTCCTTAGGTGGCACAACCATGTGGAATACGACAGAATCTGCTTTGTCACCTTCGAGGCGCTCTATAAGACCCACGCTGTCAGGTTCATCCCAGCCAGTGAGATAGAAGAGATCACAATTCTGCTGGAAAGGGTAGAAAACTGCACCAGAGGCATATTTAAGCTGGTTTCCCGGAATCACGGCAACAGAATTGGGAAGCATTTTGGACGCCAAACGAAGCCGACGTTCATAATATTCTAAAGCCAGTATTCCTGGCGTTAGCTGCCCTGGACGAAGCATGTGAGGACGCGTCTCATGGAGAGGCTGCCCAGCCTCAAAAGGAGGGACTGGTCGGGTTGAAAGAAGCCGTGCGAAGCGCTTTTGCACGACTCTCGACATTGACATTTGGGTTAATTCAGTGAATTTTATATTTTGTGGGGTTCAAAATTCTTACATCATAACTTCGATATATCTCATCACAAAAGGTTATTTAGGTTTAGTTGAAAGCAGACGTCTTTTTCAGGGAGAACCCTCCAAACTCGAGACTTTGTAGTTTACTCTTGTCAACCATAGGTTGTGCATACACCATCATTTTAAGAGCATTCTGTCTTCGACACTGAATGAAGTTATCTTATGAAATGTATCTCATTGTGAGTTTCTATTCAACAGAATCTCTATCAGCTATGGAGGAGACAACACTGTATTGTATTTCGCTTACTAAAGATTAAGTAGTTCAGAATCTGGTAATCAGAAGCTTTAGAAGCGCATTAAATAATTAATTTCATATGAACAAAGCAGAGAATCTTCTGGACTTATACCTCATAGGGCTTGTATACATTTGCTGAGGTAGAAATCTGAACCGACCACACATCATTACCAAATTCTTCAACATTGACTTGCAAGTGTGTCCAAAGCTAACTTCGCTTTTGAAAAACTCCAGCTGAGCTACTCTATCTGCGATTCTTATCTTCCATTGTCTTTTCAATCAGAAGTCGAATCAAGATCAAATCATGCCCCAAGTCGCAAACCTGTCAAATATTTGTAGAGCGTATAATGTAAACAGAAAGAAAAACAAAATAACCGCATATCCACCTCCAAACCATAGTCGAACTCCCTAATCATTGTTATCTCAGATTGCCCGGTTCCTCTCCTCATCGGTCACACCTCTCAAAGCTGTCTCTCCGATTCTTGAAAATTATCCTTCTTTTGAGTTTCTTTGTGAGCTCATTGATATGGTAAGCGGTTCCGCTCCTTTGCCTGCTCATCAGATCTCTTGTTTCAAGAGGTCACTCCTCCAAAAGCAAAACTTTGTCGATAAAGACTTGATGGCAATCCAAAAGGACAGGCTCGAAGACCATAAATCTTATATATGGCTTCTGGTTCTTTTCGCGAGCGTACTGTTGATTGCAGTTCTGTGTCGAATGACTTCATTACCGGTGTTCTCACGCCAGAAGATTACTCAAGAAAACTCGCGCTTTTATCAGCCAACTCTAGCCGCAACATTTCATGTGTAACACAGAAAGATGGCTGCTGCTTGCGAGCTCCGGCGACAGCGACTGATTGTAGATCTTTAAAGATGGCTAGCATCAACTGTTCTTTCTCGGTACTTCCCCATAGAAACTTTTAAGATGTCCCGCTCGCCGAAGACATCGCATATGATCCTAAAGTGACATTTTTTCACCACATGTGTATATTCCAGAGCTTGAACTGTTTCGGGATCCAAGATCTCGATTTTTCTCGATGAATCACGCCTATTTCATACCAGAGCTGATAGCCACTAAGACTGTAAGCCTCCAGCAGATAGCTCATGAGCGTCTTCTCTTTAAAATTCCGGTTTTTCTAAACTCAGTAAAGATTAAGATTCGTTCGGCAGTTAACCGTTCGGATAGTGCAGAAAGCAGGTACTCAGAGTTACAAGAACGTGATCTATAGCACCTATATGATATCCGTTTCTTATTGACAATACTTAGACTAATTCTTAATTATTACCGTAATTTGACACTCAAGTTTTTCAACAATGCAACGTACAAAGGATACATACCCCATCAAAAATGAATCGGGTGCGGACCAAACACATTTACACGATTAATATGAATCTAATTATCAGGAACAGTAATAGCCAATTGGAGAGCTACAGCAAAGATACAATACATTGATCGTGGTAAAAGTATAAAGGACATACATAAAAGAACTAGCAGATCACAAAATTCATCTCTCTTTTCTGTTATCCTCCCTTTCCGCCCTTCTCTCCATTTCGTCCCAGTCCTCTCCCTCACTCTCCTCGGTGGCACTCGCTTCACTCTCGCTCTCACTTCCTGCCCCGCTATCTTCTTCCTCTTCCTCATCATCATCATCGTCCTCTTCCTCTTCCGACATCTCAAAGGCCAGTTCCTCCTCCTCCTCGCTCTCCTCTTCGTCACTCCCATCCCCAGTCAAGAAACCCCATCCACCGTCCTCAAAAAACTTATGCGGATCCTGCTGAATCGTCTTCATGATTTGCGTCCAACTCAAAGAGATACGGCCTTCGGAATATGGAATCTCCACGTCTGTAAGCCAGTTCTTCACGTCCTCAAGAACTGTCATCGGAATAGTGTTCACGTGCACGACCGGACGCAGGAAGTCCTTGAACACAAACACAAGGTCAAAGTTCTTCAACCCAAACGACACACGTTCGAGATGCGCAACCTCCACTTCAGCAAGGGTCACCACCAAAAATGGTGTGTCCACAAGTTGAACCAAGCAATCGCGCGTAGGCATCAAAAACACCGACGTTCTGCTAGGCACACCATCAAAACCAAGCTCACGGAACGGAATATCCAAGTCCACCAACCCGTTGGAAGCGTCACTGATGCTCTCTGCAAAACTGCGGAACTCCTTGTCTAAGATCATCCTTCTTTTACGTTCCTCTTCTTCCTGCTCCAATTCATCATCATCACCATACCGGTACTTTCTTCTGCGGCCCCCGGTCTCGTCGATACCAACATCACTCGCCTCTCTATAGAACTGGATGTCGTACGTCTTCTTCTTACCAACGACTTGTGGCGTTTTCAAGTGGCAGTGGATAAGCACAATCAACTCGTCACGCAGTGGCTGAAAGAACATGTGCTTGATGTTGTTGAACAAGATGTCCACCTTCATATCAGGGCGCATAGGCAGTTGGTACCGAATACCGTTCAGATGGATGAATACAGTCCCCAAAGCCTTCTTCAGGTCCGGAGCCGGTCTGATAGCGACCAGATCCAACCGCTTCACACGACCTGGTTTGTTGAGCACCAACTTTGCCTGCTCCACCACCCCAGCCATCGCTTTTTTCTCACTCTCCCGCTTGATTGCGGCTTTCTTCAAGTCCAGAATCTGCTGGAAAACACGGCTCATCCGCTGTCCATCTTTCAGTCTAAGCGTGATGCTACGGATAAACGTATTGTTATCACCCTCTTCGTACGGAAGATCTCCCTTACGTGTAGCTATACCTCCCGGCAGATTGAAATTCAACCGAAGATATGTGTAGTCTCCTTCCTCATTCTTCGAGCCGTTCTTGTACGAGTTAATGTGAAACGGCACAGGGCGACCACACACAGGCACAAGAATCGTCTGCAGCTTGGCATCAACGTGCAACCTCAAGTCCTTCACATTTGTGGGAAGTTGCAGCTCACGAACATACGACTCGTATCTCTTGAAAACAGGCTTATCGTCGTCTGTACTCTTTTGATCTGCGGCCAGAAATCTAGCAAGACCTTCTTTAAGTCTCTTGTCATGCAACTTCTTTTGAGTTCCCTGCCGAATCACCTCTTGGTCTTGGTCCTCATTCTTGGTCTCTCCACGCAATTTTGTACGCAAAATCTTGGACTGGCCAGCCAAAATATCGGCATTCTTCCGCTTCTTAGGGACAGAAGACGCACGCGCCTCGGTCTTGACCTCTTCTTCTCTAAAGAAGTACAGGATGTCTGTCTTAGCCTTTGGAGCGTTAGTGAGCACCTCTGGCTCGCTCGTGGTCACACGCACTGTGTCAATGAGCGAGAGAGCGTATGTACGATCTTTTGACGATTTTCCATCAGGGTTCTTAAGATCCTGGAATCCAACAGCGATGTCAAAAACCGTGTTCAAACGTACGTTACGCTCGTTCTTAGTGTTTAAAACGAATGTCAGGTCACGAAACTCCATCCCAGATAACCAGCCAACATTCTTTACGAAGTTGCCCTCTAAGTCTGGACGCTCAGAACGGATCAATGCAATGGCTGCACCATAAACATCCTTCCCAGTAGCACCTTCTTTCAAAGCAGCGAAAACAGTTTTTTGAATTTTCGCAAGGAAATCATAGTTTTTCTCAATTTCCTTTGTTGGATCGATCAAAAAGGAACGTCCAATGTTCAGACAGTACTCATTGTATCTAAGACCAAGAGATGCTAGAATCACACCGCCAGTAAGAGGCTTTTCGTCTGACTGTGCTGAGGGACGGAGATCGTACGATCCACCAGACTGGATGATTGGAGAGTAACACCAGTCAAGAGATTCTGGTGAAAAATCGCCACCAAGACGCTTCTTACGGGCAGAAAAGAACTTGGCATCATCAATTTTCTCCTCCACTTTGTCTGCCAACTTCGAGTTGGTGATATTCTTTTCCTGATCGATGATCGAAGCCATTTCCTCGCTGAAGTGCTCGAGCATCACCGACAGAGAAAGCGCAGCTTTACGGGTGTTGTCAAGCTCGGACTCTTCCTTGGTTTCCAAAACCAGAGATAAACCTCCGGCAGCATCAACTTTGGTGAAGGAGGCCTCTTTACCAGACCACACTGCGTTCCACTCGTCCATGAACTTTCCTTTGAACTTGTCTTTCTGAACTACAGCAATCATGTCTCCAGCCTCCGTGATTTCTTTGATGAAATCCTCGAAGAGTTTCGTGTTGTGTTCCGCATCTTTAGATCGTGTGAGAATAGAGACGGACAGCGACTTGATCCCAGAAAGATGCTTTGCTTTTGCTGCAGAGGTCACAAATACCACTTTGGTTTTAGTGATGAGCAATGCAGTAGCAGGGAATTGGTACCCAAGCAACCAATTGTGAAGGACAATCAGCTTCTGGTAAGGGTTGCCGTCATCCTTCGCACCAATGACAACAAGGAGTGAAGGAGCATCATGGAAGCTCAGTGTTCCAAGAGCACGCTGTATATGTCCAACACGCCGCTTGAACTGAGCCGGATCGATGTAGACTTCAGACATGGTGAAATTTACAAATTATTTTCGTGTAATACGATTTCGCGTGGGTCACGTGCATTGTCAGAAGCGTATGGCAAATTGGCACTATCTATGAGCTGCAAGTGTTCAAAGTTTATTTTTGATGATGTGTTGGATTATGTCATCCGGTTTTCCATTTCTCCACTTTCGTTGATTTTTCTACATCACTTAAATGGCTTTTTACGCAACAATTAGGAGCCTATTTCAACGTTTCCCAAATCACCTTTTTAAAATTGATTGGAGCAAAATCCAGTGAGGTATTGAAAAACACTATAACCTCTTGTGACAAGCTAGTACACACTTTTCAAATTTTAAGTGAACCATATATACTGACGTTACACTCTCACCTCGGAAAGGTTCTCTCGATGGGGCAGTCAACAGAGTTATAAGATGAGCTTAGCTTAGATCAATAAAGTCTCTGAACACTAGTTCAATTCTTTACTTGCAAGCTGAAACGTTCATTACTATCTCTTTGCGTGAGGGCCCCCTTGTTTAACTTTCTACGTTCAATGAATTTTAAAATAGATAGGCAAATTACTGAAATAAACTAGTACTAAAAAACTCTACATAATATAAGAGACATTCGTCCAGGTTCCTTTCTGCTATAATAGCCGTGCACATTATAATGTAAGGATCAACGAGGACAAAAA
Organism: Saccharomycopsis synnaedendra; assembly: GCA_031124835.1. Classification (NCBI taxonomy): domain Eukaryota; kingdom Fungi; phylum Ascomycota; class Saccharomycetes; order Ascoideales; family Saccharomycopsidaceae; genus Saccharomycopsis; species Saccharomycopsis synnaedendra. The sequence goes on from JASTUD010000001.1 coordinate 1,098,768, forward strand.
AGATTAAAAAGGTTTATAAAGGTTTCCGTACAATCTGGCGGAATTCTCGGCCTCTTCTATAAGCTTCTTCTGGTGAGGCATGGTCATATTCTCACAAGTGGCCCACTTGTACTTCTTTGGACCTCGCTGACCATCCTTTGGAGTGTCAGAGTACTTGTGCAAGTTCCAAGGCTGGATAACTGGAAGGTCGTATTGAAGTGACTCAATGACGCGGTTCACAACCTCTGGGTCGTCCATCTCGCTCTTTCTTTGACTCTCATAAGTCTTCAACAACTTGATTGCAGACTCTGCAGTGTCGTCCTTCAGCTCTTTCTCAGTAGAATTTAGGCTGAAATTTTTCTTGATAAACCCAGATACCCTCAGTTTTTTCCTAGAGCGAGCAGTGTGGAACGACGCGGCAGAAGTATCGTCCAGAAGCTCAGTCAGGTCAGCAGTGAGAGTAGTGTCAGAATCGAAAGAAGATTTAGACATTGTGTTCAAGTGTGCTACGTGGCATTGTTTTATACAATTCCTGCTAAAACGAAGGAACACAATCCCCAAAACATTTCTTAGTTCTACAAACTCCAATTTAGATCTAAACCGTGAGCTCTAAGGCGAAATTTGAAGATTGAACTAAAAATGTATACGGTAACTTCTGAAATTCATATATTTGGTCTCCATAAACATTTATTTATCTCGTCTGACTTGGATTAAAAGACGCACAGTCGGCATGGCAGGCATGCATACTGCAGTTCATGACAATTTATTCCTGACTTTACCATGCCTCCAAGAAAAAAGAGAGCCACAAATGCGGCGCCAAATAAGCCTGCTCCTAAGAGTTTAGCCAAAGCGGATACCAAGAAGGCCGAGACTATCGATGGGCCAAAAAGACCTACCAGAAAATCAACTAGAGTTCAGGAGATGGATCGGAACGAACCTGAAGAAATTATTGAAGAACCAGTAGTCGAGAAAAAGAAAGGTCGGAAAGCCTCTGTGGAAAAGACTAAAGAAATGCTTGAAGAAATAAATGAACAAAAGGCTGGGGTAAAGGGTGAAGAAAAGATTGAATTCGAAAATGAAGACGTGGAAAAAGCAGAAACCCCTGAGGAGACACCAAAAGAGACGCTCCCGACGAAGCCAGTCGCAAGTGCAAGACGAGTTCCAGAAGAATTGGACGTTCCCAAAAGCCCACAAGAGCCTAACATTGACAAGCCTGACATTCCCTCAAAGCCTGACATACCGTCCAAACCTGGAAAACAAACTTCATCAACGAAGAAAAGAAGCGGTGCTCCAAAATCGGTGCTGAATTCTACACTACCAGTAAAGCCGGATAATGGCCATTCTAAACCTCTGCAGGAACCAAAATCTATGATAAAAGCTGCACCACAAATACTTGAAACTAAAGAAAACGACGAATCACCGATTCCTTCTAAACCTGCATTAATTCCCCAAAAACCAGGAATCGTATCGGAAAAGGTGATTTCTCCGAAGAATTCACCAAAAAATAAAGCCAAAAGAAAGGCTGAGGTTGGTGCCAATGAAGCAATCAAAAAATCTAAAGTTAGTGATGGCTTGCCAGCGAGTAATACACTTTATATTAATAACTTGAACGACCAAATTAACCCAAAAAAGCTTAAGGAAAGCTTGTTCATGTTCTTTTCCACATATGGAGACATTATCGATATTATAATATCACCTAAAATGAGAGGTCAGGCTCATATAGTGTTTGCAGCCTTAGAACCTGCTAAGATTGCCTTGCGTCATCTGCAGGGAGAGGACTTTTTTGACAAGCCGTTGAGGGTACTGTTCTCCAAGAATGAGACAAAGCGAGTCTCTGAATACTATTCAACGTAGCAGAAAGTGCGTATGCTCAAAAAATTGTTATAAGAAACTGTGCAAGCAGTTTTTGTAGTTGCTTGAGTTGTGGTAGTTCTAGTTCACCATTGAGTAATTTACGAATATTGTTTTTCTGTGTATTCATGTCTTTATACAAATACGTTATTGTAATTTTCAGTTTCTTTTATAGTATACTAGAGATCCTATTTGAGCAAACAAATTTGAAAATGCTGGAATCTTCATCACGTATTCCACATGAAAAGTTCAAGCATGATGAAGATGTCGACAGAAACTCGCTCCTATACTGCAGTATGCTGAGCCTGTGCGGTGCTGGCCCTGAACTTTTTATAGTATAATCATCATAATTAAGCTGAGGCCTCTTTCTGAGGCACATAAAAGGTGGAAAAGATCTTTCCCTTGAAACCTATCTTAAGTTTGTTTTGATTAATAGAAATCTTGGGGACCGTGTTTTGACGTTTATTGAGTTTCCGCTGTTCTAATTGCAAAAAAGCTGTACGTACGCCATTGAATCAAAAAAGGGTAGGACAGAACCACATAGAATGGGATTTAATAGTACTTCCATCCTACACTTTGGTGATCTTAGAAGCTCTTTAAGACGCTTACAAGGCTTTATAAAGTAACTATCATCAAACTCCACTGAAATATCGGAAGTGTGCGCTTTTGCTGATTGGTAATTTTAAACCCTTGCAACCTTCTATTTTGCGTAAACGCATTTATGAGATATTATAAGCAGCCCCTTTTCAAGCACATAGGCAAGAAGTCTTTGCAGTTCCACTGACGCGAAATTTAAATACGCGACGCGTCAATTTACGCGTATACATAATTATATAAATGAGCGCAAACCGCATTATTAGCCCACTCCTAAAAATGACCACCGAACCAGTTGCCAAAAAAGCGAAGGCCGCAGACGCCTTGAAAGTTCTCAAAAGAGGTAAGAATGCCACTGTTCCTACAAGAGGCTCTGCCTTAGCAGCTGGATACGACCTCTACTCAGCGGAAGAGGCTTTTATCCCAGCCAACGGGCGCGGTCTTGTGGGCACGGAGCTTACCATTATCGTGCCAATTGGCACTTACGGTAGGGTTGCGCCTAGATCTGGCTTGACTGTCAAGCACGGCATATCTACTGGTGCTGGTGTCATTGATGCCGACTACAGAGGAGAGGTCAAGGTTGCTTTGTTCAATCATGGAGACAAGGACTTTGAGATCAAAAAGGGTGATAGAATTGCTCAATTGGTCTTGGAGAAGATTGTGATGGCAGATGTGAAGGAGATTAGTGTGGATGACTTGGATGAGACTGAAAGAGGAGCTGGTGGATTCGGTAGCACGGGGAAATAGATACTTCAAGTGCTTAAAAGCTCTTGGGGACATCGTTGCAAATTTTATGGTTTACAAATTTTATGTCAAAAGCTAGAAGCATGTAGAGATATCACAATTGATAACTTAGTGAGAGGTAAATAGTTGGTCAGAGTCACCTTTGCCTTGGAGTCTCGCTCGCTCGAATGACACTACAAAGCAAAGAATATATGCTGGTGATAAAAAAAGGGTAAATACATTTAAGCGAAAGTCAATAATACACTACACAAAACCCACCCACGACATTGAATTAACTTCCCATATCATACTGTCATGAATCAACTATATACACGTACCTATTCCTTACTCTTAGCCTCAGCTTTATCTTCCATAGCTTCGTTCTTGGCCTCGTCCATGACCTCACCCTCAGTTCCAGATTTAGTTTCCCCTTTTACGTCCTCGTCCTCATTTAAACTTCGAGGATCTCTTGCGACCTCATCAACCCCCTCCATAGACTTCTCCTGTTCTTTCTCGTCCTGAATTTTTTCCTGCTGCTCACGTAACATGTTCAACTTGGCCTGGTAGTCGTCGCTCAAGCCAGACTTCGCCACGTCGTAAACCTCATCTGGGATCGACAGCAACACGTTGAGCAAAGCATCATAATAATTGTTCACATCAGATTGCCCATAAGTATATATACTACTCAAAATCAACAAAGTGGAAGGAATTTTTTTGTTTAAACGCAAGTCCAACCAGGTGTTCAAGTCATCTCTTAACCGTCCAGGACTAACATCTACATTCTTCAACCCACGTGACCGACACGCGAGTTTCAACTCTGTGACCAGCAACGAGTCTACACCCTCGTACTTGATGACTCGGTCATCCTGAACCACTGCAATCAACTTGGTCCGGATCTGATACCGGATGAAGTTGTCAGTCCCAAAAGGCGTGAGCCCCATGTAACGAGCCATCGCAACCAACTGAGGCCGCGAAAGGTTATCCAAGACGTCATCGTTCTTGAAAAGACGCGCGATCCGCACTATCTGCTCGTTTGTAGGCCGCTCATCTACAACATTAATTTTCCGGAAAAACTCAATAAACTCGAATCTTTCAGCCTCAGAAATCTTCTCTGGTAACGTCATCAAGCTGTTGCTTTCTTGGATAGTGTTCCGAAGAAAAGCCAGAGTCTTGGCGCGCACATCAGAAAGCTTCTTGCGCTTCTTTTCCTTATCCAGAGACGATTCATACGTCAGTGGGAGAAGGTTTGGGAAAATCTTCAACGCCACAGGAAGTAACAACTCAGCAAATGGAACCAACACAAACGCAGAAAATGGAACCAAGCGCAAAACGTCGCTGATGGTTCTTTTGAGCTGTGTGTGCTCTCTTCTTGTGAGCTCATATCCTTGGAGCATTCGAAAAAGCAACTTCGTGGCAACCCGCATCTCAAAGCCTAGAAGCTTAGTTCCGGACCAATAGTGTGCAGCTTCGTGTTTTACCTTTTCCCAAAGAGTCGGCTTCTTTTCAATTTCCGTCTCTTTCATCACTTTTTTTGGAAGATCAGACTTTACGGGCTCTTTCTGAAAAGATACAGCACTGGTCCTCATAAAGCGTTGGAGCACGGCATTTCCGGTAGATTTGGCGGGACGAACAAACGTCCTGGAGGCACGCATGCCGACTCTGATAGGAAGCATGTTGAGAGGCAATTTTGAGATTCACACATAAATATTCTTCTGCTTATGTAAGGGTTTTCAGAAGTTAAGTTTAACATCTATCTTTTATAGAAAAGCATAATATGAAAAAGTGACCGCGTTTTTGATTGATGGTTTAGATTGGTGGTGCATTTGAGTTTGGTAGTTTTTAGAATGATTACTCGTTGTGCTTTTGCCCCGCTATTACGTGCGCAAAGGCACATGCATTGACATATAACGAAAATATTACATGCGAAGACAGAGATTCATAGTAAAGAAATCTATTGTTCAACTTAAAACTCTTTTTTCGGAATTTAAAAGCCGCTTTAAGGCTTTCTTGGTGATCAGTCAAAATATGCAAATGAAGTAAGTGACACCGTCTCGAAGAATTGGTTTTCAGATCAGATTTGGTGTTCAGCTGTACCTGGGCCCATAGGATCGAGGGGCCATAGGATCGAGGGACCAGAATCATAAAACTGATCTCCACCAAATTGAATCTCAAATTACATAACAATCTACGAAACAAACAAAACTTGATTACTGCCGCCTGTTCTTTTATGATTTGTTTTATCCCCACTCCAGGACATACGCAGGATATTCAAAGTCATTCTAAATCATCTGCTTAACGCGTGCATCGCACGCCACGTACAGTACTAGTCAAGCGAAACAGGTGAGAACATGTCTCACGACTGTATAAATGGTTTATGTGAGAGATCAGACCAACGACCACATGAAATTGCTAGTGATCCACTACTTGGATCTGAATTTCTCACACAAATCTATAAACCTAAAGATTAGCTTGGCTCAGGGGACCAGCGGAGAATGTGGAATCCCAACCTCAAGAAAAGTGGGGTAATGTGTCACAGGAGATATGAAGAATCCGGTGAAAGAATCTTGAGCAGTATTCATATCTCCAGTTGAGAAAAAGCTATCAACAAAGCTTTTTTGTTTTCTTGAAATTTGCATGAAACTGAGATGAGAAGAAAAATGGTAGAGATGATTGGGGACTAGTTTATGTAGACTGGCTTTTAACTTCTTAAAAGTGCAAAAGCTTCTCGCTTGGCGCCAGCATTTTCACCCAAAACTAATACACATCCTCCTCCACCTCCAAATCACTGATCTCATCTCCCCCAACCAACTCCTCCTCCTCCCTTCCCCCCCTATCTGCATAAGCATTCATCCTGTTCGTCGCTGCCAAGCTTGGGCTGCGCATCTCCAACGTCGGCAACCGGATCCCCCCCTCATGCAACGAAAAAGATCCCAGGCTTTCTACACGCTCTGTGGTACTTGCACGTCTTGACAGCATCCCCGAGCTAATCTGGCGGGTGTGACGAGCTCTAGGAGACCGCTCAAAGCCTGCTTTCATCGACTGGTACCGCAAGAGCGACTCTCCGAGGTTTGTACTGTGCTGGCCAACTCTGAGCTCCTTTTTGTTTTCCATCATGGCGATGAAATCAGCAATGCCATCATCAGAGCTATCGACACTCCGAGGTGCCTGCTTACGAGGCCAGGGCTGGTGCCTCGAGCCAAAAGAGGACGCATAACGAGTCTGCGAGCCCAGAAGTCCCTCTCCAACCAGCCCATTGTGCAGAGACAGAAAAGATCGAGGGATCAGCCCCGTGTTTTTTGCACTGCGCAAAAGCGCTGCAAGCAGTACGTTGGAACCTGAGTGTGCTATTGGAATCGCCGCACGCTCAAGCAGCTCTGCCAGCGCCCTACGAAGAGGTGGCAGGGGGCTAGCGGCATGAGACATGCGCCGATTTAAATAAAAGGCACAGTCCTTACGAGCGTCAACAGACACCAGAAGCAAGCCGTTCAGAAGTCGCGCAACGTCGAACAGCACATGACGGAGGTGCGATCGATCATTGGCCTCCACGATGGACTTACTGAGCCCAATACGTCTACGAGAAGATATTTTACCCCCACTATATAAACGGGGGGATATACGAAGATTTTGGAGACACCTCTCTGCAGACTCGTCATAGTCAGATATGGCACGTGCAAGACCGGTTATAGGGAATGAGTCTGCGACAGACTTGACTTCCCTAAGAAGAGCAGCTATGGCCAGATAGTCCGAAGGAAGGGCCTGCGAGGAGTCCGAGGATGGAACATACTCGAAGATCCAGCGTTCGAGAACAACCTCGAGCTTTGTTTTGTCAGAAGACCGGGTTTTGGTTGCAAACCACAGATTGTTGTTTGAGTCAAGAAGATAGAGCTTCTGGCGGGGGTGAACTGACCGAAGGTCGAGAAGGGTCTCCACTATGAGGGGGGGAGTGGGGATAATCTTCCAGGCGGAAAGAAGTGGAAGGACTGAGGGGGGTAGGGAGGTTGGGAGTTGAAACTGGTCAGTATATGTGGAGGGCGTTGCGATGGTCGTTTAGATGGTTGGACTCCTTGTCTCTATTTGGTTTTGAGTTTTTTGATATTCGATGATGGGCATGTTTTCCATAACATACGCGGAGTTTTTTGAAGAGAGTGATTTCAGAGGTTGTTTATAAGAACACCGAACAAGTAAATAACATATACAGCATAGAAGTTGTGGCAAGGTGAAACATGGGTCAATTTTGAAGCATGTCAAGATTGAAGCCCAGGAGCGACAATTTTGATGATATCAATTGAAATTCTTAATATGAAATAAGAAGCTAAAATGCAAGAAAAATTAGAATAATGGATATTTTCGTTTATACCAAAGACCTTACAAAACATCTCAATGGGATAGACCATGCAGGTCCTGGGATGAATCATAGATCTGATAGATAACCACGAAAAAGGCCATCAAATCGCATCCGTATTAAAAATCTTTATCGAACTCGCACATGCAACCACTTCTTTATCGTTGGATATCGATTACCGCTTGGAAATAGATCAAATCTCCTGCGTAACAGTGGCGTAAACTGTCACCCATTCAACACAATCCTCAAGGCATGTGAACACAGCACGAAATACACAAAAGATCAAGTTTAACCATCATGGTGATCGAGATACGATCATACCGAACATGATAAGATAAAACCAATCAACGTGACGCGGAGTCATTAATTCTAAAAAAACAATTCAAATGAAACGTAACGTACCTTATTATCGATCGGGCTTCCTGGCTCTATATTACAAAGCCGGTCTCCAAGCACAATGGAAGCGCACTTGTACTGGAAATCCTGATGTTAGTGATAAGCTCAAAAATAAGCGACTATGAAATAATACTCACAAATATAAGATCCAGAAGACTCTGCTCCAGGTCAGAGAGCAGACCAAGGGCCACGGGCAGGATACCACTCATGTGGGAACAAGACTACTCTTTACTCTGTTTTTGGATCAGAATCATTTAATGAATGAGAGGAAAGAAGAGGAATTATGGCTTGCTTTTAGAGCCTGAAGGGTCAGAAATTAAAAAGAGATAGTTCTTCTTTTTTCCGGTGGCGCCCTTTGATTTGTTATCTCAGATTGGGTATAAATTATATTATCATGACACGCATGAGCGATGGCCAGGCACGTGATTGATGGTACAGCCTAGCCACACCTACGCATGTGTGGAATTCAAAAACGAGTCTTCAAGGTATATTTACATCATATGAGACATTGTACATAACGGCTACTGATTTAGTTCAACGGATATGCCTTATATCACTCAAAGAAAAAAGAACTTGATAAACAACTGAGATCAGCATCAATAAGAAAAATTGGATTTTAACCCCAGGGTGCGTCATTATTTATGCGATTGCGCGGTCATATTTAGTTCATGACTCAGACTCGGAGATCACAGATAAGCTCTAAGTCCGAGATCATGTGCGTTAAACATCAAGGCATGTGTGAATATGCTGAAGATTCCGCGTTTATAATGATCCTAGCAGGAATACGATCCAGATACACTTGTTTCTTCTCTTTGACTTTTTAAATTGCGTATAGATTGATGAAAATCCGCTAGACTGGCATCTTTGACTTCAAATCAAATGAATTGGCTGGCAAATCGCTCGGCTCTTTTCCTAAATGGACCTAGCTCGGGCACCTCTGATTAGGTAATGTCACGAGAATTATGTGTAGATTATGTAATAATGCGTCGCTTTTTGAGGTTACATATTCAGGGCAGTACCAGCACCTTTATAATATACATTTGAGGTCTGTAACCGACTATGCCATAGAAACGTATCTATTAATTCAAAATCGGTCATTTCTATCAGAAGCTGTTCATTTGAAACCTTATTTTCACCTAATCAAAAGCACCTTCTCACGATGAGGTGCAGGTACATACAAAACGTCAAACATGACAACCCAACAGAACTAACAGAGTCCCTAAAGTTCGACAATTCAACTGGGGATGTTTGTTTGCAATTCGGTTTTTCTTAAGGGAAACCCCATTTTCTGTACGCTCCCCTCACCTTAAAGACAACACTGGTCTATGGTTTATTTACCTTTTCACTACCCACTTACCCATCAAATTTGCGGGTGAATGTATATAAGAGCCGCAAATTTCACCTCACGCTAATCCGAGAGGTCATGTTTTTGCGGAGCTCGTGATCCGAGTTTGAATGGTTTCCCCTTAGAGTGAAAATGGTAATATGTCTTTATGACATTGTGAAGCTAATATCCAGCATCACTGTTTGCTTACGCTTTATCCAACCTAAAATGTTCATGAAGATTTGGTTCTGTCCTTTTAACTCCTCTCTTATCCTCTGACTGACTGTGATATTTGCACATTATTTCTACATTGCCTAACTTCAACTAATAAATTCATCTTTAATCGTTAATCGTTAGCGTGTAACAAGTATAGAACACCATCTAAGAAATTCTTAGATTAGATTGAGATCGTCGTGCATCTTGTCAAAGACAAAATCCCAGTGCGATGACTTTTCCTTGCCGTCAAAAAGTGTAGATTTTGTGCGCTTGTCAGCCCCCAAGGCTTTGACGGTCAATCTAAGTGACAGTTTTGTAGAGTTCTTGACGACATTGGCTGCTGTTCTTGTAACTGGAGTAATCATTATAGTTCTGAAGATGAGAAGATTACGGTGCTTTATATAATTGAACTTTTTTTAGGTCACTGCAGAAAATGTGGGGTTGATTTGCTTGACAGCTTATATATCGTTGCAAACCTAGCGGGGAATAGTATGCGTCTGTGCGCTCTGTACCACCGCTTACCCACATACGATTGCGATTTGGCAGGTATGATAAAATACATGGGGCGCCGCTAATGAGAATAAATGTTTGAAAGTAACTGTAAAGGGATTTCGAAGTATCGACTCAAGATGATTTGAATACGAAACCGATTCTAAGACGTCAGTTTATCACTTCTAAGCCAGTGGTGCGTTTAGAAATGCAGTAAGCAAATAAATTCAGGATGACCACCACAAGCAAACTCTGTACTTGAGAAATACAGCTTGACTTCAGTTTTTTCAAACGCTCATAGTAGCTCAACTGCCAGTCTTTTTGCAGAGCTGTTTCGTTAATGAAAAAGAATGGGCTTTTTGGATTACTTGGGCTCTTTTTTTCAAGGGAATTACATATATGACACCCTTGAGTGGGCCGTATACTGGTTTCTTATACATGAGGTTCTTGTGATTTGCCTTCTCTATTTTCTATGGTTGATTTATATCTCCATAGACTTCAACTCCAAGTTCCTATTAGTGACCCAGAGGTCTGGATGATCTATGTTATTCATAGATCATGAGCATCAAATGAACAGTGTTCTTATACCCATTTCAGGTTCGAAACTAGCAAACTGGTAGCAAAAGCAATTTTAAACTGATCACAGGGGGCGACTTTTTGATCCCCTAACGAATTGCAAGCATAGTGTCTAGCACTATGTTTAGCCCTATATTGAGCGCATTAGATTGTACGGGCAACTCAGCTAATGGCCATGCTTTGGCTTGATTTACAGTGCTTGTCATTTTATGAAAGAATAGGGCTCTTGCTATTAGCGTTAGAACTCGGTGATGAAAGTTGGTTCAACAGAAACTCAAATGCTCTGTAAGATGCTCTGATCTATTGCCAGACTTTCGCGGAGTTTTTATATGAGTCTGGCTGTGACCCGATTGATCACCAGCATGAGCTGTTATCGTAAGCAAGAAATAGAAGCACAAGAGCTTGAGACCTTGGTTAGCCTTATTTTTACGAATATGCATTTCAGATTCAAAAAAGCCATTTGAATTTTGCTAAAACTGTGGCTTGCAACAGTGAGATGAGATATCTCTTCATTTAGCTGCTATATGCACAAAATGAACAAGACCATCTATCGTGTTGGTCTGCGATTGAATCTGAATATCAGGGAACAACAAAGTCAACAAGCCGATTATTGTAGACGATTAACTCTTCCAAGTTAACATATGAATTGTTTTAAATGGTCTGATAAAATAGCTACTAATTAAACAGGTTTTTTGTTTGTTATCAAATAGTATTGCAACTAGGGGCCTTATTTACCAATAGCGTCGCCCAGTCAATGTACTATGGAAAAAAGCTGTAACTATCCTATCGCCTGAATACTTCCGAGAAAAGTGAAAAAACACGTCAGGGAGACAAAAATGATACTCGTCTTCACATGAAGATATCTCTCAGCACAGCCTCCATACTTCCATCATGCACGCCTGTCAATTCATGTCAACATGCATCTAAATTACTCCGAAAGATCCATTCTCATCGGCAATTAACTGAAGGGGTGGGTGTACACAGAAATTTCTGTAAACACGGTAAGCATGCAGGCATAGCATCTACTGGATTCCAAAAGCTCTTTCTCTAAATTTTGGTTATACAAGTAATATTCTAACAAGCGAATCTGACAAATTTCTGAACAAACCGATGCAAGTACCTTAGAGTTAACAGAACTTTACAGGAAGATAGTAACTTTAACATGTATTGAGCAAATAGTACACAAGCATCAAGCTTAAGCGACAAGCTATTTACTAGCATCGTCATATTAGAAATTAAAAGGGGCCTTTAGCAATGTTGGTATAGAAAGTTGTTCAAGTTGTTTAGTACAACAAAGCAAAACCGACAACAGCGGCAGCCGCACCCAAAATGGAAGAAGAGACCTTCACAGATCCAGCAGCGTTGGCGGAGCCGTTGAAACTGCCATTAGAAGAGATGGTGCTGTTGTTGGTGGCCTGGGCAGAGGCAAGCAAAGTAGCGGCGAGAAGAGTCTTAGAGAACTGCATTTTTGTAAACTTTGATTTGATAATTAATTAAAGGACAACCCGCCCCTTATATACTCATTTTCGGGCCAGGATCTAGACTGCGCCCTCACAGATTGGGAAACGTACAAATCCCAAACAAGCGTGAATACCTGTATCCCTCCTGCAGCTAGGCGCAGTCCGCTGCATGGGCGTTGCGTGCTGATAAGCTAACATTTAAATGATTTAATGCCTGCCAGATATGTATTTGTATGTAAAATAAGATAACGCTCATATTCTGACTTTCCATTAACAAATATGTACCATTTTCTGGAACTTGCGGAATATTCGGGCTATGTGTATATCCAGAAAAATCTTTCCTGCAAGCTATATTTAGTAGATTGACTGATTGCCTTCATGCAATACAATAAAGCGATTGAGGCTGAATTTTCAAGATGAACCCAGACTCTCAGCGAAAAGCCACATTAGAATAGTTTCTAAGCACTTTAGCTGCGTGATGGGCTTGTTCTCTCTGTTTTGATTTCAAGTCGTGATATGTAGATCGAGGTTTCAACTACTTTCTACTCTAACAAAGACTAAAACATATCCCATTCACCAACGCTGCTAGCAATTTTAGATTCAAATGCCGTTATTGACTAGAGAAAGACTGTTTCGATCTCACTACAAAGGGCTGACTGTTTATTCTATGTTGTGTTAGCACAGAAGCTCCCAGCCTGTTGACTCTTTAGGCAAAAAGGGGAATGCAGGAGAACAAGGGTCTCAAAAGTCTGTCCAAAAAGAGACATTTTCAAGATGGATTTGTCCAAAACGTTATCTGGAGATTGCAGATCATCCACAATTGAGGAAGCAACTGATTTCGCCAAATTAATCGACTGATGTGATGTTTATCATCTATTTTCCTGTGTCTCATACCACGCCTAGCATAATACTTTTAAGCTATGTCACAAAACAAATGTGAAAACTTGAACACATCACTAGAATTTTGAATCGTTGATTCTAATAACACACACAGCCACAATAGAATATTCTTCATTACACTTCCCAATTCTGTTGCGACCCGCGTGTGTCAGTCACATTAAGTTTTTCCGCTTGACATCCCTCAGTAAAGCGTACTCCGTTACAAACTATTTGAACTATCTTTGAGAGGCTGCTAGTGTGAGAAATTATGATTTCTACTCTTTGAATCAAATTCATAGCGCTTACTCACTGACACAATTATTAGCTCATCTTCCCCAGAGCGCTGACTAAGTTCACGTGACATAAATTAAAAAATCAAGTGTCCATCAACAATCAACAAAGTCAAAATGTCAGACATCCTTGACGCGTGAGTTGTAATATTTGGAGCTCTACATAGGAGTACTAACCCGACCTACAGAAAAAAACCCTCGCGGTATCCCAAAAGCTCCATTCGTGTCTAAGGTAGAAGATGTAGTAAAAAACCCAGATCAATGCCCAGAAATTTTGCAAAAGTTCCAGACCCGTTTGGAACAGTACAAGTTCATGGAACAGTCCAAGCAGAATGCTATTGCTTCATACAAGTCCAAGATTCCTGACATCGAAAAGTCTTTAAAGATGGTACGCTTCTTGGTAGAAAAAGCAAAAGAAGGCGAGAACATGCACACCAATTACGAGCTCAACGATACCTTATACACTCAGGCGGTCATAGAACCAACAGAGACCGTTTGCATCTGGTTGGGCGCAGATATAATGCTGGAATATCCTATTGCGGAAGCTGACGAGTTGTTAAGCTCAAGACTAAAATCTGCGACCGAGAACTTGAAGAATGCACAAGATGACTCTGTTTTTTTGAGAGAGAACATAACAACCATGGAAGTTAATGTTGCGCGGTTGTATAACTTTAACATCAAGTATAAGAAATCCTTGAAAGAGGCTAAATAATTTCTACGTTTTTCAAGTCATAGCATCGTATATATTACAATTTACCCCCACCCTTTTCGCAAAACGTAATCAATCTCTTGATAGATGTAATCCACTTACGTGTTTTCTCATCCAATAATACATTCGCCATCTGCTCCTTATTTCCTGTAATTCTATCATTAGCACTTCTTTCGTACATGGCAACCCCTACTAGTCCTACAGGAAAAGCAGCTTTCCCAATACTGAGCTCCAAATAGGTCTGAGTCGCATTTTGTATGTCCCTCTTTTGGAGATAGTAGCAAACCGTAGATACGGTAGGTAGCATTCTTTTGGGAAGCTTATTCTTTCGTAGCTGAACAAGAAGAGGTACTAAGCACTTCTTTGTATCATTAAGTAAGTTTAACCCTTCAGCATCCCCCTCTGCAAGTGTAGACTGCCATAGTATAAGGAGATACCTAATGTACTCGCGCACTTGAAGTGCGACTTTTTCTATGTTGGTTTCTATTTCCCTCGGATCGATTTGGAAGGTGCTTGTGTCTATAGTAGGGGTGACAGCTTTTGGTGTCTCTTTTGGTTGTTTGTATTCGGTGACCTCCACTGATTTCTCAAAGTTATCCACATAAGTCTTACTTTGAAAGCTATCTTCTTCTTCTTCTTCTTTTTCTTCTTCTGACTCTTTCTTTTCTTGAAAGTTTATTCCTGACTTTCCTGTTCCCTCAGATTTCTCTTCTTCTGATGTTTCCGTCTCTCTAAGATCCTCTTTTTTTATCTCTTCATCATTCTCACCTTGATCCTTCTCCATTCTATGGGCATCTTCTTCTTCTTTTCCATTGTATTCTGTCTCTCCCTCTAGATTCTTCTCTGGATTAGCCTTCGACCACTTAGTTGCTTTTCTTCTTTTTGGGATGACTTCCTTCGTGTCAAATTTTCTCTTTTGTATAGCTGATTTCATAAATCTCTCGAAGTCCATGCTAAAATAGAAAGTATAACTTATTGGTGAAGCTGAACTTCTGATATTTCCATGCACGTGACGAGAAGAGCTGGAGAATATGTTTCTAAAATTTCCATTCTTTCGAAAGCTTCGAATGATTTTGATTGTTTTGAATTACGATCGAATGACTTGTATTCTAAGCAGTACATATGAAATGATTTTGAGAAAGTTAGCACTGGCCTCGTGAAATGTAATTTTGCCTTTATGATCCTCTTCAATTCGATGATAGCATTTAATAGCTCGATACAAAATACAAACTACGGTGACACTACAGAACTAACACTGTTCAATTAACTACTCAATCACCAATTGTAAAAAGTCTGAGGGCTCTTAGCGCCCGCCTCCTTAATCATTCTATAGTCCTCCTCAGAAAGCTTGAAACTATAGATATCTCTAGCATCCCTTAATCTCTGAGTCTTTCCCAGAGTGGTTACAGGAATGACGCCACTCTGTGAAACCCATCTAAGCAAGATCTGTGCCTCGGATTTCCCATACTTTTTGGCTAACAGCGCAAGAAGCACATGGAATTCTCCTTTCTCCTTCACCAAAGTGATAGGGGCCAATGGAGCATATGCGGAAACTTGGATCTTGTGTTTTTTGCATAACTCAATAACCCCCGGAGTCTTGTCTTGACACATCGCATGGAACTCGATCTGCAAAGCCATTGGTTTGATCTTTGCTTTCTCGATTATTTTCTCGATTTCCTCAGTCGGATAGTTCGAAAGCCCAATAGCCTTTACCTTTCCCTCTTTGTACGCCTTTTCGAGCTGTTTCCATTGTTCTTCGTTAGTCAACTGCTTGTACTGAGGTTTGTACAAAATGTTTGACGAATGCAAAAGATACAAGTCGATGTAGTCTGTACCCATCTCTTCGAGAGCAATATCAATAGATTCTTCAGGTCCCGAGGTGAAGGCATTGACAGCAGGGTTTCCACAGAAGTGTTTGTCAGTGAGAAAGATCTTTGATCTGTCGATGCCTTTATTCTTCATTCCAAGGGAAAGCTCACCTCTCGTGAGATAGATCTCGGCAGAATCTATATGATCGAAGCCAATCTCGAGGGCGTTCTCTACAGACTCCACAAGCTCTGGCATAACGTAATCAGGAGGCACGCCCATCTCTGCTTTTCGCACCCGCCAGTAGCTACCAACACCATAGCCAATAGCGGGAATTTTGATCCCGTTATTCAATTTCCAGTATTCGATCTCAGACATGTGGAAGGGAGTCAGACCGTCAAAAAATTGGATGCGAATATTTTATATCAGCCCGCATTGAACTACTGGTTACGATAAGTGGCTTGTTTCGGCTACAATTCGGCATGTGGAGACTTGTCGGTGAAATTTTTGAGATGTGTTGTTAGACTTATTTGTAGTATTTTTGTTGAGTGCACGGTGCTTCAGTCCAAATCTCATTTCTCATATGGAAAAATATGAGAAATGAGAGTTGTATCATAGTAACTTACCACTATATTTGGCAAAAATATGCAATCACTTGTCAACTATACATTTGATAAGAATGACGAGAGGGTAGATTTTGTTTGTTTTCTTTCATTTCAAGAAAGGCCGTGTATATACGATCTCCTGTAGAGAATTGAATGATGTGCTTTACTTAAACACAGGAGAACCGATGGACTGGGAGTAGCTCGCTTAGATATTTTTCTCTAGATGTGGCGTATGAAATGTACCATTTGATAGATCAACGTTGACTGAATAACTTGCGTTGAAAGGTTAGTACATGTTTTGAGCAAAGTTACCATGCTCAATGATACTGTTCGGTAGCTTGTACTTGTTCTCTTGAAGTAATATGAAAATCGAAGTGAAGAGTTTTCAACGGAATTGAACTTATTTTTTCAATATTAGCAGAAAACCTATTTTTTCGCCTAACTCATTACACGTTGAATATTTCACCAAGAAAATTTGGATAGAACAAAATTAAAGCATATAAGAGTCATGTAGTAAAGAATTAGAGACTCTCCCCAAGATTTTTTGCGGAATTTACAAGTACAACCATGCAAGAGGGAGGTAGTAGGCCTCACCCATAAAAAGAATTTCCATAAAACGGTCTTAGAAATTGAAGTAAGTGGAGGCCGAATATATAATGTTACAACACTATTTGTTTAAGCACATCTATATTTTAAGCGACGTAGTCAATAAACGGGGTTATTTTATCTGTAAGTCGGCCAACGAAGGGAGCTAGTGCAGATTGTGATTCACATTAAATATCAACTCGATAAATTTGACTTAAAAGTAGTTATTTGTTGGGCACAGGGCCCGAAGATTATAGGTTGATTCATTTTGATCCTAAGGTGATTGGGGATCTGCACGCCTGCTCTCAACGCTACTCACACAAGGGTTGAGACACATTACTACCATAAAAAATATTCAATGACTAAATATACAACATACTGCTTTCCTAACTGTAAGCCATGACTGCTACTGATATGAACAACGCCAATAACCCTGGACGTGGTAGGCGGGGCCTGGGCTTACACAGGCAAAGTTCTTTGTTACGCCGTCCAAAACTCTCGATGTACCATGATCTAACAATTAATACTACTTTGGAAATAAAGGGTAACAAAACCTGTCTTACACACAATACACCTTAACTGGTAACCAAAGGCTTCATCTAGCACATCTGGATTGTGGGTACTGAGTTGGCAGAATACGGATAACAACATACTTCCTCATGCCCGATGAAAAATAGTTCGGAGCGTGCAATTGTCTTATCGGAGTATTGAAATCAACCCAACTTCTTTAGAGTAGCAAGGAGATATAACATTGCTATGAAACTGGCACAATCATCGTTAAAAAGCCACGAAAATGGAAAAAAGTGAACATCAAGACAGTTAACATACCTTGTAAGGTCAGTTATTTTCATATTTATTTTTGGACTCCTTCAAAACAGTTTTGTCTGTTCATCGGTTAGCAGCCCCGAAGTCCGAATTAAATTTTACGAGGCTGATAGACTACACTTCAGCTACTATCATTTGGTTCACTGTCTTGGGAACACGTTGTGCACCTTTACACGACCTATTTCTCGCTCATGCCCAGCTGACTGAAGCACAGGGCCTACGGACACCCGAAACGAAGTATACGGAGTGAATAAACTACTCTCAAAAGATAAAATTGAAAGGAAAAAACACACTCTTAAGAACATGTCTTCTCCAAGATCGTTCCTAGTGCCCAACGGCCAGTCTTCTGGTCACCGGAGAAACCCAAACCTTCCTTCTGCGGTTCCAATAAGACGTACGAGTGGAGAAACGCCTCTTTTGGGCCAGAGTGCTCCCAGCTATGGTGCCACAAAAAGGCGCAGTTTTGCAAACCAAACCCTGCTTTTGGATGGTTTGCACTTCCACCAAAACATTCTGGAAGATAATTCAGATAGCAATTACGAATTTGATGGGTCTCAACCGAGTCTGTCTGATGCAGAAGACCCCGATGACTCTTCCTTAGATGACGTCTGTCTTCCGGTAGATGGTCTGGAGACCAAGAACTGGCCTGACTTGGCTGTTCTCAAAGAGTTTTATGATGAAGAGATGAGAGAAGCTCTGCTTTTAGAGGCCGCAGAAGGCGTTGGAGACGTATCCGATGGATACTCTACCGTAGATGATGACCGATCGGTACGCGTAGGATTCCAGTATCCATTGGTTAGCAAAATTGATAACCCCTCATTGGCCACCAAGAAAATAAATGAAACTGAAGCCATCAAGGGCAGACTCAGACCACCCACATTCAGCCCTTGGGATAAATCGATACGTCAAAATCTCAAGCAATACCTCCCAGCAGAGACTGGAGAAAAACGGTTCCAACAGTTCCGATACACCTATTTCCGGCCAGATTTGGACGCAACAATTCACTCGCCTTCCATATCAGGTCTCTTACAAGATGGCCAGACTTTTGCGGACCTTTTTGTCGTATCTCAATACCACAATACAAAGCCTCCTGCTCCAATTCTCAAGGATAGACTGCGGCCTGAAGGTATCCAAACACCCAAAAGTAGTCTCAGCGCATCTCCTGTGCCTTTAGATCCCGTTCCATTTTGGCTCGATGTTTTGGACCCTACAGAAGAGGAGATGAAGGTGCTTAGTAAGGCCTTTGGAATACACCCTCTCACGACAGAAGATATTTTCCTCAACGAGGCGCGTGAGAAAGTGGAGTTGTTCAAGGAGTATTATTTTGTCTGTTTCCGTCTGTTTGACATCGTTCAAGAGCGACTCAAACGTAAGGCTCTCAATGAAAAATTGTCGCATCTTGAGAGCTTGAACATGGAGGAGATGACACGTCCAAAGACCAATGCCCTTACAGATGCATTGGGCAAGCTCTTCCAAGGAAGAGAGTATGCTAGTTTGGACAGAGGGCCAGATGAGAATATGTCGAGGAAACAAAGAGAGGCGGCCATTGCGTCTTTGAAACTGCAAATTAAACGTCAAAAAAGCCGGTATAGAGAACTTGAACCATTGAACTTTTACATCACTGTTTTCCACGGTGGTGTGATCACGTTTCACTTTTCTCCTACACCTCATCCTGTGACGGTGCGCCGAAGGGCTCGTCTTTTGAAAGACTATCTTACAGTGTCTTCCGATTGGATAGCATATGCTCTTATCGATGATATCACAGACGCGTTTGGGCCGATGATCGAGACAATTGAAGAGGAGGTTTATGCGTTTGAAGACGCGATCCTTCGGCTTCATTCTGGCCAAGCAAGCGACCAGGAAGACCTGGACGTGGAAGATGCGGCTCTGGCTCATTCTGACGTGAAAACAGTTCTGCTGATGAGTCTGGGGCTGACAAGCCTGTCTGTATCCACTTCATCTGCAGAGTGGCAAAGGAAGGGGGATATGTTGCGGCGAATCGGGGAGTGCAGAAAACGGATTATGACACTTCTTCGACTCTTGGGTTCTAAGGCAGACGTGATCAAGGGACTCGCTAAACGGTGTAATGAGAACTTTGATGTCGCACCAAGACTGGAGATTGGAATGTACTTGGGAGACATCCAGGACCATATTATCACAATGGTACAGTCATTGAATCATTACGAAAAGCTTTTGGCAAGGCTGCACCTGAACTACTTGGCGCAGATCAACATCGACATGACCAAGGTGAACAACGACATGAATGACGTGTTGGGAAAGATTCTGATTCTCGGGACATTGGTGCTTCCAATGAACGTGATCACAGGTTTGTGGGGAATGAATGTGATTGTTCCAGGACAAGAGCACGAAGGATTGGTGTGGTTTTTTGGAATTTTATTGTCGATGTTGGCAATTGCTGCTGCTACTTATTTTGTGACGGTGAAGGTGTATAATTTCTAGGTTTATATAGGATAGCTACGCTAATGAAGGGGCTTTCTGTAGATGTATATTATTAGAGCGGGGGTGAGACTGTAAAATCGTTAGGTTCGCGTCTATAGTAAGCTTCGTTGATATGAGGTCGTGTCTTGTTGCCCCATATACCGAAGACTTCAGTGCTAGTTTATCAAGCCAAGAAAACCATGACACATTCAATGAATATCCAGGACCTTCAGTAGATGCATTTTACGTATTTTTCCGAGACCTAAGCTGTAGTTTATGTAGCCAACACTCCAAGGTCTTGTGAGGCTACGGCAATATCTCGAACGCGCAGTATAGCAGAAAACAGTTCAAGGCGTGATTTCTGGGCAAGAAACTAAATTGTTACAGATTTCATTATTACTTGGTACTCATAGCAAGATGCTCGAGGGAAGCAGATATCAATACTGTGAACGCGTATACTAACTTAAAGAGGATAGTATGACGGCATACATTATATAGCCCATACTACTAATATGGAAGAATCACAGCTCGGAGATATCAGACATTAGCTTGATACGCAACTAGTCTCAATAACCTACCGCTACAAATGTCTAAGCCTCTAAAATACATAGCTTGGTAAGATATCGAAGTCTAAACGAATTCTGGAAGGTGTTTGAGTATATTGACTTGAGTACATATCCCTTCAAGTTGAGTTCGATCGACCGATCGATCAGTTGCCACGAGATAAGCTCCAAGACAAATGCAGGGCTCTGCCTGACTACTCGGACAGATACCAAAACAAGACATACAAACAGCTATCGACCTTTTATTAATCGGTTTCTCGTCGATTAATTTTCTCAGTTTATCATGAATGTTCATGACTACCCTGCAGCTATTTCAAGCCCTGAGCTGATGAGACAGGGATTTGTCATACCATGCCTAGTAAAAGACATAAGGATTCTCATAAAAAGATGCCTAACACGAATACTGGATGTATCATCATATTTCCATTTAACTGGTAGCGCAAAAATTGTTCATACACAGGGATCACCCCTTTTGTAGGCACATTTCACCTTAATTACCTAATAACAGCGGTTGCATCCCGGCGCAAAAAGAAAAACGCAACCAAACTCACCTCATCTGCATCCTTCGTACTGGCCATAGAAATCGCCTCGAAACGTCGCTTAGTGTTTTGTACACAGATCTGACAAAAACACACCTATCACCTGCATCCAAAATTTCTTAAACATTACACCAAACACTCTGCATTCAACCACACATTGCGCAATCTTGCGGCCAAATCTTGAATCTGTTTTACCGCGAGTGACCACGGCCTGCTCAATTGATAGGCATGTACCAATACCCTCAACCACAGCAGTACGCTCTGTATCAGCCGCTGGTTCTGAGTGGCCCCAGCTTGGAGACCTATGAGTACATTGACGACATCCACTTGGATCTGCTTCTTCTCCTGGATATCCTTAAGACGTGCCCCTCGTTTCTGTTTTTTGATGAGCTTATTAACATCAAGAGTATCGAGCAGGCTCAAACCCTTTTACACTATGACCTTGTGAAGATCAATAATTCTGTTCTTGATATTCTGAGTTATCTCAACGAGTTGGTCCTTCTTTTGCAAAACTTGGACACCATTGTCAACAATGACTCTCAAATCAATCGGTATTATGATAATGTGGAGTGGATATACGAAGGGAAAACTGAGCTCTCGAAAATCTTCAAAAATGTCGATGGCATTGACTCCATCATCTCACAGCTTCTTCATATCATAGAGAGCAAGCTAGATGAAACCGCTGATGACTCAGAATTCTTTGACAGCTCTGAAAAGAAAAGAGAAGATTATCTTCATCTTCTTGGAAATTTTGATGACATAAGTGAACTTTCTCTTCAAGTCAAAAAGTATCTCATAGTGTACAAGCGTAGATTGGAGATTGCAAACCAGTATCATGTGCTCTATCACCAGGTGCTTGACTCGCTTAATGACGAGATCGAGACATGTCTCAGAGACTCGTTCAGCGCGCATGAACTCAAGTTTTCCCTCCAAAAAAACCCTACAGGCTATCCTCTTATGAAAACGTTGGGACGTATTGAAAAAATTGCCCAGACGCGTACTGACGACTCATATCCGATTTTCGATGACGCAGAAAAAGAATTGTATGAGCGTCTTACTGGCCTAAAAGCTCTGGCGGCGCCTATGCATGCTTCTATAGAATACGTACAGCCTCAGATTTCGGCTTATATAGGCCAGGAAGAAATCAAAGAGTTTTACCCTACTCTGATCGCCACGCTCAGTGATAAGTTCGCTGCCATCGAAGAGAAGTTTGTTTTTCTTAGGGGTGATTTGGATGATTTACGTTATGAGCTCGTAGAGAAGAAATGGGCTGATTTTTTCTTTTACCTCTTCAATCACTCGTATGCTCGACTTAATGAAGTACTCACAGGCCTCGAAACGCTTGGGATATTGGTTGGAGACCAACATATAGACCCTTATGTGATTGTTCCGTTGGAGCTTGAAGAAGGTATCAAACTTGTGCAGAGAGCGGTACGAGTCACTGAAAGTGCGTTAAGTGCAGGTTTTGTGGCAAGCCCCGAGTTTGAGGTGCGCTTTCGTGAGACGCTTGGTGTGAAATGGGAGAGTCTCGAGGCACGCATTCCAAAGGAGCTTTCAAAAAGCTGGTTCGGAGATGCAGAGCCCGAAGAGCCAGATGAAAGCGAGAAGATATCTCGTCTTTTACGTATGAAACAGGACCGCAGCGCGCGCAGTAGTGCAGCAAGCCCACGTAGTCCTAATATGGAGGGTAATGTTCGTAGAGTGGTATCTGAGCGATTCCTGGAGAAAAGCCCAGCAAGCCCTCTTTCTCCGGTGAGTGACGCAGAGCTGTTTCACGTGAGAACTTTCAGCTTGAGTCGTAGTAGTCTGAATGTTCCAGGCTCTGTGAGTCCTGTGCGTCTGCCTACTTCTCTAATGCCAACATTCGAGACCGCGGCCAAACTCGATGCCTCGGTTACACCGGCCGGGAGGGGAACCCACAGGCGGTCTGTGACGGGGTCTTTGCTTATTGGGCGCATGAACTTGCAGCCTGTGCTTGTGCTGGGAACGCCTACTCTGCCAGCTAAGGCGCGGTCGATGGAGCGCCCAGAGCGTGCTGAGCGCACTTTGGAGCGTGATGTGAAAGCGTTGAGCACGGTGGAGAGCGTAGATTACGATGCGGAGAGCCCGTTGCAGCGCAAGAGCACGATGGACTTGCTGAGTGATATGCTGGATAGTGTGGAAAATGGCCGCTTAGAAGCCCTCCAGAGGCTTGAGGCGGGAGATAAAGCTATGGATCTGATTTTGATGCTGATGGGGGGGATGACGTTGGAGGACGTGCAGAGTTCAGGACCCAAAAGCTCACTAGTACCGGTACCAGCCGGAAGTCGGATTAAAAGCCCAGACCGGACCACCTTTGAACCAGAAAGTCCCGTTGTGCTGGAGGGGGAGAGTATGAGGACTTTGGAGCGGATCAAAAAGTTGCGACGGTCTGAGAACCGGACCTCTTTGATTCCACAGCCAAAGAAGGGGCGCGCTGTAAGTGGTGAGAAAAAGAAGAGGGCAAAGATTATCGCGAGAAAGGAGAGTGTTTGATTTGCATTCAGCGAGCGAAACTAGAGGTAAATTTGAACTCTTGGTGGTGCGTGATGTATCACTTGTGGTTGAGCTGCACTATTCAATGCTTAGAGCGAAATGCTCAGATCAGAATAACTTAAAAATTACTAACAAGAGATGCTGATCAAGTTATAGTTACTCAAGATTATAGTTCTTTTCATAACTATAGTATCTAGTATATAGAATTAGCCATCAGCACATACGAAAGTGAAAAATATTATGCTAAATCTTAATTTAGCTTAATTTGCTGTTATTGGATTGATTATCCACCAAACCGATTTTCTTTGTCAGACACTTTTCTCATCACAACTACCGAGATCATCACAGGGTCATCTTCTGATATTTAAGATTGCTTACAATAGATAATAGCTGATCATCGGCTGCTTCTTAGCTGGGTAACATTTCTATTCTTCAGCAATCGTTTTAGTTTCAGCTAAGTTTTTAAGCGTCTCTTATGGTTTTCCTTGAAGCAAGCTAGGTTTTCTTAACTCATTGATACCATGACTTTTTCTAGATCTAGATTTCTGCTTATTGCTTATGTTATGCATTTGTTTAAATTACCGATTGTAGAGTTTTATATCTAAGCTCCGTATAAATGTATATATGAGAGACCTTAGCGGATATCATGACAGAAAAGGATACGTTTGAGGGGGCAGTCTGTGTAAGTCACAACTGGAAATCCATAGAAGTAACAAATTGAGCCAATGTATTTGATCACCATGATGACTGTATGAAGCTACTAAAAGTTTCCAAATTTAGTAGTCGTACGATTGCAAAGCGCACTGCATATGTGTCGTAGAGAGTAAATACGAGTGAACGGTATGTTAATCCCTTTTGTGCATTAAAAACCACCAACTTCTATTGCATGTTTTTACACATTATATTTTGAAGGATGGATTCTAGCTTAGGCAAGCATTCTAGACCGCACCCCAAAAGACCACAGCATTTTTACACTAAAGTAAAAGATGGCACTTTTGTTATTTGAAAAAGTTTAGTGAATATATCTTTAATGATATGTCTGTAAACTTGAGCTTCCAATGAGAAAGGGAAAGGAGACATTTCTGTTACCCGTCCGGATAAAATTTTTCCTATAAAACCTCGTAAATTCCATCCTGTTTTTTTTTCTCATACTTACCTAGAGGAGTCATTGAGGATCAAGTAGCTCATATGGCCGTCTGTTCTTGGTTACATCGCACTGCGTAACAAGTCCAGATGCTGTGTTTATACGTTCAGCGTATATCATAGGTCTCATAATTTTTGATTTTCCATTCTGCGTTTTCGTGGGATGAATCAAGGAAAGTGTGAGAGCTCTTTTCTTACTCGGTTTGTTGAGCAAGGTTGCTGAATACATTGAGCGGGAATTGACCATGTAGATTCATCAGGGACGAAGAGCTGTTTCCAAATATCAGTTCAGGATTCTGATCTGTATCTATACAAGAGTAAAGCACGCTCGCAGAAAAAAAGTCGCAGATTCGAGCCTTGTGCTATTTTAAGCTTTTACCATTCATTAAAACCGTTTGGAAACGTTGAAATAACGATTTCTAACGGTGTCTGTCAGTGGTTAAAATGCCACGAAAGTAACTCGTAATCGTACCAAGTTGGAATGCATCGAACTCTGCCAGGTTTTACATGCAGGAACACAGCATGAGGGCTGCAGAGCTATATTTCAAAAATCGCTCGTGATTTTTTGATTTTTTGTGTATGAGTTGTTAACCTAATTAACCGTCACATCGGGGAATTGTGACGTCGTAATATCCGCTACTCAGCGACTAATGGTAAACCCAGGGTAGTGCAAAATACCCTCATCAAACAACTGTCAGATTAATTAGGTTTTCCTTTCATCTCCAACCATGAGGCATTTAAGCGTATTTCAACGTTAAGCAATCGCCAAATTTTAGGAACTTTTACGACTTTGCTATTCAACATCCCCAAGCTCGCCTTACAATAGATTTAGCAGACGTGTTTCGGCTTACAGCTTTTTTATTTTCTGCTTTCTGCCTATGGTGCGTCTACCCGCAGGATGCTTGGGGTTGCAGATGGTATCAAATATTCCCATATATATATAAGCATGCTATCCCCAACGAGATCTGACATCAAACTTCGAAAACAAAAATTTGCCAAAGACAAGAGCCCGAGGTTGAAAATCAAACACATCGGTACAAAAGATCCAATAGCAACATCTACTTATCCAGATGCAACCCTCAGAGTTCAAAAATTTCGCCTACGACAAGGACTTCGGCTATGATTGTGAAGATCCAAACATAGTGTACTGGTGCTGTTGCAATTGCCGTACGAAAAATCCAGACTTCATCAAGGTGTGCACCTGTTGCAAAAAGGAGAATTGCGGCAAATGCAACTACCCATGGGTAGATTAACCTGATATGATATAACGTCACGACCCAACCTCTCATATACGCCTTTATTTCTACAGTTCAGTTCATTGTCATTACGCTAGCGAGTTCATATATTATAAAAATGCTGTCTAATATGTGTAAACCCTGTTTTTCTTTGTGGCGATGGTTAGCCGCAGGTGCCATTATAATAAAATCCCCGATAGATGAGGTCATAGATCGAAATCTTTATCAAAATTGCACATTTTGAGTCCCTAGTAACTGCTATCTGCTCATGAGCAGCATTATGTTGAAGTGAATTGTTGTTTTTAGGGCTTGATGCTTACAAAGGTACCAGTAAGAGTGAAGGGTTTTTCCCCTGCATATATGCACCAATTCGATTATGTGTAAACTTGCATATTGCGAATAATATATTTTAAACCCTTGTATAAGTTGCTGAGTCAAAAACCATATACATTATTAACCATCTTCAGTAGCTTTATAAATTTCTTCAAGTTCCAGCAGATAATTGTCTCCAGTGATCGCAAAAAACGCTCATCTTCGCAAATGACAAATTCAGCCGTCAAACCCAAAAAGATTTTTGAAACCACGATCTCAACTTTACGGAAAGGGAAATCACAAGGAAGAATTCAAATCAATCTGTGTTCAGAGAATTTCTGGGTAATTCATGTGGTTTTAAGCTCATTGAATAGGTTTTCAATAAAAAAAATGATCTGTCACATTCAGTTGACCTCAACAAACAAGCATACGATACATCCGCTAAATCTTTTTTTTTAGCTCGTCAGGCCACTGAGAAACATTTGTCTTTGTTTATCCGCAAAACGGTACAGGCGCTCGGTTAAGAATTACATTAGAAACTGTCTCGAGCTACACAACCTTAATCTAAATACAAGGTCTAGGACATCTTCTTTAGGCGACATATGTTTTGAGCATGTTGTTTACTAGCCTATCTCATTTTGAACATCTATAACAGAATTTCTGTGATAGCAAATATTGAAAACCACTATAGTACAACATAGACAAGGTGTTTATTCATCCTTTCATATCACATGCTTGTGACAGTTATTTATAGGACCCTGACTGACGTAGTGATCTATTCATCTATGCTATAGCTTGTGAAATGTAGGTAAGACTCGAAAATCCTATCACAATGAAAAGCCCTCGTAAAAGTTGCGGTGCCTTTTTATATGAAACCGGTCTATATATAGGACATACAAGACATTAGATTATCGCGTGCTTTTATTTGGATTCGTAAAATGCATTCGCGGTAGCTAAAGTTTCTCGCAGCCACTGGATTTATGAGATGCCCACGGTTTTGACAAGGCTGCTTTGAAACAGAAAGCCGCTACAGACCAAACTATTAGGTTTTTTTGTAGTTTTGCTTGGAGCTACCTTTAGTAAGCATATCACGTGGTAGTATAGATGACGACGTCATATTCGCCTTTTATAGAAACAACAAGAAACATTCTATTCTCTTGTGCTACTGTTTGAAGTACAAGACTTAATATATCTTGTGATTGTATCCAAATGGGCGTTACATACATGCGCCTCAAGTTCTTATTGTTCAGCATCGGCTAAATCCGATCAGAGGAGCTTGCGCTTCGTAAAAGAGCACTACAAGATCCGTGTTTAGCTCTTTAAATATAGAGTTGTTGACTCACTTGTGATTCCATACTTTTTTTTCTGATGAGTTAAGAATTTTCTCGCCGTTATGTCCATTACAACAAAAAAAATACCTTTTTTTGGATCAAAGAGTAGAATATCACGAAACAGCGGTACATGAACCCTATACTATAACATGTTCGTATTTTCCCAGAGCAAATGAGTGCTTTTTTTGGCTCTATCTGAGAGCATAGCGCTCAAGCTTTGTCTTACATAGTACACCTAGATTTTGTATACCCACATACCACTTCAAAACCAGGCACTATTAAAATCTACATATTTCATGTTCATGTAATGCAAGAGAAGATGAGTAATCTTTATAAACGAAAGGATAGCGAAAAATAACAGCAAGTTGTTTAGCTCAACCTCTTCTGCGCCAATTGCCTCTTCTGCCCCCTCTCTGGATCTTATATCTCTTGAAATTTCTATACACAACCTTTCTTCCTTTCTCTTTTCCCACGTCAATTTTTCTATTCATGAAATTCTCCCTGTCGGACTCTTCCTCCTCCACCTCACTCTCCTGCTCAGATTCTAGCTCTCCTTCTTCGCTTCGCTCTTCTAACTTGTTCCTTATGGCCTGCATTTCCTGGCTGATTTCCTCTGCGTCAGAGATATCAGCCTCGCCATAATTTCCTCTGCCCCTCATCTTTGTTCTACGTGTTTGACGCTTGATTTTCTTCTTCTTAACCCAAAGTGAAGTTTTGTGTGCGTTGGCGTTCAGATCTTCAATCTCTTCCATAAGTTCCGTCTCAAATTCGTTTTTGGTCATACCCATATCGCCAGTCAAATCATACCCATCGTCAACCAATCCATTCTCCTGGTCCTCTCTCTCGATATCCATCAAGAGTTGTTGTTCTTTCAACTCCAGCTCGAGCTCGAGCTCTGTGTCCTCGGTTATACTCTGCTTCATTTGTTCCACTTCCTTAAAAATCTCCGAAAGAGCACGTCTCTTGATTCCCTTAGGATTTCTGGCCTTTGTAGGGGAAACTAGAGATACCACAGCTCGCTGAATGAGGTATCCTGGAGTTCCCGTTTTGGAAGGCGAAATCAATACAACTCTTTGATGTGTAGGTGTCTTAAATGTAAGATCATGTTTGGTAGTAGAGTCCTCGTGATCACTATTAACCTCTTCAAAGTCGACTTTTTTTACTTTACGAAACGAAGGTGATTCGGCAACATCTTTAACAGGGGTTTGGAGCTCAAAAATTCCCACTAAGCGTCCGTTAAGCTGTGGAGTAGGTCCTAGCTCCGTGAGTATCCTCAGGGCCGAGGGTGTAGACTGCTCGGCCGAAGAATCTGATTTGCTCGGGGTCAGAAGACCAGTTCTTCGCTGGTTTCGAAGCTGCCCATACTCTTTGTACTGTGCAGCTATTTTCTTATTAGCTTTGATGTCATTTTTAGTTGGTTTGTGGCCATGTTCCTCGTAAAACAGGTTCTCCCATGCCTTTAATGTCTTCTTGAGCACATCCATCTGACGCGTTAAATAAATTAAATGTAAAAAATACCAAAAATATTTACGCGCCTGCCCATGACAAAACAGTTATTCCAAGACTACGAGATTCTCATTCACGGGGAGGACTCCACAAACACAGAGCTAATAGAAATTTTAAAAGAAAATGGTGCTCATGTGTGCAAAAAAGATAAGCCTTTCAATGCTTCTCATATAATATCACTGCGACCGTTACAACATCCCCAATTTGCCTTCAACCACATGATCCCCGTGGTCACACCTGCCTGGGTATATGACACTGTTTCTGAAGGCAAGCAGATGCTCTTACAGCCATATACGCCACTAAAAGGCAAGTTTTTAAAAGATGTTTTCATCACAATAAACAGCCCGCATCAGCTGTTTTTTAAGACTGCGATCGCCGCTTTTGGAGGGCAATTCTCCAATTGCGTTACAAAATACACGACACATGTGGTCTGCGATAATGTGGACTGTGATGAGCACATAATAGCACAACTGGTGCCGCAGCGCAAGATTACGTGTGTGTGGAGCAGCTGGTTGGTGGAGAGTCTCCGGAGTGGTCTTTTACGCAAAGAGTGTGACTTTCTACTAGAAAATGACCACGGTGCACCAGAGAGTGTTCCTCTGGCATATAGGGATATTTTAGGCGGCAAAGTTTTTTATTTAGCCGATGCTGAGGGCGAAATTAAGTCTTTACTAACAGACATAATTGTGGGAAATGGAGGAAAAGTATCAGAAGTTTGGGATAGCAGTGTTCAGTGTTGTGTTTGTGAAGAGCAGGGTGAATGGTATGACAAGTGTAAAGAGAATGGGGGTGTTTCAGGCAATTACAACTGGATTTTTTCTGTTATAGGGAACAGATTCTATCAGGATCCTTCATTACTTAGTCATTTGCCGATTCGTCAGGAGAAACCTGAGGAGTTCAACGGGCTTATATTTAGCGTCACAAACTACTATGGTGCACAAAGAATGTATCTCACATGGCTCGTAGAGGCTTTGGGGGGAACCATGATCCGGAGCCTCACAAATAAGGTAGATTACTTGCTTTGCGGAAAGGCCTCTGGAGATAAATATGATGCTGTGATGAATAACTGGCCGCATATCAAGATACGTAGCCACTCGTGGATCGAAGAGTGTTTCAAGCAGTGGAAAATTGTAGAGGGATTTGGATATATCAGCGAAAATAAGTGTGAAAGCGAGATGATTGGCTATTCCGAGGAGGCACCAAAATCTAGTGCTTCTTCCAGATCTACAACAAAAACGGAAACAGGATCAGAGACTCCTCAACCGGAAAAATCGTCTAGAGCCACCTCTAGGCAGTCAGAGAGCCTGTCTGTAGACTCGCCTAGATATAGAAAGGCTGCAGTGAAGGCTGCAGCTAGACTTCACAGTGATATGGAGGATCTCAATGCTTACCAACAAAAGATTTCCAAGAAACTGAAGAAAGAATTAGGAAATCTCAGACTTGTGCTTACGGGATGCGATGAGGTCACTCCTAAGGAGATGATGATACTCAATAGCAGAGGGATAGAATTGGCACAAGACTACGCAATGTGTAATGTCATAGTAGCACCCCGGATCATGAGAACAGAAAAATTCTTGACTGGTCTTGCAGCCAAGCCCATTGCTATAGTCCGACCTGAGTTTTTAAAAGCTGTTATCGAAGACCCTAAAGTTCTGTTAGAAAAGTACATGCTTGAACTGGATGAAATCCCAATCAAGATTCCCGAGCTTTTGAAAAAAGCAAAGGTTCAAAAGGGGCTTTTTAAAGGCATCCAGTTCAACGTTACCCTGTCTGTACCTGGAGGAGCCAATGTATTAAACAGAATTCTCACAGCCCACGGTATGTCTCACAAAGTTAAGATGGTCAAAAGCCCACTTCGAGCAAAGCAATTGTTGCGATCTGACGATGGGAAGTGCTATCTATTAACACAAGAAAATATATTGACTGACGAGTTTCGCAAGGTGTGTGAAAAGCAGGGGTTAGAGGGGGTCGTGGTGGAATGGGACTGGGTAGTAAAATGCATTTTAAGCATGGAAAGGGGGAGCACCTAGTCTTTAGTTGAACGAATCGATTTAAGAATATACGATACATCGGTAATTTATGTAGAACTTATAATCCACGAATCATTCGAAGGTTAATAGTAATGTCTTCATAGTTTGGAAGCTTTATGCCCTTGATTTGCTCGTTGGCGGGATTTGTCTCTTCTGTATCAATCAATTCATGAAGATTGTTTTTCTCTGCTACAGACTCAAGTGGCATATCCTAATCTGACTCCAAATACATTGCAGATTCGAAAACCATCTCAGCCACCTCGAAATGTTTCTCTTCCTCATCGGGTATTAGTCTCTTGCTTCTCTCAGGGGATTTCTCCCAGGTGAGTTTATATCTATTGTCTACAACATGTTCTCTAGTAATATTTGAGTTCACTCAGTATCGGGAGGATTCATAAATGCAATGTTGGATATTTCAAGCATCTATACATTCTTCTCGCGGCAGGCCATAATCGGAATTAAGTATACGTGTCACCCCTTCTTCTTCTATTGCAGTTGATTCTCAAGGATCCTCACATGAACTCATGTGCAATCGAGTGGTCCTATGAGTGGGTGCCAATTGTAACCTCTTACTAAATTGAAGGGATGTACTCGGACAAGTTTTGTGAAACATAACGTAGGTTTTCCAAAAGGTAAATGTTCATCTATGGGTAATGTACATGTTCATACTGCAACACGAATAAGGACACAACTAATAACCAACTGATAATTCCCAGTACGCTTCCTGACTTCCTAAATTTATCGCTACTTTCTGCAAAAAGTTTTTGTTTGATGTGAATATCAATGGCTTGGTTCACTTTTAGTTGACCGAGTTGGCCAAGTGCCTTCTTGTGTAAGCGTCCTAGGTTGAGGATCAGCCCTCATAGTTTTGGTGCAAATGAATCGTTCCTATAGATATAAATTGATGTATACTTCCGAATCAATATTTCTGGTTCTGGAAGCATTGAATCCATTATTTTTCAAAGCTTTTCAGCCACTTACAGGGGGCATCGTGGGGGCAGAGGGGGGCATCATTATCAAATCTAGAGTTAGATAACCCGGTCTCAATTCATGAAATCCGAGACTGTAAACAAAACTTAGCAGACACCGTGCTTCCACTATTGTTCTCTCCTAAACCAAGCGCCATCATGTATCATGCGAGGCAGAGCCCCAGTAAAGGAATGCTCCGATAAAGTCCGTTACTTAGCTGCATATTTACTGTCAATAAGCGTGATTCGTGATAATACTTAGAGCACAAAAAAAAACCTACTCAACTATCGAAAGCAAGCTTGAATGCTGACAGCAGTGCACTCCTTATCTGGCTAATATGGCGACTTTTTACATTGCAAATGCGGTCTTAAGTGGTCACTCGAACCTATATTTTCCAAATCCGGGGTACATGAGGCTAGAACAGGTATCAATTTTCAGTCTAAGAGACTATTTTGAGATATTGAAACGCTAATCCAGGCAAATAGACTTATTAATTTTTGCCTCCATCAATCATAAGCTCATTCATCAATAGACACTGCTATTTAGAGATATTAACCAAATTGAATCCTCCACCCACCAATTGAGCTCTCTTACTTGAATAGTGGGGATCGGTATCAAAACAGACACTTAAACACAAACAATTGTCACGATCCCCGACCTTATTTACACCCGAGTCACCCTCCCCGCTCGGATAGTAGTATATTTAAAGGGCCGGCCACATATTTAAATTACAACTCTTCTTTCCACTTAAATGTCATCTGTGAACCCCTCTGTTGTGCTCAAGCTGAAGCAAGTGCTCGCCTTTGAGGACCGTCCGATCCCTAAAATCGAAGACCCTCACTTTGTGCGTGTTCACATCAAGAACATTGGTCTCTGTGGAAGCGACTACCACTACTACCATGACGGTGAGCTTGGACCATTTGTTGTGAACGAGCCAATGGTTCTTGGTCACGAGTCCTCAGGTGTTATCGATGCCGTTGGATCTGCTGTGACCACTGTCAAGGTGGGCGATCGGGTGGCAGTGGAGCCTGGCTACCCAAACAGATACGATCCGAACACCATGATGGGCAAGTACAATCTCGACCCAAAGATCACTTTTGCGGCCACCCCACCAGATGACGGAACTTTGGCTCGTTATTTTGTGGTTCCTGAGGACTTTGTTTACAAGCTCCCTGACCACGTTTCTTTTGAGGAAGGTGCTCTCTGTGAGCCTTTGGCGGTCGCTATCCACGCTAACAAACTCGGCGAAACCACTTTTGGCTCGCAGGTGTACATTTTTGGTGCCGGGCCAATAGGGCTCATGATTGCGAGTGCTGCCAAAGCATACGGTGCCACTGAAATTCTCGTAATTGACATTATCCAGGAGAAGTTGGAGCTCGCTAAAAAGGTGGGCGCAACACACATTTATAACCTGGGCGGTGACAAAGGCGTTCCTTTCATGGACGTTGTTAAGAAGTTGCACTCCCAGTTCTTTGTTCCTACGACTGTGTTTGAGGCTACAGGGGCTGAAATTTGTGTCTTGACGGGGGTTGCTGCTACAGGGAACGCAGGCGTGTATGTTCAAGTAGGGATGCTGGGACAGGTGTGTAAGTTCCCAGTTGGCGTTATCGGGGTTACAGAGTGTGTGATCAAGGGATCGTTCAGATACAACTTTGGTGACTACAGAGATGCAGTAAAGTTGATGCTGCTGGGGACAATCAAGTCGGATGTTTTCATCACACACCGCTTCAAGTTTAAGGAGAGTATAGAGGCTTACAAGTTTGCAGGTACAGGTAAGGCTGTTAAGATTATGATTGAGGGACCTACCGAAGACGACTAAGTTAAATGCAGCCAGATTTTTATTTGCTGTTTGCGTGCTCTAATGAAGTCTGAGGTACTACTATTTAGGGTTTCCCGACTCATTCACATGTAATGACATATCATACATAATTTATATGTTTGGAAAGTTGTAGATGCTTCTTCACGTTTACGAGTATCGATTGTTAAAATGTGTTAACCTGGCTTGATATTTCACAGATTTCGAGGTGCTACTTATCGTGAGATATTATGCTACTTCAGATTTGATATTAATACTTATGAAAAGTTGTCAAATAGTAATGTGAAGGTAGTTAGTCGTGTAGCCAATGATCCAGTACAAATAACGTCTATTTGACTAAAATTTCAAAGACTACAAAAAGAATACTATAATATTTGTATGTAAGACCACCACCACCCAACAGACTTCTGATCATTGCTTAGATCATGAAATTTATAGTTGCTCCTACTTTGTGTACAGATGGCACACTCGCTTCGCTCAACTACGTTCGCCAACGGCCCACAGATCATCTCTGCAAATCACATTTTCAAAACATAAGTACTCCCTGAGCAGCATCATTACATCCTTAACAAGTACCTAAGAGAATATCTTAACAACCAGAACGAAACAAAATAGAAATTGTCGAGAAAGAGTATCTTTATAGGTTGATGTGCAGTTCATGCACTTTTTGCACCTCTTCTTTCTTCGCTTCGTGAAAGCCTACATGCATTTTATAGCCTATGGCTGCAGACATAAAAACCCACTCCACCCCAGGCTAAATCGCATATATCACGATGAGCATTCTCAAAGGTAGTACAGACCTCAACCCAGCATTTTACCTCGAGAAAGCGCGCACCACCACGTTCAAGAACCATGAAATCGAGCCGCTCTCGCCATACGGTGTGCGGGTTGAGCCTAAGAAGACTGGTCTTTGTGGCTCAGACCTCCACTACTACCAGCAAGGCCGTAACGGGCCAAAGATTGTACATGCGCCTATGGTGCTTGGTCACGAGTCTGCCGGTATAGTTGTGGCTGTAGGTCATAAGGTAACTGCCGTCAAAATTGGCGACAGAGTTGCTATCGAGCCAGTGAAGCCTTCCAGACACTCCAAAGAGACTTTGAGTGGAAACTACCACTTGTGTCCACATATGCAGTTTGCTGCGTCCCCCCCAGGACACGGTACTTTGGCCCGTTACTTCCAGGTTGAGGAGGATTTCGTCTACAAGCTTCCAGAGCACGTGTCACTAGCGGAAGGTGCTGTATGTGAGCCTTTAGCTGTAGCTGTGCACGCTAACAAGCTTGGCCAGACGACATTCAACAGCAAGGTTTTCGTTTTCGGGGCAGGTCCTGTTGGTCTTCTTGTAGCGTCTGCTGCTAGAGCTTTTGGTGCGTCACAGATTCTCGTTATTGACCTTTTCGATGAGAAGTTGGACTTGGCTAAGCAATTGGGTGCCACACACGTGTACAACTCCCGTAACGACAAGGGCAAGTCCGAGGAAGATATTGTGAGCAACTTGACAAAGAACTACTTCCTTCCAGACATTGTTTTCGATGCCACTGCTGTGAAGCCATGCATTCGTCTTGGTATGATGTCTGTCAAGACCGGTGGTGTGTACGTGCAGGTTGGTATGGGGATGCTCGACATGAACGTTCCTTTGGGTGCTATCGGGCGCAAGGAGGCCACCGTAAAGGGCTCCTTTAGATACGGGTTCAACGATTATAAAGACGCCGTGGAGTTGATTGCCAGCGGCAAGGTGGAGGCCAAACGCATCATCAGTCATACTTTCAAGTTCAAGGACGCTGAAAAGGCGTACCAGCTTGCGGGGACAGGTAAGGCGGTGAAGATTATGATTGATGGGCCAGAAGAAGGTGATTTGGCTATGGCCGTGAAGTCGAAGTTGTAATTATTGTGAGATAATGAATAGAGTGGCCACAATCTCAACTGAGCTACTAGTTAGTGATATCCGTTCTTATGAGCAAACAAGTGTGATCTATTAAAGCCACATGGTTACAAGAACATGGACAAGACATGAATTGAAGATAAGCACTGAAATGTAGTTTTTTAGCTAGACTATTTTGGTTTTACTTGACGCTTCAAAAATGATGAACAAAAGATAAAAATGTATGACTGAGATCAAATCTGAATTTGATTTCAAAATTTTCAAGGCTCAATTCCTCTTCGCATTTCGTTTATAGCAATTCGAGAGACCTGAAAATTACCTATCTGGTCGTCGATCGCCAACGCCTAGTAATAATTTATAAATTTATACACTCTAATTCTAGACGCGCCAATTGAAAGGCTGTAAGTTCAAAAATAAGTACAATAATACCAGTTGTACCAAGATAGTTTCAGTTTGGATTCCAGTTTCACTCCAGGGTGACACCAAGTGCCTACCTCACTATGTAAACATAGTACGATTATGCGACCCTCAACTGCATTTAACCATGAGTGCAGTACCACATGTGGTTACATTCACTGGATGTCTCTTCCAACGAATCTTCCATTCAATAGACCTCAGTAACGAGTCATATCCATAATCTCTCGTACTCACCCCTACTGAATTTCAGGAGATACTACAAATCGAGAAAAGTACACCTGCTAACCCCAAAACTTATCAAATTTTGGAGTATCAACTATAGTAGCGAATATTTCCCTTATTAAGTGACATCTCTTTTTCTGACCTCACACGGGGACGTTGAACCTAATCTTCCCCCTCCCCCGGGTAACCTCTTTAAAACACCTGTAGATCTTGTCATCCGCAGACAACTACATGTCAACTTCCAAGAAGTCGCCTCTGGCGATGTTCAAGCACCTCGAGGTTATCGGTAGAGGCAAGTTTGGCATTGTCTATAAAGCGTGGGTATTTATATTCATTTGAGCTCAAATTTGGTGTGCTGGTGTGGCTGTCAACATCAAGCATCAATGCCAACTATCAAGAGGAAACTGGTCACGAGCTGGCCCTACGATATATTATTACTTCTAACTTTCATATCACTTTTTGAAAATTAGAGCGAGAATTGTGCCCTGAGAAGCAAATAAGATGCAGGTATGAAGAGCTAGGAATCAGAGAGAATATGGTTGTTTCCTTGCTGTGTATTGCTCAAAAACAAATAGAGAAGCAGCGTAGTATACATACGAAGTCTCTTTTCCTTCCTAGGTGGCCAGAAAATGATCATAGCACTACAACTTCTCTATTCTTCTGCTCAGGAAAACAAGAGCTCGCTACGTGCGCTCTTGTAATACTAACCAGTGTCTCCGCCCGAACCAACGAAACTCTTGCCGTTAAGGTCCTCGACGTGGACAAACAAGAAGAGGAAATCAAGGACATTCAACTAGAAGTGAGCTTTCTTCTGAGCCTCAAAAATTGTCCGAATGTAACGCACTACTACAGTCTGATTCTTGAAGGCACAAAACTTTGGATTCTCATGGAGTACTGTGCCGGGGGCTCTCTTAGAAGCCTTCTTAAGCCAGGGAGACTTGAGGAAAGATATGTTGGTATTATCACACGTGAGCTTCTCATAGCGCTCTCTTTCATTCACAAAGCCGGCGTCATTCATAGAGACATCAAAGCGGCTAACGTTCTTGTTACCAAAGAAGGCAACGTTCAGCTTTGTGACTTTGGGGTTGCTGCCCAGCTTACGGCTTCAAATCTGAAGCGTACCACCATGGCCGGTACCCCTTACTGGATGGCCCCGGAAGTCATTTTGGAGGGCACAACTTACTCCTATAAAGTAGATATCTGGTCTTTGGGTATCACAGTGTATGAGTTGGTCACGGGTAACCCACCTTACTGTGACAAGGACGCAAAATGGGCTATGCTGTTGATCGCAAAACACAAACCCCCTCGACTTCAGAGCAACAAATATCTGCACATATTGAAAGACTTTGTGGCCATGTGTTTGGATGAGAATCCACAAGAGCGTCCGATGGCCGATGAGCTCCTCAAATCCAAATTCATACGCCAACACAAAAACACAGGTACTGTAGTTCTTAAAGAGATCATCACCAGATACCTTCTTTGGAGAGAGAAAAAGGCTTCTAGAGATAGTATAGCTATTCTCAACTCAAACCCAGATGCTCTTAAAGAGCTCGAGGACCGTAGACTGCTGGTTGCAGAACCTGTAAAATGGGACTTTGATCTGCTTCAGTCGGCAGACTATATATTAGAGAACGACATCGCGGTCGATGACGTCCCTAGCGCCGAGGATGTAGGCTTCGATTTCGTAGGCCCGGACCTCGATGCACGTGTAGGAAAGTTCAATGATTATGAACCTCTCATGACGCTTGAAGGCCAAGATATGACATTCACCCCTACTCTCAAAGAGACAGACGTTACAACCTTGAGTAAAAAAGAAGTACCTAAACTGTTTTTAGATCTATTCGGAGGAGACGAAGGGTTTGAAGCCCCAGAAAAGCCGGCATTGCTAAGTTCTGT
Source organism: Saccharomycopsis synnaedendra (assembly GCA_031124835.1). Classification (NCBI taxonomy): domain Eukaryota; kingdom Fungi; phylum Ascomycota; class Saccharomycetes; order Ascoideales; family Saccharomycopsidaceae; genus Saccharomycopsis; species Saccharomycopsis synnaedendra. The sequence continues at coordinate 1,137,229 of JASTUD010000001.1, forward strand.
TTCGAGTCCTTTGGTAGGATATTCTGACAAGAGTCTTCCAATGCCACCGATGCTTCTGAGGGGTAACTCACGTGCTGGAAGTCCAGTCAAAGAGATTGAAATTCCATCTTTGGATGAGATGGAATCTGCTTTCCCTCCTTTACAACACTCTCAAAGCTTTGATGGTACACGTAGTTTCACAAACTCACCAAGAAACAGCCCTAGAGATCACAAACCGTCGGTATCACGGGAAATCAAGGACATTGGGCTGTTTAAGATGGATATTGCTTCAGAAAGAGCAGGTTCTCGGACTCCTCTGCCGAAGAAATCGATGTTGGACCCGGGTCAGCAGCCTCTCACGATGAAGCCGCTCTTGGGGGAACAGCAACCCCTTCTTCAGCCTCTCAATAAGCTTTCTTTGGAAGAACGTGCGAAGAATCCAAACAACTTGCGAATTGAAATGCCTAAGATGAACTTGGAGGGCGATGTTGGGCTGCCCGTTCTGGAGGTGAACCAGTTTGGGTACGCTGGGGCTCTGCAAAGGACGATGACGCCGTTGACAGAAAAATCTTTGGAGCAAGCGATGCTTGAGCCAGAGGAACACGAGCACGTGAAGCAGAAGCTGTTTTCTCGTAGCAACAATAATTCTGTCTCAAACGGGGCTGTTTTGAGCCAGAAACAAAGCCAACTGTCACTATCTCAAAGCAGTATGAGCCGAGATAGAGGGGCTTCTGTGCTGAGCGTTCTGTCGGTGGAAGAGCACTCTCACTCTAGCGGGTTCAATTTCGGGAGCATTGCAAACAACTATACTATTGAAGAGCAGAGGATTGAGGGGGTGGTGGGAGCTCCTGTGTTGAATACTGCGGTATTCATGGACACCACTTCGAAGAGTGAGTTAGTAGCGGAGTTGGGAGGTATGTTGATGGGGTTTGCGAGATCGTTGGATGTGATACAGGAGCAGTTGAACGGATTTGTAGAGTAAACGAACGAGCCGAGAGAGGAGAGGCTTGTAGGATTTAAAGTGATTTCGAATACTTGCTGATCTTTTTAAGCTTGTTTCTGTCGGTTGGCTTCGCATCTTCTGGTACATAATTAATTCAAAAGGTGAAATACATTAAAGACTTCAAATCACCATTTATCAGCTTTAAGCTGAAAGTCTAAGAGTCTAAAATTACATTTCAAGCATTGTAGCTTGACTCGATGTTTACAGTTTTAAAAGAACAATGAAAAGGATGTCATAACATTGCTCTAGTAATGGAAAACCGGTTATATTTTGATGTAGAATGACTAGCATGCTACTGGTTCTCAAATTGAGTACCTTTGCCAACATATCTGAATTTCGGGACGAATATTCATGAAGGTCACATCGAGGTGCAGAGCGCCAGAACTAAGTCTCAATAAGCCATCAAAAATAAAAATCCATAATCATGTGAAAAGCATTATACACATTCAAGAGGCTTCAAGGATAATCAGCTCTCTTTCATTATACAATTTTCGCGTGCAGCTAGTAATCATCCCATCGCGAAACTTTTGAGCCAAGCCTACACACAACCAAGCTCTTCCATGAACCGTGCTGACCTACTCCTTTTTTAATATTTCTTTGATATTTCTTAAAACACGTCTCTTGTCTGTCAGCTTTGCCTCAACTCGCCATTCCATGCATTAAATGAAGATCCTCATAAATGCCCTAGAAAATCCCCCTACACAGCTCTCTACAAGCTGGCGCGCTGATCTCGTTTTTCCTGAAAATCATGTTTCAAATTCCCAATCTCCGCCCAAATTTCTCTTGCCTCCCTCCAAATCCCCTAACAAAAAGAAGAAGATTTCCACCTCTGCTACCAGTACTTTAGACACTGCTTCTCTTACAAAATATCTAGACAGAATATATAGAGAGCTGTTCTTTTCAGATCTTCCAATTGTGCGTTTTTCTAAAACTGTTCTGCTCAAGTTACCTCAAGCTATAGCCTCAGATGTGGTTGCCAATGAGCTCCAAAAGTTATTGGTTGCACGTATAGCAGATCTTTCTGAGTTTGACGAGAGACACTCTCAAATAGCGCGTTTTCTACGGAGTGGAGAGCTTATAGATCAATTATCGGCCAAAGAGATTGAAGGATTGAACAAGTTTGAGGGAATTTACTTATCTGATCTTAAAGAGCTCAAAGCTAACTATCATGAAAACACAGTCCTTAAGCAGAAAATCGATGAAAAGATTGAAAATGTTTGTCTTTTTTTAAAGATACGGGAAGCTCAGCTACAATTTATTCTATTAACAAAATATGTTACAGAAAATGGAGATATTGAGAGTCTGAAAAAGCTTTTGGATGAGAATGATGCAATAATAGCACCCAAGTTTCCTAAGAGAAGCCTCATCAGGCCAAAAAAGATGAAAAAAGCAATGCTTTCACTGTATCAGGAAAGAAAGAAGGACGAAAAGTATTATAAATCTCTTTTGGCAGGCTATCTAGACAGATTCCTTATCTGGGATATTCTCATAGAAATGAAGCAGTCAACTTTAGAAAAGGGCGATTTACTTAAAGACGAGAATGTCATCTCTACGATTTTTCTCAAGCGTGCAGTAATCCCTCTTTTCTATAGGGAAACGCCACATCTTATGAAGTACATGAAAAATAGGCTCTCTGGGACCATCCGGGCAAAAACACGCTCTAGGCAAAAGAAAGAGCCTGAGGGTAGTAAATCTCCAAAGAAACTACGTAGGTCACACACTTTAGCTCTGCCGGACTTTCCTGTAAGTAGGTCTCTCAAGAAGACAAATTCCGTTGGTCTATTGCCTACAGCAAAGCTTTTAAACCGTAGAGAAGTTGATCTCTCACTAAATAAACCTAAGGTGGTGACACAGAAAGCATTAAACGCTGCTGTTGCTCTGTTTAGTGCCTCTGAGGGTGTGTTGAAAAAGCCAAATATCAAAAGATCAAAAACTTTTACAGACAAGTCTGTTTCCCAAATAGAAGCTACGCCTATGAAAGACAAGTCTCAAAACCCTTACAACAGTTTTGGAGAATCTAAGCATAGTTTGGCTCAAGATTTGAGTCAGATTGCAGAGTTCGATTCTATAGACTCGCCTTTCCTGACGCCTGCAGGCAACAGATTGGAAGAGATCATTTCCCCAGAGACTGAAGGGAGAGTGCAGTTCATAACTCCGTCGAAAAAGAGACTAAGAAATGTGGAGAACGGAGAGAGTACAGACGAAGATGTGGAAGTGGAAATAAGCGCAGAAGAACGAAAGGAGATAGAGGAACTAAGAAAGGCCGTATTTAGAGGAGCATAGATTGTATTATATATACTCATAGAATTGACCCAGTAGGCTTTCAGGCCCAAATAGTCTGTGATCTACGAATTTGATGATTATTCCAGTTTTCTGGTAAATTGAGTAAATCATATTACTGTGGTACTTCATGTGATTTAGGCTAATGTTCTTCCTCTGTTTCCTATTGCTTGTAAAAGTTGTACCTCTGAGAGACTGGCGCTGGTAGTCACCTGATCCCAAGCTAAGCCATCTATTGTTCTGTTAGCAAATTATTCTTGGAACAATGTTTGCGGGATGTTTCAGACGGTTTTTGTATGCTTCGGATTGTATTGACCCACAACAATTCATAAAAGCAGGTCTCAATGTGTTTTAGCTGAAAACGAAGATGAGTTAATGCTTTTTCTTTCGGAATCAGTACATGCATTCATACTCTTATGATTTTCATTCTTTTATAGTTTTCATACTTTTATGACTTTGAAGCATGAGGCATAGTGTGTCAAGATTTTATAATTCATCGAATGGCACCCACGCAATATTGAATATTGATTTGTGTTGACGCTACTGGAAAGTGGCTCAACTAATCGAATTGGCACTGCAAGAAAGTAAGAGGAAATTTCGATCGATCATTCGAAATTTTGATGGATGTCTCAGAGACTGATGACTTGAGGCGTTCGATACTGTATCTTCACTCTCTCTGCAACCTAAGACCTCTGACTGAACCCACTGTGTGCCATTCGTGCGTGCTCCTTGACAAAGCCCTCTAAGGGGGCGCCAAATACTTAGCATAGATTTTGTGATTATTCACAGAGAATGATAGAATCAGAATGCTTCTAGAAGCTATCTCTTACGGCTACTTGAAGCTGCTTCACTCGAAATAGGGCGAGCTAGAAAAACCCCCCCAAAGAGTGTGAGTTTGTTGAAAATAAACAAAAGCCAAAGTCTCCAAAACAACCACATATAATTGTGGCATGCAACGTGCATCATTAGTCAATGTGCTGTTACCAAGTTTCCAAAGACATGATAATAGGGAAGAAGCCTGGTTCAGAAACAAGAGAGTAAGATATATAAGGGATGACTATCGGCATAACTCTGTTCAAGAAGCCATTTGTAAAGAACCGGAGAGATGGATATTCTGTAAAAAGCAGGGAGACGAAAACTCTACAAAAAGTCCTAAAAAGGGATCACTTCTTGGTATATAGGTTATATGGCTCAATTCTGATCATATTTCAACAAGTTTTGTGGACTCAGAAACTATACCTATTTATAGTTCATGAAAGTGCTATTGATTTTGTGTTTAACGTAGTTGATTAGTACGCCAGGGCCTTTGAAGCTTTTACATCACAGAATTTTGACATATAACAATTTAGGTATGCTAGTTTATTAGTCTCTGTTACTTAATTCAGAAGTGAGATTTTAGATGATTCCTTTGCGAGAGCGGGGCATGAGTGCTTGTTTTCCCCACTTGCTTTAATCCTCATTTCTAAACTGCACCAAGTTCACAGGGGTGTACAACCGGTCGTACAACACATCCCGTGCATTGCGTCCAAGTAAGAAACGAGTGTCCACAAAGCTTTCGTTCAACTGGTCCAAGCTTGTCACGCCCAAAAGACGCATGTCCATCTCCAACTCGTCCTTCAAGATCTGGATAGCCTTACGTGTACCATTCTCACCATAAGCCCCCAACCCGTACAAAAATGGTCTACCCACGCCCACACCTCTGGCACCAAGGCACAAGGCTTTTAAGATGTCAGAACCTCTTCTGACGCCGCCGTCTATAAACACGTCGAACTTTTTGTCCAAGCCACGTGCCTTCAACTCAGGCATGGTCTCGGCCAACAACTGGATTGGAGCAGGAGCGTAGTCCAACTGACGGCCACCGTGGTTCAGTAACACTACACCCTTGCACCCGGACTCCGCGGCCTTGATCACGTCCTCTACTCTCTGGGCGCCCTTGATAATCACAGGCAATGAAGTGCGCTTACGGATCTCGGCAATGTCGTCCCAAGTAAGAGAAGAGTCAATGAAAGTACTCAATGCACGCAGGGCACCCTGAGACCGATCCAAGTCCTCTCCCAAGTCGATGTCTGTGTCGGCCAGGAAACGTGTGCGCTTATCCTTTTCCCTGTTACCTAAACACGCCGCGTCAACAGTCACGAAGATGCCCTTCATGCCCAATCTCTCGGCCTTCTCAACCAACTGGTACGACTTTTCTCGGTCCTGATTTACATATAACTGAAACCACTGGTCCTGCTCTGGCTTTGCAGCCTCCTTGATCTCATCAAGAGAACAACTGGCCAAAGTCAGGATCATCTGGATCACGCCTTCTTTTCCTGCAGCCCGGGTAAGTCCGGTCTCACCGTCTGGGTGCGCCAACTTGGCAAGCGCGGTCGCGGTCACGTAGAATGGAACAGAAGATTTGCAACCAAGCATGGTTCTAGAGGTGTCAACCTCACGCACATTCATGAGCACACGAGGTCTAAAGTAGATTCGTTGGTACGCATAGTGGTTTTCACGCATCGATATCTCATCATCAGCACCAGACGAGAAGTAGGCCCACAGGTTTTTCGGGAGGATGTTCTTGGCCACCAGTTCGAGGTCGTGAAGGTTGATCACGTGCGCGAGTGGCGGTTTGTTTTCGATATTTTCGAGTCTCTGAAGCTCATCATCGTCCTCAAACTCTTGTGCAATCTCTGGATTACCATGCACCTCACCCAAGTGTTTTTCTGGAGGAAGGTTATTCTTGATAGCATCAGGAGGATGTATAGGCTCGAAAATACGAGTCACGTCCTTACCAGCATGCTTGAGAATGATGTCTGGGCCACCTGGGTGGTTGGGAACAAACTCAGTCATGTCGTAGACCTCACCTTTGATGGCTACCCAGCACGATTCTTTGGTGTTGTGCCGAGCTAGTTCGGTAGAATGCACCGTTTTTTTACCTAGTGAAGGAGGGGACTCTATCTTAGGAGCCAGAATCTTCAGATCATCATTTTTCACAGTTTGAGTGAAAAGGTAGCCAGAGACTCCCACAGCCAAAACCGCTGCGGGAAACGCTGTACGATACGCACTTTGTTCATGGGAGCGAAAAGTCAGGTAAACTCTTGACGCCTTCGTGGCACGAAGGGCGGATCTGAACATTTCGAAGGTCGCTGAAATTTCGATGTACCCCACAGAAATTTATATGTGTCGGCTACATGCGGAAGTGGAACCGAAAAAGGAGTAGTGCGGGCCGAGGCTGGACGGGGGTCATGGAGGGGGGTCTTTGTAGGGGACTGCCGAATAACTCTGGAGTTAAAGGCATTGTTGAGTCATGAGCTGATTTGCGTGGGCGTTTTTTTCGCTGGCTTACACTTGGCTAGATTTTCATTGGTGAATGGTGATAGTCTATCTATAGACTATGAGGAATGTTGCCTACAACTGAAAAGTGAAGGAAATGGATTAGCTTGAAGTGGAGAAATCGTCTATGAGGTGGTTGCTGACCAAAAGCACTGCAAGTACTTACTGCCGATTGGATGAATGGAGTGAATCATTATGAATCATCGACAGTGTAATGGTGTATCCGGTTCTGTGTACCCCCTGCTAAAGCCGAAAAATCTCAAATAGAGTCTTTCTGAGGTAATCTTTTAAAGGTCCTGTTTATAATCTGAAAAATCTTTGATTTTGTTGGAAGATGTACCATCTGCATGCATTGACCTTGGGCGGTAAGGGCAATATTTTTGAGGAAGAGCCGCAATGTAAGAAGTTCAATATCGAGCTAGGTATCAAGGCTTCGAATTGATTGTGTTTAGTAGTCAGCCAGGTATTGTTGCAGTAATGTGCCTTGTTGAAATACCATTTCTGGATTCTGTCAAGGTTTAATTGACTGATAATTCTGTCATATGCCCAGAAACTAATTCAGATTCAACTTCTACCGAACCAAAAGGGGAACGGTTTGTTCAAGCTACAAATATTACTATAAGAATTCATAATTTCTCCAGTGAGCTCCTTTAGACATATACTGAGTAGTAACTATCACCGATAAGCAAGTGCCATCTTCCAAGCACCACTCCACGGCACTTGAACAGTTGCTTATTTCTAAATTCAGTTAGTCACAAGTGCCCACCAATCCGATTATATGCTTCAAACTACAAAAATACGAAGATATTCATTAAGCGAAACAAATTAAACATTTCAGTTGCTTCATTATCATATTCATCCACAAGCGACATTGTGAGGAATGTAACAATAGCATAACCAGTTACATGTCTTCTTTATACCTTATCAAGCAAACACTCGAATTCTCACTTGTAGTAAGCCTTCACCGCACCATCGAAAATCGCTGCAAGTCCAACAGCGCCTGGGTCCGGAACACCCTCAACATCGTCATCCACGTCTAAGTCTTCCTCTCCATCATCCTTCGAAGTTCCAACAGTTTTTGTGTGGAATTTCTTGATTTCCTCCTTCGACACATAACTTGCCCTTCCAAACTTAGCATCGAGCTTCTTTGTGTCCTTGGCATTCTTGATGGCCGCGTTTCTCGCCGCCTTTAGGTCGCTTGTCTTGGCAAGCGTAGAGATGAATGGCTCCAAGGCGTCGATTAAGGTCTTATCACCAGTCCTGGCTCTCGTGTACTTGAACAAAGACTCAAGGGCCCGCTCCAATGCCTTAGCAAGAACACTGATATTGAACTCCAGCTCCTTCTCGCTCTTCAATGCAACCGCAAGAGAAGACATGAAAATCGAGTAAATACCCCCAGAAGTACCTCCCATAGAGTCCTCCAAAATGTTAGCCAAGTTGAATATCACCGCCACAGGGTCGTCCAAGTGCTTTGAGAGTGAAGAAGACTCATCCTTCAAGGCAGCTTCAACAGCAGTGCTGCCTGCAAGCAAAGTCTCGCCACAGTCACCATCACCGGCAATGGTGTCGTACTCTGTAACTCTTGGCTCAATGGTCTTGACTCTCGCAATAGCACCATCGAAAATAGCTTTCACGAGCTTCTTATCCACTTTGAAGCCCGAAACAACTTCCAGAGTCTTCTCGGAAACGTCTGTGGTTGGGGTCTTCATCACGGAAGGAAGCTTCAGCTTAGGAGCCCAGTTGATGGTGCTGTTCCATCCAACACAGTCTGTGGCCTTGTCTAACAAGGAGAGAAGCTTCTCTTTCCCACCAGCCTTTTCCAAGTTCAAAAGAGTAGCCAGGAAACCGTTTCCATTGAGCGAAGTCACAAAGCTGCCGATATACACTCTCTCAGGGACAATGGAGTACTTAAATTTCAACTCTTCCAACACAAGCTCTGCCACGGCAGAAAGCTCCAAGTTACTGGTACCTCCCAAGTTGTTGATGAGAAGAGCAGAAGAGTCGCCCTTGCTAAACTCCACATAGGCTCTGTCTTTGTCGCCGAGGTCCAACATGTACTTCAAGAGATCTGCAATCAACTCCTTAATGTTTGGGATAGTGATACGCTTGACACCAGTCTCGTTGTGAATACCCATTCCAATCTCACATTGGTCAGCTTTGAGTCCAGACTCCTCCGCCTTGTGCCCTGGGAGTGAACAATGGTCAAGGGAAGCACCAATGGTCACAAGGCCTTTGCCAACATTATTGGCACCAGCAGCCACGATCTTGAGATCATGGCCTTCGGCAGCAAGCCCACCAGCCACTTTATGCACTAAGGTGGTCCCGGCGAGACCACGTCTTCCTACAAGACCACCATTGGTTTTCCCAACAGAGACGTCGTCCTGTACAATAACCATTTCTGCATTGTGACCTAGAGACTTAGCCCTCTCAAGCGCAAGCCCGAAATGGAGCACATCTCCGGTGTAGTTCTTGACAATAATCAAGAAATCCTTCGGAGGGAGCCCTGCTTCCTTGACGAGGTCCAGAATCGTCACAATGGCAGAGAGAATTTGCTTGGTGGAGGGAGATGCGTACATCGAGCCAGCAACGGCGGCGTCGAGGAAATTTAGTCCAACAAGGCCACCGTGGAGTGGTTCGTGACCGGATCCACCACCCGAAATAACAATCACCTTCTTCTTAGGGTCAAGAATCGACACCCTGTTGAAGATGATGCGCTCACTCTCAATGAGGGTAAGAGACGGGTTCAGCGCCACCGTCAGGTGAAGCGCCAGGGTAATGATGTCAATACCAGAAAAATTCCAGTGTTTGTATGTAGCCATTGTGTATATTGTGAGCAAGTTTGCGGGGGTCGGGGTATTTATATATGATATGCAGGTGGTGGAGTTTCCCAAAGGAGATAATTGACTGTTGAAAATTGTGGGGCCCACCCCACAAGGTACCCCATGTTTGATTCAATTTTGCAGAACAGTGTATTTGCACTTATTGGTATTTTTTAGTGATTGACGCATAACTTGATCTGTTAATTCGAAAGATATCGCTGCAAGAGACTACCGTTGGTATTCGAAACTATATACTGATGCAAATCCAGTGTTTGTGCTCCCAATCGACATTTTAACTGATTCTAGGACGCCTTCTACGAAGATGTGCTTTGTTTGTTAAACCTAATTGACTCCGATCATCAGTAAATTCTTGACTGATCTTTATCCTTTTCTCCGCTATCAACTGTGTATATCAACGACATTTGCCATCTCAGCCGTATGCAAAGCTCTGTGGTGATCCCCCCGATGAGCCTGTCAAACACCACAGTATCTCGCTTTAAACGGTGGGAAAGATGGTTCTGAGTTTCAGAAAGTTCTGAAATATCGCGGTATAACTGAAACTTCTTATAAGATCAGATGTTGTTTTGGAGTCTCGTATAGTGATGCAATTTTGGGGAAAGAGTCAGCCGGAGTTTCAAACTCCGAGGCGGACCGCATGCGGGCCGCTATAACGGCTTACATCTCTATAAGTCATTGAAGTACAGTCGGCTTTATCGTATTCTAACGATTTTCCGATGATAGCTATCAGTCTTGCCTCAAGTGACCTTTCAATTCGTATATTATTGGGTCGATCTTGTAAAGCGTGATCGCCCCTTCGGGAGATTTGAAGGAGCACTACACTAGCGATAAACATTGGATCCTCCAACTATCAAACATATAAAAGAATAGTACACACTGCATAGATTAATAAATCACGATAAAAAAAACACTCTACAATCAAATGTGATTCTCATTGATTTAGTATTCCTAAGCAGACATCACTCTCACTTCGCTCCAGTGATTAAATCAGATAATCATCTCTCAATCTCTTAAAACTCTCAGCAGTCTCCTTTGCTCTTCTTTTCCCCTCTATGAAGTTAATCATGTCAGAGTAGCTCTCCGGAACCACTGCATAGTAACCATTCTTTACCTCCATACCAGCCGTCAGCGAAGGCTTTCCCACGCCCAAAGTCTCGTTCTCATAAGAGAACTTAGGCACAAAGAACAGGAACACAAAAGATCCTGTCTTCAAATGGCTGTCGTGATCCAAAGAGCGCACACTCGTGTCCACCTTAACCTGCACCACAGTCCCCGGCTTGTTTAAAAAGTTCTTAGGGTCCTGCGCCAACTTGTTCAACGCAGAGTCGCCATACAAATCAAAGTAGGACTGAAGCTCTTCCTCCAGCATAGACGTGTCAGTGGCCTTGGCTTCGTCATGTCCTTCTGTCTGAGTCCCAGAAACATGCTCTGTGTACACAACCTTAGACTTCAAATACAACACACTTCCTACGGGAACTGGGTTAGTGAAAGAAGTAGCATCAAGAGAGATGAACCGAGGAGGAGCGTGAGAAAAGGCGGCGCTATTACAGTAGGCCAACTCGAATGTTTGCTTCATCAAGTACCCGCCGAAAATCATATAGGAGTGACGGTTACGGTACTGTGGCTGCATGAAGATCACCAGTTTCAAGACTGTGTCGTTCATGAATACCAAGTTCTTAGGATGGTGACCAGAATCTTTCACAAAGGCCTTGAGCTTGGTAGCGGCTTTCCAGAGATTGTGCATCAAGGCAGTCTCCTCGATCGTTGGCACAGACACTGCAAGTTCCTGCTTCTGAGCTCTGAGTTTCTTGGCAGCATTGTGCGACTCGGCTCTCGTAAAGTCAGTCCACTCACGTTCGTTCAATGGAAGAAGCTTATTGATTGGGAAAGAGCGATGAGTTTCCGGGTTTCTGGCCACAAACGTGAAATTGGCACTCAAAAACACATTAGTCTTTTCAGAAACAAATTGTTCACTAATCTCAGACTCTGGTGGAAAAGAGTCCTCAGTAAAACTTGCGCGGATGTTGATTTCCATAGAAGAACGACCAACCCAAACAACACTGCCAGAGACCATCAAGTTGTACTTGTCAATATCATCAACGCGCTGCAACATACACACTCTATCTACAGAAGCAGTCACAATCATAGGCTCGGCAGGTGCACAGTGTTTGTAAGCAATCAGTCCGGCTAAAGCATCCAAATCCTGGAAAAGTTGCCCAACTTTCAAACGACCAAAAGCATTGACATAAGAGTCCAACAACCAAGCGTCATCCTTGAAGGGGAGAAGAAGAAACGTAAACGAATCACTTCTTTTGCGTTCCTTAATCTCAGATGTCCCAGGAGTAATATAACTGTACAGATCAAGCACTTTGCCACTCGCAAGCTGCTTTTGACGCTCCTTAAGGGCCTGGAGCCATGTGGCCTTCTTGGTCTGGGATTGGACCCGCTTGCTTTCATTCACTAGGTCGTTCATTACCGTGGTCAGAGCGTCAGGTGCCTGCTGAGCTTTATCAAGGTAGTCGCTTACTTTGGCCTTGTACGACGCGTTTCCTCGGGCAAACACAAACCCGAGTCGCGAGAGTCGCGAAACCAGAAAACGGGGCGAAAGGCAGGTTAGCATGATGACTGGTTAGTACTTGGCAAGGAAAGGTATCAATCGTTTGTTACCAATAATAGCAATGCAAATTAAAGACATATAAACGTGAGAAATGCATATCTCGCATATTTTTGCTTTGATTAATTGATAGTGGCCCATCATCTATTTAACTCATCGAATCGTCTTGACTCACAAGCTTAGACTACTCATAGTGAGCTAAGCAAATATGCAGTCATAATCTAACACTCACCTCAGTAAGGCAGTGAGAGGGGATAGATTCAATGGAATGTAACTTGATGTCCCGTCTTTGTCCTGAGGCTAGCGAATATAAAGATCTGAGCGACTAATATATATGGCATCTCCAGATGCCAAGAGCAGGGCTTCTATCCAAAGATAGAATATATCTCTGGAAAAGAGAGTATGTATCAAAAGGGATAGATAAACGAGAAGTTAATGCTACAATTTTCTCGATGTTTTTTCAAGATTATTTGGATTTTCTCCATTTGGTGATATATTTGTTGAAAGGACAAGCCTGCAAGGCTGCTAAAAACAAGTAAATGACAAATCGCGTGAATTGATGCATCTCATGATAACTCTGAAACCTTCAGTGTTACATGTCGTTTGCTTTCAACAAGTTTTTTTTTGTAGCTTTGATTTTTGAGTCATAGGAATGACACTTTCCAGAGAGCTTACAAAAACCTAGGGAAGTAATAATGAAAATTTCAGGTCAAAGCTATCTCAAAAATGTAAGAAATAGGGATTTCCCTGATATCAACTTTTCTTAAGAGTTACAAAAACCTGAAAAGATTTCCAAGTTTTCAGTTTTTCTAAAATTCGCTAATTTCTATTTGATTTCGAGCATAGAGATCAACATTATTTTGCAAAACATATATTATCTGAATATATATCCTTCTGTCAAGAACATGATAATGGGTCTGCAGTTTGGTACTAGAAATCGCTGCAATGCGCCTGTCCTCTCTTTCCAGAACTCCGCAATCGCACTTGCAAAGAAGCTTGCCCATTTGATCGCTATAAAACGAGAAATGAGACCAACTAGATTGTACATTACCAACTTTAAATCTCCTCGTCTTTGTATCACGAAACGAAGCCACTAAAACGATTAGTTCACATACCGTAGTATGCTAGTGGGCCAAGCCCTTCAAATTAAACATATGCACCCTCAGTGTTTCTCTATAGTAGATCAGCCTTATGAACAGGCGTACGTTTTTGATACCCAAACGATGAAATTTACGAACCGTTTGAGGATAGCTCATCGTACCTGTCCAAGATCTCATGCATAAAACATTGGTCCACTGCAGATACATTAGACTGTTGCTGATATATTTAAGAATAGAATTTGCGAGGACTCGTATAGATTGGTAGCTGGGTGGATACATCTAAACCATGGATATCAAAATTTCTACTGATTCTAAATCGAAAGATAACGCGTGGTTGCCATTATTCACAGGAGGTACACTAATGTCACTGTACACAACATACAGAGAGCCGCTTCTCACTACTTCTCTCTTTCCGGAAGACATACTTCTAAAGACAGACTAGTAGGAGGGATCACGTGCCAACGCGTCGCGTCTTCCCCTGCGGGTTCGTTTTGAAGGGGGAAAAAAAGGGTTCGATAATTCGAGACTCCATCAATAAAAAACTACAAAAAATATAATATGAATTCACTAAGTAATGGTAAAGTCATTTTCAAAATTTGGGCTCCAGAAGATCGTTGTAAAACCCACTTATACCCACCCTTTTCCAACCCTTCTCCTCGCCCTGCAGATTGATGCAGGCGCATCTGAACGCTGTACAGAAAGCGCTGTTCAGCCACTAGAATATAAACTCAGTGTAACGCACCTCTGGATATCTCTTCTGTTCTCTCCATTCTTTAGAGTCTTGCTTTTGTTTCTGTCCTTCGTTTTGTCCTTCTTCCTCTCAACCCTTATTAATACATAATTAGCATGAAATCCCTACTTTTCATTTTACTGACAACAACTGCCCTTTCGCCAGCATGGCCCTTCAACAGCCAGCTCCCTCTCGTGGCCCGCACAAACAAACCGTATCTGTTTCTTTTAGCAGACACGACATTCTCAGAGTCTGTCGTCCAGTACTCTCTCCAAGATGCCCCAAGCTGGCTTTCAGTAGACTCCGAGACAGGCCTTCTTTCGGGAACACCCACAGAGGCCTCACTGTTCGAGTTCCAGATATTAGCAAATGGAACTAATTCTACGAGTACACTAGAAGTTTCGTCAGACCCCCCCCCAGAAGCTCTTGACTGGTCTCTCTTGAACCAGCTTTCAGCTTATGGTCAAACAAACGGTTCTTCCGGACTTGTTCTCTCGCCTGGTGCGAATTTTTCTATTTCCTTTGAGAAGTCCAAGACTTTTTCAGGAAATGCATCTTACTTCTATGGCCGGTCCCTGAACCGCACTGCACTTCCTCCTTGGATCGAATTTTCCGAGGACGAAACCAACATCACCTTCTCAGGTACGGCACCTGCTGTGAACCTGGAGATTGCTCCTTCTATGGAGTATGCTTTTGATCTCGTAGCACTGGACTACGAGGGCTACAGCGCTGCTGTGGTCTCCTTTGGTATTTTAGTGGGCGCACACCTGCTTGCGACGCTGGTTTCAGGCTCAATAGAGATTCTAGTACCCAAAGGTGCTTTCTTTAACCAGTCGCTCCCATTAGACAAAATTTTCTTAGATGAAGAGCCCATCACGAAGAATAACATTCTGAAGCTTCTGCTTGATGGAAACACGGCTCCTAGCTGGGTCAAAATCGACACAAACAATGTTGGTGTTTATGGTGATGTTCCAAATTCTTTTAGCCAGGCTAATATTTCTTTGACTGTCATCGACCTATATGGCGACCAAGTAACGCTCACATACAACTTGAGCCACGCTGACAATTCCACGGGTTTCACGGCATCCCCCTCCCCCAAACTTCTCAACAACTCCACTCTTCCTTCATTTGTAAATGCAACTGAAGGCAAATACTTCAACTACACTCTTCCTGATGAAATTTTTGCCAACCGTGAGAATACAACTATTGACGCTTTTTTTGACTCGACATGGCTTCAGTTTGACAGCTCTAACGTATCCTTTTATGGCCAAGCACCTAGCCTGTTTTCGACAATCGAGGTCTCTTTGAGTGCATTTAGTAACGTGACCTCAAAGCGCAGCATGACCAACACCGCGACGTTCTCGATCAAGGCAGAGGCTGCGAATGTCATCAGCACTCCAAATGGGAAGAAGCACTCGAACAAAGTACTTGCAATTGTGCTTGGAGCGGTGTTGCCAGTAATTTTTCTTCTTTCGGCGATCGCTCTCCTCATGTTCTTGCGCCGCAGAAAGCGGGCGCCAGACACAGAGTCGCAGAGCATTGCCGGAGAAGCGTACCACGACTCGCGGGTGGAAGAGGAGCCAAAAAGAGACCCAAGCTTCATGACGGCTGAAGAGGACTTGAGCTTGTCCAAGACCATCAGCAACCATCTGGAGACCGATGGGTCCAAGTACCTGAAACATGATCTCCTTCCTTCTCCACCAGCGCTGTATGTGGAGGATAACTGGCAGGTGATTCGTGACGCGAGTCTGCATGCTCTGTCTCACAACCTGAAGATCCAGCATTTACTGACGGTTGCTGACGGCATCTTGAACAGTGCCAAGCAGGAAAAACTTGATGCGGTTTCGATGAGCCTGTCGTTAACGGATGTTGAATTTAACGAGCAGTTTGAAGGTGAGCCAGCAGACGACTCTGGGAACACGAAAATAGAGGATACAACGGGAGAGACCAGATACATGGACACAGTTGAGTTCCCAGACGAGGAATCTGCTGCCAGATCAACCGCTGCAATCACTCGCACTGCAAGAATCCTTATTGGTGAGAATGTCTCTAGAGACAGTCTCCAGCAGGCAAAAAACCTCTTTTTTGGGCGCGAAACAAAGAATGAGACTTCCAAGGTTGGTGAGAAGATGCTGTTGCCACGCAAGTCGTGGCGCAATGTCTTGGATAGCACAAGACTGCGTATTGGTGGTAAGCGACAGGAGTCGATAAACTCGCTCGCAACGGTGTCCACTGACGAGCTATTTTCTATGAGACTTGTGGACGAATCCAAAGGCATGGTGGGTGCTCAGTTGAGTCGTGAGGATAGCGGCATTATCAAGAGATTGGACCTGAACGGGAACGAGGTTGCACCGGATGTAACTAGAAGCCTGAGTCTGAACTTGGGCCCACTTGAGGAGGAGAAAAGTACAGAGATTGGGCGCGATCGCATTGTGTCTCGTGAATCTACTCGCTTCGAGCCTGCTAGAGAGTCCAAACCTTTGGAGCGCATGATGAGTTTTTCGGAGCGGTCAAGAGCACAGAAGGCAAGCCACTCAAGAAAGAGAAACTTGTCGCAAACATACTCGTCTCTGTCTAATTCGCAATCCAACTCGCACTCTAAGCTGTCCTCGGGTTCTGATCCTTCTCCGGTGAATGCGCACCAGAAGGACGATCTGTTCCTGTACGAAATGTTTAACCCGCTTCCGGTGATCTACTCTCCTCAGATAGGGCTGGAAAGTCCAATAATTCCGAAGCGGAATCCGAAACGGGAAGTTTCTGAGGAGCTCAATCTCTCGTTGCCTGTTCTCTCCCCAATATCAGACTCCTCTGAGGAAATAATATATGCAGATGAGTCTCACGACGCTCCGGCAGTGCTAAGAGATCTCAATAGTGAGCGCAAGATGAAGAGCAGCATTTTTAGACATCATAAGAGAAGCCATAGTAGTATGGGTAGAAGTGAGAGTGAGGAAGTTGTGTACGAAAATGGTAGTGAATGGTCCGGTTAATTTAGTTCTTTCTTAGTTTAATTACGATTAATGTGTTTTGTAGAATCGCCATATGTTTTATTTTAGCGGTAAAGCTAAGAATTGTGATGAAATTATTTCACTGTAAACAATTATCCTAAAGACTCTTTTTGATGTACTTTTTGATGCCATTCATTACCTTAATAAGTGTCCGCATTGTGTTTGATGTAGCCTGAGGTACTAGAATCATCTGTATTATTGACAGTTGACCTATTGGGCACAAAATGGATATCCTTGGCTAATTCTGTAGCAATCTGACGGGTGCTCTAGATACATTATTGAAATTTGAAGCCTTCAAGCAATCTCAAGCAACCTACGTATATTTTATAAGCATCTGAAGTTTCATTTTAGGCTGGTATAATTTACTGCATGATATACAGTTTATACTAACTACCAGATCTTATGTAACGAGAAACCCTAATAAAAATGGGTCATATGTCGCAAAGTTGAATAAGCGTGTACACAGCCGTTTGTCCTTTCAAAGTAACTATATTGCCTGTTGTACTGTATATCTGTTGATGTTTACCTGCTTTAGGCTAGCTTGGGGATTGCACGTGATATATTCTTACAAAAGACCTTTAGAGCTCAACGAGAAAAAAGGAACCAAAGAAACAAAAAACGATTTATAATTCTTGATCGATTGAGCTTTGGATTTATTCTATTATCGCGTGCGTCCCCCTCAGCCCGCCCCCCATTGTTTACCAAAAAAACGCACACAAAAAAACTTGTTTTGATCTTGTCCACTTAAATAAGCAGACCCAATCAAGGCATACCCCGTCCACAAAACGTATATCTCAGGCCTATCCTGCCCCTATACAGGACCGTCTTGCTTCTGCGTTTCTAGCCTTTTGCTGATAAAAGACCTTCACGATGGTGAGTATAGACCCCTTTATTATTGACCTATGTTATCACATTGATATGGATATATCGGTGTTATATAGGATAAAAATCGAGCGACGCGGCTCCTATACTCTTATTTGATGACTTTAAGCTCTATACGTCTTTTTCCCGTTATTCTGTTGGCTATTTGTTCTTTAGGGTATTTGTGTTTGACGCTGGGTACAGGAGTAAAATCATTAGGAGAGTCTAACGGTTTATCAAGTCATAGTATAATCTGTTTGAAAATTTACTTTGTTTATCATGATTTAGCCTTTTTCTACAACGTGTCTTTTATTTCTCTTGTTCCTGCCTTTTTAGTTGTCTACACGCTACTCCGGTCTCTAGGCAGAAAAAAATGGCACGCAAAATTAATTAGGCCGCGTCAAAATTCGTGTACTACATAAAACATCCACACGCCCATTATAAGACAATCGGGATAAATCGCCAAAAACGCGGAAAGCAAAAAGCTAACAGCAGAATTACAAAACCCACGAAAAGAGTACCATGAACAAACCGCAAGAGTCCCTTGAGAACCAGGCGGGTAAGAACGCCAAAGTAGACGCGTCTGTTGCAACGCGACAGCGTCGCAGCGCCTTGACAAGCCTTAACAGCAATACACAGGCGCCGCGCAAGTCTCTCACAGGTGTTGCAACAAAAGAGACGCGTCGCGTTCTTCCGAAAAAGGAGCGTCAGCTTCAAATCCGCAAGGATTCGGCAGAGAAAACAAGAGATGTTGAGCCTCGGGCAGAACTGGACACATCTATGACATCCAATAAGCGCTCTGCTGAGACGTTGGAGCAGTCAGATAAACGTTTGAAGATCTCTGTAGTGCAAGATTGGGATGATTTAGATGAAGAAGATATGGACGATCCACTCATGGTGAGTGAGTATGTTGTGGAAATTTTTGAGTACTTGGACGTGTTGGAGCGTAAGACCGCCCCAGACCCTGGGTACTTTAACTTGCAGACCAAGATCCAGCCCAAGATGCGTACGATATTGGTGGACTGGATAGTAGAGATTCATCTTCGGTTCAAGTTGCTTCCAGAGACATTGTTTCTTGCGATCAACTTGATGGATCGCTTTCTTTCCACGGAGCTTGTGGAAGTTGAGAAGTTCCAGCTTTTGGCGGTTAGCTGTCTTTTCATAGCTGCTAAGTATGAGGAAGTGTACTCGCCATCTGTAAAGAACTACGCTGTGGTCACAGACGGCGGGTATACAGAAGAGGAGATCCTAGATGCCGAAAGGGCTGTGTTAGAGATCCTCGAGTTTGACCTCTCTTACCCAAACCCAATGAACTTTTTGCGTCGTATATCGAAGGCTGACGACTATGAGGTGCGCACAAGAACTGTGGGGAAGTACCTTCTTGAAATCTTCACAGTAGACAACCGTTTCATCGGTGTGATGCCTTCTCTTGCAGCTGCGGCCGCGATGTACGTTGCACGTAAGATCTTAAGCAGAGGTGCCTGGAGCAGCAATTTGATACACTATTCGGGAGGATACACAGAAGACGACTTGACAGAAGTGTGTGAGCAGTTGGTGGATTTTTTAGTAGCCCCAATTGTGCACGAGCAATTTTTCAAGAAGTACGCGTCACGTAAGTTCATGAAAGCTTCCATAATTGCACGGCAGTGGGCCAAACAATTGGTGAGCGACTGAGGCTGGAAATGCTCATAGACCAGCAATATGCTAAGCCAGTCTATGCATCTATAGATTTAAACCACAGACTCGCGCCACAAGGACGCCTGGAGTCGTCTCGCTTACTGTACTTATACAATGGCAACTGCCACCACGCCTGCATACATAGAGCTCACGGCAAAGATTCAAAAAGTCCAAGGGTTCGGATAGTCATTCCACTACCATATATTTTTTATCATTAATTCATTACGAGGTTGACGTTGTAGCGCTCAATTATTGATTGTTCTTCTTGTCCATGTAAGCTGAGAAATGTGCCAACACTGTGAAGTGTATTGTATGATTTAGTGAAACATGCTGGTTTTTTTGATGTTGTTCAACCAACTTTATCTTAGACGCGTCTGCAATTCTTACCTTCAAAAATGTAATGAAACATGCAGAAGCACATATTATAGAATTATCACAAAATACCATTGACATTTTGGGTTGATTTCCTATTTTCTGAACAGCAAAGGTTTGGATGTCCTCATTTCGAGTGAAACAGCCCTATTAGCGAGCCTTCAAAGAATACCAAAAGGCGAAGATACAGAGCTACAACCGTTTCAAATAATATATTTTGGAAAATGCTAGAAAGAACTGTCCAAAAATAAGATAAGTTGTAATCTTGCCCTGAGACGCTTAGGACTAAAATTTCTGCTGCATCATAAAATTGTGTACTCTAAAAAGATCATCTCTGAAAGCGATGCCGCTGACTCCGCCGGACGACTATGCCAACAGACCACCTCCTATTCCTCTCCCAAGCTCTCCGTCGTACAGTTATTACCTCCAAGCAGTGGAGGGCTCGATAATTGATCAGTCACTAGATTCACCGACATCTCCTATATCCACATCTGCGAGTGCAACCGAGCTTACATCTCTAAACAGAGTAAATCGAAGAAAAAGCACGACTTCTCTAATGGGTCCAGATCATGGTGAGAACGAATCAGCAGACTCCACTACGGCCATGAATGTTCTCAAAACAACAGTTTTTGCATTTCTTAATCCAAAGCAACACTTGGCCCTATCGTTCTGCAGAGATATGCCGATATGGTACTGTGTATACTATATGATATTTTACTTCTATACAGGTTATTCTCTTCAACTGGGTGAAAAAACTAGTATAAGCCCCGAGGAGTCTCGCAACATAGCACTCGAAAACTTACTCACAACACGCTCCTCGGAATACTTCGTCACGGGAATATGGTGCTTTGTAACCGCTTTCATGGTTTACTCCATACTAGATGGCTTGATGGTGCGTTGGATTGTCATATACACTATACCCGCAGCCATAGTACGAATGCTTCTGTTGTCTGTGGTGTTAATAAGTGTAATACGATTGGTCATGCTCGTGTGCAATCCAAATGACTCTTATTTATTGCACTCATGGATATTTATCAGTTGTGTTTGCACGGTGGTGTACATTGTGCAAAATTTCTTCGTTCATAACTTGAACGAGAAACTTGTGAAATCCAGAAGTGGAGGAGAGGAAGGGGAACAGGACACTAGGGCCATATCCAACATCTTGAATGGCAGTGTGGGTTTATCAGGCAAGGCTTCACGCTATTTCAATTACTATAATATTGTGATTTACGCGGTGATGCCAATAGGGGTAGCTAGTTTCTTTACAATGACGGTTTTGTTGAGAAACATCTTGATTTTGAAGTTAGATGTCGAAACTGTTTATGGAGTATAGTTTTCTATTTTCTTGGCTTTTCTTGTTGACTTGCTAATTTTGTTGCTTATAGTTAGGATCATCATATCTCGTCTGTTTGTTTTTGCTTTTCTTGTTCCTCCTATATGCTGATTACTGATTACTGATTACAGATTTAGCTTGAGGTTTCAACTGAGTTATCTAGTGCCTCTGGGACACCCATATATACGATTGCATTACCATGATTTAACGCTTGTACTATATTGATTTGTTGTAGCGTGTTGATAGAGATTGTCACTGAACATACTTTGCTATAGCTAATTCCGGGTGTGGAAGAGCCAGTGTATATATCAAAGCTTAAAGTTAAGAGCATCATATACTGAAATGCTGTGATAGAAAGTCGAATGAGCCCCATAATCGTAATATGGATTTGATCACTCAAAATTGATATGCTGTGCCACTAAATATCATGGTGATCTGAACACTGACTTTTCAAATACCCTGATAAACTCAAAAGCATTGAGTCAAAGAAGCAACAAATAATAAAAGATAAGAAGGAAAGAACAATCATATAATTTCTATGCTATCGTTCACTCAATCCGTGAGTGCACATCGCTTCTAACCTCCAGCCAATGATTGCACATTCTTTTCTCATCAATATTAAATTTTCAACCCCACACATCTCTATGTTCACTGTCAAACGGGCTCCAATCCTATTAAGATTGCCTTCTAGGGCGTTTTCTATTTCTAGAGCGGTTCTGAAAACCCCTACTTACAAAGATCTCGTGCACCCCGGAAGCTTGCCTAGAGATGTGCCAAAAGAGGTGTACCATGAAATACACAATCCTGCTGATGACTACGCCATCCAGAGTGAGGAGTTACACAAATTCGGCCGTTACTTGATCACTGCGTTGCCCAAGTTCATACAGAAGTTTTCTGTTTGGAAAGACGAGCTAACTTTGTATGTGGGTCCAAGTGCCGTGCTCCCAGTGGGCCGTTTTTTGCGTGACCACTCCACCACACAGTTTAAGAACCCAGTTGATGTTACTGCTCTGGATTACCCTCTGAGAACCAACCGTTTTGAGGTTGTGTACAACTTTTTGTCTGCCAAATATAACTCTCGTATTCGGGTTAAGACATATGCTTCTGAGGTGAGTCCTGTTCCTTCGATCGTGCCTCTTTATCCTGGCGCCAACTGGTTCGAGAGAGAGGCTTACGATATGTTTGGCATCTTTTTTGAGGGCCACCCAGATTTAAGACGTATCATGACAGATTACGGTTTTGAAGGCCACCCATTGAGGAAAGACTTCCCAACTACAGGATACACTGAGGTTAGATATGATGAGGAGAAAAAGAGAATAGTGTACGAGCCTTTGGAATTGACCCAGGCTTTCAGACAGTTTAATGTGGGTTCTAGTGTGTGGGAACAGGTTGGTGAGGGTAAGAACACTACTCCGGAGTCCTTCAAATTGCCTACTCCTGAGGCGGAGCCTGAGGAAGAGGAGCCAAAGAAATAGGTAAAAAATAGGCTTATATGATCGAGACACAACTATAGGAGAGCCAAAGGGTGGCGTAACATATGTTGATATTAAGATTCCACTTCATCAGGAATGCATTATTGTTTGTTTTGTAGATGAAAACAAGGAGAATATGTACCTCAGTCAACAGAATCTGGAATTTCTCGAGATTGGGTGATCTATGGCAATTCTACAGACAGGCTTACGAAGCTGTAGTACGTTATGAGTTATTTTCTACTACAGATATATTTCTTCAAAGCCTAAATATGTTTGTGTACCCAACATACCTATTTTTTTACTTATTCAACAGCTGCCGAGTAAATTCAGACTGAACTACAGCGTGGTCATTTACATGTTAATAGATCTTTTTACCGCCAAATCTCTTAATTCATATGATAGTTGAAATAATCCGTTAAGTAGCTTCAGATAATGCCAAATCTAGAACTAAACCAGTTTTCATATAATATGACAACTTTCATATAAATGCTTTCATTGGGAACCATACCAAGCCGTTAGCTATACTACTTCGAATCCCACCAGTCTATTTAATAGCACCACTCAAACCCTGATCTCCTCCAACTCTTTTTCCTTCCCCCTTAGGTAATCCTCCAATGCGTTTACCTGGCTCTCGATGTCTGTTACATCCAGCTTTAACTTTTCCAATTCACCTTCCACATTCCCCACTTTAGCTCTACGCACCTCAGCCTCCTTGTATTTCAAAAGCTGCTCCAACTCGTATCTCACAGTAGCAGTTTCATCATCTGCATCACCCTTTTCTAATGCCTTTTCTGTAGCCAGGATCTTCTCATCTAACTCTGTTATTCTCTTACGTAAGCGCGCTTCTTCCCAGTCTTCTGTCTCCATTTCAGTGTACTCTTTCTTTGTGCTCTCTGCGCCATATTTACTGAGGTAGCCCAGGCCAAAGCCATCGGCTTTAGTCGCTTTTTTGGCTGCCTTCATCTTGGCTTCCTGCCGCTCTAAACTGTAGTCTGGGACTTCTTTCAGGAATGTGGCTCTTAAAGATGCAGGTACAGAGCTGGGAACATTGCGACCTTTTGATCTCTGGTTGAGGATGTGTAAGTAAACCAAACACTGGTCTTTGTCGATAGTCTCGAACTGTTTTGGATTCACGAGGTTCCAGGCTGAGGAAAGGTCTGTTGCTGGCACATCCAAGTCCCCATACAAACCTGAGAGCGCATCGAATCTCACGCGGCCCAAGCGATCGGTGGCCAGGCCATAGATGCGTTCATACGTAGATTTGTCAGCCGGCAGAATGTACCAGTCAAAATTTGCATCTCTGAGTCCATATCCATCGTCGTCATCGTCAAGCGTAGACTTAGTGAGTGCATTGTTGGCCTGGAGAAGATGGGCTTTCAGGCCAGGAACAAGCCAAGGAGGAAGGAAAGTTGGAAGTTCGGTCATGGACCCATTGACAGTATCAAAGATCAATTTCATGGCGATGCAGAACTCCTCGAAATCAAGGGATCCGTCCTGGTCAATGTCCGAGAGTGACCATACTTTCGAAAGCTTGTCATCTGAGAGTTGGGAGTTTTTGAAGAGGGCAGAAACCTTGTTTCCTGTAAGTTTCTTGTCAACCGGAGAAAGACTGGAGAAAATCTCCCAGAATTTCTTGATTTCCCAGTCTTCAAGCTTTGGCATAGGTGTTGTTTGATTTAATAATTAAATTCAGACCCCAAGATTGTCTACATTCACAAAGGTTTCCAGATGCTCAGGCTCCAAAACATTGTTATTATCATAGTAGGTTAGTTCGTTTAATTTATTTGCTTTACTGTTGTTTTTCACTTCCAAAACTTTTTCTTGATGTTTTCGATGTTATTAGTGCGTTGACAGGTTTGTGACTGAGATGGGTACGTCGGCTATTATTTAAGGAGCAATTCAACTTTGAATGTCAATGACCGCTTCTTTAGTAGTATCTTTTTTCATTGCTTCTAATTATTTGCGGTGGTGTTATTGGGCTTCATGGATGAATCGTTAAAAGGCTGACTGAAGGAAGGAATATGCGCATTTTGAGTAAAAGTAACGATTCCAGCAATAGCTTTAGGAAAACAAGATACTAAAATTCAAGACAACTAGACACCACTTTGTTCTTTAGCGGAGAAATGGGCGACATGAAGATAACTTTTTGAGTTACAAAGACCAATTACTTGGTTGAAAAAACTGAGCCCAATACGTACTGAATGTCTCTTGAGATGACAATCAGAAGAAATGTCTAAGCTATATTGGCGTCAGAACTTGTTTAATTCCTGATATACATATTCAGTCTAGATCAACGATACGCATAGAAGGAATTTCTATGCCGCCAATGCAGAGGAGTTAATTTCGTAAATTAAGCAATCAATATACCCAAATAGTCAGGAGATCTGAAATAGCCTTTGTAATTTTTCAAAATCGTTCAAAATGTAAGTTGCAAACGTGGGATGTTAGGGTTTTAGTATAGGCGCCTAGGACAGAAGAAAACTACTTCAATGGGATAGCGGAATCAGTTTTCTTGACATTGATGTATTTGAAGTTTGAGATGGCACACCAGTCATTGAACTTTTCTCTTGAGGGGGATTCAGATTACTTGAGAATAACACTGATTAGAGGTAACTGCCATTTAAAGCAAGCTTGACAAAAAGCCATACAAAATACAAAAATCCAGCCAATATTTGTTCTGGCTTGTTCGATACCCCTTAATGAGAAGAAATCTCCTTATGACAAAAATAGGTTTATTCAAATGACCAAAAGCGGAGGCACCTATCCTTGCATTACTGAGCAGACAGCGTCAGCATCGTGCATATCTAGGTAAATGATAATGATAGAATCTTCATTTGGAAGTCACAGATTGACATGCATGTTAGACTCGCTTAAAAATAAATGAACTTAGGACCAACAACAAACCAACATAAAAATAACGAAACGAAAGAGCCCAGGCATGTAAAATCTGCTGATTTATAGACTTATCCGCGTGTATCTCTGATCTGCGAAACTCATCGATTTAGACCTCACACTTCTCATTCATTCGACCGAATGCGGTAATTATCTACCTCGACAGCTCAAGATGATGCCGAATCGTATAAATTGGCAACCCAGGAACCACAAACAGGCATTTCCCTGTCACTCTACCAGCTCCATAGCAAATAACCCATCCGCACCTAACGATTTAGCTTCGTTTGTCGTACCTCCCGGATTGACAGAATCCACAACTACTTAAACAGATCAGTCTTCATACATCCGTTTCAAATATATAAACTAAAGGCCCCTCCTTTTCATTCAACATGTCGAACTCAAGCGCTTTGATGGGCAATATTTCAGACCCTGCTTATATGAAGTACCTCTTGGACCAGAACCCATTCCACATCTATCTTAACTATTCTACCCCCGGTGGAGTGTGGAATGTGACATTTGAGGAACTAGACCACTGGATGTTCCGCCAATGTCAAGGCTCTATTGTTATGGGTGTTCGTATTGGTGCTGGAGTTATGCTGATGCTCGCTTTATACCTTCTCAGTGATAAAAGAGATGCTCCAAAGAAGATTTTTTACCTCGCTAACGAGGCTGCCCTTTTCTGTATGGTCATGAAGTCTATATTGTACCTTTACTATTACTTGGGCGCATCTGGTAGCATCACCATGGCATTTTCTGGATTTTATGTATTGGAGGCTTCCAACAGAAACATGACGACGGCTACTGACATTTTTCAGATTCTTCAGGTTGCAGCGATCGAGTTTGTACTCTTCCTCCAAGTGCACACCTTGTATAAAGACTTTCGTGAGGATATGTTCAAGTACGTGAAGATTGTGGTGCAAACGCTCTGCATTCTTTTGGCTCTCTCCACAATCGCCTTTTATATAGTGGATGTGGTGTACGCTTTAATCGAGACGTATGCCGAATCAGGAAAGACGCTTAAAAGCTGGCGTGTCAACGTTCCTGTTATCCTCTTCCTTTCCTCGGTATGGTTCGCTAGTGGTTCCCTTCTTTTAAAGTTCGTTTACTCTTATTGGAAGCGACGTGTTTCTGGTATCAAAAACTACTCCTACGGGCATGCCATCTTCATTATGGCATTCCAGACTATGATAATCCCTGCTTTGATTAACGTGACCACCTATGGCTGCAACTCGTGGACTGCAAATCTGATGCCGGAGGTAGCTTTTTTCCTCACCACTATCTTCTTGCCATTATCTTCTATGTGGGCTGGTGCGAAATCTGATTCTGTAAATCCGTACTCTGATTTTGGCTACATATTGACAGCTGATAGAGATAGTAGTATCATATCTTCTTATTTCGCGGATGACCGACACGCGCAAGATGTTATTAGTAACAGCTCCAGAGGTTACACAGGGTACAAAGAATTCGATGGAGTGAGGGACGGTGAGCTGAGTGTTTGATTTCGTTCGACTATATTAATGAATTCGCCGTCAAAGTTTTGACCTATTCACTATGAATACCCTATTTCTTGATGATGTCCACACATCAAGCGCTTCATTTTCGATAATTGTGAGTAAATAGCTTCAATAACTATTTCATATATACATTTTGATTTTATCGAGTTTTTAAAAGATCCTAGCGTTCTCGTAATATTTTGTAGGTATTTAATCGTACTTGTATCTGTAATCAGCAAAAGAAATTTCCAAATCAAACGCTGAAAATACCCAAACGATTCACAACTAGGTATTCTATTTACACCTTCATCGACACAATAGCGCTTCAATTGTATAAAAAGAACACTTTTCACAGATCAAGTTTCACCTGAGTTTAAAATACGTGCATGGCACTCCATTGATTGAAACGCTGAGAGGTACCCAATTTTAAAAACGTGAAACCGTTTTTAGGGATCAAAAGTTTACAAACCCCGGCATTGTGCTCCGCGAACTCACCGACTATCTCCACCGTGAGGTACCACCCACACACCAATTTTATTTACACATTTACTTTGCAACAGATCAACACCAGAGCCGGTGGCATAATACCTAAAAAAGCTCCAGCATGCCTCCTCCACCCCCGAATGCCTATGCCCCAGGGACGGTTCTCACTGTTGGTCTGCATAAGGCGATGATTGGCAAATACGTCTCTGAGGGTGGGTTTGCTCATGTCTACCTTGTTCAGATATCCCCTCCAAGCAATGGGCTGGATGTAGCATGTCTTAAACGTGTGCTAGTCCCTAACAAAGCCACACTTAATGTTCTTCGTGCAGAAGTTGACGCCATGAAACGTCTTCAAGGAGCTCCATGTATTGTTAGTTACATTGATTCGCACGCAGCCCGGTCGCCAGCCAATGATGGAACATACGAGGTATTCCTTCTTATGGAGTATTGCTCTAGAAACGGGCTAATCGACTTTCTCAACACCAGGCTCCAAAACAGACTCACGGAACCTGAGATTCTTCAGATAATGTATGAGGTCACAATAGGTCTTTCCCAGGTCCACTTTCTTTCACCTCCACTTATCCACCGTGACATAAAGATCGAGAACGTGTTGATCAATTCACGGGGCGAGTACAAACTCTGTGACTTTGGCTCGTCATGCGCCCCACTCCGGCCTCCACGCAATCCCCAGGAAATGCAGATCCTCCAAAACGACATACAGCATTACACAACAGCTCAATACCGTGCTCCGGAGATGATTGATCTTACCCGGGGCATACCTATTGACGAAAAGTCGGATATCTGGGCCTTGGGTGTGTTCTGCTACAAAACATGTTACTACACCACTCCGTTTGAGCATGCAGGTGAGGCTGCTATCCTCCAGTCAAAATTCACGTTCCCGCCATATCCACCCTACTCTCCTCGGCTTCAGTACTTAATTACCGTGCTCCTCACCAACGACGCACGGCGTAGACCAGACGTGTTTCAGGTATTGGAGGAGGTTTGCAAAATGAAGCACGTGCCTATGCCTGCAGAGATCCAGAGCCAGTATGCTACGTACAAAGAAAGACAAAGAGCCAAACTGCTGACACTGGTACCAGCAGTGCCTGCAATACTGCCTGTAGCCCAGCCAAATACTCCAGGGCCTGTTGTGGCAAACCCTGTGCAGTCTGTGCAGTCTGCACAGTCGGGGAAGTCGATACACTCTGGGAAGTCCGGGAAGTCCGTACAATCAGTCCAGTCTGGAAAGTCCTTCCAGTCTCTTCAACCGGTATCTTCCAAATCTTCAACATTCAAAGATTATGAGCCTGCGAAGGCCAAATCTCTGCCTGTGCTAGCTCGCAGTGTTCCCCCACAGACATTCCAAACTCAGCCCTCTTTTTCTGCCCAATCAACATACCAGAAGACTCCAAAGACGGATCCGTTTGCCAGTATTGTGGCTCCCATGCGTCTGATGGAATTGGAAAGCAAAAAGAGTGGCTCCAAAATACCTAAGCCTACTAAAGTTGCTGCTACGACTGTTTCTGCACCTATGAAATCTCCCTTCCTGCCTATCAGCCCACAGAGCGACGTAGAGACGCTGGTGATCGATGTGGATATGAAGCGCTTGCTGAGAGGTGCATCCACTAAAAAGAATCTTAGCCCTGCCAATCCTGTTTCAGGCACTCCAGCACCAAAACCTCTTTCTCAGGCAAAGGGCCACAGCCAAGTAAAACCTTTGGTTCCAGCCCATCTGTCTAGCCTGACGTATCTGGAGAAGTCCAACGAGCTACGGCGGTCCCAGTCGTTTCACAAGCGCACAATCAGTGCAGGAAAAACAGGACTAAATAAGTTGGGAACCTCTCTTACCGGAAAGTTCAGGTCATCTCTGAATAATTCGAGACTCAGCAGCACAGGTACGGGACGAAGAAACTCGCCTAAGCCAGTAGCTCAAGACGATATAGACCAATCAGAGGATGAAATGATTGCAGATCTCGCAATGAAAGAATATACGGATATGGACTACATCAAAAAACCGAATAGCAGCGCCAGCACTGTACAGCGGCGTATGGAGATGCTCTTGAATGGTGGTAAGGATGAAATAGTGAGAACGGCTACAGGATATGGTAAATACACAGACACAGCAGACGTTCGGCCTAGTCTCACGGGGGCACGTGTGAAGGGCACGGGGCTCATACGGCCCAAAAGAACATCTTTGGACTTTTCAAGACCTAAAAAAGATCTCAAAGTTCAGACTGCTGTTCCTCCTAAAAAACCAGCGAGACCAAGCACAGCTGTTGTTCGGCCTATAAAGCCGGCAAAGCCAGGATCTCCTGACAAAAAGAAGGTGCCTCCGCCGAGACCAAAGAAACCAGCCCACTTGGTATCACCCAAGGTTAAGGGCAAAGAGTGGGGGAGCGCGTCCTCTCCAATAAAGAGCAATGCTTTCTTTGAGGATGACGGTTCAGACGAGGATGATACGTTTGATGTCAACGACTTTGAGATGAGCTTCAATGAAAAGTTCCCCAAACTTGAGTGAAGAGGGTATAGATAATAGTTAAAGCACTTTTTTGCATTACAATTTATGTGTACAGGATCTGATGTAGCTACACCCGTCATCATTAAATTAATTGCTAAACTCAAAAACTGTATAGAGCAGTTGCATCTTCTCCATTAATATCTGGATACCATCATGTAGTCTCATTTATTATTATTTCTTAACTCCACCCAGAATTACGCGCCCCGCTAGCAGCAGAAGCCAAGTCCACGCTTCGTTTAACACTCTTGGAATACTCCACACTCTTTCTCCTTTCAACGTCTCCTGTATCATGACCGCTGGCCACCAGAGAACCTCCTTTGCCGCTTTGAGGGGCTCCTTGGGCTCCTATAGGCACATTCACGCCCACAAAATTCAAGAAGACCAACCAGGCACAAAAGAAGTTTAAAAGATAGTGCAACCACCAAGCGTACCGTACGCCAAATATTAGGGCATACAACACGAAACACCCAAGAATAAGCAGGGTGCCGTGCCATAGCCATGTTTGTGACAGTCTTGGAGGAAGTCTACCCGAGACACTCCGCTCTATTACCACAAAAATTGGTAGTATAGCAAGGAAATTGTGGTGCAGAGAAAAGGGTGTCTGCCACCTAAGAGCAAAATTATGTATAAGCACTATAAGAACAGGGACATTGACAGGCAAAATCCAAAGCATAATCATAAGAAGCAGCTGGTTGAAGTAGAGGTAGTTGTCTACCTCTCCTTTGAGATAGCCGAGCTTGTCCAAGGCTATAGAGGACGGCTGCAGCTCTGTCAAGTGTAGCTTTCTTATTTGGGCTCTTATGCATGTCGTCACCAGAAGTACCGTGAGGATCCCGTACACAAACTGATATGGTACACAAAATGGAATGGATCCCAAAACGATAACGGTACCCAAAAGCCGACGCTTTTGTCTCAAGAAAGGCCCATCTCCTCCTACAATAAGTTTTCGCCGTTTTGTAGGGGTCTTGAATACCCGCTTGCCAATGCTGACAAAGAGCATTGCAAGCAATTTTGGTACAAAGTGGATAATGTAGTATGTGACACACACCAAGGTCACCAGAAGCACATAAAAAAGGGGTCCTAGGAGAAGAAGCAGGTTCTCTTCGAGCCCTAAGAAGAAAGGATTGAGCTCTGTGTCAGGGCGCACCATCGAGTGATCCGACATACTACTGAGCCGTATGGGATTGAAAAGATGGAGCAAAGGCTTGAGCAGACTCAGACACAAAAGCAGTAGCATTGCGAGCCCCGAGCAAATGAGCCCAGCTGTCTTGGGTTCACAAAACACAGCCAATGCATCGTCAAAAGCTACGAACTTTCCTTTTTTGTTGTAGTTCCAAAACTGAAGAGCCAAAACAGCAGCAACCAAAGAAACAGGCATGGTTGCAGCAACAAGGCGGAAGCGCATTACCAAAAGCCGTAAGCTTGTAAGGAGAGCTATGCGCACTCTCACCGTCACTCTGTTGCGAGTGCTCACCAGGTCTGACCACACCTGGAGGTGAAGCGCCGTCAGTGACCGCTCTGCAGGGAACGGCACATAAGGAGCCACCAGATGAAGCAGAATAAGCTTATCCGGCTCATTATTGAGGCCCACAAGCCATTTTGTCTCGAATATCGCAGGAATCCACTGCCGGATGAGAGGCCCAAAACGCTCATTTGCAGGTTTTGACTCTGCACCCTTGTCAAAAGTGCGTACCACCCGAAGATTGTATGCTATTAAACTACTCCAGATAGAAGGTATTTCTACATCTACAGCTAAAGGTCTTTTCTCTGGAAGGTGCGTATCCACTCCAAAAAGGTAGCGCCAAAGAGGAGCCCCTACAGTCACGCTTGCTTGGGATGAGCGTACCAAGTCTGCAACTATGAAATCTTGACTGTTTTCCAAAGAATAGAAATTAGGAGACTCACCGAGAACCACAAGCTCGAACCGATCGAGCATCGAAGAGTTGAACTGGAGCACATTATATGGAGGAAAACGGCCTCCGATAGATGATTCCGAAGCAGAGACCGTTCCTACAGCAGAACGAGGAACACTATGGGCAGCAGAGGCTGCATCCACACAATCTAATTCTACAGTTTGACTAGTTGCGGCATCTGTGTAGTCCACAACACGCATGCCAGAGTGACTGTGACCTCCAGCTCTACAAAGCAAGGCAACTGGCTTTGCGGAGCGCCCAAACTCCTCAATTCTGGTGAAAGGAAGCGAGCTAAGCGCAGTAAACTCATATGCCTCATTCTTCTCCTCTGGAAGATAGAAAAAATTCATTTTTGGGGCCCGTTGGCCGCGCTTGAACACGCTGGGCGAGTAATTCGGAGGAATGATGAGAGAGCGCTCGCCAGGAATCGCCAGACTGATCTGGTCGTTGTCTACACGGAGACGTACTGCAAAAGTTCTCAGGCCACTGGCAAAATCAGCGGCTGCACAGTCTTCAAACCCCGAAAGAAGGTGCTTACGGAATATGGCCATCCTACGAGCCAAAGGGTACGTCTTCTCGGGGCTGTGTGCGTCCACGGCTTCAAGGAGAGTCCGTGCTAGCACTTTTCGAAGCTGGTCGCACCACACAATTGCCAAGTGGTCGATGGGAGTCCAGACTCCGGGAATACCTGTCGAGAACACTGCAAATCCGTGCTCCTCGGGAACCAAAGAACGCACAGCAGTGTAATCAGCAGGGAGAACTGTGTCGCTAGTGCCTCCAGTTACGGAGATAAGGGTCACATTCTCGAGTCTAGAGCGAGCAAGCTTCGCAGTAGACAGTGTTGAGTGCAGGAAGCCTGCGCGCCAGAAGTCGTCCATTGAAGCGTAAACTCTCATGAGATCCCCATCAAATGTCACAGGGGCAGCCAGATGAGGAGCAGCTAGCGTGACAAATGTATTGATAGACTTAGGCATATAATTAGGCAACAGTATCATGGTTCGCGCCACAACACCGCCCATGGAGTGTCCCACGATAATGACCAGAGAGACGTCTGTATATAACAGAAGAATGAAGCGCACTGCGTCATTGAGATACTCTGCCTGATCAAGCATGGTTCTTCCATGGAAAGCCGTAAAGTCTTCGTTGAAGTCTGCAGTAAAGAAATCGAGCGCCTGGGAGTTTTGGTTCACACTGCTGCCGGCGGTGCGATACTCGGCATGATAGAGGGTTGAGCACTCTGCAGCTAGAGCCCGCACCTGCTTGTAGCTACCCGCGTTTCCTGGAATAAAAAGAACAGGGGCTCCTGTTAGAGGGGAGCCATCGGGGTCACTGTCCTTGCCTTGTTCCCGGTACAAGTAGAGGTGGTATTTGGAGGCGTACCGAGTGTGGCTCGCGTCAAAGGCATGCACCCGTGCGTAGTTGGGAGACATGTAGGACATCCGACACTCTGGAGCGTCTGCTCCATCAGGGCGGGCGTTGAATGTCTGGAAGATAAGCAGGAAGAAGACGAGCCCTAGTAGCGTGAGCAGAAATAGAGGGGTTGTGGGGGGCAACCCAGACAGGCTATATTGGGGGAAAAACATGAAAAGGGATAAGCGAGTGTAGGAGATTAATCGACGTGATTTTGGCGGGGATTTTGGGCGTGGGTGTGAAGATGATAAGCGCTGGTAGAAGATCAACTTCTTTATAAGTTAAGCTTGAAGGGTTCAATCAAGTGCTCACAAGGGCCTTTGAAAGGTTTGAAGCGTAACTAAGACCACTTGGTGCTGAAATATACCCTGTTTTGCTAGTTTTGGCGGGTTCGCCGAGTGTCGGCTGTGCGTGTGAATGAGAAGTATTTTATTTATGATGTTGTAGAGTGGTGGGCCGAGGTTAGGATCGCCGCTTTCTGCGAAAGAGCGTGGGTTCCTAATTGAGACTGTGAATTATACTTCAGCAGGGTTCGGATGATTATACCGTATATATTGGTTCTGTTTTCGACTCTCAATTGGTCAAATTGTGTGTCCTGTAAATTAAAAATGTCATTTGTGGATAATATGCATACCGGTTGATGGCAATATTCTAGCGTATGAAGCTTAATTAGACTGATGTTAGAGAGCGATTTTCTGTATAAATTACCTACAATCCTTCGCAATTTTCAAGATGCGCGCTAATATGATTGCCGTTCACCTATCTCACGTGCCGCCAAATACAATGGCTGGTGTTTAAAAGATCCGGGCGCATGGGTCTGGAACAAGTGGATTCGGAGAAAAAATAAAACTTGTTACGCTCACGTTAGAAATCATATGAGGCATAATGTGCGATAGTTTCCTATAATCCATTTTGGGATGAATCTAGCGCACGTATGCTCCGCTCTTATGTTGAACAACATCATTAGCAACAATCTGTCATAAGAGAGTGATATTCTTTCCGGTATTTACTTGTAAGTACCTTCTTTTCGCGGCTTATCAACAAAAAATTGCTCATAGAGAGCACAGAGAAATGTTCAAAGCAAATATATCAACTTTACAATCATTAATGCGTAAACTATATTAGTAGACTCAGTCACACGACTGAACATATATTATAAAATGCTATTATCGCCTGTTTCGACACGAACAGTTTAATAATCCTGCTCACTGTCACTATCATCAAGATCGACAGGAGCAAGACCTGGAGTAAGACCAGGATAAGCATGCTCATTTTTTCGAGGTTTCCCTCCCATGAAAACTTCTCTACTTTCATCGGTCTTCTTGTTCTTCCCGTTTCGCAACGTCAATATTTCTTCTTGAAGCTGTTTGATTTCTTCCAGGGTCTCATTGCTTTTCCAGCTCTGCACGTTTTGAACGTTCTTGTCAATCAACAAGTTGATCATCTTTTTCTCCTCAGATGTTAACTGATAGTCACCGCCCTTTCCTTTCTTATCCACATGATCAATCTGCTTTTGTATGATCAGCAATTTGATCCTTCTCTCCAAAGCACTATTTTTAGCAGCCTTTTTTTTTCTTTCTACTTTTTTTGCTTCTTTAGCCTTTTTCAGGCTTCCTGAACGCACGTTATTTAGATCATTATATGTGCTGCTAAGTATCTCTGCAGAGGTTTTTCCCTTAGAAATGGTAGAGGTAACAGTAGACCCTGAAAGAATTCCAGCTACTAATCTATCAACAGACTTTGTAGCGCGTATTCTGGAAGACTTGCTGGTCATTTAGGAATATAGGAATCTTCCGCATTTAAAAAATTTGCGATGGGATACTAAGCGCACGCTGAGACTACAAACGTCAATTACGTAAATTGAGCTATAATGATGATGCCGGTGTACATAACAGGAAGAAACTTTTCAAATGCCTGGGATATTCAATGATATAATGAGGTTGGATGGAGTAAAAGTGACAAAAAGTGCAAGGAATTGAAGCCAAGAAAAATCAAACACACTATTCCAACTTCAACGCCCTTTTCATATTTTCAAACACCAAATATGTTATGCTAACTGCAGGAATCACCTTCGCCAAGTTTGGCAGCAACCCTTTATATAGCCCCCTGTAGCCCTCATTTTTGACTGTCTTTCTGAACACGTCCCTTATACCATCGTAAACATATGGGTGTGCAAAAGTGCCCTGGGCCTGTAATCGAGTGCGAAGCAAGTTTATAGGATATACTACACAGGCGCCTACTGTCCCCGAAAAAGCTCCCAAAGGAAGAACAACTAGGTTGCTCAATTTGACTTCTTCCTCTTTGCGCCCCTCTTTCATTGCTTGGCGACGAATTAAAATCTGTTTGATTGTAGTGAACGTGCCTAAATCAATAGCTGCGTAAGGGAAAATACCAGTCACCCCGACAAAAATGCCTCGATAGAACAAGCGGAGCCCGCCCTCCTTATACATTTGTTTTGCTGTTCGAAAAATAAGCCCCTTTCTATTCTCATTGAGGGGCGCGCACTGTACACGATATTTGAGGGTGTCTACAGGATAGACAGTGAACTGGGAAAACATACCAGCAAACCCACCAGCGAGGTATGTCAGGAATCTAGACAAATCGGAAGAAGAGCTGCAGCCTTCGATCTGCATAAAGATCTTCTTCCCAATTTCGAAAGAGCCGAACTTCATAGCAGCCTCGGGGAACACTTTCAAACAGTTGAGTCCGTTGCCCACGTAGAACGACTTGAAACCGCCCTGGCGGTACAACAGCTGAGCAGCTTTTATCAAAGGCGATTTTATCTTTTCCGGGGGGGGATGCCCCACGCTTCTTTTGGAAATCTCATCTTTCTTCGCAAGAAATGTGGACAGAAGATCGGTTCTGGCTATCAAAAACACTTTTATACGGTCAAATGGTGCTGTACAACTTCTGCTGACAACCCCAGCTACACCACCGGAAAAGAAATAACCGAAGCCTTTTAGAAAATCGTCGATGACAGTCATATCACCGTCCAGAGAAAGATCAACGTCCTCATTAAAATAACGGTACACTGTGCGCAAGCGAGAACCCTGATTCCGGGGAACCAAAAGGAGAAGGTTGCGCCACTCTTCGTAAGTCACAAGTCCATCATGATCACTATCTACAGCACAATAAAACTCCTCGAAATCTGAGTTTGACGGTTTGAGCTTGAGCTGGTTCCGGAGATAATCCCTAAGATCCGATCTGGTGAGATAGCCATGATGCTCCTTATCCAACGACTCGAAGGCTTTGCGAATCTCCAGGTCTGCTCTCATGAAATAGTTTTGGAACTCGTTGAAGTCGATCAAATTATCATGTTTGTTGTCGATGTTATCAAAAAGCTGCGTTATGTGGTCTGGGGAGTGGTAGAGGGGGTGGTTGGACTCTTGGAACGCACGAACTAACGTGTCCTTGTCGATCTTACCGGTCTTTGACACGTCTGCCTTTTCGAAAAGCTTTCTGTACTCGTCGGCCATGCTGACGTGCTTTATCCGATAATCGTGGTGTACCTGATTGGATGCAAATAAATATTGGGATAATTTTTCGGGTACAGCCGTTTTAGAGATGAGGCAGCCTGCGACAATTGAGGATAAAACTAATTGTAATGATATAGGACAGCTAGAGCTACAACAATCCACCTTTTTGTTTCTTTATTTTTGGCGGCTGTTCTGGTGGTTCGATGCGCACCGTTTTAACACTTGAACTGAAATATTGATTGTAAGGTGATTTGAGACAAAAAATAGAATAGTCGAATTTCTCAAATAGAGAGAGCCATTTGCTTTTATATCTCGAATCAAACTTACGATTATTTAGATCACACGATCAAGTTGTCGAATTCTGATTCAGTAACAAGGAACCCTTGAAATAACTAAAAATTCTTAGATATCCGTCGTTGGACTGTAACAAATCTTGTTTGCCTCATATCATACATGTTTTGAAGTGCTGGAAAGTGTCTTTATCAACCAATGGATGGCCACTTATTTACAGATAAATGAACTCTACAAAATGCCACGATTGCATAGTAGTCATGTATATTGAGTCGATTATAAGTCAGATATGGAAGACAGAATTACATTTAGTGCTCTATCACAATGCCATCGCTCACAAGTACAAGCCTTCCAAGTTTTCTTCCACCTTATTTTTCAATACTCTCTCCTTAGCCTTCAAGAAGTCGTCTTGAACCACGTGCATCCGGCGCTCTCTTAAAGCTAATAAACCGGCTTCTGTACACATGGCCTTGATGTCGGCTCCACTCAAATCGTCTTTAGACCCAACCAAAACGTCCAAATTCACGTCCTCAGCCAAGGACATTTTACTAGTGTGGATATTCAAAATCTTTTGTTTTGTCTGTGGGTCTGGGTTCTCGAACAAAATCTTACGGTCAATACGACCTGGCCTAATCAAAGCGGGATCCAAACTCTCAATTTTGTTAGTAGCCATGATGACCTTGACGTCACCTCTATCGTCGAAACCATCCAATTGGTTCAACAACTCCAACATTGTTCTTTGGACTTCTCTCTCGCCACCAGAAGTCGAGTCGTAACGCTTTGTACCAATAGCATCAATTTCATCAATGAAGACAATCGAAGGAGCATGCTCGGCTGCAGTTTTGAAAATTTGACGACACAATCTAGGACCATCACCAAGGTATTTCTGGATCAACTCAGAACCGACAATACGCAAGAATGTGGCGGAAGTCTGGTTGGCCACAGCTTTGGCCAAGAGGGTCTTTCCGGTACCAGGAGCACCGTACAAGATAACACCCTTAGGAGGCTTGATTCCCATCTCCTCGTACAATTCGGGATGTGTCAATGGAAGTTCCACAGCCTCCTTAATTTCTTGAATCTGCGACTCAAGCCCACCAATGTCGCTGTACGACTCTGTAGGAGATTTGTCCAACTTCATTACACTCACAGATGGGTCTGTGTCATCTGCAAGCACACCAATGATCGACACTGTCTTGTGGTGCAAAAGCACAGAACAACCTGGTTCCAACAAGCCCTTATCCACAAAAGACAAGATCAGAACATAGTATTCAGGGCCTGTGGTTAAAGAGACAATGGCATGGTCATCATCGATGATTTCTTCGAGCAGACCGATACTCAAAGGAGACCCACGCAAATCTTCGATTTTCTCGCGCTCCTCAGCCTGTCTCTGCTCGGTTGGAGTGAAATTTTCCTGGTTGGTGACGAACTCTTGCTCGATCAACAAATGGTCCTTGATACGCTCCATCTTGAGCAACTTTAATTTACACCGTGTGGTGGGGTAGACGGATGGAAGCTTAGAAGAGGTGTCTGGCCCCTTTCTCTTCTTCTTACCAAATTTCTGGTGCTGAACTGGTGGTTCATATTTCGGCTTGTCTTTCTGAGGTTAGTATGAATTTCACAGCTTCGGTTATTATCAATTCTAGAATAAATGCACCAACAATGATGTCAATGAACACAAACCCTATCTAGGAGTAACAGTAACTTTGGTGGTATAGTTTAAATAAGTCCCGCTTTCTCGAAGACTTCGTATCGCCACCTAATTATACTCACATTTTTCTTCTGATCAGAATTGCCGCCCAATCCGGATGTACCTTGACCCTGCAGTTAGTAACAAGCTCTATATAGATGAGATACTTTTAGCGCGGACATACCATTTTGCGTGCTTATATGTGTCAAATAGGAATATATAATTGAAGGTCAATACCTGTTTGCCTCCCTCAAAAATATTATGCAGGGCACAAAACCTCTCCTGATTTTGGAGTGACTGAAGCCAGAACTACAGTTAGATTGGATGACAATATTACAGCAACCAGAGATTCTGGAAACGGACTTTTTTTCCAGCAATCCGGAACCAGCAGGTCTTCCTCAAATTTCCAAGAAATTGCTCGATTTTTTGGAGTTTCACAAGAGTGCGGGAAACCTACAGTCGAAAAAAATTGCACTAGTAACATCCGGGGGAACTACTGTTCCTTTGGAGAACAATACTGTTCGTTTTATTGACAATTTTTCGGCAGGGACCCGTGGTTCGCTTTCCGCAGAGTATTTTTTGAATAACGGCTATTTGGTTATATTCTTGTACAGAGAGTTTCTGCTTCTTCCTTTTTTGAACCATTTTGGTCACATTAACTTTCTTGATCTTTTAAGTATCCAAAATGGTCATGTGGGCTTGAATTCCTCTCTTGTTCAGGAATTAGACCAGAAGAAGAATTTGTTCAATATCTTGGAAAACTACCAGTGCCATAAACAGAAAAATAACTGTTTGATGATACCCTTCACAACAATCAACGAATATCTCTTTACACTTAAGGCCATCTCTCACGACTTGAAGAACTTTTTCGGAGAAAATGACTCCAAAGTGCTTATATACCTTGCAGCAGCGGTTTCTGACTTTTTTATCCCGCACTCGGAGCTCCCAGAGCACAAGATCCAGTCTAGTCTCATGAATCAAAGTATAGGGAGTATTGATAGTATGAAGGAGGCCATCGAGATATCCTCCTCCACAAATGGGAAATTGAGACTCAGTTTGGACCCAGTTCCAAAGTTTCTCAAGTCAATTGTAGACAATTGGTACAACGATTCTTTTGTGATCAGTTTCAAACTTGAGACGGATAGTGACTTGCTTATTCGGAAGTGTAAGCAAGCGCTCAAAAAGTATGACCACCAATTGGTCATAGGCAATCTTTTGCAGACCAGAAAGAAGGAGGTTGTGTTTGTGAAAAATGAGGCTCACGGCGAGTACAGTGAGAAATGGTACCGCTTGCCGGGCGAGGGACAAATAGAGCTGTTGTTTATTCCTGAGGTCATCAAGATGCACGATCAGTGGATCGCAAAGGGGAAGTAGAGTTTAATGATTGCAACTAGATATAGAGTATACTAGAATATCTACAATGTTGTATTCGTAAATCGGTTTATCGGAAGCGCGTAATATAGAATAGAGGCATCTTAGGTGTCTCAAGCAGAAATCAGGTTGTTAGAATTAGTGTAGCACTTAAAACCACGCCCATAACATCTTCACTAACAATCTCACCACCATTAATACAGTTAATGGCACTGCAAATATTTGAGCAACTTCCCATACACTCTTTGGTTTCAAAGGAGCCGTAGCAACCTCGTGTTTCTCATCCGAACCACACCCCTTACCATTGAGTTTCAAGTTTGGAGTGAAGGTTCCATGGGAGTAGTAAGTCTCCATGAGGTTATCCTTTTCTCTCCAGACCTCAAAAAGCCATCTCTCAAACTCCTTAGCCCATTTCGCGTCTTCTTCAGGTGTCATATTCTCCGGTCCAAGTGGGATGTCTTTGAGTGAAATTGCTTTGAAGTGCATGTCGGTGATACTTGGGGCTTTACCCTCCACAAACACAGAACCAAGTGTGTATATAGCCTCACCGTACTCTTCTTCCTTAACGCCACTGTAACCAATGGTGACGTCGTATACAGACTCACAGGAGCCACGCAAGCCACGCAAACAGCATCGAATACCTGTTGTTCTTGGGAGCAAAACATGGCGCAATTTAGGAACATTAAGCTTTTCACAATACCGGTCCGAGGCCTCTCTTCTGGAAGGCGACATGTTGGTGCCTTCGGGAAAGAGAATTACAGAATATGGCCATTTGGCCTTTACAGACGCCGTGCTTGCACAGGAAACGCCATCTACGAAATCGTCTGTCGTACCCAGGTCCAAGATACTGAGCCTACGCATACTCGAGGTGATGGTCTGCTGGTCACGTTCCCACTTACGTGAGAGGAAGATGAACCGGTAATTGGACATGCCGTATCCAAGGATAGGAATCTTGCGAAGCGAATCTTTGAGCATAATATACACAAAGTCGCCAAGGCTAGCTGAGTAGCACACCCACCAAAGGAAAGCCCAGTCTGTGTATATTTGGTGGTTGGCAATAAGCATCAGCTTAGGGACCAATCCTGAGATCAACTCTCCTTGGCGAAGAGAGAATGTCCCTTTCGGCATTGAGGAGAGGTCTGCAGTAACCCTGATTTTGGCGGAGCAGATGAGGTAAAAAATGGCTGACGTGAGCACAACGAAATAGCGTTTTGTTACGGCAATGAGCCCATGACGCAAATTGAAGCGAGACCGAAAGATAATGTTGAAAATGAACTGTGAAATACATATCAGAGTAGCTCCTAGAAAGAAAAAGATGGTGATAAGGATGGCTCGTAGAACAAGAAGGCAGAAACGTATTGTTCCTTTACTGGTACTCGGTTTCTCGTTGACTTTAGAAATAGCCTCCACAGTGGGTGGATTTGGGTCTTCTTGGACAGCGTCGGTGGTCATCGGTGCGCGCTGTGAATGGTGTCAAGGGTAAGTTATTATCCGAGCGATGGGTTTATGCATGTGTAGATGTGGCGAAAAACATGTGGGGCAAGAGGAATGCATGTGTGAATTGTTGGGAGCCTTCTGTGAGTTTCGATATAATTTCACTTGTAGATATTATAGCGACAGGTGGGAGACTAGAAGTTTATATTTGTTGACGTGAGGAGACATGACGGGGGCATGTCTGACATGAGGGATGTGCATAGTCCCCACATTCATTGACTTTGCAATGATATTGGCTTAGCAAGCAATGACTAGATACGATTTGGATACGAAAATGGGGGCTTGTTAGGTAACTAAAGCAATTTTCAAATATTCTAAGGAGGTTGATCAAGTGCATATATATATGCTCTAGCTTGACACTCTAAAATTTGAAGACCTAAATATCAAGGCTAGGTTGCATATTCTATAGACTTTAGCTGGAATCTACGGCAGCGAAGCAGTATGTGATTAGATTAGATTAGATTAGATTAGATTAGAAGTGGATAGTTGAATAACATTTCTATGAGCGTAATGATAGGATCCAATCAAGCCCCAGCCGTGACAACACGCTGCAATCACAACTAAGACGTGGAAGATCTGGTGAGAGTGGCCCCACAAATCGTACTTTCCTGGCAGATATCTTTCTGGAACTCTGGTCGCGTACAAAGCAGCTCCGAAAACATACAATATACCTTCCCAAATTATCCATTTCAACAGCGAGCGCCTGAATGTCTCGTCAACCCCAAGCCTGTGGATCCCGGTGATTATTGGAAGTACTCCAGAGAGACCAAAGAGAACAAACATCCCAGCGCGGTATGGGCGCCAATCACGAGTTCTGAACTTTTCTTTAAGAGAGAAAACTGTGCATATTGAACCGAAGAATAGCGTAAGACCCCAGTAAAAGAGCCTTACTTCAGGCATGTCGCGGAGAGAGTAGTAAAGTATAGAAACCATTGATGTTACAATAAGGATGATGATGCCAAGATAGTCTAACTTATTTCCAAAAGTTGCAACTGCCTCAGAGTGACATTTAAAGCAGTGAAAGCAGCTACTGAGAGTTAAAGCAGATGCAGCACCAAACGCAAAAAGCGAAAATGCAGCATTATCAGCCCAACTTGTTGTATCATAGACCTCTATATAGTGTGTAAGAAAGTAGAGCATCGAGAAAAAAAAGAAGACTCCGGGTATGAGGTGTGTGTAAATGTTGACGGTTTCGTTATGGATGTATGTCAAAGAT
The DNA here is from genome assembly GCA_031124835.1 of Saccharomycopsis synnaedendra. Lineage (NCBI taxonomy): Eukaryota > Fungi > Ascomycota > Saccharomycetes > Ascoideales > Saccharomycopsidaceae > Saccharomycopsis > Saccharomycopsis synnaedendra. The sequence continues at coordinate 1,180,051 of JASTUD010000001.1, forward strand.
TCAAAGCATTTGATAAAACTGCTCGTCTCACGAACATATCCATCTTTGATATAGCAATTATCTTGCTGCCAGGTTGGGATCTCATCCCAGGTATGGAGGTTCTTAGGCACGGCAGATGGAACTTCCTCGAACGGCATGCTTTTTCGCTGGCGAAGGGTGGACATATTGGAAACCGGGAACCTTGGTTTTCCTATTTATGTTTGAGTCAACACTTGAAGGCAAAACCAAATAGCCGAGGGTTGTTAGGTGCTATTAGGGGTGTAAATTTTAGATCGGCAGATTCGGAAGATTACCAAGGAATCGATAGAAGGATACAGTAAGTGAAACGGTTTATGGGTGTATTGTGTCAATTCGATGATTTTTGATGATGTGCGCTAATTCCGGTCTGAATGTGTCAATTAAGGTTCCTTAGACAGGTAAGATCAATAATTGTACAACTGTAAACATCGCACAACGCTGGAAGAAAAAAATAAATGAATCACAATTATATTATTGGTTTTTGATATATACTCAACCGAATTTGACAACGTCGGTAATAGTATCGATTTCCGGGTAACTCTGAAAATTTTCAAACTGCACATACAAGTCAAGCTCAACCAAATAGTCAATATGTTTCCTCAGCGCCAGACAGCAGCAAGACTCACACATTGCCGTACATATCTCACACACTACCCACCAATCAAATCTGGAGAAGTGAACCTTGAGAGAAGACCTAAAAAGAGAATTCTGATAGGGAAAGCCAGACCTGCAATATACTATAAATTCGACCAGCTTGTACAACTCAGTGATGGGTCTGTGATTAAGCGCAGACTGCAAATGCCTAAGTTGGAGCTCAGGTTCATCAATGACATGAGAAACCATCCTCTTTGGAATGAGTCCAAGAAGAACCTTCAACAAATTGACGAAAAGGCGGCCGGAAGATTGAACAAGTTCAAGCAGAAATACGAGGACTTTGAGACGGTTGACACTTCGAAAACGGCAATTGCCGAAGGGAATCCTCAAAAGAAGACCGAAACGAAAGAGGCTAAGTCTAGCGAACTTCTCGAGGATGATGAAGATGAGACATTTGAATTGGATGACTACCTTGAGTTGGTTGGAGAGAACGTCCAGGAAGTGGCTCCAGGTGGTAAGTTGGCCAATCAAAAGAAAGTTAGGTCAGGTAAAAAATGAGTAATCGCATAAATATCTCCTGGAGTTTTTGAAAATAGTACTACTAAATATGAATCTTTGCATGATCTTGTAGAATATAGATTTTGAGTTTTACTTTTACATCTATTAAATAAACATCTCCTTGATGTTCATCAGCATCACTGTAGCTTTCTCTCTGAACTGAGACTCTTGGGTGTTCACTAGCAACTGGCCAAAATTGTGTCTCTTGTAGTGCAGATCCCTCTTTTCGCACTCCTCCACAAACTTTTTCAAAACCTCTATATCCTCCCTTGAGGAAAAGTTCTTGGCCAAAATCTCAAATATGTTATGCACTGTCTCAAATATCAGTTTAGAGTAGTCAGAGCCCTCACGGAGAGATCGGAGGCCCCACATGTTGTAGAAGTTGAGCTTGAACCAGTTGAAAATCATTTTTTTGCGGCTGCTTTGGGAGAACCCTCTATTGTTGTCGTAGTAGTTAAATCCCGCAACACCTAACTCAATAGCCAGAGAATCGATGTTTGTGGAAACAAAATTAAGTACTTTTTGGAATAAGGCCTCATCACGAATGAAGCCAAGACCGCTCACAGCAGCAGTCTGCAACTCAGCCACAGAAACAGGACTTTCCATATCCGAATTAAGATGGTTATTAATGTTTGGAAGCATGATATCAGCAGATCTAGTAGTGAGCTGTAACGTTTTCTTGAAGTTCTTGACAGTTGAAAGGTTATACAGATTGTTAATCAAAACGGCCAGAACAATTTCTCTAGGCACAGACTTTTTAGGGCCCTGGAGAAGAGCCTTAAATAGTTTCAGAGAGTATGTTATAACCTCAGGAACCTCGACACCAAGAGAAATTATCATGTTGAGACAGGTGATCTGGGAGAGGGTATAGTCAACCTTTGAGAAGTTGTTTGTATGAGGCTCAAGAAATCTGAAAGCTTTCAGAATGAACAGATTCAAATACTTTTTGAAGTGTCTGTAGTCGCTCTCGCTCTTGAAGAGCTGAATACCAGAGGCCATGAACTGTAAGAGACGAATCAAAATCTCTAGGGCTTCTAAGGGAATACTCAATTTTTTCTTCAGAGTGAGTTTCTTTATAATTTGCAATAAGCCGGCAACATGTATTTCTGGAATAACTCTGTCTGTTCCGGTGTAGCCCTCAATGTTGGTCAAGAACTTTACGAGTGACTTTATCGGGATCAAAGTGATATTCTCGGCAATGTTCTTGTACAAAGGCAAGGCTCTGTAGTCTATCTTGAAGAACCCTCCTTGGTTAATTGCCAAGAACGAGCAAACATTTATATCTGTCAAAATGCTTCTCTCCTTGAGGATGACGCTTTTGTGAGAACCGTCAGTTCGCAAAATAGAAACAGGGATATGGTAAATATAGTCTTCTTCCTTCATCCCGCCGACGAATCTGTGCTGGGTGAGACGAATCTTCCCTTCTTCAACAGTGACCTCCACAACTGGAAATCCAGGAAGGCGGGTCCAGGAAATACTCATGTCGGTTAAGTTAGATTTCCCGTCGAAGAAAAGCCAGAAGTCAATTGGCATGACCACTTTGTGGGCGTACTTCTCAGCAAACTCGCCTAATCTCTTGAAGAAGGCAGTGCAGTCATCATCATAATTCTCATCCACATAGGAGTTCATCAACATGCGCAACAAATGGATACCTTTTTCATACAGATGCTGGTTGAAAGTGTGGTGGATCGAGACCACATTTATGTTTTTCACTGCGTCACTGTCTGCGGCAATGGAGACTGCATCTGGGGTCAGATCCGAAAGGAAGCTGCTCTCCATAAGCAAGTTTTGCTCCTTCCAAACATTTTGATAGTCCGGATTAGCATTTTTACCGGAAACAGAGAACCTAAAGTCGAATGGTGTATCGTTCAATACACAATAAGCCACGAAAGTAGCTAACAGTTCATTCAACCAGTAGGCACTCCAGCTCAGGAAAGAAACAAGATTTCCGAACCACTGGTGTGCAAGCTCGTGTACAATGATTTGGTTCAACTGCTTGAGCTTGCTGCTGCACTTACCAGTTTCCTTAGCAGCTTCAAGCTCGTCAGTATCAACCAAAAGGATGTCCTGTTGTATACAGATCAAATTTTCGTTCTCAACAGCGCCATTCAGCAAAAATGGTAGTGCGACCAAATCAAGCTTAGAACCTGGGTATGCGCTCTCAAGCTTTTCAGCTAACAATGGAAGAATCATGGATGTGAAGCCCAAAGCGTAGTTAGTTTTAGAAAGGGAGCCAACAAGAGAGTATACTCTGAGAGGTAGATTCTTTCCACGCACCTCTATGATCTTCTCTTCAAACTCCATGTCACCACACACAAAAGCAAAAAGCGAGATCACGGTGGGAGGGGTTTTCTCAAATACAAAAAATCGCGATTTCTCATCGTCGCTGAGAAAGTCTGAAATAAGAGGAGCACTGCTAACGGCGGAGAACATGGGGTTGAGCTTCAATGTCAAAGAAAAGGTAGCTTTTAATGAGAGCTCATCAGCACAGGGGAAAATCTTACGGGAGTCGCACGGCTGAGACTGTGTGGCAATGATAGTACTAGAAGCGGTATCACTTGTATTTTGACAAAGATAGTTGGTGGTGAACACACCACAGGTGTTGTCCTGGTAGGTGTTTATCTTCGTTAATTTGGAAATATATTTGATTTCCAAATCTATAGATGTAGTATTTTTCTCGACCAAAGAGTTCACCTTGACGTCTGCAAAAATGAAGTGCACGCGCTGGTTTTCTCTGTCATACTTGATCACAGCCTTTTCGTTCGATAAAGAAACTGCCGAGGCACAAATGACAGCTATACCATCGGAGCTTAATACGATCTCTAAAGGCGCATCTTTAGTGTACTTTTGAACGTTTTCTGGGCGAGTGAAAGTGATCTTCACACTGGCATTGAAATTTCTCTTGCTGTGGTCAGAAAGATCAAGGGAGAGGTCGTAGTGGGCAGGAAGAAACCCAAGGGAAGAGCAGTCAACAATTGACCGCACTTCATTAGAACTAGCCATTTTTTGTGATTTTTCCGCTGACCAGATGAAAGCTCGGAGTTTGGAATTTTTCACTATAAAATTTTGAGAAGTGTGATGAGCAACAAATTTATGAATCGAGAAAGGGTCGAGAAAAGAACAGTATAAATATATACTTACAATGCGTTGTTTCAGAGCACTGTCATTTCTTGTAGTGTTGATACATGTATGAGTATGCTGCACTATCCAGTGACTCAGCTCAGTAAGGAACAATCTCACTTAATCAGCGCACTAGAGATATTTCCCACATTTTGTGAGACGAGCCCAACTCACCAGAAATATGAGTGAAATTATTTCAAAAAACACTCATTTACTGTTTTCAGAGTGCCAACAACAGATGTACTTGCATATTACAAGACGTAAAAACATAAAATCTAAAACGAACAAGTGATAGACCAGTTAAAAACTTACAAAGCTCATGCAATTGTACATTGTAACTACAAGGCGGTAGTCACCGTCATGGTACGGGAATTGATCAACAAGATTGGTGGCAAGCCTGCACACCACAAGTCCAAAGTCTCCACATACTCTATAGCGTCCTTTTTGTTTTTGTGGCACCCCGGCGCCGGCGTCGGGAGCGTGCTAAAGATGATGGATGAGTTCTTCAGACACTTCATCATCAATTGGTTTAATATCAAGTGCTGTGCTCTCGCTGGTACGTCGTTGAACGACATATCGTTGATATCAAAAGAAGACGCAGACGACGCGTCTTCATCGGAGTGCTCGCTCAAGCTGTTCTCTTCTGAGACTCTATCCACACCCAGCTTCCCACTATCTTCTGGAAAATAAGCCTCCAACTCAGGCTCATCTTTTCCCTTATCATTCTCCTTACCTTTATTATTCTCCTTGCCCTTGTCATTATCTCTGCTCTTATCTTCAGCCCTTTTTCCTCTAGCGCTCAGGGCTCTGCTTCGAATAGAAGCATCATCATCATCTGCAAACATGATTGTTGGCTCATTCCCAGTAGCTTCCTCATTTACTTTAGATTTTGGCATGGCCTGAGAAGAGAAGTTTGGACGAGCCTGGCTCCGGATACTGCTGTACGAGTGTCTGGAGCTCTGGCGCGATAACGCGGGGCGTTTTGGCTCGGATTCCTCCTCATCCAAAGTGAGTCCGGGGATGTTATGCGAAACTGATCTAGGCTCCATAAAAGGAGATTTAGGCAGTTTCTCATGCAACCGTGGCTTTGGACCAACCGGTGAGATGAGCGAAGAAAAAGTCTTTCTACGTCGCTGTCTGCGTCTCTCGGATGCTAGGGTCACACTTGGTGTGACCTTAAGACTGCCTTTACGAACGGTCACCTCCGGGTCACTATCGTATGCACTTTCACCATTGGCACTCGAGATACTCTCAGAGTCCGTGGACTCATCATCAAACACAGAGCTGCTCTCCAACACATGCAGTTGAAGGAGCTTGTTCGTACGCATTCGAAGGTTAACCCCCAAACGCTGAAGCTTCGAGAATGTGATATTCTTTTTGCCGATGTTCTCAGGCAAACTGACTGGCTGAATAAAAGTTGTATTGAAGATGTTATCTTGCAGACTTGTCTTTTTCTCGAGCCGAAGTTCACTCACAGCGCGCCACCACTCGTTGTTCTGGAGCACACGGTTAACTTTCTTCACCACGCGCTTGTCAGAAAACTTGTTCTTCACAATGTAATCGTAGAATGTGTAGTTACTTGAGTTAAAACAAAGGGCCACAATTTCTGCATTGATACGAAGAACACTGATCAACAGAGCCACACGCTCCTTCTCTTCTGCTACATCATCTGGTGACTCCACAAACACAACAATACGCAATCTATGAGTACGCTGCCACTGAGGCACCGTTGTGAGAATTGCTCCAAGCTGGAGAATCAAGGTGTATGTATCAAAGTTAGTACTGAGAAGAGTCTGACCAGACTTTTCGGCAATCTCAGCTGCCATCTGAATAGGATAGAGATCGATCACCTCTTTCTCTTCTTCATCAAGCTCTGGTACATTGTGCCCTGGTATATGCAATCTAGGAAAGCCCTTAGCGACTGCGACATTGGCTTTCATCAAAAGAAGTTCTTCTATACACTGTACCCACTCTGTGATACGAATACGGCGATCTTCTTTCTTGCCGTCAGTTGGAAGGTTCATTGAAGAAACCTTTCCCTGGTTTGCAAAAGAATAGTTGAACTTTTCTATACTTTTTGGTGTGAAACTATTTTCCCCCACATTATCACTGATAGTGCTTCCAGTGATCACTTTCCGATTACTCAAATCTATGAAGCCAATCACAATGATGTTAGGTTTCATGCTACCAAGCCCGGAACCTAGAAATATGTTTCGGATTCCCCAAGGAAGAGACAGAGCGTATGAAAACTGTACAAAAGCTTTAAGCTTAAGCCGATCCCTGAGGGCAACCCAGGAGTTTCGCTCTTTTGCGTATTCTTCATAGTGAGTGTCAAAATCATCGCCACTCACAATGACATGTCCAAGAATGTACAACCCGCCTTTCTTCAAGCTATTACAAAAATGCATAAGGGTCCAGCAGGTACGCGGATTGTCTACAAGAAGCAAAATTTGAGGACGCCAATACTTTACGTTATCCTGTCTAAGTTTGAAAAGGTACTTGCGCACTTGGTGGTAGATTAAAGTCTGAGACACATCTCCCCATGACTTTGGAGGACACACATAGTGTATGAAAAGAATAAGCAGAAGAAGACAAAGTACAATCATACCTGCCGAAAGGCCATCTACGACAAACATGGCAGCAACACAGGCAAAAGCTCCCAGCAGAGCAGTAGCTCTACTGAAGTACTCGAAAGAAGGACGAAAATTTGGAGCTGCCGATATCTCCAAAAGAACGCACGCCACATTGATCACAACAAAAGTCATAAGGAACGCCATAGTGATGAGTGTTGCAATTTGGTTGATGTTGGCAAACAAAAAGGCCTGGGTCAAGAGCCAGGTAGCCATAATCGCACCGTTTTGTTTACGGAAAATGCCTACACCTGGGATAATACTATCCGCAGAAATGGCTACAAGGATTTCTGCTGCGCCCACGACACCCATGATGATGGAGAAAAGCAGCGTGGAGAACTCTCCGAGGATAATAACCACCTGGGCGAGGCTCACGCTCTGAATGATCAGCACATCAGAATGGAGCATCTCACGAGGTACGCAAGCCCCTAATGAAATTATGACCACCGCATAACAGCAGAAAGTCAAGAGCAAGCCCCAGAGAGTTCCCAGAGGGATGCTCTTCAGGGGATTGGCCAACAGCCCGGACATGCTAGCTCCGGCCAAAATACCGGCAGTGGCCGGGAAGAAGATACCAAATAAATCAGAAAATGTCTCTACGCTGTCGATTTGGGACCCAGCTGCATGGCGTGTGAAATGAGGCATGAGGTTTTCTTTGAAGGTGCTCCACGAGAGACCGGTAAAGCCTTCGAAGGGAGCTTTAAAAATGGCCAGAATAGGTATCAGCGCAACAGACGTCATAAGAAGAAAAAAAAGCAAAACGGCTGCACGAGACACCATCTCGGAGCCAATGAGACTAATGCCAACACAGACAGTCAAGATTACGGTGGCATACAAGACAGTCCACCCGTACCCCTCTGGAAGGAGGCACGCCATGATACCATCAGAAGCCCCAAAGTTTGTAGTAAGAGGCTCGATCAAGCCTACGACGTTAAGTGCCGAGTTGAGTACCTGACCAAAGTAGAAGATCAAGCCCACGGCACCACCAAACTCGGGCCCTAGAGACCGAGAGATCATATAGTATGCACCGCCCGTTCTGACGATTCCATTGGTGGCGATTGCCAGGACCAGAAGAGTGGTGAGGAGGTTAATAGTGTAGCAAAGTAAAAGGGTAAAAAGCAGACCAAGCACACCAAGCTGACCCACAATGAAACCAAAACGAAGGAACATCAAGATAGAAAGCACATTGAGGGCCGTGGGGAGGAATACCCCGGAGTATGTATCGAGTTTGGGCTGCGCAGACTGAAGCTTTTCCGAGAGCTCTTCATCTTTCTGGAAAATCTTGTCGGTGAGCTTGTGACGCGACCGAAGATGCTGGGAAGTGTGGTGTGAGTCCGAGAGAAGGGGATCAGTCTCCATTGCCCTGTGTAGTATTTATTAACTAGATGAAGATAATGAAAATCATGCATGACTATACTTAGTGTGCCTATGAGAAGCGAAGCGAGCAAAGAAGCTTGTGAGTGACACAGAGTTATAATCCTTTACAACTCTTTGGAGACCTGATGTTTTTATTTAAAAACCTCAAATATTTTAATTGCCTAAAACAGTTTTTACTTCACTTTCTGGGATGCCTTGTCTTTGGTTGTCTCTGGTTGTTCAACTTGTTGCAGGGATCTTCTCCGGTAAAATATCAGTGTCAGCCAATAATCAATCAAGAGTTCTTTACACCTTTCAAAAGAACGATATAAATCATCCAACAAGTGAAACCTAGGTTCTACAAAAATGAATGGATCCATTCTTTAGCATGGGAACTACATCTAATATTCACAAAACATATAGCATAAACATTTCATTTATATATCCAACTCTGGCTTCTTCCCCTCCAAAACACCGATGACAGTAGACGCCGCATATTTTGGAATAACGTCGTCATCATGAAGCATTTCAAAAGCCTCTGTAGCCACCTTCCCTGCAAAGTTCATCAAGGACTGCTTTCCACCAGGGTGGTCATCAAAAAAGTTTGTGCAATCCAAAACAACATTCTTAACTGCTATCCAGCAGGACTTGTCGGTATTGTGTTTGGCCAACTCCTCAGGTGTGATGTATCTAGCAGGAATAGCAAACCCCTTTTTGGTTTTAATTGTAGGAGCTACCTTTTTCACACTTTTCTTGGCCTCCTTCTTGACCTCTTTCACTTGTTCAGCGGGCTGCGGTGTAGCGACAGCTCCAGCACTAACTTTGCCATCAAAATCTACAATTAAAGAACCGTTAAAGTCCGGGTTCAAATGCAAATGAATCTGATTCAATCTCGCAGCTCCGCCAGAACCAGAACCTGACCCAGGCCCAGAACCAGAGCCACCATTCTCAGACAAGTTGTGCAAAAGATAATTAGTTGCAGCACGTCCACTCACCCGGCCAAAACACACGCATGCCAAAAGAGAGGACCCACCCAACCGGTTGTGTCCATGAATATTACCTGCCAATTCTCCAGCAGCATACAATCCAAGAATAGGAGTAAGCTCTTTCTTTTTCTCGTCCTTGTAAGTCAAGACGCGTGCATCTGGGTCAATTTTGACACCTCCCATAGTAAAGTGCACCACACGATCGATGAGCGACACATGGAATTGGTCAGTAGTATTGAATGGAGCACCATCAAAAAACACCTTGCCATAAGGATCGATGGTCTTAGCTTTTGGGTTGTTTTTGGCATGCTCCGCAATTTTGTTGTAGTTGTCGAACTCACGTTGAAGCTGAGATTCACTGATGCCCATAGACTTGGCCAACTCAGGTCCAGACTGCTTCTTCATCAAACCACGAGACTCGTAGTGGGATACGTGGAATGGCAAGTTCTTAGCCGCACTGGTGTTCAACACCAAGCGGATAGGATACTTCACCTTGGTCATCTCACCAGAAACATAGTCGCGAGTACCCAATTCGTTACAGAACCGCTTACCTGTTCCATCTAACATGATGGCACCTTCCCCACGCAATGCCTCACCGGCAAGGAACTTGAACTTGGATTTTGGGTCGTTTGGAGCAACCAATCCGGTAGGGTGAACCTGTACTTTTTCGAGATCTATACCGATCCCACCGTTACGTATAACAAGTTTCTGGCCATCACCGGTAGCGTGATTGCCATTAGTTGTGGAAAGAGTGATGATATCGGGACGATACTTCTTAATAAGCAGATCCTTGGATGTAAAGTCGGCGGCATAACCACCAGTAGCAAGAATCACAGGCCCGAGAATCTGGTGTCTTTTGTTATTTTTCACGAAGACAAGCCCTTTGCAAACATTGCCCTCTTTCACCAAATCCACCACTTTGGATTTCTTCAGTACCATCACACGGTTAGGCTCTTTCTCGGAAAGATCTTCAAGTTTGGACATAAGAGCATAGGTAATGGCCATGCCGGGAAATTTGGCATCTTTGCCTCTGTGGGTACGGGGTTGCGAGTGGCCTCCAAGACGCAGGACCAAGGTAAGATCTAAGCCAAACTGGTCCTGGAGCCATTCAACCGCACTCGCAGACTCGTATGTAAGCACTTTGGCGAGACTTGGGTCAGCTTGGTTTTTCCCAGACTTGATGGTATCGTTGTAGAATTGCTGTACCAGGTCCGGGATGCCTAAGTCTACTTGAGTGCGAGTGAGCGCCCCATTGATGCCGGAAGTGGCTTTGGTACTGTTTCCACCAAAAAAACCTTGCTTGTCAAGAACAACCACGTTTGCACCGTTGATGTAGGCTTGATGCGCAGCAGAGAGCCCGGCGAGCCCACCACCAACAACAATCACCGGGTTCTTAGGAGCATTCTCAAGAGTCAATGGCGCAGCTTCAGATGACATATTGTGTGCGTGGTTTTGAACTCTTTCAGGGAATGTTTGTCGGAGACTGGGATTTCTGATGCGCTTTAGAGAGTTTATATAGGATGGCATATTTATTATGCAGTGATCAGATAGCGGGGAGAAGGAGGGGGAAATAGTGGGGGGCTAGTCGCCCCGATGCATACAAGGGTATTCAGAAGGGAGGAAATACGAGTTGCGCTTGGTGCGGTAGATCTATACTTGTAATTTGTGTATATTGTCAACTTATTAATACTTTGACAGGAGCTTAAAAATTAGCGAGGTGTGCCATATCTGAACTGGACCACTCTATTTTCAATAATAAGAATGACTTTTACAGCATCTCGGCCCCCGTAAGGCGTAGTTTTGGTCGTTTTGAATGGTTTACTGATCCTGTCTACACCTGCCAAACTGGATCGTCCAATGAAAGCCCGGACTTATGTCATAAGATGCATCCTTCAAGTCCAGCCGAAACCATGAAACCAGGTATACAGAGATCTGATTGGCGGTTTATTTTATTACCGAATTGCATCTATTTGTAGAACCCCACATTTTGGAACTCGTCGGATCTCCTTCTTGCCTCGGCAGATGGGTTCGAAGCCAATGGTGATATACCAACAGGATTCTTTTATGGAGAGGTAAACTTAAAATAGATGAGCAGAATGAGCTGGGATTTCCATTTTCATTTTTATACGGTTCTTCGAAATGTTAAAAATATGCTTTATTTATACAGAGAACAATTCTTTGATCGTTAAAAATCGTGTGGAGTGAGCACAAATAGGGCTGCTTTCCAAGAGGCTCGCTTTAGACGCAACAAGTACTTCTTGGTATATACTTTTACAATAGTTGTCGATTTGTCATTAATACTCGAGCTTGAAGTCTACATCTAGAGATTTGCTCTGGGGCTTATCATTTCCAAACATATACTAGCGAGTGCGAAGTAGCGCGAAACAGCGCTTTACCTCTTGTTTAGCTTTAAATTCTTGGCTCACCTTTTTTTTTTCTTTTTGGGCTTTAAGTTTAAACCGCTTGTTCAAGCTTTATACCTAAAAGTAGGGGCCAAATTGTTACTTTACGAACTTGAGAAAAAACAAAAACAGAACACACACGATACTCTATAGATATATGAAAGGTAAATGAATTGTTATGTTTGCGAATAATGATGTCATGTTTAACGCGTCAGTATAAGCCACTACAATAAGTGAAGCACCATCTTTCGTACGGTTGATGTAACGAGTTAACAAATGCAACCACTCGAGGCAGTCGAATGAGACATTTCTACACCCGAAATGAATCAAAGCATTATTTCCTAATATATCGGGTCTGTGGATATTTCTGCATCTCGAATTTATTACTCAAAGTCTCTTTATCCAATGGAGAAAGCCCATCTTGAACTGATGGACCTGACCGAGCAGGCCCTTGGTCTTACAGGACTTCCTTATCTAATTCCATCTCAAGATGGTAAGTACCATTTTCAGACCTGCGGAAATAAGCCGTGTTCGTTGTTTTTAACTTTTACGCGTCACCAAATCTTTACACATCTTACTAACAATAGTGTCTCTTTTGTCCTCTCCATTCCTAATAAATCTCCCTGTAATAAGCGTATCGCATCCTAACGCAGACAGTGTCACGTTAGAACGTGTTTGGACTAATTTGAACATAGACAGCTCCATGAGACCCCTCACGAACTACCTCACAGAAATAGTCTCCTCCAATGACATGAAATTCAATGAAATACAATTTAAACCTATGTATACTAGCCCTCATACTCCCCCACAAAGCATGTCATCCCCGCCTTTTCATTTGTCCCGTTTTTCAGCAAATTTATACCGTGCTACCCAGGCCAACTCAACACCCAGTTTCGGAGAACTGCCTGCTTCACTCAAAAAACCGTTTAGCGAAGACTTTTTTGAATCACCTCCTCTCAAGCGACACAAGCCTGACGAGATTCCAAGAGGTAAGACGTCTGTCAAAAATGAACCTAAGGCGTATGTAGACCCAGAAAAGTTCTCAGACCAAGCTCTTGAGAGGCTCAAAAACCTATTTTTCTCGCTCAAAACTGATAACTCCTTGTTTGTACAAATTTCCTCAGAGGTAGCATTTATCAGTGAACAGGCATTGCTTCATTTTGAGGACCTTCTCACCCGAGTCTTTGACGGAAACTCGGATTCCAAATGCTACAAAAATGAGCACATAAGTGTGGAGAACCTTACCCATCTTGAAGCCCTCTGCACAGTTCCTATTCAGCACGTTCTGGACCAAGAGCTGAAATTTACACGCACAGCTCTCCTAGCAAGTCTGCTTTTGTTGACAATTCTTCTCTCGGGCCGCACAGAACAAGAGATTTTTCGTGAAGACTATATAGAACCGGCTATAGACGCTTTGGTGCACCTAGCGCCAGCTGAGCCCAATATCGCGCTGCAAATAACCCGGAAAATCGCACGCTATCTAGGACACTCTAAAAAGCACACTCATGCGTCTGAGCTCAGCGAGCACCTAGTGACAAAACTAGAGTACTTCTGTATAGAAAGCATTTACGGCGCAGACTCAGTTCTTTGTCCAGCAGCTATGGATGTACTAGTGAACATCTTTGCAAACCAGCCTAGTCAAAGAGTCTTTATTCTTGATGAAGTTTTGGGCAGCTTTGGCAGCATGACTGGCAAGTACAGACTCCCCGATGGGATCAGTGTAGACAACGTTGTTGTATTTATATTGCGCTTGGTACAGACGTATAACTTGACATCATATGTGTTCTCCATCCCCATCTGGAAAGACTTTCTTTTCAAATCTACCCACATGGAGACCTTCGAGAGTTCTGTGTTCATCACAGATCCGGCCACCGGCAAAATCAAAATCTCCTCTCGCGAGAAGGCTGCATTTTACAGAGAAGTTGTATCTTTTGAGAAGTTCGTTGCCTCTCAAAAAGATTTTTTGGAAAACACTTGTGCACGGATAGCCTCGTTTTTCGTAGAAAAAGTCAGTACAACTCCTATGTCTAAACCAGTCATTGAGAGCTTTTTAAAAGACATTCTTTGCTTGGTGGATCGCCCTGAGTGGGCAGCTGCTGAGACTTTGTTAGTGGCAATGATGAACACATTCATCTACGTGTTCCAAGCCAAGACCCATTCAGCAACAGTTGAGACTTTTGTGCTTGAACTCATAGGGCTTATTGGTGACAAAATTCTCGCTATCAAGCGTAAAAGTGGTGTGTTGGTCCCTGATGAAGCTAACACGGCTCTTGTACCCTCTATAGCCATAGCTACAGACAAGTTTGATGCTCTCATTTCTGCGTACGAACTGTCTCTCGCACATCTCGAAGACTTGGCTCACAAGGATGCTTTCTTCAAACCCTCTCTTGCGTTTTTGTTCTCTAAATGGATAGATACTATAGAGAGCCTTAGAACAGCGTTTCTTGCAAGCGCTCTCGAGGAGGTTGAGCCGCCACCCTCTGATGACCTCTCACGGGTTCAGATTGAGCGTGTTGCAGAAAAAAAACTCGTCTCGTCTTCCGCTCTTTTCGCCAAAGTGTATGCACTCCACCTCAAATTTCTCGCAGCCATCGGTGAACTGGGGTCTGTAAGCAAGCGAAATTCTGTGGGCTCTCAGTACCTGTATGTTCTTTGTTCGCAAACTCTCGTGTCACTCCATGATCGATTCCTTGAGGTTGTGCTTCTGCTGCTTACGCACCCTAAAGTGAAGTCTCGCAGCAGAGCTGTCAAAAATCTTGCAGCAGTTGTTCGTAAAGACCCTGCGATTATGCAAAGTGCACTTATTCGTCGCACAGTCCTTGAACGCTCATCAGATTTGTCTGCTTTGGTACGTGATGCTGTGACTGATCTTATCTGTCAATACGCTCCAAAAGCCCAGGACCAGCAGATGTGTGGTGTAGCTATTCTGCGCATTTCTGACGCATCGTCGGCAGTCCAGAGACGCGTTCTTGGTGTGGTTCCAACACTCTATACTGCTACATCAGAAGACCTCAGAGCCCAGCTTGTGACCAATCTTTTGGGGTCGCTCCATCATGAGGATGCTCTGCTTGCAGAGCTTGTTTCCAAGACCTTGGCTGATTTGCTTTTTATTCCAGCTGTGCGCGGAGGAGATGTGCTTTCTGTAGTCAAGGCTCTATCACGCGCCACTGCCTCAGAACGCATGCGCGGGCGTTTTGAAGAATTTGTGAGACGCACTGTGCTCTCTGATGCCTCCCACACTGTTTCTCATCGTAGAAAGGTGGTGTATACACTTACCAAAGACGAGATGCATAGTGCTCTCAAAGTCTATGTGGAGTCTCTTGTGGACTACGTAGTTGCACACGCAGACTCCGAAAATGACCAAAAAACACTCACGCATTTTTTAGAGCTTCTTCTGGCGCTTAGTGTCTGTGATCCTGCTTTGGTCGCTCAGGAACAGATTGCTCTTCTTATACCTTACCTTGCCCAAAAAAGCACTTGCTTTGCGACTTTGAGAGTCTTGCGCCATGTCCTTCCATCGAAGAGATCCTTTAGACCAGACTTTGTTGCCGAGACCCAGCTCATGCTTCTAAAGAGACTCACAAAGTTCCTGGTGCGCGAGCTAGGTGAAGCTATGGCAAGCATATGGGCCTTAGTAGAGCTTGGAGGCGATATTCTGCGAGTAGCAAGTGCCTGTGTGCTGTGTCTTCGTTTGCTTCGTTCGTACGTTGAAAGTGCACAAAACGGTCTGCTTGGGCCTGCGGACGCAAAATGGAGCAAACTTGTGTATTTAGTGGGCTATTTCGGGTGTTTCTGTTCCTTTGAGCCCCGGAGAGCGCAGTTTTTGGCAGCACGTGTGGGCTTGAAAGAGGGAGAGAGCATCACCAGTGTCTTATCCAAGCACATCATTGTGTTTTGTAAAGATGAGCTTGATCCTTCGGTGAGACGTATAGCTGTTAGATCTTTGCTTTTGGTGTGTGGAACACATCCAAAGCTTTTTCTTCTGGAGGCAGTGTTGAGGGTCATTGACAGAGAGTTTGCGCGTGAGTCCAACCTCGACATCCAGGAGGCTTTGGTTGCTGGTCTCACAGAGTTTTTGGGCGACGATTCACAGCAGGATCTCTCTGAATATGCAGCACGTAGCTCGAGTTGCCTGCGCCTAGACTTGGATGTGTTCCACGGGAGATATTCGCTGAAGGAACGCGATGGGATATCTGCTCCTATAGTGCAACGCTACCTCGGGAAGGTAATTTCTCTTTGTACAGGCCCAAACCCTTTCACATTTGTGCGTTTTCTAGAGGCTTCTGTTCGACAGGGTTTTGCTAACCCACGGCTTGTGATTGCAAAGGTGGTGGCTTTAGAATTTTCTCAGAGCGCAACTATTAGGGATATAGCAGTGGAGCTTCACAGAGAGCTTCACAATAAGCATGAGACTTTGGTGGAGAGTCAGTATGTGGAAGGACTCAAGCAAGCTTTTTCAAGTCCTGCAGCGGGATCTGAAGCTTTTTCGTCTTTCTATGGTGTCCTCAGCACCACGAGAGCATCAAGAAAGAAGTTTGCTTCTTCATTGCTGCGCTCCTTTGAGCGGATTGATGTAATTCGTAGCACATATCAAGAGTGTGAGCAATACAAGGCTTTCATTGAGGGGGTCGTCCACTGTATTTCTCAAAGCGATCTCACTACTTTGGAAGAGTACTATACTGTCTGTCACGGGATAGACCGAGTGTTACATAGACAGGGAGCTACAGTTCAAGATTTGTATGATACTTACCAGGAAGAAGAAAACACACCGAAAGGCAGCAAATGGGCTCAATTAGCATTTCTTTCTGCAGCATTCACTGCTTTGCTTATGTTCAAGAAGTACATCTGTGACCGGTTCCAGATTTCTGAAGATAGCTTGAGAGGCTTTGATGGGTCCCGTGTGGCAAAAGAGTTAAGGGAGCCAATTGTGGGAGCCGAGCCTAGTGATTTCTCGTTGGATCGGGTGCCGGTAGAAAAAATGGAAAGCACTCTGTTCTGTGAGGACATTGTGGGACATTTTGTGAAACAGTATAGTGCTTAGAATTAGATTATGATTTATGATTATACAATATTAAGGTCGTAGAATTGTAGATGCACCTGTTTTATTTATAAACTCGGATCACATTCAATAAAGTAAATTCTACATCTGATCACACAACACGTTATGTTATTACCTGTGCATACTTGGACGGCAAATCTACAAAGTTAACATTTACAAAGTCTTCTCAGTCAAGTAAATGTCGTACTTGTCCTTCAAAGTGTTCAACAATGGGTATACAATCTTTGGAGTGTGAGGAGCCACTAAGCCCACGTCACTAATGGTACCTTCGAGAACCTGCAACGTAGCAACGGCACATGGCACACCCACAGTTTTGGCCATAGAAGTGTAGCCACCAACAACTCCATAGTCCACAAGAGTAGAGGTTCTGGTCTCAGTGGTACCATCGGCCCACTCGATGCCAAATTTGTGTTGTAATACAACCAAGTCTCTCTCCTTCTCACCGTACTGCATCAACTCCTCTAAAGTAGCACAAAGCGTGTCCAATGGGTTACCTCTTGGAGTGATAGGCTTCTCGGAGAAGAGACCTAACCACTTGAACCCAGCAAGGATTCTGCTCTTCTCGGACTCCAGAGGAAATACAGTCTTTTTCTCGATCTCAGAAATCAAGTCTTCGGTCTTAGTGGACGAGATTCCAAGAATTGCGGCCAAAGCCTGATTCCACGGAATGGCGCTACTTAGGGCCTCAAGAGGCTCCTCCTTGAGGAAACCAATGTCAACCAAAGCCTTCACAAACTCTGGAAAACCCTGGTAACGGAGAGTACCACGGATCACAGTCTCAGCCTCCGGGATATTGTACAACTCCTTGTACTGGGTCAGGTCACGGTTAGGGTAGGCAACGAAAGCAAAACCAGGGTAGATGAAGTATGGCTTCGCAGACGCCATCAACTCCTCAGAGGTGATCTGGCCAATCTTGCCGTCTTGCCAAAACTGAGCGCTGTTGCGCAAAGCCAAGAGAACACCACGGCTAGACCACGAGAACTTGTAACCAAGAGGGTTATCAGAGTCCTCTGGGGCAGGGAGGCCACCGCAGTAACTCAAAAAGGACTTAATCTTGCCTCCAACCTTGTGCACCTCGTCAATTGTCTTGACGGCATAAAGGTGGTCGAGACCTGGGTCCAACCCAATCTCATTCATCACGGTAATACCAGCCTTCTTGATCTCTGGCTCCAAAAGACGCAACGCGTCCAGAATGTACGACGTCGTCACGACGTTGGTCTTATTGCGGATAGCACTCTTCACCACAAGAGCGTGGTAGATGTAAGGGATAAGCAGAATCACCACATCCACCTTTGCCACCTCTTCGTCAAGCGCAGTCTCGTCGGTCACATCGAGAGAAATAGCCAGAGCAGAGTTGCCCTCCGCGAGCTTTTGGGCAGAAGCAAGAGTACGGCTAGCCACCGTAACCTCCACATCTGTGGTTCCCGAAAGAATGTCGACAGTTGGCTTGGCCACAAAACCGGTTCCGAGAAGCAAAACTTTTTTAGGCATGATAAAAAAGAAGACGGGATGTAATCAAGATTTTGGGGCTGTTACTTTTTATACAGTTTGAGTCATAGGTGCCACACCCCTGAAATATGCAGGTATAAATATCAGTAACCGGAAGAATGCGAGAACTGATTCAACTCAAGTGGGCTGGCTGTCTCATTGGGCACGGCGCCAATGACTTGAAAAACATGTCTATAGTATTTGGTAAAGAAGTCCATATTCTTTTGAAAATAGTCTTTTTGATTACGCTCTACTTGGACTGCCAATTTATTTCCCCTGAACCCATAATCTCACAAGACATAATTGAAGCTTATTTCAGAAATTTCTGCATGCGCCACATACTATGATTTAGACAGAGAAATAATTTGGGGTTTCGAATTTCTTAAGTATCCTATTATAGCGATTAGCTTACAACTCAAACACATATTCGTACACGATTCCATGGAACCAATAACCATATCAAACCATCAAAACTCCTGCAGCAATTTCTTCGAAATCAGTTTCCTGCTCTAAAAGAGCCGCAAACTTCTCGCCAACCTTCTCTTTCAAGTTCTCTATATTCACGGTTTCCTCAGTCTTCACCTCATGCTTCAACCCTCTAAGTGCTGTAATTACTGCTTTTGTCAAAAGTCCCTTTTCCCTATCCAGAAGAGCAGAAGCGCCTTCAGTGGCCTCAGCATCTTCGTCCGCAAATACAGTTTCACTCCACACCTTCAAATTGCCCAACAAAACTAAACGCACAATTTCCGGCCCAAGCTTTGTGATTCCCACCACTGCGCCATAATACATTCCGAAGTTTCTGATAAGACCCTTGTCGGCCCCTTTGTCTCCCCCAGACTGTAGGAAAGCCTTAAGCAATGTACGTGCTACTCTAGGCCGAAGTGTATTGTAATTGCTCCCATAGTGCTTCAATATGTACTCCAACAAACTGGCAGCAAATTCGCGTACAGCTAATGCCTCATCTAAACGTGCTTCTGTGTCTTGCGGTATCGTCCCACCTGTAGGAACCTTACCCACACGGCGTGCCAACAATAATGTGAGCACACACGGAAGCAAGGCGTGCACATATGGATCTAAGAAGACATGCTTGTTGAGAAGAAGCAGGTAAATAGCCTCCAACATCACTTGAAGCCTCAGAACTTCGCTAAGGTTGTTGGTCACGGTCTCCAGCACAAACTGCACCAAATAAGGCACTAACTGGTGAAGGCCAGGGTCCAGGCGAAGAGACAGAAGAGCCGCACCCCTGAGAGCCTCGTCATCCCCAGAGAGCACTTCTACAATACGGTTGAAGTAGAGCTGGAGTTCCTTGGAGATTACGTGCTTGATGAGAGGACGCACTGGAAGTGGCGCGTTCTCCGTCCGTTTGACTGCACCACGCTGTGAAGGATCGAGAGCGCGAATTTCTGCAGGCGAAGGATTCTGTGGGATGTCTGGTTGAACGCCCTCGATGGCCAACCAGTGAGCAGTGAACGTAACGCGACGAGGAATCTTCGGGAGAGGAGCGTTAATGAGCTTCTCAAAATCCACTTGACTTTCATCTACGTAAAAAAGCGCTTGGCCAGGGCCTACTAATGCCTGCTTGAAGGCAAGTGGACGATCCGCTATATTATACCCATAAAGCGGCTCAACATTAAGAGACTTGAGGGCCTTACTGATGTCGCGAGTGCGGAGTGTTTTGCGCTTCAGGTGGCGCATGTACTTGAGAGCTTGTTCTGTGATCTGGAAGACGCGATACTCGACGTCCATAGCCAAGACATTAGCCACCTCGTTGGGGAGATTCGCAATTCCAAGCAGCTCAGCCGCATCCTTAACTGTATCTAACGGAGACCAGAGGGAGTTTGAAGAAGGGATTGGGGGAGGCATGTTTACCAACTGGTGGTTGTGAATTATCACTTGAATTATTTTCTGCGGGCTCCTAATCCTGTCAATTGATAATACCTACATCGAGTCAATAAAGTTCAGATTGGCTTTAAATAGTGAGACTTGAAATCTTTTATTTCTGGGTTTCTCTTCTTTTTTTGGATTTCAGCTCGTTGCGCTCCTGAGGTTGTACAAACTTCTCTGGCAATGATCGAATCAAACAGACGAGAAAACTCCACTGATATTTATTTCCAAACGTCACCTGAATTTTGAGTATCTCTATCTTTTTATTGTCGCATATCTTCGGGTACTTAGTGGCTTTCGGTGTGAATATGCTCTTCATGTAAGTAGCAAAATAAGACCGCCAGCAATTGCCCATCAGGAAGAAAAGAACTAGCTCAAATTCCACACGAAATCTGAACACATAATTACTTACAAGACATTCATTTACCTCAGGAACACTTTAACTTATAAACTTATTTTTCGTCACCATAATCTGGCACCAACACTCTCAACAATTTATATCCCATTGTCACACTGTCGACAAACGTCAACTTTGGGAAATGAGCTCCTAATGTTCTCTCCATGCCACTGAATCCAGCACATCCTAGTAAAATAATCCGGGCGTCTGGATGTATTTCTATGATCTCCCGCACTCTTTTAAGAACTTTTTCGAAGTTTCCAGGCTCTTGTAACCCTAGAACATTAACATTAGACGCGTATGTTCCACAAAAATACGGTATGTCCACACTACCAAAATACTTTCTCACAGAATCATTCAAAATAGCTTCCCACTCGTTATTGGAGGTAAGAATTGCAAACTTTTTTGGGAAATGGCTCACGGCATACGCTAAAGAAGCGTTAAAAAGGCCTGCTATGGCAACTTTCTTTTCGGCGGCCCTTTGACGTTCGTTTAAGGCTTCAATTAAAGGATGATGCGAATAGCATGCTATTAGTACGCCATCGTATTTCGTGATCTCGGAAGCAAGCTCGGGGAGACATACTTTTGTAGATAAATCCAGAGTTTCTGTGTTACTAATTTCTTTAGGCGCGGCAGGAGGAGCAGTGAAGTACACAGTGCCGGTTGAGGCTACTCGTGACAATAGGCGCTCCATGGAGCGTGTCATCAGAGCAGAGCTGTTTGGGTTTACCACTAGAATTTTCATGCTGTGTGGCCTAAGAGTTAAAAATAGTCAGAATGGCAGGCAATATATATGCAAAACCCTTGCATGCACGTGAATCATGATAGGAGAGTCGCTTAAAAAACAATGGTTGTTTGACTTTTCCAAAACTTGTAATTCAAAATATATAGTTCGCCTAACCATAAATAAACCACTTCTGAAGCACACCGACTACGCCAGAATAGTATTATCTATTAAAACAGAGTGCCTACCTTCATCCACCCTTGTATACATACTAGCCATTCCTGAGACTCACCCCTTCCAAAAATAGTCACAGATCACGTCACAAGGGACAATATAATATTTGCGTCAAGTATTTCCGCTTGTAGCGTACAGTAGTGGCCACAGCTAAAGTGTTATGACGAATACTGGTAGTTGCAAGGTGGTTCAAGACCACGTGGTTTGGAATCGGCAACGAGCCACCCGCATTCAATTCCTTATTAAAGTTACCCGCATCGCTATGCTGCTGCTGGTTGTTGAGAATCACGTGGTCGAGATGAGGAGGAAGCAGAGGGGGTGTGAGCCATTGGCCACCCGAGCCCCTACTCTGCTGGTCTACTGTAAGGTAGTATCTTTCCATAGCCTGAGCGTCCACAAAAATTGCGGGAATTATGGAAGTGTAAGATCTGTCTTGGTCACCTGCAATCTCTTTTGCATTATTAAGCATGGACTTTTCATGGAATCTACTATAGCCACCACCCATATCGTCATCATCCTGTGTGAGGCCAAGTCGCAGGTCTTTATTACTGGTTTTTGGAGTGCGTTGCTGCAACTTGGCTCTTTGCTCGGGTGTAAGCTCCAGCATCATCCGCTCGCTTTCCAGCCTCGAAGGCGGCAGTGGATCTAATATCTCAATGTAGTTCACAAAGTTACCTCTCAGATCTGTGGCTGTCGGAAGATAGTCCAGGAAACGAAGCTCATTGTCTACAACAAACCGGAACCGGTGTGTGCCAACAGGAAGATTTAACCGTATAGAGAAGAGCTTATCGTCAACAGCTTTCATTTTGATCATCTTGGTCCACCCGGTAAACAGACCGGTCACATAAACTTTGGCGCCGCCTTGGATCCATTGAATCTCTACAGGGTGGAGTACGGGCTTGGGTGGTGAGCTAGGTCTTTCAAGACTCATCTCAGAGGTGTTCTTTTTTTCGATACTGAGGCTGCTCATCGAGTTTCCAATGTCCGCCATTGTGGTGTCTTGAGGTTCATTTTGATCACCATGAAAAGACTCCTTGAGGTGTTCTGAGGCCATCTCAGAGTTGGCCACTGGAGACAGAAGCACGTTCTGTGTGTTGGTTTCGGACGTCGGCTCAGGGGGCGGGACGAAGGGCTTCATGGACTGACTAGGATGTGTCTGTTGATATTGGGTGAATTTTTTAAAAGGGGTAGTTAATTCAAGCTGGGGTGTTGGGAAGCTCACGAATACTTGGGTGGTCAAACTTTTTTTCAACCCTTTAGGTGTATTTTCAATAGGAGTTTGATTAATTTTTTTGTGTGTTGGATTTTGATTTAGGTGTAAACGTGCTGCCACTTGTTGAAATGTGGGGCAACTAAGTATCCACTGTGCATTCCGTAAAATTATTCACTGTAACTTCAATTTGGTCGAATACATAAGAATCAGTGAAAAATCATATTGAACAACATGCTAAGCTATTAATTTTTGGTTTGATATCTATCCTGTGTTGTTATGCACTTGTGTACATGTACACTCACTGTCTGTCACTACCAGTATGCAAATCTCTGACCAGTTGTAGTTCATCGTTCCGTAATGCGCAAGGCACTCAGAGGTCTCGGATTGCGAATGGTCTTTTTCGGTGCTCAGGCAGGCGGCAAGAAAGCCCCAAATAAAATTGTCTGGACCAATATGTATGTAAAACACCAGCCTACTACCAACTTCGGGTACTTATACCTACCTTCGCAGATCTCATTAGCGAAGTACCAGTATTGTATTGGTATGAACCCACTTATTCTCGTAAGAATCTGGACGTGCCATGAGGTAATTCCAAGAAACAAAAATAACGCTGCAACATGAACAAATGGGGTGTAGTGCTTGCCATCCAATCCTCGAATAGCAGCCCCTATGAATATAATTACAGGAGTAGCAAGAACAAAGTTCGGAATGTTGTTTGGGGTCCAATAGCGCAAGAATCCAACGTCCCAATAGTGAGACTGAGCGAAGGGCATAAACGACCAGTATCCAGAATCACACCATGCAGACCTTTGGGGGCAGAAGTAAAATGAAGGGAAAATTGCAGTCACAATGAGTCCGAGTGCTGCAAAGCCTCCACTGGTGAGAGCAGTAAACGCACTCCAGATATCCTTAGAAGTCAAGAAATCGTATAAGTATATATACCCTATAAGAACCGTATTCAGTCGAGTCATTATTCCATACGCAATGAAAGTTCCGGACGCTATGGCTCCTATTAAAGAGCCACGCTTAGCAGACTGCCGGAAGTACATACCGCAGAAAACCGCTAGTGTGGAGATAGATTCACTGTAAGGGGCTGTCAAAAACACACCTGCTGGGTTGAGTACAAGCAAGAGGGTTGCCACTAGAGCGAATCCGGTCTTCTTGCTGAATGATTTCGTCCACTCATAAAACACAATCAACGACACGAAGTGAGCCAGGTTGGCATAACATATTCCAAGAATTAGGCGGGTGTAGAAGTTGTCTGCAAAGTGCTTAGGGAAAAAAAGATCTAGTGGGGTGTACTTCACTACTCTCCACCAAAAAGGGCCAAAGACCCACTCATGCTCATACACGGGACCTTCGTGGAAAAGGCGAGAGAAGTACACTGCGTCCCAGGACACAAGCTTTTCTATGACATTTTCGAGCACGAAAGGAATGATCTTAGTTTTGAGAGGATGGGATGTCACCCACTGTAGGTATAAGGTGGCAGCATGAGTGTAATTGAGGAAGTTTCTCTTCTCTCGTACGATGTCTTCAGAATTGAAAAGAACTTGAGAGGATGTATCAAACTGGCTAGGCGAGAGTATTAGTAAAGTTACTTCAAGAGCTTTTATCACGAGAAAGAGTACGGTGATCTTGAAGATGTCTAGGAAAGCATTGTCGGAAATCTCTGGCGAATTTAATCTCACAACCCGCTTTTTTTTGGGTATTTTGGCGTTTTTCTTGCGCATGAATTTTGATTCTGAAATATTTCTGGAGGTGTATTAGTTGAAAAAGGGGCCCGTCAACAGATAACTTCAATGAGCCCGCAAAAAATCATAAACACAAAAAGTTTAACGACTTGAGTTCGATTCACATTTTCAATGCGACTACACTCTATTTACTGTGGGGTATGCGCTTGACATATGAATGGATCTGCGGTTACAAGACGATCTAAGTAAAACTCAACTCACTGATGTTTTGGTACCCTACAGTATCACTCATGTATCGTTCATCATTATTTCGTGACGCGAGTCAATGCACGAACCGCATCTTGATGACACCTGCCGAAAAGATATTCCGAGCTTTGATAGTTCAGTCACGATATCTTATCAGATCCTCAACGATTGGACCTCCCAGAGTCTATTCTAATGCAATTACGGTATTGCAACCCGTACTAAATCATACGCCAAGATCGAGCCTTGCCGATTAGCTAAGCCATACGCGTCTTAAAATCACGTAAAACCCTAAAAATCATCAAAGAAATATACCCAAAATCAAGAACAGCAAAACATACTCAAAAATCGCTAACTCGCTGCGCTCGCCCTTCTAAGCTTCCCCAATTTGCTCCTTGTCTCTCTGATTGAAAGCATCCTTTGAAGCTTTCTGTTAGCGCAGCCAAAGCAAAGACGAAGACCCCTGTTCATACTGAAGTACTCCTCAAACGACTCGGAGCTTTGGTACCAAATTTTGTTGTACACATGGCAACTAGGGCAGTAGTCAGCTCCAGGAACAGTTGTAGGATAATAATAATCGTTCTGACGTTAGTTAAAGCCCAGGAATTAACATTTTACATACTCACCATGATGACATGAAGAAGCTGAGATTGTTTGAATATCAAGTAAGGCTTGGGGTGTAGGGTTTATTTATGCGTTTGGCATATGATCTGATGCAGCTGCTGACCTCTCTCCTCACTATAATTTTTCGAGTAAAGGCACAAGCTACTAAGGTGAATGCTTCAGAGCGGGTTTTAACGGTTTTCTAAAAATATGTGTATGTTTGAACTCCTTTTTTGGCGCCAAAATTATGAGGTTTCCCTTTTTTTTTGCCCCGTTTCCCCAGAATCCTAATTTGAGGACAGTCTGGGGTACATATCGGAATTTCCGGTCGGAGTAAACAAACGCCTTTTATTAATTGAATGGCACTCATAATCTTCTGAATGTCTCGCAAGAGTATTAGCTACAAGTTTTAGTATAGCATAATATTATATAACAGCATGGAAAAGGTTGCCAGTCTTGTAGCATTAGCTTCGTGACGGAGTCACACCAATGCCATATAAGGCGCTTAGCGTCAGATGACACCTGAAAATAATACCGAGTCATATGACCTTCATATATAGAGTGTATGAATATGCTGCCTCGTTAAGTGCACACGAAAATCATTTTTTAGAACCGATCCATCTAAAGCTTTTAGCATCCCGTTTAGAGATCAAGGCACCAGTAGCAGCACTAAGGGCAGTTAATAAAAGAGCAAACTTGAAGTTCATTTTGTAGTGGTAAACAGGGGCATTTGGTCCTTTTATAAGATAGCTATGGTATAAACGGTCAAAGTACGATTTAAGGCGCATTACATTTGATCAGACCTGTTCCCTTATTCTGACGTCTACATTAAGTGCACCTACGACCTGTGACAAGTTTACTGAGAGTGTCACAACTATCTTTACTCTAGCCTCGTCATTAATACCTAGATTAAATGAGTATGAGGCGGTATCTATTGTTCGCGTATTGAGAGTTTCGATATAAGACGCCGACGTCTTTACTATTTTCTACTCATCCAATAATAAGCACACCTACAATAATCTGAAACAGCAAAGTGTCTCTTTTGAGCATACATTTTGCATTAAAGAACAAGTCACCTACCATAATGGTAGTGCAAAGAAAACAGCAGATAATGAAAGAATTCAACAAAGAGAGTACAGGTAAGTAAATGCTACAATATCAATCACACTCATAATAGTTTGTATTGAAACCTTAAAGTTTAGGTCATTTTTGTAATTTAGTGATCTGTTCGCGCTTGAATTGGAGCTAATCCCAATTCCTAGATACATTTACAGCTTTACCTGAACGAATCTACGAGTATACTAGTTTCAATCTAATAAAGGATGATATATTCCATGTATCAATTTCAGAATGTTTTGGAGCGCAATCTTTAGAGTCCTACATTCTTGCCCGCAACCTGTACTGCATCATCCAATAAACACAGAAAAGGACCCCAGAATGTAACACGCCATATAGCAACTGCAAGCATTGATACTTAACGGCTATCTTAAGAAATCAGGTTTATTGTGTTGACGGTGCATGCATCGAGCAAGCAATACAGGTGCTTCTTTGATTGGCGGCCCCACTATTCCAAAAAGTTCTATGTGTAACATTGAGGAGAGTTTCTGGACGGTCAAATGATCGCATAGCTCTGTACGTCTTATAGAGACTTGTAGAACAGCAGTAACCAGCAATGGCTACAATCGCTATTTGAGATCAGTAATCTGCCAAATCCGAGGACCCCTGTCAATCTCGGAGTATATTTAAACTCTTTCGTAGAGCTACAAATAAACGCAATTGTAATGTTTGTTCAGATTTCCCTGGGTATATACGCCCGTTCCATCACGATGCCATCAAAACAGCATCTACAAAACCCTCTATCATGAATAGTGAATATTTAAAACAGAGGCCAGACACTTAAGCAAATCTCAAATTCGTCTAGATGTCATCGATGTCCAAGTCATCCAATTTCTGATCCTCATCTTCCTCCTCATCAGACACCGCACCAAACTCAAACCCAGCATTAGCATCATCCTCTTCGTCAAAAGCTTGCTCATTGATTCTCGCATTTTCTGGCAATTCTCCCATGGATTTCAACTGTCTGGCCTCATCGTTTGTGTATTTCTGGATGATGTCACACTGGTCATCCTGAAATTCTCTAAGGGAAACCAAAACAATGTCTCCAGGACCCATCCAAACACGCTTTCTCAATTTACCTCTGATGTGACCCATTCTTTTGACGTCATCGAAGCACATTGTCTCAACACGGCCATTACCCAAAAGCTTGTTGACGGTGGCGTATTCTTGGCCTTCATCTTTCGTGATCAACTCCCTCTTCATTCCTGTATCACCCTTTCCTCTTCTTCTGGTTTTGCCACCCTTTCCCTTGTTCTTTGGCATCTTGGTAGCGTGCCTTTTGTTAGGAAAAATTTTAAGCACCTCCCTGGGCTCGCAACGCAGCCTTGCTTTTGGTCTTTCTTTTAGCGGCTAGCCTGACGCGAGCAAGTGGAGAGTTGCTAATGAAGAGTATATAAGTTGTAAATTCACTTCACTCGCCATCAAAATGTCGAATCTTATGGACAAAGTCGCTAACAAACTTTCTGGAAACCAGGATAACCTGAACATGAGCGGATCGCAGATGAATGACGACTGGAAGAAGGAAGGACGTCTGGGGAAGAATCAAGGAAGACAAGGTTACCAGGACTTACAGGGACAACAGATGGGTAGGGGCCTGGGCTACGATCAGGACTTGAATGAGGGTCAGAACTACGGCCAGGGCTTCACCCAAAATCAGGGCTTGGGCGAAGGTGCGGGCCAACAGGGTATGGGCCAGCAAAGCATGGGTCAGCAGGGGATGGGCCAAGGAATGGGCCAAGGCCGTCAGGGCATGGGTATGGGTCAGACTGAGGATTTAGGCCTGATGGGCCACGGTCAGAACCAAAGAGGTAGCAGAACCAGATCTCAGGCTAAGAACTTGGATGATCCAATGTATGACAGCACGCGTAACACCGGATTTTGAGTCCGATTAAAGTGATATTTACTTTCTATGATTGAAGGTTATATACCTA